>CM057451.1:1062077500-1063277500 GCA_016271365.2 Neoceratodus forsteri | reverse complement strand
CAGTGCACCATTAATTCTGGGAGACTGCATTTCTTGTTACGCTCTCATTTCACTTAATCAGCACTGGGGAATTTTCTGGACACAAGACAGTAGCATTTTGGGGATGCACATTAATTCTGGTGACTCTATGTGTGACCACTGAGTGCATGACTGAGTGTACCATTAATTCTGGGAGACTTTGCATTTCTTGTTATGCTCTCATTTCACTTCGTCAGCACTGGGAAGTTTTCTGGACACAAGACTGTAGTACTTTTGGGATGCACATTAATTCTGGTGACTGTGTGGGTGGGGTGCTGCCAATATTGTTGTCACTCCGCCTTACTTTGCGTTTAAATCAGAATGACAATGAGAAGTAATAATAACAATGCGAAGTGAGCCTTTCCTATGGGGCACTCCATGTAGCGAAGTGTCAATATGAAGTGGCCACTTTGCATTCACTTAGCAGGCCGATTTTAAATTTGCTGCATCTCTACTAGGTTGTCTTTAGAATTCACCCATTTTTATAAGTTGAGCTAGCGTGACAAGAAGAAACATCTTACACAACGCGACTCTGGGAGGTGTGTGTGCTGAGCTGCCCAATGTAGTGCTTGCTTGAGTGGGCATGTCTGAGTTGCACCAATGGATGGGTGAGCTGTAGATGACAGCATCTTGGCTGCAGTGGCTTTCACTTGAAAGGAAAGAGCCGCTGCAGTCTGGTTTCCTTTCTGAGAACTAAGGTGGCCAGACCATGAACAAACTTAAGGAAGTAGCGATTGTGAACTTACAACCACAAGAAAACCCTGCTCTATGCGTCATCACAATCAGATCACTTGTCCTGTTAAGCAGCACCTACCAACAACCTATTCCACGAAGCTTTCTCTACCTGTGCGAGAACACCCACCCTTTGGTGACGTCATCGTCCGCGCTCCCGGCTAGCACCGGACAGGTGGCCAATCGTAATGCGCCCAGCCATTTTTCATTAACATATCAAAGGCAGATAAGGTTAATCCGCCTGAGGGGCGGGCCAAGGATCTAATGAATCAAAGTTGTAGCAATGTGACGCTGCCGCCCGTACACTGGGGCTCGGTGTGTGTGAGTGTGAGTGTGTGTGTCTCGAACGGTGGATGTAAGGGATGAGCACGCAGTGAGTGGGAGCAGCAGCAGAGCTTGCGAGACACTGGTCGGTCGGATACTCCTCACTTTAATCATTCTGCACACACATACACACTGTTTTGAGCAATTGTGCAAGACAGAAAAAAAATTTCAACAATAACCCGGGACAATAAAAAAAAGATGTAATTTCAATCATAGAAACATAGAATTTGATGGCAGATAAGGACTGCTTGGCCCACCCAGTCTGCCCATTTCCCTACCTGATGGATAAGCTGCAGATCCTAGTTAACCAGCAGCCTACTTCTTCCTACCCCCAACCCCTAGACTTCCTACCCCCAACCCCTAGAATCGGAAGGTTCACCCCAGCATTGCATCAGTGTAGGTGCCAAGAAGTTTGCAATTTGATTTTAAACCACAGTCAGGGAAGGGGAAACAAAACGGACGCACAGAACGAACGGACCCCACCATGACGGAAATCAGTGAGAAGGAGAATGACCCTCAAAACACCGATCTGCAGAGTTCACCTGGATCCGTGTCCAACAATCTCCAGGAATCCAAGGTAAGTTTACATTTAGAAAGATCTCATGACATTTTGAGAGGTTCTATATGACAGGGGCACCAACTTATGTTTTCTGTTCACCCGACAACCCTTGTGTTGGGCAGCACAATCTTTATTCAACATTGTGTTGGCAGAACTTAAATGCATCACATGGGAAGCAATTTTTTTACTGATATTGAGTGTGCTAAATTGGGGAAGCTGGAGCAAGCGATGTCATATAATATGCTGGACACATCATCACTTATGGAGCAAGGCGCAGGAACTCCCTGTCTACTACTGATATGCCCACTAACAGCCTAACATTAACTTCTCCTTGCCCCTATGGCTCCTTCACAGATCGCTACTATGATCAACGTCACTGATTTAGGTGATTAAAATAATGAAATTCAGTTTTCAAGACTTGAAAATTCCAAATTGCACCGGTGATTGTTAGTCTAATCAGAGGTTAAACTGGGAATGTTTAGGTGGGGGAGGCTCTAACATATAGATTTCCAAGTGGTAGAACTATCATTTTATGGTGTAACCTCTTATAGTAGTCACTGGAGAAAGATGATGGAGCGGTGGAAGTGTCATATGTTTTTAAGAGGTGGTGGAACTGAGTTCCTGTGGGCTTCTGCCCAATTTAACCCATGTCTACTTCTCCGGATTTTACTGGGATTCTACTGTCATTCTTTCAGTATGTATACATGATCAGAATAAAAGAAGGCTTAATATACAGAGCACTGAATGAAGCAAACTAAAAATAGTACAGGAAGCAATCATAGTTTAAAAAAAAAAATATATATATATATATCTGTAATAGATAACCCACTCTTAGGTGTGCGGTTGCACTCTGATATATGCACGCCTTGGTGTGTGTTGTACGTAGGAGGCTGCAGGCCGAGTGCGTCAACCACCCAAGGCGTGCTTATATCAGAGCACGACTGCACATCCTAGGGTAGGTTATCTATCTTATAAAATGGCTAATTGTTTTTTTTTTTGGGTGTAAAAGTGCAGGTGTGCGGTCGTGCTCTGATATACGCATGGTCATGTTATGAAGATTGTCCACTAGATGAGCTACTTTTTATCTACCCATTTTGTAAATATATATATATGTACACATAAGTTCTGTAGAGTTACACATCTGGTATAAAATGCCAACTTCTGTAAAATTGTTTGCTCTTACTGGTATGCAGGCATTCCAAATTGTAGAATTGTACTGGGTGTTCTAGTAAAAACCAAAAACCAGTAGCTTTGGCTGTGATAACCAGAGTTATTCATAGGAATATGGCCATTTGCTATAAAAATGTTGCTTCTTGCTAACTGTCAAAAAATCCTGTTATGATAAATAACAGGGAGTTGAATGTGCCTAAGGTTGTGTGTTTGCCACTGGCCAACAATGAGTCTTTTTCAACAGAAAATTATTGCACAACACCCAAAACTAGAAAATAGCATTGGCGAACTGTGTGGAGGATTTATTTTTTTCAAACATGATCCTTTTTATGTTTGCTTGCACACATGTGCAAGAAACATAGTGCCATCATCCAAGTTTTCGGAGGTGTGTCACCCCCTCTTCCAATTCAGTCAGTGTGTTGGCAGCGCGGCCCCAGTCCTCCAATGCATGCTGGAGCTGTCTATGACAGCTCCAAAATGCAGTGGAATACAGTTGAAAGGAGGAGCTACGCTTCAGTGAGCAGCGATCAGATATCGCCTGCCCGCGCGCAGCTCCCCCACACACACACACACAAACACACGACGCATACTGCGTGCTGCCCCCACGCACACACTGTATAGCCGACGGTTGTGCCGCGCCCCCAAAGTTTTTCTCGTATGCCACGCCTGGGTGCCCATCCAGCGTGGCAATCATAGTACAGCCGACGGGGTGCCCAATCTCGTCGGCTCCACTGTCCTCCCTCCAGAGTACAGGGTGCCACGGGAGCCCAACCCAGCATGGCAATAGATGCTATGGCCGACAGGTGCCCAACTCCGCCGGCTCCACGTCCCCCAACCAGTCTTGTCCTTGTGCCACGCTGGGAGCCCACCCAGCGTGGCAAACGTCCCGCATCGCCATTTAAAAACAACCTGTAAAGAAAAAAGGTCCCACGCAGACTCCCTACCCCCACAACCCGCACTCCACCCACTGCGCACTTGTCTCCCCCACCCCATACTTACCTCCAGAGTCCAGTGCGACGATCTTGGTGGACCGGGAACACGCCTGCACTCTTCAAAGCCGACCACGAACTGAGGAAATGCCGTAAGCTGTATAATGGGATAGATAGGGTTTTTCAACTTTATTGCATATCTCAGGCATTTTTGGAATTTTTGCACCACATTTTCAACATGGGGTTTTTGGGACCCCTTCTCATGAATGCTGTCACTGTCATGGCGTTATTCGGGCCCGAAGGGTGATTTCACAGTCACTGCACGAAATCACCTTTCGGGAAAGATTAACAAAACAACACTGCTAGTGTTCATAAGGTGGGCTCTCAAGAAGCCTATTTTGAAAATTTGGTGGAAAAATTCAAAAAAATGACTGTTTTACGAGCGTGCGTTGAGCAGTTCCTACGCACGCTCGTAAGTTCAAGAATTTTCAATATTTTCACTCCAGATTTTCAACATTGCCATTTTATCACACCTTCTTATGAGTAGTACAGCTGTCATTTTTCACATCTCACCCAAAACGTGTTTCCACCCATGTAGCGCACAATGGCGCAGTCGGTATGCGAAATCAATGTATGGACAAGTTAAGAAAATCACAGTAACACTGTTCATGAGCAGAGGTCTTAAGATGGCTATGTTGAAAATTTGGTGAAAAATTCCAAAATGACTGCTTTATGTAGCTTATGCCAGCAGTTCCTACGCATCGCCATAAGTTCGCTAATTTTCAATATTATTTCACTAAAGATTTTAAACATTGTCATTTTACCACACCTCCTTATGAGCAGTACAGCTGTCATTTTCATCTTGCCCAA
This sequence comes from Neoceratodus forsteri, assembly GCA_016271365.2. Lineage (NCBI taxonomy): Eukaryota > Metazoa > Chordata > Ceratodontiformes > Ceratodontidae > Neoceratodus > Neoceratodus forsteri. The sequence goes on along the minus strand of CM057451.1, from coordinate 1,063,272,898 downwards.
AATGTGTTTCCTTGGAGTAGCGCACAATGGCGCAGTCGATGTGCGAAATCAATGTATGGGACACATTAAGAAAATCACAGTGACACTGTTCATGAGCAGAGGTCTTAAAATGGCTATGTTGAAAATTTGGTGAAAAAATTCCTAAAAATGACTGTTTTACGAGCGTGCGTTGCGCAGTTCCTATGCATGCTCGTAAGTTTGCGAATGTAATATTTTCACTCCAGATTTTCAACATTGCCATTTTATTACACTTCCTTATGAACAGTACAGCTGCCATTTTTCATATGTCGCCCAAAATGTGTTTTGGTACTACGTAGCGCATAATGGTGCTGCTGGTGTGCTAAAGCAATGTTTGGGACAGATTGAAAATCACAGTTATACTGTTCATGAGCAGAGGTCTTAAATGGCTGTGTTGAAAATTGGTGACAAAGTCCATAAAATGACTGTGTTATGAGTGAGCATTGGCGCAGTTTCCACGCACCGTAAGTTCATGACTTTAATATTTTCAGTCCAGATTTTCACCAGTGGCATTTTTCACACTTCCTATGAACAGTACAGCTGTCATTTTTCAACATGGCTAAAGTGTGTTTTCACACTTTCAGCGCAGAGATGCGTGGTCGCTGTGGGAAATCATTGTTCAGGACAGATAAAGAAAATCACAGTGACACTGTTCATGATCGGAGGCACCAAAATGCCTGAGTTGACAATCTGCTGTAAAAAATCCCCAACCTAATTATATTACGGGTGTGCGTTGCACAGTTTCTATGTACGCTCGTGACTTCACCAGTTTTTTTTATATTTTTACTGCAGATTTACAAGATTGACATTTTTTACACCTCCCCATGAACAGTACAGCTGTCATTTTTTACATCCTGTTCGGAATGTTTTTGCACCTGTGGTGCTAAATGCCGTAGTCGCTGTGCATAAGCAGCTTTCGGCTAACAAACTGATATTGCCACTGTTCATGAGGGGGTCACAAAAACCATGTTGAAAATTTGGAGTAAAATACTAACAAATGCCTGAGGTATTAGGGTTTCCAACCATAACGCCTAACCCTGTAGAGAATGACAGGCATCAGGGTGTGACTTGGGATTCTTGCCTGTAATGCTCTTATACCATTCCACACCCTGCAGCCAGTGAGAGGCATCAAGTATGCCTTGAACTCTTCGCCCCAAGTTCACCCCATTCTCCTATATTGCACCCATCTCACCGTATTTCCTAATGGAATGGGGTGCGCATAAGGGCCAAAGACCCCAAGAAACACCGTGACACTTGTCAGTGTCTGCAGGGTGGGGTGTGGTGAAACGGCGTGGCCGTTATGCCTGACTACCCAAAGGCACACCCCAATGCCTGTCACTCTCTTCAGGGTGGTGGTGGGGTTGGCTTCAGTTCAATACTTCACTGCCATTCCTATTATGCAGCTCTGCAACTTCTATGCTACCACTGCCAATGCCAGCAAGCAAACATTCGGCATTGACAAATGCTTGTTTAAAATCTGCCCTCCTGAAGTTCAGGACACTCATTCTTGTGTGGTTTGTCTCTGCCTTACCATATTCATGTTAAATACACTTTACACTGATCACTGATCCCCAGGTGGTCTCCCACTTTGACGTCTGCAATACTGTCACTGTTTCTAAGCACCAGGTTCAGCATTACTCCCTCTCGATGTGGTCTGCCTGACTAATTGCTGGAGAAATGTCCCCTGCAGGCAGTTTAGGAAAGCCATGCTTCTAACTGAGGCCTTGGCTGGGAAAGTACAATCTACATCTGGTAGATTGAAGCCCCCACCAGCAGCACCTCCCCTTTTTCTGCAGTCATGCCGATAGCTTCCAAAAGTGCCTTATCCAGTTCTTCCCCTGTGCTGGAGATCTGTGCATCACCTCAGTGCGAATAATGGCTCTGACTCCTGTCTGCAGGGTGATACAAACTAAGACAGACTCCCCTGCCTACTGTAGTAGGACTCACTGTCCCTTTGTTTGGGGGTGGATTTCTGCTTAAGCAGCCCTCCTTTTACTGGGTAATCAAGCCATAGCCATCCAGCAAAGGGATTTCATGGTTTTGGAAAGGCATATCACCAACTCCATTTCCTCCAATATAATGAGAGCCAACAATTAGAGTCCCTGTTCCTGGCGGAGTTCGGGCAATTTTAAATGTTGCAGATAGGAGTCAATTTGCTCCTGTTGCAGGGTTGTTTCATGGGTATACATGGTCTTGCAGTAAGCTTGAAAGGCCTGCACTATCTCCTGGTATTGGGTAATGTGTGAGCCCATGTTCAGGTGTAACAGGGCCATCATCGTGGCTGCATGGTGCTGCTTTTTTAATTGGTAAGCTAGTAGCCAAGATGATTGGCACCAACTTCATGAAAGCACTGATGCAGGAAGGTAAATGCAATTTCTGTTTGCTGCAAATAAAGCTTGTCAAGGTCTGCCTTAACTTTAGTAGTTGTGCGGTGACCGATGGGCGTCCTTGTGGGTGCACTTGTTGAAGGAAGTGTGGGATATCCTCCAGAGTTTGTCTATGTTCTTGTCACTGCTTTGTAAGTTGGGAGGAGAATTGTACGAGGTGACTCCCCTCAGGACTGCTTTTGCCCAATCTCACCTGACGTGTGGAAAGTGTCATTGGCATGGTTGTCCTGAAGTATCTCACTTAGTTTTTCCTCAAGAAAAGCATAGGAGGGCAGAGACTTCGAAAAGTACCCTGTCTTCTTGCTTCCTGTGTGTACATTTTGAGAACTTTCAACCTGTCCATGTAAATTTTCTTCAGTAACACCTTAACTACACTGTAGTTATAGTGTAACTACACTGTAACTGCATTGCAATTGCAATGCAGTTACATGCAACAAATCTGTAACTAAAGTGTAATTATCTCTGTTGCATGTAATTAATGATTATCCACACTGCAGTTACAATCAAAGTGATACTTAAAATAAAGTATGACCTTCTTTCCTGCTGATCCTGGATTACCATCCTTCAATATAGAAGGTAATGACACCACTAGATCTTAGGAGTCATCCCTTTCCCCTGTTCTGTTTCTGTTTATGCCTCATTTGTGTTTCCTTGGTATCTAAAACCTGCTCTATATATACAACACCACTGCACCATTATAACATGTGTGTTCTAACCAGAACTAGTGATGAAATCCTCTTTGCGGATGACACCAAGATCTGCAACAGAGTGGACACTCTCGGGTGGGTGGAAAGGATGGGAAGGGATTTGAAAAAGACTAGAGGAGTGGTCAAGGGTATGGCAGCTGAGTTTTCTTTTTGTGTGTAATTTTTTTATGCTCCCCCAAGCCCCTAGCTGGTCACTCCTTCGAGTGGCCTAGGGCCCCACTGCCAGTCCACATCACCATCCCACTGCCATCATTGCTGCCACAGCATGGTTGACCTTATGTATCCCTTAGCTGAAGGGGCCCCCTTCCATGGCAGGGGAAATGAGAGAGGAGACTTGCCCACAGGCTTCATTCTATTCCACACACACACAGTGAGGGATGGGCATGGACACTTCCGGATTTTGTAGCGAGCGGGGACTGGCTGACATTATCCAGTTGGCCAGGTGGCTGTGTTTTCCCATTTTTCTCCCTAACCTAACCCCCTCCCATTTATTGGTCAAACCACGGCGGCGGGCTGGGGGTCGTTCAGCGATGCTTTGAGGCTTCACATCACAATGAATGCCAGCCCCAAGCCACCACCAGGGGCCACCTAACAAGCAGACAAGGACAGTCCCACCCTTTCAGGAGGGAAGAGTCCATAGGATATTCATAACTACCTCCCTGCCGGACTCCACTACTGACATCTGGGATTGGGGGGCGAACGTGGGTCGCAGCATGCTGAGTGAAAACCCATCACTCAGTGCCAGACAGCCAGCATGGCAGCTGAGTTTTAATTCAAAAAAGTGCAAAGTAATGCACTTAAGCCACAGAAACCCTGCAGCAGAGTACAAAATGTGTGGCGTGATACTGCCAAAGACCAAGAAGGAAAGAGAGACAGGAGTAATCATATCAGATGACCTAAAGGTTGCCAGGCTGTTTGACAAGGCAGTCAGAAGGCTGTATTAGATGCTTGGGTGCATAGGAAGTACTATTACCAGCAAGAAGAGGGAGGCAGTGCTGCTGCCCTTTATAGATCACTTGGAAGAACTCACCTGAAGTATTGTGTCCACTACTGTAGACCATGGGCAGAGGGTTTGATGCATGGGGCAACTTGCATCAAACCGCAAAGCAAGTGGGGAGTCAGTATTTATGCTTGCTGCAGACTCCCCTGCACTGAACGCGACAGGTTAGACCAGCTCCCCCTTTGTCTACCCATACACCAATGGTGGAACCATATTACGGGGCTTGAGCCAAAGCAGTGGCACAAGCTGCTGTAATATGAGAAAACTGTCACAACTGTACCAGCCCTTCGAGAGTCGGGCTGCATTGCACCAAAGGGCTTTGGCACAGTTGCACCAAACTCTGCAGATGATGCAGGGCTTAGTGCCTGCCCTGCGCCATACTTCCTCTATTGGGTCCCACATCTCAGGAAGAATATTGGCAGAGTGGAGGCGGTCCAGAGAAGGGCTACTAAAATGCTGCATGGTCTGCATCAAAAGCCCTATGAGAACAGGCTAAAGGAGCTAAGAATGTGCACCATGGAGGAGAGGGGGAATATGATAAGAGACATTTAAATATCTCATGGGGCTTAATAAGGTACAAGAGGGGAGTATTTTTCAGAGAAACAGGTATTCTAGAATAAGTGGGCATGCTATTAAGCTGGAGGGTGAAATTTAAGAGTGATATGAGAAAGTATTTCTTCACAAAAAAGGTGGTGGATCCCTGGAACAGCCTTCCAGTGGAGGTAGTGGGGGCAAAATCAGTGGAGGGGTTCACAAATGCCTGGTACAGACACAAGGGAATTGTAGTGTAAGGAAGGGAGAAACATAGAAACATAGACTTTGATGGCAGATAAGGACCACTTGGCCCACCCAGTCTGCCCATTTCCCTACCTACTGGATAAGCTGCAGATTCTAGTTGACCAACAGCCTACTTCCTGCAACCCCCCCTCTATAATTGCCTTATGTCTGTCCCATGCATGTTTGAATTCCCCCACTGTTTTAGATCCAACGACCTCCTCAAGAAGGCGGTTCCATGTATCCACCACTCTCTTCGTGAGAAAAAATGTCCTCACATTACCCCTGAGCCATCCCCCCTCTGTCTTTAAATTGTGCCCCCTTATTCTTACATATCTCTTTTTCTGAAAGATGCTACCCTCCTGGACTTTGTTGATTCCCTTGAGGTACTTGAAAGTTTCTATCATGTCCCCCCTGTCCCTCCTTTCATCAAAAGTATACATATTATGCTCTCTCAGTCTCTCTTCATATGGTTTCTGCTGCAGACCCTGCACCATTTTAGTTGCCCTCCTCTGGACTGCTTCCATCCTGTCTATGTCCTTGCATAGATGAGGTCTCCAAAACTGCACACAGTACTCCAGATGGGGTCTCATCAACTGTCTGTATAGAGGGATAACCACTTCCCTTTTGCTACTTGTGATGCCCCTTCCTATGCACCCCAGTATCCCCCTGGCTCTCCTTACTGACTTTTTACATTGCTTACCCACCTTTAGGTCATCTGATATGACTACCCCCAGGTCCCTTTCCATTTTTGTTGTTGTTAGTACTGCCCCTGCTATTGTGTACTCTTCTCCTGGGTTTTTGTTTCCCAGGTGCATTACTTTGCACTTCTTTGCATTGAATCTAAGTTGCCATATGTCTGACTATTCCTCCAACCTTGCCAAGTCCCTTCTCATCTTTTCTACCTCCTCTTCTGTATCAACTCTGTTACAGATCTTTGGGTCATCTGCAAAGAGGCATATCTTTCCCTCCAGACCCTCTGCAATGTCACTTATAAAGATGTTAAAGAGGACTGGACCCAGTACTGAGCCCTGAGGTACTCCACTAGTAACCCCCCTTTCTTCGGAATGTGTTCCATTCACTGTTACCTTCTGTGTCCTGTTGTGCAGCCAGTTTGCTACCCAGGCTACCACCCTGGGACCCACTCACAGGCTGGCTAACTTGATTATTAATCTTTTGTGAGGGACTGTGTCAAATGCCTTGCTAAAGTCTAGGTAGGCCATATCCACAGCCCCTCCTTTTTCTATTACTTTGGTCACCAAGTCAAAGAAATCAATTAGATTCGTTTGACATGACCTTCCTGCTGTAAATTCATACTGCTTTGGGTCCTGTGCCCCGCTGGCCTCTAGGTACTCAACAATTCTTTCTTTCAGAAGTAATTCCATCATTTTCCCTACCACTGAGGTCAAACTTACAGGTCTGTAGTTTCCTGCTTCTGCCTTCCTCCCACTTTTGTGAAGGGGAATCACATCTGCCCTCCTCCAATCCTCAGGTACCACCCCATCCTGCCATGATTTGTTAAAAAGTGTGGTCAGTGACATCACTAGGTCCTCCCTTAGTTCTTTTAGGATTCTGGGGTGAATCCCATCAGGCCCCATTGCTTTGTCCACCTTGAGTTTTAGGAGTTCTTTTAGGACTCTTTCTTCTGTGAATGGACTGGTGTCAACCCTGGCCACCCAGAGTGCTTCTATTGTCTGGTTTAGGTAACCTCCTCATCTTCTTTTGTGAATACTGAGCAAAAGTATTCATTCAGTATCTCTGCCTTTTCACTGTCTCCTCTGCCCACCTCCACCTCTCCTTTATTAATCTTCACTATCCCTCCCTAACCTTTCTATGCTCCCTAATGTACCTATAAAAGGTTTTATCCCTTCTTAACTGAGTTGGCTATTTTTTCTCGGTTTGGGCCTTTGCTATTCTGACTGCCTTCCACTTCTTTCTGCTTTAATTGATACAGTTCCTGTCGTGCTCCTTCTATGATTCCTTATACTTTTGAATGCAGCCTTTTTCCTTAACCTTCCTGCCACCTCTTTTGAGAACCATAGTGTTTTTTTACTCCATTTTGTTTTCTTTATTTGTTTCACATAAAGGCTTGTTGCCTCTATGATGGCAGTTTTGATTTTTCTCTATTGTTCTTCCACCCTTCTTTTTGGCCATTTGCTAGTGCATTCTTCAGGTATTCACCCATTTTGCCAAAGTCAGCCCTTCTAAAGTCCAGTATGCTTGTTTTTGTATGGCTTGTCTCCATGGTTGTGTTTTGTGAAGCACACTGTGCAGTGGTCGCTTGTTCCCAGATGTCTACTGATTTCTAAATTTGTGATCCTCTCTCCATTTGAGAGTACCAGGTCTAGTATTGCTCCCTCCCGAATGGGTTCCAAAACTAGCTGTCTAAAGCCTGCCCCCTGCAGGGTAAGAAATTGCTCCATAAACAGAAATGATAATGGGCAGACTGGGTGGGCCAAGCACCCTTATCTGCCATCAAATTCTTTGTTTCTGTGTTTCTGTTAATTATAATCAATCAGTGGCTCATGTTGCCGACAACACTACTGGGTAAATTGCTCTTACAATGAAAACTGAAGTCAGCTTTGTAATCTAGCTCATCAACCCGGAGCCCTGCTGGATAAGTGGAATGAAGTGATTATTTCTGTTTTACCAAAACCCGGAAAGGAACCAGTACGGTGTGCCAACTTTCAACCTATTTCTTTGTTCAACCATGACTGAAAGATTTTACTAAGGCCATTGGGCTACGTTTGCAAAAAGAGATACCATTATTGGTCCATCTCGACCAAACAGGGTTTATTCCTGGTAGACATTTGCAGGATAATGTCAGGAATTTTTTGAACGTCCTCTCAGCATCTGAGACGTGGCCTCAGGAATGAGTAGGAGTGTTAGTGTTGATTGATGCTGAGAAGGCATTCAACCATTTGGATTGGCATTTTCTTATGGCCCTTTTATCAAAATTCCAATTTAAATCAAAATTCTGTAATTGGCTTTGAAACATATTTGCACCCACGAGTACGAGTTTAGGTTAATGGTTTGTTTTCTTCCATGTTTTAGATAGAACATGGTACAAAGCAGGAGTGCCGCTTTCTCCCCTTTTATTCTCATTGAGCTTAGAACCGTTGGCAGCATGGATTCGGCAATCAGAGTCATATCAGGGTATTTTGTTAGTGAGTGAGGATTTACGGATTTCTCTGTATGTTGACGATACCCTAGTATATTTAGAAAATACCTTCCATACCCTCCCTCTGGTAAAAGACATGATAGAGTGATATGGCCGGGTTCAGGTTTTAAAATTAATGAATCTGAAACAAGTTTTATTTTTGGGATCTTCTTTAATGAGTCCCTCTTATAAGACATTTGGGTTCAAACAGGTTTCTCAAGAGTTTAGATATTTAGGTGTAAGGGTTCCTCTGGAGTTTTCCACTCTCTTTGCTACCAACTATGGTAAATTACTGAAAGAGGTTAAATCAGATTGTCTTACTGTAGATGAAAGAACTTCCGTTATCTGTGGCTAGCAGGGTGGAAACAATCTGAATGGATATGTTTCCTCACTTTTTGTTTCTGTTTTCTACACTTCCCACGTTCTGGCTGTTTTTTGGCAATCCTTAAAAAGAGCACTCTCTAAGTTCATATGGAAGGAGCGATATATGAGAATCAAGTGGTCCATGTTGTCGATGCCCAAATCTAGAGGAGATCTGGCTGTCCCTGGGTGGCGTGCTTGCCTTCCCAGTCCTACCGACTCAAGTCTAGGGGCCCACATACCTGACGTCCATATAAGAGCTCGAAGGGGGGAAAACCCTGTTGACTCTTGGGGCACCTCCCTGCCTTCAAACAATAGGTGGGAAGATATTTCTCTAAGTCCCTCCCATGCTGTTCAGCAAACATTTGGAGCATTGACTTCAGGGTACCGTTAAATCTTTCCACAAGCCCATTGGCTTGTGGGCAATAAGGTGTTGTGCATCTCTGTTCCACCCCACACTTCTCCCACAAACATTTAATCAGGTCCAACAAGAAGGAACCCCCTCGATTGGTGATAACCTCCTGCGGAAACCCAACATGGGAAAAAATCCCAAGTAAGGAATCTGCCACTTTGTCTGTCCTCAGTGAGGATAGGGTGACTTCCTCTGGATACCGGGTGGCATAATCCACCACAGTCAGGATGAATCTCTTCCCAGAGGAGCTGGGGGTATTTAAAGGTCCCATAATATCCATTCCTACCCTCTGTATTGGCTTCTCCACTATGGGCATTGGAATTAGGGTGGCTTGGGTTTTCTTACCTGCCTTCTCTATTTCTTGGCACCGGTGACAAAACCTGCAATACTCCTTCACCTGCTGGGTGAAGTTGGGCCAATAGAAATTCTGGGCCAACCGCTGCATAGTGCATGCAATTCCCAGATGACCAAACAAGAAAATATCGTGTGCAGTCTTGAGCAACTGCTGATGGTACCCCTGGGGAATGACAAGCTGCCTGCCTATCATCCCTCCCTTTGTCTTAGCATCCTGAATATACAGCAGTCCGTTGTCCCAATAAACGTTATGTTTTCCATCACCTCCATGTATGCCATCAGAGTCTGCCCAAGCCCTCAGCTTCTCTAGACTAGGGTCACTTTTCTGAGCAGCTGCAAACTCCTTATACATTCCCAAGGCATGGGACAGGTCCCTGTCAGTGTCTAAACTAGAGTCCCTAGCTCTAGCATCAGGGCACTCTGGATCACTGTCATCCCTAACCCTCTGACAATGGGTCATCCCTCCTTCTTTGGAATAACCCTCTGTAGCTGTTTGGTTAACTGCTACTGGAGAAATTTCTACCCCCCTTTCATTAGTCTCCATATCAGAAGACACAGGCTGGGGAACCAGCTTCCCAGTGGTTTCCACAGTGGCTTCTATGGGGTCCAGGGAACTACAATTTTCCCTTGCCTCTTGGCTATGGGTAACTGCACACACCATCCCCTGTTTGAGATTGTTGCCAAGGATGACATCAACTGCTAACATTTTGGCTACAGACACCTGTTGCACAGTTCGCCCTGTTTCACCCCAGTCTAGGAGAACACTAGAGAGGGGCAATGTTTTTTCCTCCTTAGTGAAGCCTTGTACACTTACAAATGTATTGGGTATAAGCTGATCATGCTCTACCAGACTCCCTTTTACCAATGTCAGGGATGCCCCTGTGTCCGTTAACCTTTGCATCTGTACACTATTAACAGTGACTGGGTGCATGTGTTCCCTCATGTTCACAGGCATGCTTCCAGGGACACATAAACAACCCACTTCTTTCCTAGCCCCATTATGTGTATTGCTCATCCTTTTGGGATACTGTCTGGCAATATGCCCAGTTTCTTTGCAAACTCAACATTAGTTTCTTTTCTCAGAAAAATATTTTTTTTGAAACCTGTAGCTAACTGGTTTTGGGGAGGCAGTGAGTGTTTTAGCTGCCCTGAAGGCACGCTTTTCCCTTTCTGCACTGCCATGCCCACCCCATTCCGTCTCAGAGCAGGTCTGCTCTTGGCATAGGTTGTTCAGCAGCCTCTTGCACTGTTTTGGGATCTCGGTCCTCCAGCCAGGTTTTCAGCTGTGCTGGGCATGCCCCAAAAAACTGTTCTAACAATATAGCATTTTCAATTTTATCTATAGAGTTTGCTTCAATTCCTTCCCACCAATGTTTTAAACACTGATGTTGTTTCATGGCTAGCTCTTTGTAGCTCATGTCAGGGCTTCTCCTGAGCTTACGGAATTTAGCTCTGTATGTTTCTGCAGTTAAATCAAACTTTTTTAAAAATACAGCTTTATGTTTGCTGTAATCATTACTGTCCTCATTGTCCATTTGACCCAATGCATCCCAAGCTTTCCCCGTAAGTAGCAGGGATAGTGGAAGCTCCAGGACCCTCTAATAATATTTGCCTGAATACAAACTTTTCAAAGGAATTTAAAAAGGCATCCATATCCTACCCCTTCTAAAATTCAGCTATCAATTTGGAATTTAATTTGTAACCCAGTCCTGTAGTTCCAGTTAAACCCAAACCACTTACCTGCTCTGGTCCTGGTGGTTGGAGTCATAGCTTCTCCAGTTCAAGTCACCTCTGGCGCTCGTGCTCTTCCCGGTCAGCTTCTCGCTGTTCTCGCTCCCTCTTCTCCTCTGCGGCTCGCTGTTCTCTCTCCCTCTTCTCTTCTACAGCTCACTGCTCTCGCTTCTTTTCTCTGGAACTCCAGCTCCATCCTGCGCAACTCAATCTGCAGCCTGATTGCTTCTGGCTCCAGAATGCTGATGACCTTCTCCTGCTTCTGTGGCCCTTGGCTTGCACTGGCCCTGCTGTCCTCCTCACTGGATCTGGACACTGCACTGGCCGCTAGCCCCTCCAGGCCCAAGGTCTGGTCCTTTACAGTCACAATCTGTGACTCTTTTTGCCACCAACTATGGTAAATTACTGAAAAGATTAAATCACATTGTCTTACTGTAGGTGGAAGGAACTTCCGTTATCTGTGGCCGGCAGAGTGGAAACAATCTGAATCGATATTCTTCCTCACTTTTTATTTTTGTTTTCTACACTTTTCTTGCTGGCTCTGACTGTTTTTTGGCAATCCTTAAAAAGAACACTCTCTAAATTCATATGGAAGGGGTGACATCCGAGGATCAAGTGGACCATGTTGTCAATGCCCAAATCTAGAGGAGGTCTGACCGTCCCAGATTTTAAAACATATTACTGGGCTTCACAACTCCAATACTTTGTAATATACATGTCTAATCAGGATCCTCCCAGTTAGATAACCTTAGAAGCAGCATCTTTAGCTACAGTAAAACTGTCTGATATTCCATTTAAGGATATCACTAGACTTAATTTTTTGAGGGTTCTAAATCCCTGGGTGGATCTTATGATAAAGACCTGGAGGGAATTTTGCAAGGTCCTTCAATCATATTTGGGCATTTGTGGTGAGACCACAGTTTGCTCCTGTCTGGACTTCTATCCCACACATTCCGATAAAGGTTTTTTACATTAGGCCAACCTAGGACTAAGTCGAGTATTGCAGTTTTATGAGAGAGACATTTTTATGTTGCTTGCACGCATGTGCAAGAAACATAGTGCCATCATCCGAGTTTTCGGAGGTGTGCCAGCCCCTCTTCCAATGCAGTCAGTGTGTTTGCAGGCACGGCCCCAGTTCCCCAATGAGTGCTGCAGCTGTCTATGACAGCTCCAAAATGCAGTGGCATACAGTTGAAAGGGAGAGCTCCGCTTCAGTGAGCAGAGCTCTCCCCCCCACGCACACACACAGCAAGCACGCATACTGCATGCTGATGCGCCTCCCCACGCAAACACTGTATGGCCCACTGGGATGCCCAATCCCCGTCAGCTCCATGTCCCCCCAACAGCTGTCCAGGTGCCACGCTGGGAGCCCACCCCAGCGTGGCAAATCTTGTTTTGGCCAACGGGGTGCCTCAACACCCCGCCAGCTCCACGTCCCCAAACAGTTTTTTCCTGCTGCCACGCTGGGAGCCCACTCCAGCGTGGCAAACATCCCACGCCATCTTCTTAAAAAAACTGTGAATAAAAACGTCCTCAAGTCTCCTGCCCCTCCCACAACCCGGGACCCACCCACTGCGCACCTCTTCCTCCCCACCCCTCAATTCATATCACTTACCTCTGGAGCTCAGCGCCAGGATCATCGGTGGACCGGGAACACGCCTGCACTCTTCAAAACCGACCGCAAACTGAGGAAATGCCGGTAAGCTGTATAATGGCATAGATAGGGTTTTTTCAACTTTGTTGCATATCTCAGGCACTTTTGGGAATTTTGGCCCCAAATTTTCAACATGGGGTTTTTGGGACCCCTCCTCATGAATTCTTGCACTGTCATGGTGTTACTCGGGCCCGAAGGGTGATTTCGCAGTCACTGCGTGAAATCACCTTTCTGCACCGATTAACGAAACAACACAGCCAGTTTTCATAAGGTGGGCCTCAAAAGCCTATGTTGAAATTTGGTGAAAAATCTAAAATGATTGTTTTACGAGTGTACGCTAAGTAGTTCCTACGCACGCCAGAAGTTCGTGAATTTCAATATTTTCACTCCAGATTTTCAACATTGCCATTTTACCACACCTCCTTATGAGCAGTACAGCTGTCATTTTTCACATCTCCGCTAAAACGGTTTCCGCCATGAAGCAGAATGGCGAAAGTTGGTGCGAAATCACTGTATGGGACATATTAAAGAAAATCACAGTGATGCTGTTCATGAGCAGAGGTCTTAAAATGGCTATGTTGGAAATTTGGTGAAAAAAATTCTAAGATCGAACTGTTTTACGAGCGTGCGTAGTGCAGTTCCTACGCACGCTCGTAATTTCGCGAATTTTCAATATTTGCACTCCAATGACTTCCAAATACCTAAACAGCACATAGAAGCAAGCAACATTTGGCATTGACAAATGCTTGTTAAATCTTTTACTCAGCTTAAGGAAGAATTTGGTTTACCCCCAACAAGCTTTTTCCATTATTTACAAATCCAACTTTATTTATCAGAACCTTCAAGGGTTAACCTTTTAAAATCAGAAGTGAGCTCCTTAAGACAGTTTTTGGTCACCTTAAGTACACAATCCAATATAAGGGGTATTATTGCTAAATTGTTTAAACAGCTGTGGGATTCTAGATGGTAAGTTTGTGATTGTGTGTTTGTAATTGGCTGTGTCTGAACCTTAAGTGCAGGCATCATATTACAGAGATTAGTGTAGTTTGAATTTGAAGTATTTTCTTAACTGCCATTTCAGTGTGCTTCTCCAGGGAAAAAGGTGGAGTTAGCCAGAGTCCAGGAGGATTTCAGGAAGCTGGGGGGAAAAGTGAAACAGATAGCATGCTCTGTCTCATTCTTAGAGGTGCTACCTGTCCAGGGCACAGGGGAAGATAGGGCACTCCACATCCTTACCTTCAACTCCTGGTTGAAGAATTGGTGTGGCAGGGAGGGTTTTGGGATCATAGGGGACTGGGTCCTGACCAGGACAGATGTGAGCTTATATAAGGAGGATGGCCTACATCTGTCCAGATGGGTACCTTGTCCTTAGTGAGAAGTTGAAATGTTTCAGCTGCAAGCATTTAACTGGACAAAGGGGGGGGGGGGACCAGAAGGGACAGGGAGGCTTAGGAACCATCGTTCCATGGGAACATGCAGGAACATAAGTTGCCAACAAATACAGCTGAAGCAGGCAGGGAGGGGCAGGTAGGCAAAGAGTGTATATCAAGTGATACAGGGGGAGCACATAGGAAGGGAAACCTGGGTGGGGGAAGATGCTGGAAAGGGAGGACAGGAGCAGAGGGAAGACAGACTGTAAAACATGGAAGATCATGTTAAGAAATACCCGTAGCTGCTGGCCCAGTGGCGCTGAGGGTTAAGGTGCTGGACACCACACCTCACACCACGCCAGCGACCCAGGTTCGGGAACGAGCCCAGGTCATCGGGGGCTGGCAGGGGAGGACTAGGATTGAGCATCTGTTGACTGCTCTCCTGGTCCTGGGGTGGGCTGGGGAACACCTTCATGCAGCAGCAACCTCTGGGGATGCCTGGAGGTACTGTTAGCATGATGGCAGCTGGGGGGGAGTGCGGCGGACGTCGGCACCTTGTGCCTTACATCATGGCATGTCCGCATCCCCGAGGGACAAAAAATTGGAGGAAAATGGCTAGGCGCAACCATGCAGCTTGATGGCCGTGCCCTGCACTGCCTGGAGGACTTGCTAGAAGTCCTGTCAAGGAGGATCCGGGGTTGTCCTGGCTAGGAGTGGCAGAGGAGCCCTCCGTGACAGCATGACAGCCATCACAGACAACTTGGTGTTGTGTAAGCCACCCAGCTCTCCGGTGGGCAGGGCGGGCGGTTGATGCCCTAAGCTGGTCTCGCCGCAGAAAAGGCGAGAAATATGGAAGTGATAAAAAAAAAAGAAATACCTGTAGCCTAGGAAATAAGGTTCCAGACCTGGAAGTCTTGTTGGTGGATGTAGACCTTGACACAGTAGCTGTCACAAATACACTCCGCAGGTCAAGCCCTCTGCTCCCACAGTGCCAACCTTAGAGTGCAATAGTGTGAACTGGTAACAAACAGGGTAACTCTCCTATCTGCTTTTGGGTCTGAATCACCTTTAGTCTCAAGTTCTGGGGGGATTCAAACTGTGAACCTTATGCTAACATACCCAAATGTACAGGCTCAGATAATATTCTTTTTGGGGGGATGCAATATATCTTTCACCTAAGGGCACCTAACCAGGCACCTAACCAGACACCCAGAATGAACCCTTAAAACTCTATAAGATACCTTAGGTATATTCTTACCTTTTTCCCAGCTTATTAACAGCATCAAGCCCTTGAACAGCATCAGACTTAATTTACGTTCAGCAATAACATGCAAAAAATGACTGAGGAGACCCTGGCAGTATCTTAAGAAAATGTTTTCTAAAAATGGATAAAAATAGTAAGATAAAATACAGAAAAAATATCAAAGAGAATCACAATCACATAAAAGAAAAAAAAACTACAGAACAAACTCCCACCACAATACATTTAGATCTTTTCTATCTAATGTATTACCTTTGTAAGCACCTTTAAAGTTAGATCAAAGAGCTGTGTCTCTCTAGAGTCTCAAAATGATGTATATACATTTCAGACACAAGTATCAGTTTAAACTCTGGCCCAGATATTCAAAAGGGTTGCGCCATGCGCAACAGGGAGTCCAAAAATGCGCCATTGTGCGATATTCAGCGGGAGGCAGATGTGCCCCCAAATCACAATGCTCAAGAGTGCAATGGTAATGAATGCATGCGCAACTGAAGGGGGAGGAACCATGAATAAATGGCGCAGTGCAATATTCAACAACATGCGCCATGCGCAATAGGGACAAATGGAACTTGCACGATAGCGGAAATGATCCAAAATAAAAAGGAACAAGAGAGAGGCGCAAGAACACTACAGGGAAGCCACATGTGGGAGAACTGCAAGCAGGCACACAGAAACTGTGATCAGGACAGGGCAGGAGCAGGACAGAGCACCTGGAACCACCAGGAACAGGGAAGGAGTGGGGAGCCTGTGCCACTGCGCAGGATAAAAGGGGGAAGTGCCACACAGGACTGAGGGCACGGACAGTGGGCAGTACATCCAATACTGGGAGGTGTTCCCGGTGCAGGGGGAGTAGCAGTAAGGGCAGCGGGGGGAAGGGTAAAACAGCTGCCAGGGGGGGTAACACAAGCTAGGGACATGGCCAGTGCCACCATTCAGATGGAGGAAGTAATAAGGGGGTGAGAAGGCAGGCAGCAGGAGGTGCGGCCGTGGAAGGGCCTGTCGGCGGTATGCCCCCAACAGGCAGTACCGAACCCGCACCAGCTTCGAGCTGTACACTGACACTGAGATCGTGGGCCAGTACCGCCTGAACCGGGCGATCCTGAGGCGGCTCTGTGAGTTGCGCAGTGATGTGATGCAGGCACCCACACGACGGAGCCATGCTCTGTCAGTGGAGACCAAAGTGACAGCTGTCATGTGCCTGCTCACCACAGGTACCTTCCAGAGACCAACAGGGGACATGACAGGCATAAACCAGTCGGCTGCATCACGCCTTCTCACCCAATTCCTCAGCGCACTGCTGCCACATGCTGCGGAGACATCCATTTCTTTAGCACACCGGCGGAGCGCACAGCAAATATACAGGAGTTCCACAGGGTAGCACGTATGCCTGGCGTGCTCAGGGCAATAGACTGCACCCATGTGGCCATCCGCACGCCACCTGGCCCCAAAGGGGCCGCATACATAAATCAGAAGGGGTATGCAAGCATCAACTGCCAGGTGGTGTGAGATGCCAGGGGGGCACATAATCAGTGTCTTTGCCACGCACCCTTGGGGAGCACATGATGCCTTCATCTGGCACCAGTCTGCACTGTGCCACAGGTTTGAGAGTGGGGACATCCCCACTTGCCACCTAGTGGGTGAGTATGCAAATTACACAGAAAGATGTGGAGCTTGGGAGGGGCATAGTCAGAGGTGACATGGTTACTGGCCTAGATGGCCCATGGCAGGGCGATGCTGATCAACAAACTAATGTCCACCCTCTACACACAGGTGACAGTGGATACCCACTCCATCCCTGGCTGCTCACACCATACCAGTGTCCCACGACCCCATCGCAGCAACGCTACAATGAGGCACATGCCACCACAGGCAATGTCATCGAGCGGGTGTTCGGGATGCTGAAGGCACATTTCCATTGCCTGGACACATCTGGCGGTACCCTACAGTACAGACCCTCAAAGGCCTGTGGGCTATTCCTGGCCTGTTGCATCCTGCACAACATGGCCAACGACTGTGGGATAGCCTTACAGGTCGAAGAGGGGGACAGCAATGGGGACGATGAGGATGCTGGTGAAGATGGTGATGCGCAGCCCCCCCTTGGTTGAAGGGACCCCAGACTGATCCAGATGGCGCAGCTTCACCGGGACACCATCACAGAGGAGCACATCAACCAACCCAGGTAAGTCATGGGGCCATGTGCAACCACCAATGGCAAGGGCACAACCCACAAACATGCATGGACAAACCCCAGGGGTGCATGTCATAAAGGGAATTGACTGAGCATGGAACCGCACATGCCATCAGGGATGGGCAAAGTCTAACACGGCACATAGTCACACACACACACTCACACACTCACACCCCACAAGACATGCACAAAGGGTAGGAGGCACGCCAACCCCAACTGCCACCCCTAGCCACACACACATCCACAGACCACCACGTCCAGTGCCTGTCATTGTGCCTGTGTCAGATGCTGGGCACCATTGCACAGTGGCGGACAGCACAATGCAGGCATCATCATGCACACGTCACAGCGGACAGCAGCTGGGAGGATTTGCAGATGGAATGTGTGTGTGTGCAGGGCCGGGTACCCCACCCGTGCATTGCACATTGAACAACACACTGCACGCAGGGCAGCATCAGACAGTAGCCTTGGTGGGAGAGAGGTCAGTCACTCGCCACAGTGCCACGGCCATCACGGATGCATGGGTGGCCCTGCCAAGACCCACCAGCAGTGACAGGCTGACCAATGGCCTCATGGGGTGGCACAGATGGTCCCCAGGGGTTCCGCTGCTGGAACACGACCGTGCTTGCGCAGGGGTCTGCAGCACACCGAACACGCCTGTGCCAGGCATGCTCGGGATGCCCACAGCTGAACCCGGTGTTGACAAGGAGGGTGTCACACGATGCCGGGAATGGGGGGTGGACATTGCACTGTGCGGTGTCTGCGATGCATGGGCAAATAACTGTGTGCCCACTGTGGCCATGACAGCTGTGATTGTCTGTGTCAGCCTGTCACTGGCAGTGGTCACATCCTCCCGCAGCTGGTCCATCCCTGCCAGGAGCAGACCAGTGTCCCTGCTGCGCCGCTCCTCTGCCTGGCGCAGGGCCATACTGAGTCCATCCACCGCCGTCACAAGCCGCAACTGCTGATCGACTGAATCTTGGAGTATGCGGGTGTGCTCATCTAAGAGGTCATCCGCCTGATCGGCATGCTGTCCCTCACAGTGTTCACGGCCAGGGTGGACAGCACCCCTTGAGGGTGGGCACTGCACACCAGGGCCATGCCTGGGCATGTCCACAGGCAGTGCACTGATGCCGCCCCCCGACACTGTACCCCCATAGCCATTGGCCAACTGCTGACACTGCCCCTCTGGCTGCCACTCTCCAGGGCTCAACGGTGCCACCACAGCAGCCGCAACAGCCCCACTGTCCAGGACACACACCAGTGCTGCCCCACTGGTGCAGACAGGCAAAGGCTGGGACTGTGATGTCACGCAGGCCTCCACGGTGGCACCACCCACGGCTATGCCCGTGCTGTAACCTGCTGTGTGGCCATCCTGCAGCCCACATGTATCACTGTCCATGATGTGAGCTCCATCATCATCAGTGACGGATCCGGCACCAGTCCAAGTCTCAGCATGCTGGCATCCATGGACACTGGCACGCTGGGACACGGGCAGGGCCTCCTCTGCATCTGCTCCACCAACATCAGTCTGGACAGCCAGGTGGGCCCACTGTCGCCCTGACCCTCAGACACCTGTGGAGGTGGATGGGCCTCCTCTATATCCATGGTATCGCCCTCAGTGGATGAGCACACCACCGCTGACCCATGTAGACGCTCAGGAGCTGTAAGGGAACACAGTAGCATTAATTTACCTGCCCTACCCTGTGTCATCCCCCCCAGTGACAGATCAGGACCTACCATGCAGGGATGGGCTACCACCTGTCTGGAATCCACCATCTGGAACACCCTCAATGGCACAATGCCGCATGCTGCCAGCAACCCGCTCTTCTTGTGGGGTCAGGCATTGCACGGCTGGCTGTCCCCCACCGGTCGCAGCCCGTGCTGCCCTGATGGCAGCCACCTTATCCTTAATCCTCCACCTGTCCATGCCCACCTTCTTCTTGCACTCCTGCACGGACCGCTGGTGGCTGCCATGCAGGTTGATGGCACGCGCCACCTCTCCCCATGCAGCAGCATGGGCCTGTGGTGTTCCCCGCTGTCCGCTGAGCAGCGGCTCCTGATCAAGGTAGGCCTCAAACAGGGCATCTGTTTCTGCCTTGGTGAAGTTAGGCCTCTTCTTCCTCCCACGTCTCTGTTCCTCTTCCTCCACCTCACGATTGCTCATTATTGATCCTGTGGGGAATGACAGGTGTTACCTGTGACTGTGCAGTCCCATGCATGTCCCACACACCACAGTCCACACTCCCAAACAGCATGCAACTCACCACTATAGACTGCAATACCAGACTATGGCCTCTGCAGCCCAATGTCGCATTTATATAGAGCAACACATGCAAATGAGGTGAGGTGCAATTTTAAGTGGATGCTAATGTGTTATCTGTGCCATTGAATAGCTGATTAGCTGATTTGCATATGCTGGCTGAATATCGTGCTGTTGCGCCTTGCGCAATTGTGTTGAACATGCTCAGACAAGGGTGCATTTCTGTGACATGCGCAGTGGACACCGAACACAGCACATGCCTGGGGTGCTGACACTGATGCCTGCTGCGCTGCTGATGTGCTGTGCTCAGAAGGCAATGCAGAGCATGGCCACCATTGTGCCAGTGGTGCTACTGTGCTGTTCACATGTATGGCGCTCTGGCCCTGGGGCGTCATAGGCACACTGGGGCTACAGCACGGTAGGCCGCTGCAGGAAGTGGCACACAGGCACCCTACTGCACTACATGCGGTGAGTACCAATTGCGCTGTGGCGGTCCGTGCATGAGAGACCCCGACCCTGTGCTGACCTTTGCCCCTGGGCACCATGCGTCCACATGGGTGCACCTCTATCACGCTGTTCGGTGACAGTGCAATGGGGAATGGCAGCGCAGTACCACGCAGCATCCACACGTGGTGGACGTGCACTACAGAGTGCCATTTTGATACTGAAAAATTGCAGGATGGCACAGAGATGGGCACCAATCTGGAGCCAGGTCAAACTGGCCAATCTTGTGCAATTGGTGGAGCCCCATGCTGCTGCCCTATTTGGGGAGGCACCCCTGGACAGGGCCAGGAGTGCCGTGTGGGAGGAGGAGGTGGGGGTGGCCCTGGAGGAGGCCACTGGCATGGAGCACACAGTGGAGCAGTGCAGGCACCACTATGGGGACCTGCAGTGCTGGGACCCGGACAGGCTTGCCCGCCTGCGGGCATGTGCCAGGAGGGGTGCAGTGCCACGGCCAGGTAGGTGCCCCATCCATACACTGATAACGTCCATATGGGTATCACGGTGGCATGTGTTCAGCACATGGGGGGGCCGTCCAGTGTGGGCCGTGGTGGTGGTATAGGGGTTGGGGGAAGATGGGTATGGCTGTGTGGGATTGCACACACACGGGGGTGGGGGTACTTTGCTACCAGATTGTACTGATGTTCCTCTCTCCATGTTTGCACCCTAGGCCCAGAGGAGCACCGGCGTGCTAGGGAGGGGAGGCTGCACCTTGAGCCACAGCATGCGGCAAGGGTGGCTGGACCAGACCGGCACAGGGACCAGCCTGATGATGGTGAGTGCCTTACATCCATGATTACTTTTGCATGCTGTGTAACAGGGTGGGCAGCGGGGCATGGCCACCATCCATTGACACAACTGCCATGCACGCAACTTGGTACAGCCAGCACTGTCCAGTGGCACTGCATGTCAGGGAGTGTGTCAATGGTGGTCCATGCGTGCACTGGGTACATGGCTGTGCCACTGCCTTCTCACCGCATAGCCATGTCACTGTACAACCATGGTGGTGCTGTGCGGAACTTGGCTGGTGGGTGTGTGCAGCGGTCCGCATGGCTGTGTGTGCCTGGGTGGGCAGGTCTTGTGGACACGATCACTGTGGGTGGTCACACACCATCACAGAGGCATGTCCCATGGCCATATGCCAAGCACAGTGGGTGGGCTGCAGGGGGCTGTGCATTCACACCTATTGACTCTGCTCCCTTGTCCTAGGTGGATGGTAGTTGCAGGCGATATGAGAGATGCTGTGGGAGATACTGCAGGTCACTAGGTCCACCCTGGAGATCCTCGAGAGACTAGACCGTCTGGGAGTCCGACAGCGGCATGGCGGGAGGCGCAGCCAAAGCGGGGAGCGGGGCTCCCGCTGAGCATTCTAAAGCCCATGATTTCCCCTACCCCTGGACCCACCCTCACACCCCTCCTTCTCTCTACCATTTGTTCACCCCTGCCCTTACCCACCCCCACCTTGTTTGTGGCCTTCCCCCAACCTTTTGTAAATATCTGTATATAGTTTTGTTTGATCTTTTACAATACATCTGCTTTGATATGCCTACTGTGGTGGTCTCTGATTTTCAGCGGGCTATAGGTGCTCAGCTGCAGTGGTGTGCATGGCGGCAGGGGTGGTGCAGTCATGTGCGTGTGTGTGTGTCTGTGGGGTAGTGACTATGGTGTGGGAGTAGCTATCGGTCACTGTCTGTGGTGTGTGTGTTGTTCCCTGTGCACTGGATGACTGTGTGCAGTGATCCACGGTGCATGCTCTGTGTCCATGGTGCACCTGTCAGACCGTCCATGGCCTGTGCAGCTGACACCCTTGCATGTCTGTGACCTGTACGGTCCGCTGGCATGTCAGTGGTGGCTGTCCATGCCCGGCACAATTCTGGGTTGCCTCCTGTCATTGGTGTGGTGCATGTCTGCCTCGGGTGACACTGTGGCCTCTGCTGTTGTTGTCCCACCTCCATGCTGACGCTTGTGTGTGTCACAGAGGATGTGCACCACTGTCTGTCACTTGTGCTCCGGGCACATGCTGGTGGCGTACAGCTCCATGGTGCCTGCGCAGGGTGGCTGGCACTCCTGTGCCATGGAGGGGTGCTGGCCATGTGTACATGGTTTGCGTGGCCACACACTGGGGGCTTGGAAGCTGCTCCGCCACTGTGTCCCTGTGTTGGTGTGCCTTGGGTATGGGGGGTGTTTGTCCATGCACTGTTAGATCCTGTGTGGCGATGCTTCCATGCACCACTGTGGGTGTCTGCGCTGGCTGTTGTGGCCAGTGCTGGGTTGGGGTGTGTCCTTGGGAGGGTGTGCAGGGTGATGTACCACTGGTGGTGGGGTCCAGGGCATGCCCTGTCACATGTGGGGTACCTCGTGTGCCAATGCATGGTCATTCTCTCAGCTGTACCTCGGGGGGGACATGCGTGGTGGCACTGTGTATGCAGTTGTTGCATCACTGTGTGCTGCCACCCACTGACAGGTGCTCGTGGTGGGGCTGCCTTGCATGGTTCTGTGGTGCACAGGGTTGCATTGTCACAGTGGGGGTGGTGGCATGCATGGGGTGTCCTGCACTGGTGGACACTGCTTCTGGGCAGGGTGTCTGGGGATCACAGTGCAGAGTGTGCTCTGCATTAGTGGGATGGTGTGGCATGGGGTGGTCAGCCCTCCTTGTGTGCCAGTCACAGCTTGCCAGGGGGTGTGCTGGGGCACCATGCCCCGGCTATGGGTTTGTTGCTGGTAACCATGGGCTGGTGGTTATTCCAGCTCTTCACCGGTTGTGCAGTGCATGGGGTGTGGGAGGTGATGTCTGTTCTGCTGTGTGCTCCTCTGCCCATCTGTGGCATGAGTGGTGGGCCCCTGCATCCTGTCCCTGCACATCCCTGGTTGTGCTGTTGCACTGCTGCCCTGCTCCACTGAGCATCCCTGGTTGCACTATGGTGCATCTGAACTGCTCCACTGAGCATCCCTGGTTGCGCTATGGCACATCTGAACTGCACCACTACACATCCCTGGTTGCGCTATGGCACAGGTGGCATGATATACAGTCATGTGCTGCAGGCGCATCTTGACCTGCGCAGTTTTTGAATATCGCGCTTCTTGCGCATGGGCGCAGTGAACTTGCGCTTGCTCCTGCTGTTGCACACTTTTTGGGTGCAGTTTGAATATCTGGGCCACTGTGTCTCCACACCCCTTCTATAAGTCATCTAGCTCCTCCTTTTAGAATGTAAAATTACAAACATGAGTCCCTACCAGGAGGTATTTTAAATAATGTGAACATCAGCAAAAACCCATTTCCCAAATGATAAGTCTTTGATCAACCAGTTCCTTTGAGGTTTACAACCCTGTAGTCCATCACCCAGGTGTGAGATATGCAACAGGAATCAGCTAAATTATGTCCTTTCCTGATGCAATAAAATGTATACTTAGTTTCCAACTTCAAAAGCATGAGGTCATAAAAAGGCCATAAAATGCAATTCCTCAAGGAAGTTAATTACATTACAGAGGTCTCCTGGTCAGTATAATACACCCTGTGATTTCAGCTGCTGACACTTTGTAATTTTAAAGGGCCAGATCTCACAGACTGACATTTCATACACTGACTATTTATTTATAATACCAATATCATACAATAATCATAACCATCTGGCCAAGCATCACAGTACAATAACAGAAATGTGGTACTCCGCTAATCATGGCTGGGAAGTCAATGTACCAGGCTATACACTGTTCAGGAGGGACAGGGAGAGTACAAAGGGTGAGGGGATGGCCCTGTACATCAGAGATTGTATAAAGGCTACAGAAGGTCAGAAAAAACAGGGGGAGGCCAAGGCAATGTTGGTCACCCTATAGCCAGGGAATAGAACAGCAATGCACACAGGGGTGATCTACAGACCTCCGACACAGAGGGAGGAAGTTGACAGGGAACTAGTAGTGGAGGACATACACATCATGACAGCTAAAGGTGAAATCCTGCTACTGGGGGATTTCAATATGCCGGACGCGGATTTGACCACCCAGGTGGCTGCTTCAGCCAGACGCACAGCCATCCTAGAATCCTGCAGGGGGTTGGACTCAGGCAGTTAGTGCATGAACCAACCAGGGACAAGTTAATTCTGGACCTGGTATGGATCAATGGGTATAGAGCTAAAGAAATACAGGTTGAAGGGCAGCTGGGGTCCAGTGGCCACTGCATGATGTGGTTCAGCATGGCAACATGGACTCAAGTATGCCACATAAGGGCAAAAGTATTAGATTTTATGAGGACTGAATTTGCTGAAGTGGTTAGATATATACAAGCTGTCCTGGGGAAGGGAGAGGTAATAGAGGGGGTGGAGAAACAATGGGAGAAACTGAAAGGAGCCATAGTGGTGATAACAAACCAATGTGTTAGGATAGTGGCCAAAGGAAAAAGGAGGAGGAAACCAATATGGTTCTCTAAGGAGATGGGGGACAAAATCAGGGCTAAAAGACTGAGTTTCAGGAAATATAAGGGGACTCAAAGGGAGGAGGATAGGGAGGTGTACCTTGAATGTAACAGTCTGTAAAAAAAAGGGGACAAGGCATTTTATAGGTACATCAGCGAAAGAAGAAAAACTGGGGGAGGGAGATTGAGAGGCTCAAAGGGGAGGAGGGAGAGTGTAAGGAGGGGGATCTGGACAAGCCAGACATACTGAACAAACACTTCTGCTCAGTATTCACTAGGGAGAGGGAGGGTCAAGGATGACAGATGGGTAGCAGAGGCTATGGAGTGGCTGGAAAAGTGTAGACCAGTCCATTTACAGTGGAGATGGTCCTGGAAGAACTCACAAAGCTGAAGGTGAATAAGGCCATGGGGCGAGATGGCATCTACCTGAGGATTTTAAGGAAGCTGCAAAGGGAACTGGCAGCACCTCTAGCAGCCATGTTTATGGAGTCACTCAACATGTGTGTGGTTCCAGAGGACTAGAGGAGGGCACATGTGGTCCCACTGCAACAAAATGGCAGTAGGAAGGAGGCGGAGAACTACAGGGAAGTCAGCTTCACCTCAGTGGTGGGAAAGATCATGGCGACACTCCTGAAAGGAAGGCTAGTGGCACACCTGGAATCCAGGGGTGCCCAGGATCTGAAGCAACATAGATTCACAGCAGAAATGTCATGTCAAATGAATCTGATAGATTTTTTTGACTGGTAACTAGAAATAAATCAGGGAGATGCAGTAGACGTCACCTACCTAGATTTCAGCAAAGCCTTCAACACCGTCCCACACAGAAGGCTGGTTAACAAGATGGGTAGTCTAAGCATGGGAGACAAGGTGGTGAACTGGGTTAGGAACTGGTTAACAGAGAGGAGACAGAGGGTGGTGATAAATGTGGTACAGTCTGGGAAGAGGGGGTGACCAGCAGGGTACAGCAGGGATATGTACTGCGACCAGTCCTGTTTAATGTCTTCATTAGTGACATTGCAGAGGGGCTGGAAGGAAAAGTCTGCTTGTTTGCAGATGACACCAAGATCTGCAACAGGGTGGACACTCCAGAAAGGGTGCGGAAAATGAAGAGGGACCTGGAGAAGCTTGAAAGATGGTTGGAGATGTGGCAACTGAGGTTCAATGCAAAACAGTGCAAAATAATGTACCTGGGTGGAGAGAACCCTGAGGAGAACTACAGGTTGGGGAGGGGAGCTGATGGTCACCAAGGATGAAAGGGTCCTAGGGATTATCATCTCTGATGACCTTAAGGTATCAAAGTAGTGCACAAAGGCAGCGGGGAGGGCCAGTGGCATGCTGGGGTGCATAGGCAGGGATATCACTAGCAGGAGGCAGGAGGCAGGAGGCAGGAGGTGGTGATGCTGTTGTATTAAACATTGGTAAGGCCTCAACTGGAGTACTGCATGCAGTTCTGGAGGCCACACCTGTGCAAGAACATAAACAAGGTGGAGACTATCCAGAGAAGGGCAACAAAGATGGTGGAGGGCTTGCACCACAAAACATATGAGGAGAGACTAAGGGATCTCAATATGTACTCACTGGAGAAGAGGAGAGACCCGGGGGGGGAGGGGCATGATTGAAACTTTCAAGTACCTCAAGGGCATTAACAAGTTGCAGGAGGAGGACCTTTACATTGTTGAAAAAGTACTAGAACAAGGGGACACAATATGAAATTGGAAGGGTAGATTAAGAGGTAATGTGAGGATGTTTTTCTACACAGAAAGGGTAGTTGCCAATTGGAATAGTCTGCCACAGGAGGTAGTTGGGGCAAGCACAGTGGTGAGGTTTAAGCATGCCTGGGATGGGCACAAGGTGAACCTTGAGAGGGGAGGGAGTGATGAAAAGTCATTGATCACATAGGGTCAGTGGCCACATACAATGCATAGGGCCTACAGGCAGACTGGATGAGCCTGGCAGTCCTTATCTGCTGACAATTTCTATGTTTATGTGTTTCTTCTTATCACTGTTAAACATAAATGGGAATCAGAGACCGCAGTTTCTTTATCAGAATCCGATTGGGCCCAAATCGGGCAGGACATGTTCATGGAGGGAATTCCTTTGGCAGGTGGCAGTCAGATACTTTAGTACACTAGTTATAGTTAAACATTATGGGCATTTTCACTCTGATTTGTGCTGGAGGGGTTTTAGAAAAGTTGGCAATCATACACATATATTTTGGAAATGCCCTTATATCCAAATGTTTTGGAAGAAGGTCGCCTAGGTAGTAAGCCATATGCTAGACCTAGATATACCATCTCTTTTTCAGATTTGGATCTTGGGATTACCCCGACCGAATATGAAAAGGAAAAGTGTTAGACATTTTTTCTATATTTAAGTGGTGGTAGCCCTAAAAACTCTTACACAGTTATGGCTCACCTCAACAATACCTTCAGAAGAAATGTGCTTGAGCAATTGTCATGGTATTTTGACTATGGAGTGGGTAATAGCAAAGCAACCGATTTTGCAGCAGATGACTGCCCTTTTTTCATTTCCTTGCAGAGAAGGAAGGGATTACTGTATTAGATATCCTGGCTCGTTATACTTAGTCATGTGTTTAATCTAATATCTCTGTCATCGTACAGTAAGTGTAAGGATTGAATTCATCCTTTGTAATTTTGTAATGCCTGATATGTTTGTATATGCTTTGTTTTTGTGTTTTGCTTCCTGTCCTAGTGTTTGCACTGTATTTTTTCTCCCACTGTAGAACTGTATTGTGTGTTTTGAAATATTAATAGAGTTTAATTTAAAAAAAAAAAAAACAGAGGGCCTTGAGGAGCTGCCCCATTTCCATCAATGCAGCAGCTAATGCAAGTAGCAGAACTGACACCGGGACCCATTGATTACAAGTGAGGATGTCACTGTTTGGGCATTTACCATATAACTGCACAGGAGAAGGCTACATATGAAGCAGGCATCAAAGACCAGGCAGTCAACAAAAAAGAGACCTTAACAGATAAGGAGCAGGGTATATGCAAATAAACCTTGGGAGTGCTGAAGTCCTGCTTTCCTCTTATACTATTGAGCTGCCCGGTAATTTGGTAGCTGAATATAGTTTCATGCTACAGATAGAATACTTGCATCAAGAACCATGCACTATAAATCAAATTAAAAAAATATCCATAATATAACTTCATAACCTAATTGAAGAAAACAACTAGTGGATGATACAATAAACCTAGAACACCTAAATTCAATATGCATGGTAAATATGTCTTTTAATTTATAAAGGTCAGAGATTAGAGAATAAATATGGTACATATGGTAAAGTGTACATGTACTGTGTATCTGAAGACCTGTAATACCACGCAGATTGTAAATGGAGCAGTCATTGCTCTGCTCACGTACATCTTCCCTCATTGAAATAACTTGACAGAAGGCTGTAGAACTGAGACAGACAGCTGCAGAGAAAGTATATTTTCCTTGCCGGTAGGTGGCTCTGATAATCTTTTGCAAAGTATCTCTCCGAGAAATTACTGTATTCCAAAACTTCCCTTTTTTCTGTAAATCTAGTCCTTTATAAGACAAACAAGCCCAGTTATCCTGAAATCTTAGCCAACAGGACAGAGTTGTCAGTTTAAAGAGCACAATCTCAAAATTCAGTCATGTTAGAAAATTTAAAAAAAAAAAAAAAGGAAGGGGATAAAATAGGTAGATTCTATGCAGTGAGTCTCAGCAGTTGCCATGGAGAAGCAGGACAGAAAAAAATGGTCCCATTATCTGTTGCTGGCCTGGATTGGCAGCGATGCTGAACTCACTCTGTCTCTTCATCAATCTTTTAGAATACCTTCATATATCCCCTAGCAACCCTTGGGGCACTCCTCAGATTCTGTTCACAACTTTTGCCTCTCAACACTTTCATCCTTTTGGACCCGTGGTATCTACAGAATGAAGTGTAAAGGCTGAGTGAATTAAAGATTAATACATTTGGTAATCAATATTGTGGTTATACATTTTTCTTGTGCACTAATGGGCCGGCATGTTTAGTTGAAGCCATACTTACATAATATTTGTGCAGTAACATTTGTTACCACAGAGACTTAACTGATTATTCATTCTGTATTCTCCCTGAGGAAAGAAATACAGGCAAAAATGTTCATTTGGCACTATATCTCCTTCATGAATTTATATTTATTTGAATTTGTTTGGGCAGGTGGGCACACTGACCCACAGTACAGACAACTAGTTCTAGGTGCATCCTGAGGGAAATGGATGGGGAAGGGGGTACATAACAACAGGCATATAAGGGCATGCAATACAAGCAGTACATGGACTTAAACAAATAAGGCACTAAGTAAATGTCATAACTAGTTTGAAAAAAAAAGCAAAGAGCTAAACACTACAAGGTGCAATATAGCATATGCCAGATTCTCAGCTTGGGAGATTTAGTTAGGAAGATGTATTTATGTTCACTAGTTTGTCATTGCCAGATTTCTAACATGGCTATATGACAATGCGAACCATTATAAACAGAAAATCTTTAAAGTGTGAGGCAACTGTTTTTTTGTTGTTTTTTTTTTGGTTTTTGTTATTAGTCCTTTTTTTCCCTGGAGTCCTCTACCATCCATCTGACATCCCCCCCCCCCATGCAGGCACCGGGTATTAGACACCCTCCCCTAAACCCCCATGATTTACCCTTCGTGGCAGGGGGTGGGGAGACCTCTCGACCCACCAGACTGGATCCAGTATTCGGGGAGGCACCTTCCTGGGCCATTACGTGGGGACCATCGGCATCCACAGAGGACTCCTGTTTTCCCTTTTTCTTGTTCCCCTCAGAGGATGCAGTGTGCAGTGATACCAGTGGAGGCAGCGCACACACTCCCGCATGTGCTTCTCTAGGCGTCTGCCACATCCACCACCCTTGACTTCCAGTGTCGGCATGCTATCATCCAGCCTTCACTAGGGAGCAAGCGATCACTGAGTGTTGCCAACCCCTCTCCCCGGAGAAGGAGAGCAGTCCATGGGATGCTCAATCCTTCTCCTCCCCTACCGACCCCCAGTGGCCCATGCTCGTTCCTCAACACAGGTCACCGGCATGGCAGGAGGTAAGGCATCCAGAGCCTCAGCCCTCAGTGTCACCAGGCTGGCTGCAATGGAAAGGCTTTAAGCCTGAGGTTCAATGGGCGGAGCAACTACATCACTCCCCCATCAGGCCTTAAAAGGCCACTCCTCCTGGACTCTTCCAGGATTCTTCTCTTCATTGCAGCCGGAGGCACTGCTTTCCTACACATCTCTCTGGATTTCTGCTGTGTTTCCCCATGTTTCTGCAGCTGCCTCTGGCTGCCCGTTCATTTCTCTATGCCCTCTTTAGCTCATTTCCTTGTGCCTTTTCTCTCTCCCACAGCTCTCGCTGCTTAGTTCCTGCCAGCCTCATACCTCACTCGTTCTCCACCTCCTCTTTTCTCCTTTTCTTCTTTCCCCATACCTCTTTCCTCCATGGCTAGTCCTGCTCTCGTTGTCCTGGGCTTGCTCCTGCTTCATGCCGCTGCTTCTTTTTCTTGCAGGTGCCTGAATGAGCTGTCACCCACTGACTCACCTCTGCTCCTCTGTTCTCCCCTTCCCCTTGTGGCTGCAGCTTGGCCACCCTATTGCTCTCTCTGCCCTTGCACCCGACCGCCTCTGTTCTCTGTTTTCAAGCCTTTCTTTTCTCACTTGCAGCTCCATTCTGTGCTGGCGCTTCTGGGATGTCCATTACTCACCTCCATGTGGTGACGGATTGAGCCTGGTGTTTCACCGCTCCTCGCTTGCCTTTCCCAGTGGGATCTCCATGCCTCACTCCTTCAGGGCCTTCTCTTGTAGTGCTCCTCCTCAACCCTCTCTGCCTTTTGCATCTTCATTCCGGGACAAGGCTTCATGATCTCAGGGACACATCCCCTACATCACGGACATATTTTCACAATTGGTTATAGTCGCTCAGCCTGCTGATCAGCTACGGGGATTTGTGTAGGATGTATTTTCTGCTACTGAACGAGTCTGTGCCTTTTCTGTGTGCAAGTACTGTGTGCTCAGGATCCCCACGTTCAGTCACAATACCTCTCATTGTATGGGGGCATCGCATTATTTTGTGGCACCATCAGGGATGTTCCTGCATATCAGGGACAGTTGTGTGGTATGCTCCTCCTGATTTTGCTGATTGCATGCAGCATTGTGCCTGGGATTTCAGTTCTGTTCATCTCTGCTATTCCTGGTTCATCAGTTGCAGTCTCTTTATCTGCCTTCGTTCTGACTGTATTCAGTTGCCACTGGCACTTTTCCCATTGTTATCTTCTCTCGCTCACCTGTCCTACCCAGCGGCATACTGCTGGCCTTGGTTAATTTATTTTCCATTGCTGTTTTCCTCTGATTCCCTTTCCATTCCAGTGTGTGCTCAGCCCCTGCATTCCTCTGCCCTCCATTCTGCTCCTTCTCTGACCTTTGCTTTCTTTTGGGGTTTTCTCCTATCCTGCCATCACCTAACTTATTCGTATTATCCTCTTACTTAGTCTGCTTTGCTCAATTTTAACACCGGGTCTACTCATTCTCACCAATTAATCAAGCATCCCTCTCATTGGGTCTTATAATACCTCATCACCTATGCTGTGCCTGAGTCCAGTTCTCCTTCACTCAGTCTGCCCTCAGGTTTTACTCATTTATATCACTTAATTGATCATACCTATCATTAAGTCTTATGCTACCTCATCGAACTGCTGCATTCCTGCAATTATTATCACCATCATTCTTCTCGTGCCCGCATCCGAGTGTCCCTAGCTCATCCGACCTCTGTCTGGGTCTCATCCTATACATTGAATACTCAAGCATACCCTCTCAGGTCCCTGCTACCTCGACTTGACCTGCTCTCCACTCAGAGACATGCCTTCATCTCTGTTGCCCCTTTGCTAGGGGCTGGCAGACTTCATCTCCATCATCATACATCGTTCATTTCATGTCTCACCTTCACCCGTTCAGGCCTTCAAGGTATCCTTCCATCATCATACTTCCTCTATTGCTTTTGAGCATCTAGTTGTGGACATTGCTCACATCTCTTGACAGTTGTCACTTCAGAAGGACAGAGTAAGAGCTTCCTCTCAATATTTGGACTTTTCCCTTCTTTCTCGATCTCTGCTTTAAATTGTTGCAGCAGTGCCGTCCATAATGAAAATGCCCTTCAGCCTGGAGGGAAGGTAACCTAGGCCTTGAATCTCCAGAGGTTTCCTCATCAAGGGGTTTTTTCCTCTTCTCTGTGCCAATGGTCATAATATTAGTCAGTGTTAGTGCTTTCATAGGTTCCTTAGTTAGGTTCTGCTGTCAGATGGAGTCGAATGGTGGCCCCGGCTGTTCCCTCTCTCTCCTTAGGAAGTCTACCCTTCTGCATCGCATCAGATTTTCTTTTGTTCTTTGTCCTCTCCTTTTATCATTCTTCTCCCATCTTTCCTGTCTATGGACATTACCTTTATTTCTGTTCTAGATATCCTCTGCTTCCTCGCCTCTTTGATGCTCGACACCCTTTTGGGTATTCTTTTTGGGCTTCTTCCTATGCTACCTTTAGCCAAGGGAACTCATTTTCGCAGCAGCTATGGGGGGACCCTCCTCTAGGGTTCCTTGCACCATACCCCTACAGGGTGGTATATCCCATGGATAGAGAGGCGAATAACCACAATGTATTGAAGTTACACAAGCATACTTCTCATCCAGTTGCGTAAGCACAATTGAATGGGGAGACTTTTAGCCTGAGGTTCAATGGGCGGAGCAACTATGTCACTCCCCCATCAGGCCTTAAAAGGCCACTTATTCTGGACTGTTCCAGGATTCTTCTCTTTGTTGCCCCACCATCCACCCCTCCTCCTCCAGTGGCTCATCTCTTGTACCCATGGGCTTCTTCCTAAGCTACCTTTAGCCAAAGGAAATAATTCCTGTGGCACCTATGGGGGGAACCCTCCTCTAGGGTTCCTTGTGTTGTACCCCTACAGGGTGATATATCCCATGGATAGAGAGGTGAATAGCCACAGTGTATCAAAATTACACAAGCATACATCTCATCCAGTTGTGTAAGCACAATTGAACTGT
This sequence comes from Neoceratodus forsteri, assembly GCA_016271365.2. Taxonomy (NCBI): domain Eukaryota; kingdom Metazoa; phylum Chordata; order Ceratodontiformes; family Ceratodontidae; genus Neoceratodus; species Neoceratodus forsteri. The sequence goes on along the minus strand of CM057451.1, from coordinate 1,063,240,271 downwards.
TTTTATTAATAATATTTTTACAGAATAGTCCCCTAGATTGAAACTGTGCTTTTTACTAGAGTGTTCTATTCAAAAATACAAACAAGACTAAAAATACAGTGAGGAGACATAACTGAGTAATAAGGGCCAAGAGCGAGGGCCTTTCCAGGAGAGTACAGATTCAAGTAAAGAATTAAGGCCAGAGGTCTAGCTGAGGGCCTTAGCACTCCAATCAGGTTATTATCCTCCAGAAAAGGCCAGAGCTGGGGGAAGGGGCTTATGATGATTATTATAGCCTTCTGGACTGTGTATCCTCCCCTCACCCCACCATATTGAGGATGCAGGTATCCTCCCACACGTCCACAGTGATCATCATATGGTCTACTGTGTATGCAGTATTCACCTCCCTACAGCCCCTCCCCCCAAATCATACTCCTTCAATCTTCCAGATTGCTGGAATTAGTCTCCCCCCATGCCATCTTGTCAGCCTCCATCAGGTCCCACAACCCAACAGCTGCAAACATCAGTTCTGCCCTCCAGACCTTCCAGACCAAGTTTATGACTGTCATTGACCACTATATTCCCCTCAAGAAAACCAGGATCTGGGGCTCTCACCTTCCCTTGATCTCTGCAGAGCTGCTGGCTTGCTTTCGAGCCAGAGACCTAACCTTGCAATCTTACAAGATCATTGGCTCTCCTGCTGCCAGTTTAATTACTGGACCCTGGCAATATTTACTAACATACTAACATACTAAAATGCCAGCAGAATAGGCCTAACAGTCTTTCGAGTCTGCTCGATTAGTCAGCCCCACCCTGGGTGCTGACCTTGCTGACCCCCTCGTCTTCTCTGGCTTCTCCCTTCCCAGTTCCGGATATTCTTGCTGTATTCGATTTTGCTTCCAGAACCCTTGCCCTGTACCTGTCCCAGCCCCTCTTGAACCCCTCCACTGTCTCTGCCTCCACCAGCCCCCTAGGCAGTGCATTCCATGGCTCCACCACCCTCTCAGTGAAGTAGCACCTCCTCCTTTCTCCCCTGAATCTTCCCCCCTCCAGCTTCCACCCATGCCCTCTAGTGGCCCCCTCCTTCTTCCCCGAAGCACCCTGACTGTTCCTCCCCTATTTACCCTTCTTCATGTACTTGAAGACCCTATCATATCCTCCCGGTCCTCTCTTCCAATGTGTAATATTTAGCTCTTCGAGCCTCTCCTCAGGTCCTGTCCCCAAGCCCCAAATCATTTTGGTTGCCCTCCTCTGGACCCTCTCCAGGAGTTTAATGGCCCTCTTTAAGTGTGGCCTCCAAAACTGCACGCAGTACTCAAGGTGTGGCCTCACCAAGCAGTTATATAGATCGAGCATCACTTCCCTCCTTCTGGAGGTGATCCCCCTAGCGATGCATCCCAGCATCCTGTTGGCCTTGTCTGCTGCCCTCCTACAAGTCTGCGAGTTGTTCATCTTGACATCCACCACCACCCCCAGGTCCCTCTCAGCCATCGAGACTTGTAGCATTTCCCTCCCCAGGGTGTACACTTGGCCCGGGTTTCTGGCCCCCAGGTGGAGTACCTTGCACCACAGCCAACAGGCTTGCAAAATCTGAATAGTTCACTGCACCATACAGAACAACCTTAACCACCTCTCCAAGTTCTGGAAAGTAATTCATTCCTTCTCCCTCATCCTTGAGGTTGGTAACTCCCATATCACTAACCCTGCTACAGTAGCTTCTTCTTTCAACTCTTTTTTTCACCACCTGTGCTCTTTTCCTCCCCCCACCCCTACCTGATCCCTCTCACTCTTTCACCTTCTCTCCTACCACATATTCTGCCTCTCAAGGATCTTTTAGCTCTAATCCCTGGAAGGGAGTGAGTCCTGACAGACTTGACCCTGAGCTTCTACATCTTTCTGCTCCTGCTCCTGCTATTGTCATCCCTATTACCCCCTCTTCAGCCCCTCTTTCTCATTAGCCTCAATCAATGATGCCTGGAAACAGGTAACTGTCATTCTACTCCCTAAAGGAGGTGATCTTTCCTCCCCTACTATCATCCTAGCTATCTTCTCCCCGTCCTAACAAAGCTTCAGGAACACCTTCTCTTGCCACTCTCCCTTTTCCTCAACTCCTCCCCATTTCACTCCCTTCCAGTCTGGTTTGAAGAAGTTCCACTCCACATACACCTCCCTCCTCCAGCTCACTGACTTCATCCTGCCAGTTTACTTCTGCCATCTTTGTCGACTTGGCCAACACTTTTGACACTGTGTCCCGCCCCCTACTCCTAGACAAGCTTAAGGTGGGTGATCTCTGCCTTCACAATCATCTGGTTCTGCTCCTACCTTGAGGGCAGGTTTCAAGTTCTTTGTGTTGGAAAAATATCCCTCACACTCCTCATTTGCTCACAAGTCCCCCAAGGATCCATCCTGGGCCCCATTCTCTTTTCTATAATTCTAAATGACCTCCCTACTACCTGTTCCTCTGCATCCATTCACATGTATGCAGATAGCACTGCGCTGTTTGCCTCTGGCTGCTCTGCTGCTGACCTTGCTTTCCAATTCCAACAGGACTTTGACAGCATCCAGCTTTGGTTCCGATCTAACCAACTGTTCTTCAGCACCAGGAAAATGGCCTCCATGGACTTTGGCACTGGGTAGAGGCTTAACAGACTATCTGCACCTTCCTTATCTACAATGGCACTGCGATTTAGGATGCCTCCTCCTTTAAGTACCTCAGGGCCTGGCTGGACCATCACTTCGATTTCTCGGTGCACATATATGCCATGCACCCGAAACTATATCCCAAACTGGGTGCATCTTACAGTAATAGGTGTCAGCATGGCTCAGTTGGTAGTACATCTGCCTCTGGACCGGAAGGTCGTGGGTTCTCATCCCACACCAGGATTGGACTTGCACCTAAAAATCACTGGCATCCGAGTGCAGTGTTGCGGGGTGCTGTACTGCTGGGGTGTGCTGTCCTTCTGATGAGATGTTAAACCGAGGTCCCTTCTGCCCATCCTGGTGTTGTCCTGGTGGGTGTCCAGGTGGAAGTAAAAGAACCCAGGGCACTCTTTGCAAAGAGCAGGGAACATTCCCAGTGTCCTGGCCAACATTCCCCTTCCCATAAACTGGTTCATGCAATTATCCAGGCTGTGTGTGGCTGATGATGTGCGATATGGCCGCCACCACACATTCAGTCACTTCACTACCAGTCTAGCATTGCTTGTAAAGCACTTTGGGATACTGTGTATGAAAAGCGCTATATAAATGCTATTTCTTCTTCTTCTTCTTCTAATAAAGCTAGTATCCCACTTCCTGCCTGCTGAGAGCTAGTTTAAAAGAGGATCTCCTGACTGCGGACTATGGCAACATTGTTTACAGCACAACTTCCACGTCCACCTTTGCTAGACTTGACGCCCCTTTCTCTAATTCTGCCATCTTGCTTTGCACTGTCCTCTCTGTGCCCAGTACTGCTCCCTTTACTTCTCCTTTTCCTTGATGACAGGCAACTCACCCACTGTGCCTCCTTTACCTTCAAATTTGGGTTTGCCTCCCTCACACTACCTCTCTTTCTCCTCCCTCCTCCTACCCTCTCTGGAACACTGTCTTCCATTCCCCTTACAACAATTGTGCAGTTATTTATTTTATTTATTTAGTAATCAGAATTACAACCTTTGAGCTAAAAGCTCATTTACAAAGGATCATCATCACAAGGGTAGGAGAGGGTACATAAGTTTTGGAGTCAGTATTAGCTTAATAGGCATTGTCAAGAACATCTAATAGTAAGAAAAATGTGAACAGGAGAATTCAGTAAACATTAGCAATAGCATAACAATGTAAGACAACATAGGCAAATAACAACACATAACCAAAACAAGGGTACATACTCAATGGGTTGGGTTCACACGTCATGCCATACAATTAAGTGCTTAAGTCAGAGTTAGGTGCTAGTTTGAGAAAAAATCAGAGGTGGAAGCTAGGCAGGATCTTGTATTGGGAGGAAACAGGAGATGGAGCTGTTCATCAATACTGATACCTAAAGGTTACTAGGCTATAGCCGGAGGAGTCAGCATAGGCATAGTAGTCAGAAAGGGTAGAGGGAACCAATCAAGATTAGGTAGGAGAAGAGGAATCAGAGGAGGGGGATGATGGTAGGCTCCAAGGTGGGTGGCCAGCGGGTGAAGGTTTGTCAGGGAGAGTGTGAGAGGAGAAAGTTGAACAGGCAGGTGGGCAGACATGGCAGGTGGTGAGCAGGGTGTTTTGCATCAAATTGTAAATTGAAAGAAGAACCTTGGCAAGCCTAAGCAGTTCATTGCACACTGTGCTAAATTCACAATAGAATACACAAATCTTCTCACTTTTTTCAGTTAACCAGTTTATGGAGCTGGATTGGAGGCATCCCTAACTTTTGCTTTGTATTTCATCAGCATATGTAACCGACCCTATTAACTCTGGGTCCTATGCATATTTTAATATTATGTTCTTTTTCCAAAGGGTTTTAGAGACTTTTGCATCAAGGGACAGGGACACATCGGCACATCAGGTGATGTCTCACTCTGTCTTTTTCCAGTAAAGATTTTATTGACATTTCTTAAATAGAAAGAAAACATTATGTGAACATGAACATAAGATTTTCTCTTTGTACAATCATTAACACACATATAGTAAATTCATCTTCTTTCTACTTACAATTGGATTGTAATTAATTACCTCAATCTAACCACTTCCATAACCCCCATATAAACCTCTTATGGATAAAAAGAAAGATCTGTCACACATAGATGAAAAACTTTTTACTGCCTATACCTCTTGAAACTACATTCCAATAGTGTTATCTTTTAAGTTGGATCACAAAAGGGGTTTATTTAATTTCATAATAATGTGAGCTGCATCTTATCACTTTCCTTCCAACATGGCCAATATCGGTGACTAAGTGCTCTCAAAGAGATAGAATTGTCCTGCAATAACATGAGCTATATGCTCATTGTTGATGGTCTCAATTAATTTGTAATACCATTCTTGGGGAGAAGGGGCACAATTCATCTTCCAATTAGAAAGCAGCACTCTTTTGAATATTAGAGTAGTGGCCCAAATTCCTGCCTTCTGCTGCATATTGAGAGCTGTGTCTCCTGAATATATGCCCAATACCAGAAATGTTGAGGTAAATGGTATTGTGACCTCAAAAGCAGACGTACAAAAGTTATGCACCATCTTCCATAAGGGAAATATGTGTGTACATTTCCAAAGCATATGCAATAGATTGGCATGTTTTTGATTACATTTCCAGCAAGGCCCTTCTGAAAGATAACCCATTGAATGCAGCCTCATTGGGGAATAATAATAATAATGCAAAATCTTGCATTGTATAGTTCTCCCTATAACCTCTTTGCTGGCTATACATGCACTTTTCTAAGCAGAGGACCATTCTAGTTCAGAAATGTATAAACCCATGTCTTCCTCCCATTTATGTTTAGCCAACCATGTTAACAATGAATGCTCTGTAGCTTCATTTAGTTGTTTATAACATAAGCTTACCCCTTTTCTGAGGTTTGTCAGAGACAAGATGGTTCCCCATTGTTTATTTTCTGGAAGGGTGAGACTCATGCCTAGAACTGATTCAGACAGAGCTTTTCTGAGTTGTAAATAAATGACAAAGTGGAATTTATGTAATCTGAACTTCTGTTTCAGTTTCTCAAAGGACAGCAATGTGCCTGGCTGATCCAAAAGATCATTAAGATTTGTGATACCCAATAACCCCCAACCTGGATCCTTTAAAATCTTTCCATTATAGAGTAATTTGGGGTTATTCCAAATTGTAGTTAATCTCAAACGAATTTGTTCAGTTTTCAAAATGTTTTGGAGTTCCTTAATACTAGACAGGGAATCAGCAATAAAAGTATTACCCTTTAAATTTCCAGGCCTTGACAAAAACAGAAGATCAGAAGGCTTGTAAGGAAGAATTATCTGTTTCTCTACTCTAAACCATAGGGGCCCTTTAGAACTATTATCTGGAGTGATGTACAGTGCTGATTGTTTGACTCTAAAAACCACTAAATATTCTTCCTAGTGGGGTAGTCCGATGCTTCCCACTGATTTGTCTAATCTCAGCTTACTTAATGATAACCTTGACGGAGCATCTCCCCATAAGAACCTCCTAACGATAGCATTCATTTTATTAAAAAACTGTTTGTAGTTTATGAAAGGGATATTCTGAAATAGAAAAAACTATTTCAAAGCTACTAACAACTTAACAGAATTAATTTTCCCCAGAAAAGAAAGATTCAACTTTGTCCACTTCTTAAAATCTCTGTCAATCTTATTTAACAATGGTGTATGGTTCAGGTCTAAGAACTTTTTAATGTGCTTTGGTATTTTAATACCCAAGTAAGTCAAATACTGAGACACCATGCTTCTTTTTCAAGGTTTCCCAGTGCTGTATCTGGTTCCACAACATTATTAAGAGACAAAACCTGTGTTTTCTTCCAGTTAATCTCCAGCCCTGCTATTTCAGCAAACAATTCTAAAATGTCTTCTATTGGTTTTATAGCCGATAAAGGATTTGAGACAGTGAGCAGGATGTCATCAGCAAAAGCGAATACCTTATAGTGAATACCTTTTTTGTTATTGCACCTGCCTTGATACCATTTATTAATTTGTTGTCCATAAGGTTCCAAATTAGGGGTTCAAAAGCTAAAATAAAATGGTATGGTGAAAGCAAACAACCCTGCCTTGTCCCCCGAAACACATTAATAGGATTGGATATATTAGTAATCATCTGCGCTGAAGGATTGGTATAAAGGGTTCTAATACCTGAAATTAACCCCTTGCCTATATTAAACTTGTCCAACATTGCAAAGAGGTATTCCCACTCCAAGGAATCAAAGGCCTTAGAAAGTCTAGGGTTAGTGCTAAAGCTGTGTCTTTAAGTTTGCTTGCTAAGAAACACAACTTAAGAATCTTCTAACATTCTCGTAACTGTTTCTATTTGGAACAAACTCGACCTGTTCTTCCGCCAACAATTTGACTACTAATCCTTTGAGTCTGTTAGCCATGATCTTTGCCAGGATCTCGTAGTCAACATGCAATAGGGAAATTGGACGATAGCTTTCACAACTTTGTGGATCTTTATCTTTCTTTGGAATAAGTGAAATATCAGCTTTCTTCATCGAATCAGGTAAAAACCCAGTGGAGAAAGCAGCTTTAAGAGTTTGTAGAAGGTAGTTCTGATTGTCAGGGCTTAGGGACTTGTAAAATTCCCCAGGCAAGCCATCTGGACCCGGAGTTTTATTTATTGGCAGTCCCTGAATAACCTTCTGTAATTCCTCTGCAGATATGGGTCTATCTAATAATTCCTTGTCTAGATCAGACAGTTTGGGTAAATCTACAGATGCCAAAAATGCTTCAGTTCCATCACTTCTCCTTTCTGTCTACTTTGATATAGCTCTGTATAAAATAATTAAAATTCCTTTGATATTTTATTATTGGCCACTACTACCTTACCCTGTGCATCTTTAATGCCAGAAAAGCTATTATGGGAGATCCTCTTTTTAAGTCTATATGCCAACAGTTTACCAGCTTTTTCGCCCGATTCCCAAAACAACTGTCTGACTCTTAATATAGCATATTCAGCCTTAGCTGAAAGGATTTTATTTATCTCATATTTAAGTTTGGTAATTTGACCTAGGAGATGTTTTTTAATTTGTGGGCCACCTTTAAATTGTTGTTCCAGGAATGATAACTGAGCTTCCTTTTCCAAAAGGTCTTTTATCATTTTATTTTTTTCCCCACAGAAAAGCTGATGATAATGCCCCTTATAAAAGCTTTAAAGGTATCCCATAAACAACCAAAACACACTTCTCCATTGTCATTTATTTCGAAAAACCCCGTAGCCTCTTGATTAATCCATTTGCTAAATTCCAGATCTTGTAAAAGTGAAACATTAAATCTCCACTTACAGGTTTTACTCTTCTCGCTCCAGAGAGAAAGGACTGTTTTTGAAATTGCATGGTCCGAAAGGACTACATTACCAATTTGTGATGATAACAAATCTGGAGCTAGCATTCTAGAGACCAGAATCATGTCTAACCTACTATATGAAAAGTGTCTATGTGAGTAAAATGTGTAATCCTTACCTTGAGGGTTAAGCAGGTGCCAATAATCTACCATATCTAGATCTTCTACCAAAGGCCTTAAGGCTCTTTAGATCCTAAGAGCTTAATGGAGGATGGAACTCCACTTCTATCCAGGACAGGGTCAAGTGTTTCATTAAAGTCACCCCCCAGAATGATATTGTTGTGCTTAATTGTGCTCAATCTATAGTTAATATCTTTAAAAAATTCTGTTTGACCAGCGTTGGGTGCATAGATATTACATATTGCCACTTCCCATCCCTCAAGTGTTCCAGTCAAGACTTGGAACCTACCTTCTGGGTCTCTGAAATGTGAGGTCCTTGTGCAGTTTATCCCTTTCCTGATTACAATTTTAGTCCTCCTCTTTTTAGTATTAAAAATGCTAAACTCTGCCTGAGCTACCCATGCCCTAGTTAACTTCTCAGATTCCTCTATTGAGAGATGTGTTTGCTGCAATAGGGCTATATCTACTTTTTCTCTTTGCAGAGAGGAGAGTACTTTTTCCCTCTTTACTGGGGAACCTAATCCTTTAACATTCCATGTTCCTATAATAAGATTGGTTTTACCCATTTTTAGAGATGTTTACAGCAACTATTGATTCACTGAAGTAATGGTTTGAGACAACAAATCATACTTATTTGAGGTAAAAAAGGTGGAAAGGAAAAGTAAACCCAAGCTGACTAACTTATTACAATAATGTAAATTGAAAGGAAAGAAGATGAGAAAAAGAAAGGAAAATAAATAAAATACAAAATAATACCAAAAAATAGCCTAAGGCTACAAGCTACTTGATACCAAAAAAAGACTTCAAGGTGTCCACAAACTTAGGTAAATATACTGTAACAGACTTAACTAAATTGACTACTATTCTCACAGTCAGACTAATAACAACAGCAGCAGTTGGTCTATAACTCTAAATCTGTATGAAAAAGAGCTTTCTTAGGCATATACTTGTTTAACCAAAGTAATAAATTATGTAACTTTAAGTTTACTTTCAGTAATACTTTAAGATTCCAAATAGTGGTACTCTTCTTTGAGAGCTCATGGATCAAAACAACACCTGTGTATTCTCAAGACTCACAGTATTGGTTCAACACATCACAGAGTTTATAAAATAGTTAATCACGCCAGACTGTGACCTGAAAATAATAGCAATGGGAAGGAGTTTGCACAGATAATCCACCTACAGACAAACTGGCTTTTAATGCTTAGTAGTAAAATCTTATTCCAAACTATGAGAAAACAGATGTTTCAAAAGGTGATTGGAAACTTCCAAAACCATCTTTTCACATACTTCTACCCCCTCCTAGCCCCCAGAACACCAGTTCAAACCCCTTATACAGCCAAATATATAGGTATGTGAAAAGATGCAGCTTATTTAACATTGACTGTTATATATAGGACATGATAACTTACCTCCAATAGGCAATATAATTTTCTGGCTAAACTTAAGTCTAGGGCCTATATTGCCAATAGACCCCATGTATAACCTCATGGTAGCCAGTGTGTGTGGAGGCAAAATAATAATTTAATAATTTCTGTGCTGTAGAGCCACTGTTAGTCTTATAACAGCGTGCCACTATGTGACCACCAAATAAGATGGTCTCTCTCTCTCCTTGTATCTACAGGCTGAGAGCTGCTGAATGTCTCCCACATACTACACTGAGTCCACATCACCACTTAAGAATGTTTGGCAAAGGTGGAAGGTAGTTCTTACCAAAATGACTAGAAGTCAATTTTCAATATATTAAGATATTGAAGTAGAAGTCAGTCTATTGAATCAACTTCATCTTTGACACTTCTGAATTCCCTTAGAATAGCAGTCTCACAAACAGTGAATTAACATAAGATATAAGAATGAGAGCCAGCAAAATCCGTAAAATGATCACCCTGCACCCTGTACCCCCTTCCGTCCCATGACATGGTTATCAAAAAATTGTGAGTTGATTTCTAATATAACAGATGGAATCATATAATTATATAATTAATAGAACACCTACATAAGATAAACTCACAGATTGTATAAAATTATCTAATAAATTAAAACTTGTAACATTAAAAAAAAACCTCAACTCCCCTTTTCACACTATTCACAACCTACTGGTGATAGAAACTACCCCCCAAAAAAATAATATGTACCACTGTGACAGGCAGAAGAAAAAAATGGTTTAAGTGCTTCTACTTACCAGTTTCCCACTGAGTCCTCATACCTTGAGTTACATGGCTTCCATGAGTTGCGCGAGCAGTGAAACTGTTAAAAACATAGAGTACAGCATACTTAAAAAAAGTTTGAAAGCTATATGCATATAACATGAGAGCAGTCCAAAACCTTGCATAGGGATACAAATAACAACGACTTCAGAAAAAGATAAGGCATATTCAAGAAGCAACCCTTCTATATAGAGCTTCTTATTCCTTAATCAATCAATCAAGCAATCAAGTCTTTATGTAACCAGGCGTTCATCGTTGAGCAGAAGCTCATTTGCAAGATGGACCAGGGTGGAGCATGAACAAATATATATACAGGTCAACACAGATATTTACAAGGCAATACAGATAGATACTGATTACAGAGAGGAGAAAAGAAGCTCATATGTACATAGAATTATACAGACATTGTACAGATTACAGGGTATTTACATACATCTAAGTGTCTATAGGAAGATAAAGCAGGATATCTAAGGATGCTGGAGGAAGTAATGGAGGAAAAATAGGTGAAAAAATACACACCCGGTAGAGGCGGTGGTAGGGGGGAAGAGACAGAGATAGGGGGAGAAGGCTAGGAGAGATGGTGCACAGAGAGGCGTTGATGGAACAAGAAGTGAAGGGGTAGATGGAGGAAGAAGTATGTGAGGGCTCCAGCATTGACTGCTATGAAGTACAGTCATCGAGGATGTCACAACCCGGGGTAGTGAGCTCTTGTCTGAGGTTGGGGGGGAAGGATTAGGAGATGGACTGGCCTAGTGTTGATGAAAGAGGGGTCCGCAGCTAAAATTGGGTCTAGGCAGGGCTGTATACCAGTGCAGACAATGGTACTGGGTCTCAGTGGGTGAAGCAGTTATATACTTCTCTGATTGTATGGAAATAAAGCATCTTGAAGGCATTTATATCGACTAGAGTGCTTAATTTGATGGTTTTTTGTAGATCATTCCATAAGATAGGTAGCACGAAGCTTATGGCTGCCCTGCCGAAGCATGATTTTGCATTGGGTACTTTAAGTGTAATAGCTGAGTAACTTCTTAGCGTGTAATTCCTAATTGTACTCAGGGGAAGACAGCAGGAGATATAGTAAGGCAGCTTATTAGAGATGGCTCTATAGGTCCAAAGAGCGGCTTTTCTGTGGTGCCTGAACTTTAGAGATGTCCATCCCACTGCCACATATAGGGTGCAGTGATGCATGTTGAAGGGAAGTCCCATTATAAACCTCAGAGCTCGATGGTAGAGTGTGTCCAGTTTAGCCATGTAAGAGTTGGGGCATTGGCCATAGAGGAAATCAACGTAATCAACCAAGGATAAGAAAATGGATTGGAGTAGTTGTTTCTTGGCATCTTTGATGAGAAATTGGTTGATTCTAAAAAACAGGCCAAGCCTTTGCCGGAGTCATTTTAGTAGGTCCTCAATGTGTACAGTGAAGGAAAGTCTTTGGTCTATCCAAACTCCCAGATATTTGAATTTTGTAACAAATTCTAGTTTTTCACCTAGAACTGTGGTAATTTGTGGAACTGTCCCACTGGACACAGGGTTAGCGGTACGGATGAAAGGGGAGAGGATCATTGCTTTAGTTTTTTTGGCATTAAGGAGTAGGTTTTTTTGGAGGATTTGGCATTGCAAAAGGTTGAATTCTGACTGTAGATCATTGCAGGTAGCTTCAGGTGTTGGGCGACACACGTAGAGAACTGTATCATCTGCAAACAGATGGATGTTGGCTTCTTTTATACAGTAGTCAATGTTATTAATATAGATTGCAAAGAGTAAGGGCCCTAATATAGAACCTTGAGGTACCCCTCTTTGCAGAGTTTTTAAGGAGGACAGGTCTCCTTCGGCTTTAACTTGTTGAAGGCGCCCTATAAGATAGTCAGTAAACCAGCGCAGGGAGGATGGGTCCACACCTATGGTTTGAAGGGAGGAGAAGAGCAGACTGTGGTCGACGGTGTCGAAGGCCTTGCTTAGCTTGAGGAAGACAGCGCAAATAAAGTTTTTGTTCTGAAGGTTGCACTGCCAGTCGTTAGTAACTTTGGCGAGGGCCATTTATATTAAAAATAAACCTAATCTTGGCCAACACAAAGCCTTATGTTACCCTCCTCTTCCTCCAACAAACAGCCAGACAATACTACATACATACTTGACCACAGTCCAAGTAGCAGGAGTAGAGTCATAAGATGACAAGATTGGTTATAATGATATAAGAGGTAATTGAGATCTTTTGGAGTTGTGGGCAAAACACAAAAAAGTTCTTGTCCTGCAGTGTTGAGCTCTCCATAGTAAAATATTAGTATACAGAAAATGGTTTACTCACTCATTTTCAGTTGCTGAATCAATCAGCTGCGTGAATGCCTTGTAACATTCTACTATCTCCTCAAGATGTTGATCCAACATACAGGAGACCTACAACTTCCAAAAAAAAAAAGGAAAAGGTAAATTAAAGATTAAATCCAGATAGTCCAGTAATTCCACATGATAATCAACCCCTAAAAGAGATTCAGAAATAATTTCCTCTTCCTGGTGACACTGTTCCTGTAAGGGCGTTGGCGATTGGCTAGGGGATGAAAGTGAGCTCATAGACTCCCTGTGATTTCTGCTTCTGCTTCTTGTCTGTCTGTCTGCTCCAGCACCGCCCTTGGGATTAATGTTGGCTGTCCCTTTATTTTGTGCATGACTCCTCTGTTCAATGTGTGGTGAAATTTTCCTAACTGGTAATCGACTGGAGACTCTGGAAATCAAGGGAGCAGAAGGGCTGTCTAGTCTAGTAGAATTTACACTGTGTGAGCCAGGAGAAGCTTGTTTACCCTCTCGACTGTGCGCATACCTTGACACCGCATGAGCAGGGCTTTCAGGATTCCTGCCACGCTACAAAGATTCCTAGGCCATTTACTGTCCCCAATTAGTTTTTTTTAAAGCCTATCCTGTTTTAATTCCACAAGCTGGCATTTAGTACCTACTTGAGGACTCCCAGTTTTGTACCTTTTAATAAAATCCCATGCCATTTCTGGGGTAGCACAGCTAATGTTAGGTCCTGAGGCAGGTTGAACTATCAGTGTTGCAGGGTACTTCATGAAATAGTTTAAGCCTTTCTTCTGTAGTGACCTTTTCACCTCATCAAACTTTTTACTCCTCTGAACAACCTCTGCAGAAAATCTTGACAATGGGATATTTTTGCTCCTTTCCACTGCAAGTTATGACTTTCCCTTGCCAACTTAAGTAGCTCTTCTTTGACAGAGAATCTTTAAGAAATAAGCTATAATCGGTCTTGGAAAGGCACCTTCCTGTGGCTTGGGGGCAAGTGAACGGTGTGCCCTTTCTATTTCTAATGGACAATCCCATTTTTTCTGAAAAATGTCAGCAAAAGAGATTTATAGGAACTGTATCATGTTTCTCCCCTCCACTTCTTTGGGTACCCCAGTAATTCTTAAGTTGTTTCTCCTTCCCTTATTTTTAAGATCATCCAGTTTGTCCAAAATATAAACAAGTTTTTTATCATAACACGCAGAGCTGTCTTGTTGAATGGTGATTTCCGCTTGTAATTTATCTACTCTCCCCCTCAGAAGTCTCAAATCTCTGTCTGACCTCATCTAGGTCATTATGAATTTGAACCATAGAGGTTTTCATCTCAGCTATGTCTATTTTAAGACCCTCAAACATCTCTCTTATTTCAAAAAGTTCTGAGCAGGATCTAGGTTTTGGGGAGGTTGCCTGACTCACAGATGCTGCTATATTAACTCCATACCTCTGGGTTGCGGCCGACATCATGGCTGATCCCAAGTAAAAAAGACATCCAAAAGACCACTCGAACATGAGTAGAACTGTCCCATTTTTACAGATTCACCAGTGTGTACATTAATATACTATGCAGACCCTTTTTCAAACCACTGCTACTGATTTAAGTATAATTTTCCTGTTTTAAGTGACAGCCTCATCCGGAGCTATTCTTCAGACGTCCATTACTAACCGAACCATGCGTGTGACTCCTCACATGCTGTCTGATGTCATGGCTTCTCTTTGGCTCAAGAGGAGCTCTGAAGCACCAAGTCACTCCTTGCCAGTGTGAAAAGAGGATGGGATGCTGAACGTAAGACAACTCTTCTCTGTTAAACCTATAAAAATCTCTAAAACCTTTAGGAAAATGAACATAATGTTAAAACTCACTACTCTATTCACCAGAAATCAAAGGTGATAAAGTTACAATCAAATCTGGATATATAAGAACATAGAAAAATATTTAAAATTGACCCTCTCAGCTGGCAGGCAACAGAGTATTCGAAGGACACTGTTAGAAGGGGAAAAGGCTTAAAAAAAGCCAATGGCAGCAATTATAACACAGAGTGATGGTGGCTGCATACTGGATTTTTTGTAACTTCAAATTTATTTAGCAAGTTGTTCCAAAGACATAAGGATAAAGATAGGAGTATCCATAGTATATTGTTACAGTGTAATATATCTTTTGATAGTACATATACAAATAAGAAGTAATTGATTTATAAAATGAACACAAGATCTCCCAGGAAGACAGCATGTCTCCTCTAAATAAGAAATTAATAAACTTTTAACTTATAGGCAGCCTTTAAAAATGTAATACTCCAAGATGCAAAAGGAGTAAAATGATTGTGTATGCTTCATCAGCCTGTGAAGAAAGTATATGATTCCATAAGTTCCAAGGAAAAATGCCTGTAGAACTATTGCTACACATCATAATAAAGACTGTATTCTTGCTCACATTTTCAGTCTTTTGTGTATTTATTCAGATTGTATTAGTCCTATCTCCAGGGTCTTGGATAGTTTTGGAAGGGCGGGGGAGGGAGCATCATCCCTCCAGGAGAGAAACTAGGTCTGAGAGGTTGGGATCAGGCAGGGCACCGTCTGGTCATCTGCATTTCCTTGTTGCATCTGGAGGAAGCTCCAGGGTTCAAGGTACTTTGGAAGTCGGAGTTGCGGGGTAGCCGTGGTACACTCCATTGATTCCAAATCTGCCACCTCGGTCCTCCAAAGGGCTATTGTCAGGGGAAGCAGATTTAACCAGTGCAACATGATGCACTTAATGGCTGCCATGTGCAGGATCTGTATAAGTTCCCATTTCTTTCAGGGACTATTCATAAAAGTGGGGAGTCCCAGGACTAAGTCTTGGAAGATGAATGGAATCTGGTCAGGAGCAATAATCTGTAGTTCCCCATGACCAACCTTCCAAAAGGATTGAAGGATCCAGCAGACCCAAAACACCTGGTAGTAAGTCCCCACCCCACCACACTGCCACCAACGTGAGTCTGTATAAGTTGTGTGGAAGTGTTTTGCAACTGTCGGTGTGCAAATATATCTCATGAGGATTCTCCAGTTGAACTCTCGTCATTTAGGGGAGGCAGTTATAGCCCAGTCTTCATGAAGGTACTTTATCCATTGTGGAGTTGGGAGAGGGGTGCCACTCTCTGCTTTACATTACAGCCAAATATGCTTGACAGGAGAATCTGTAAGGGAGAAGAGCAATTTATATAATTCTGAGATTAGCTTGGCCTTACTCTTTAGATTCACCAACCAATTAAAAATGCTCTAAGCGAGACTGGGACCCCATTATGTGTGTCAGGTTATCCCGTTGAAGCAGAAAGTGCCTCACTTGAAGGAATCTAAAATGATCTTGTTGTCTGATGAAAGGCCTCTTTAAGTTCTTGAAAAGTGCAGCATCATCTGCTGGACAGACATTCTTCAAACCAGGTGAATCCCATCCTTTCCCAGTGCCCATACCCCATATCTAACTAGGGAGGGAAAAAAGGCATTGTGGTGCTTTATTAAAGTTAGGGATCCCAAGGCATTTGCAGTAGCTGTCAGCCTTCTATTTTAAACAAACGGCAAAGCTTGTGCTCAACCCAGAATTACATTAGAAGTGTACTACTTCTGGGTCTAGCACTTGTGTGAGTTGAGTCCACAAAGGGAGATCCATGGTGTTTGCCTTCTCAATACAGTACCCACCCAACTTTCTCTTCTGCTTGCCCATGTAGCTAAAAATGCTGCCTGGGCTGCCAAATAGAATCATAGAACTTGATGGCAGAAAAAGACCCCATGGTCCATTCAGTCTGCCCTTACCCCCCCAGACCATCGCCTCCCTCCCTGGGAACCCACTCCTCCTTCTCATAGCCCTTTATGCCTGTCCCAAGCCCTCTTGAATCCCAGCACTGTCTCCACCCCACAATCTCCTCTTCAAGCCTGTTCCAGGCATCCACCACCCTTTCAGTAAAGAATTGCCCCCTGACTTCCCCCTGTAGCGTTCCCCCTTGTAGTCTCAGGCTATTCCCTTTAGTAGCAGTGTCCTTCATTTTGAAAAAGCACCCTGGGCCCCCTTTGTTTAACCCCTTGATGTACTTGAAGGTCTCTGTCGTGACCCCTCTCTCCCTCCTGATCTCCAGGGTGGATAGCCCCAGCTCGCAGAATCTCTGTTCATATGGTTTGCCCTTCATCCCTAGCAACATCATGGCCACTCCTCATTGAACCCTTTCAATGAGGTCTATGTCCTTTTGCAAATGAGGCCTCCACACCTGCACTCCATACTCCAGGTGCAGTCTCACCATAGCCTGGTACAGGGGCACTATGACTTCTCTCCTCCTGCTGGTGATTCCCCAGTCAATGCTAGCCAGCCTCTAATAGGCCTTCCCCTCCTCCTTAGTATACTGTTTCCCCACCTTAAGGTTGCTAGAGACTACTATATCAAGATCCTTCTCCTTCTCTGTTGTCCTGATTCCCTCCCCTACCATTTTGTACTCTGTCCTTGGGTTACCATGTCCCAGGTGCATAATCACACACTTCCAGATATTAAATTTCAGTTGCCAGGTCTCTGTCCACCCTTGTAGTGCACTTTGGTCCTGCCACATGTCCTCCACCCCACCCTCAGTGTCCACCCTATTGCAGATTTTCATGTCATCTACAAAGAGCGCCATCCATCCTTTCAGTCCATCCATAATGTCGCATATATAGATACTGAAGAGGAGCAGCCCTAACACCGACCCCTGGGGTAGACTGCTCATCACTTGCCCCTCGTTAGAGTGCTTCCCCTTCACTACCATCCTCTGGATCCTGTCAGCTAGCCAGCTTTGCACCCATCTAGTTATTTTGTCCCTCACCCCCATACTTTCCAGTTTATTGACAAATCTTCTGTGGGGGACTGTGTCGAAGGCCTTACTGAAGTCCAGGTAGGCTACGACCACCGCCCCCACCCTTGATCTATCTCCTGCATCACTCAGTCAAATACTTCAACAAGACTGGACTGACATGACATAGAAACATAGAAACATAAAAGTTGACGGTCGATAAGGACCGCAAGGACTATCCAGTCTGCCCATTTATTTTTCTACCTTCTGAATGAGCCGTCGGCATTTGCTCTGTCACTGGCCTATCTATTCATACTTATCTGTATTACTCCCTTATGCCTCTCTCATGCCTGTTTGAAGCCCAGTACTGTATTCATATCCACCACTTCCTGAGGTAGGCCATTCCATGCATCCACCACCCTTTCTGTGAAAAAGAACTTCCTCACATTACCCCTTAATCGGCCTCCCTCTAATCTCATGCTGTATTCTCTTGTCCTGCTGTATCCTCTTGTCCTGCTGTTTTTCTTGTATTAAAACATGTTAGCCTCTTTCACCTTGTTAATATCCTTAAGGTGTTTGAATGTTTCAATCATTTCACCTCTCTCCCTCCTTTGCTCAAGGGTATACATATTGAGTTCTGTTAATCTTTCCTCATATGTTTTCTGATGCAGTCCCTTCACCATTTTGGTTGGCCTTCTCTGGACTGCCTCGATTTGGTTAATGTCCTTGTGAAGGTGTGGCCTCCAGTACTGCACACAGTACTCCAGATGGGGCCTAACCAGTGTTTTGGAAAGAGGGATTATTACCTCCCTCTTCTGACTTGTGATACCCCTACTAATACACCCCAACATCCCCCTAGCCTTACCTACTGCTATAGTGGTCTGCTTGGATGATTTCAGGTCATCTGTGATGATGATGCCCAAGTCTCTTTCTTCCCTTGTGACTGCCAGCAACTCCCCTCCCAACCTATAGGTGGCTTCAGGGTTTCTCTTCGCTATGTGCATGATCTTGCGCTTCTTTGCTTTAAATCCCAGTTGCCACTCTTCTGACCATTTTGCCAGTTTATCCAGATCTCTTCTCATTCTGCCCACTCCATCTAGATGATCTACTCTGTTGCAGATCTTGGTGTCATCTGCAAACAGACAAACCTTACTCTCCAGTCCATCTGCATAGTTACTGATGAAGATATTGAAGAGGACTGGCCCCAGAACTGATCCCTGAGGTACCCCACTTGTGACTTGCATCTCTTCTGACTGTATACCGTTTACCACCACTCTCTGTTTTCTGCCCGTCAACTAGTTTGACACCCAGGTGACCAAGTTCTGACCCACCCCGAGCCTACTCAGCTTATTAATCAATCTTCTATGTGGAACAGTATCAAAGCTTTGCTGAAGTCAAGTAGGTGACATCAGCTGCTCCCCCTTGGTCCACCACTGTGGTTACCCAGTCAAAGAAATCTATGAGATTAGTTTGACAGGACATTCCTGTTGTAAACCAATGCTGTCTTGGATCCTGTGCTCCTATGGATTCTAGGTGTTGCACTATCCTTTCCTTAAGGAGTGCCTCCATAATCTTGCCCACTACTGAGGTAAGACTGACTGGTCTGTAGTTCCCTGCCTCCTTCCTGCTACCATTCTTGTGGAGCGGGATCACATGAGACCTTCTCCAGTCTTCTGGGACCTCTCCTGTGCTCAGAGACTCACTAAACAGTTCTGATAATGGCTCTGCTAATTCTAGCCTTAGCTCCCTTAGTACTCCGAGATGTATGCCAACAGGTCCCATTGCCTTGTCCATCCTGAGCTTATTCAGCTCTTTTACGACTCTTACTTTTGTGAAGGGACTAGTGAACACCTCCCTTCCCCGTGTCCATGGTGCTGAGCTGTGGGCCCTGCCGAACCTTCTCCTCAGTAAATACTGAGCAGAAGTATCTATTTAGAATAGGTGCTTTTACATTGTCCTCCTCACATGCCCCCTTATCCCCTTTGCTGTTGGCAATACCTCCTCTGGACATTCTCCTTTCACTAATGTATCTATAGAAAGTCTTGTCACCTTCTTCTACTGTTCATGCTAGCATCTCCTCAGTAGCAGCCATGAAGAGCGCCTACTGAACAGCGCGGTATCAGGGGAGCAAGGCAGAATGCGCCAATACAGGAAGGGCGAGTGCACAGAAACACAGATTGACAGTACAAGAGCAAAAAGCTCTGCAACATGATAAGGGCACCCCCACAAACTGCAAGCATCAGAACCGTGAGCCCCAGCAGGCCTGCAGGCAGAGGAGGTGCCACTGACAGACAGACACGACCGGACAGCGAGCACAGGACAGTGCCAGGATACATACATGTCCACAATGATAGGACCGACTGAATGGGAGGTGGTGTTGCTCCTTATTGACGTTATATTAGTATATATAGCCAACCGAATGGAAACACACCTGACCTACATGATATTATCTGGGTTGACAGCGGAATGGGAATCATTAAACCCTTAGTCCTCGGTGTCCGTAATAGGCCTCCTGACATGGATCCAGTAGAACACAGTACAGTATTACACAGCATCAAGAGCATATTATATCATATCTCAAGGTGATTGCTAAAAGATATCTATACTCTGAGGATTACCTGGACTGACAGTACTGCTTCTGCATCTGGTTGTGCCCAGCCTTTGGCCATCCCTGGTTGTGCTGGCCGCTCGTGCACCCGGACTGTCCCTCACTGTGGGCATCCTTCCCGGCCGGGCCATGCTGCAGCTTGTTTTGTCCCCACTGCCTTGCGCTTGGCGCCCTTCCAGCTGCTCCCTGCTGCTGTCGCCCTTTCTGGCAGTTGGCGCTATTGTTCAGTTGCCTTTGTGGCATTCGCTCTGTTTCCCTCACCTTCGCAGGCATCGTGATTGCGGATGCGCCCCTATCACATAGAACCATTTCCTTGGTTTGGGCCTTTTCCTGCCTTGGCTGCCTTCCCTGCTTCCTTTAGGGAAGTTTGGTATGCCTCCCTATCTTCATCCCGCTGCGTTTCCTTATATTTCCTCAAGTCCAGCCTTTTGGCTCTGACCTTTTCTGCCACTATTTTTGAGAACCCAAGTGGTTTCTTTCTTCTTTTGCACTTCCTTTTCTCTCTAACACAATGGGATGTTGCTTCAAGTATTGCATCCTTAATACTTGACCACTTTGCCTGTACCCCCTCACCTGTAATTCTTCTTGCCAGGGCTAGCTTAACTATGCTGGTCATCTTATCAAAGTCAACTCCTCTGAAGCCCCATATTTTTGCCTTGGAATGGGATGATTTAGTTCTAGTGGCCAAATTGAACCATACCATGTGATGGTCACTGGCCCCCAGGTGACCTTCTACCTGGAGAGCTGTGATCCTTTCCCTGTTAGTCAGTACTAGATCTAGGATAACCCTGTCTCTTGTGGGTTGTTGTACAAGTTGTTTGAGGCCCTCCCCCTGCAGGGAGTCCACTATGTGTCTAGTGCTGGCAGATGTTCCTGCTGGTATTGACCAATCTGTATCTGGCATGTTGAAGTCTCCCATTATTAGAACCTCCCCCTTAGCTGTCATGTTTTGTATATCTTCTAACAGCAATGTGTCTATGTTCTCCCCCTGGTCTGGAGGCCTGTAGACTACCCCAGTTCGTATGGATGTCCCATTTCCTGTTTCCAATGTGAACCACAGTTCTTCTGGCTCCTTATGTGTATTCTGAATTTCTGTAGCTTTGATATTTTCATTGACATAAAAGTCCACTCCACCCCCCCCCCTTTTTGCACCTCAGTCTCTTCTGTACAGTACATAGCCGGGTACTGAAGTCTCCCAAGTGTGGTTACTGGTGAACAATGTCTTGCTAATGGCTACTATGTCTAGTTTAGCCTCTGTCATTATTGCCTGCAGGTCTGGGATCTTGTTTCCCAGACCGAGAGCATTTGTGTACATGATTTTCTACTGGTCACATTTTGGTGTGTTGGTTGTTGGATGAGGTCTGGTGTTTCTCTTGTGCCTTGTATGTGGAGCCTGGCCTTTTTCCTTACCTGGTAATGCAGAAGAACTACAAACATGCTGAACTCCTGTTTGATCACTAGCTGAGGGTGAAGGGGTGTTTTTCCCATTCGACAAATCGGGTGCTGCACCCCTCTCCCCATTTGCTAGTTTAAATATTCTGCAAAGACATCAAATTCTTCCCCAATGCACTGACTCCCTGCTTAGTCAGATGTAGTCCATCAAATTTAAAGAACTTTCACTCCCAATACTGTTGCCAGTTACCTACAAATGTGTTTCCTTTTTCCTGGCACCAGCCCTTGAGCCACATGTTTAGCTCTCCTAGCTCCCCTTCTCTGACCTTCCATCCATCTGCTCCCTTCTCCTAGACTGGCAGGATCTCAGAGAAGGAGATGCCAGATGAAATGGATGATAGTTTGTCACTCAGCTTGGTCAGGTGTTCCTTGGTCTCCTCAACTGACTGACTGGCAAGATCATTAGTCCCTAAAGTGTACCAGGACGTCGATGTTTTTTCCTGCTTCCTGTACAATTTTAGCAATGTGGTCAGTGTCTCTCCACGCTGATGTACCTCGGAGACATCTGACCATTACCCCTGGCTGGAGATAGGTATCAACTCCCCGAATCATGGAGTCTCCTATGACCAGAAGTGTTTTGCATTTCTGTTTTGCTTTTTTTGTTTTGGTTCCTGTTTTTGGCAAGTTTTGTTGTGCTAGCTCCTGTGCTGCAGTGTCCTGCTCTGCAGTGTTCTCTGCCCCTTTGTTTGATATCAGAGCTAGAGGCAGATACCTGTTGGTAGTTTTTATATGGTTTGTGGAGGTGATATGTTGGAGAGCATCGAGTGATGGGGCACCCAATTTGCCCCTCCTATCCACCTGCCAACCTCCTGGACCAACTACCTTCTGCGGTTGAGGTGCTACTGTTGGATGTTGGGGAAATGGCAGGTGGTTCTTATAATATAATTCCTCCTGACTATGCAATTTGAGGTGCGCAGTCTCTGTCCATGTTGCCTGGAGCTGTGCCCTTAGATCTCCAATGGCCCAGCATGTAGGACAGTGTCCTAAATCCTCTTTAACTGCCCTTTTGAAATGTGTCCAGCAGTACCTGCAGTTAATAATATCCATTCCAAATGAGTTGCTGGGTTTATAACCTGGTCAGAGTAATTAGAAGGAGGAAAATGAAAGCAAAAGTTTGATTTTGTGTTTTGTTTGTTTGTTTTTGCATAACTTGTTATAGACAAGTTAAATTACTAGTGCCCCTGTAAATGAGGTCACTGTGTGGATACCCCTCTGATCTGCCCCTTCCTGCTTTGCTACAGGAACTGTCACGACTGCGCTACCCTATAAAAGGAGTGTAATGTGGGGTGACCTCCCCCTAGTGAACCCATGCTGGTTGTTGTTCAGCAATCCATTCCCCTCTAGGTACTGTGCCACCCTCTCCCTGATGAGTGCCTCCATGACCCTCCCCACCATTGCAGTATGGCTGACTGGACGATAGATCTCCTTTGACTCTCTACCCCCTCTTGTGTATTGGCATGACTGTGGCTCTTCTTCAGTCCTCTGGCATGTTCTCAGAGTCCAAGGACAGGTTTAATCGGCTTGCCAGTGGGGCAGCAAACTCCTCCCTTAGCTCCCAGATCACCCTCAGATGCAGTCCATCTGGTCCTATGGCCTTGTACACTTTCATCTTATCCAGTTCTTTCCTAACTCTCCCTACACTAAATGGACCCATCTCCACCCCCTCCACCATCTTCCTCAACCTTAGACCCCCCCTCCCCTTCCTTCATAAAATTTGAGCAGAAGTACCTGTTCAAGTCTTCTGCGTTCATGTAGTCATACTCAATGGCTCCCCTCCCCACAGGCCTTGCGATCCCTTGACTAGTCTTCCTCCTTTCCCTCATGTATCTAAAAAATGTTTTTTGGCCCCCTTTGCATGTCTCACAATCCGTTCCTCTGTGTTAGTTTTTGCCTTCCTAATCTCTTTACTCGCTATCCTCCTCGATTCTCTGTAGTTTCCCTGTCCTCCTCCTTTTGCATTTTCTTGTATTTCCTAATTGTCCTTCACCTGCCCCCTATCACCCTCACTATACTGTTGATCCACAAAGGCCTCCTGCTTTTTGCTCCCTTCCTTAGCCTCCTTATACACCTGTGTATGGCCTCCTTGACCCAGTTTCTAATAGCCCCCATAGGTCCTCCACTTCCCTTATATCCCCTATACCACCCATTGCTTCCCCCACTATCCTTCTCATCTCATTAAAGTCTGCACCCCTGAAGTCCAGTACTGTTGTGCTGGTCTGGGTCACCTCCCTGCCTGCCCTCACCTTAAACCTGATGGTACTATGGTCGCTATTACCCAGCTCCTCCCCCCCACCACCTCCCCTACGTTCTCCCTGTTTGTTAGGATCACATCCAGTAGGTTGCTGAAATAGTATTTCTTCAGTGAAGTACCACCCCTCCAAGCAGTAATAATTATCACAAACTGGTAGAAAATGCACGCGGTGGGATTCCCTTCACACTCAGTCACACTCAACAAAACAAAACAAAGACAGGGAAGAAAAACTGAGAAGAGGCCTTTTGCCTTCTCAAATCAGCCTCCGTCTGACAATAGTAAAAGTGGCCATCATAAAAACCAGTATTTACTGATGTGTGCTGTTGTCTTTGATTCCAGTACTCCACTGCCTTCATGGTATAGTCAGTACTCACATTCCTGCTCCTATCCTGGTGAGGAGTGCCTGATTGTCTGGCAAAGGAAAATGTTATTTTAGGTATGTTAGCAAAAAAAGAAAGACAGAGGGAGGATTGTAAGGTTACGGAGGGAAGGGGAATTGTACAGAAGGGGCCCAAGAAAAGGTAACCATCTTGAACAAATACTTCTGCTCAGTGCTCACAGGGGAAGGGAAGGGGCTGTGAAAAAGTATCAAGATCTTTGATGGAAGGGAAGTGGATACTAGTTCTTCTTCAGAAGTGAGAGTCCGGAAAGTACTCACTAACCTGAAGGTTGACAAAGCTATGAGATCAGAGGGGGTGCATCCAAAGGTGCTGAGGAAGCTCAGGGAAGTACTAGCTGCACCTCTGACAAACCTAGTTAACAGATCACTGGAGAATTGAGTGGTCCTGGAGGAGTGGAGAAGGGCTGATGTAGTCCCACTTCAGAAAAGTGGTAGCAAGGAAGAGGCAGGTAATTGTAGGCCTGTCAGTCTGACATCAGTAGTTGGTAAGTTAATGGAAACACTTAGAAACATAGAAACATAGAAACATAGACTTTGACAGCAGATAAGGACCACTTGGCCCACCCAGTCTGCCCATTTCCCTTCCTATTGGATAAGCTGCAGATTCTAGTTAACCAACAACCTACTTCCTGCAACCCCCCACTACAATTGCCTTATGTCTGTCCCATGCATGTTTGAATTCCCCCACTGTTTTAGACCAAACAACCTCCCCAGGAAGGCAGTTCCATGCATCCACCACTCTCTGCGTGAAAAAAAATTTCCTCACGTTACCCCTGAGCCATCCCCCCTCTATCTTTAAATTGCGTCCCCTTGTTCTTACACATCTCTTTTTCTGAAAGATGCTACCCTCCTGGACTTTGTTGATTCCCTTGAGGTACTTGAAAGTTTCTATCATGTTCCCCCCGTCCCTCCTTTCATCAAGGGTATACATTTTGAGCTCTCTCAGTCTCTCTTCATATGGTTTCTGCTGCAGACCCTGCACCATTTTAGTTGCCCTCCTCTGGACTGCTTCCATCCCGTCTATGTCCTTGCGTAGATGGGGTCTCCAAAGCTGCACACAGTATTCCAGATGGGGTCTCACCAACTGTCTGTACAGAGGGATAACCACTTCCCTTTTTCTACTTGTAATGCCCCTTCCTATGCATCCCAGTATCCCCCTGGCTCTCCTTACCGACTTTTTACATTGCTTACCCACCTTTAGGTCATCTGATATGACTACCTCCAAGTCCCTTTCCATTTTTGTTGTTGTTAGTACCTCCCCTGCTATTGTGTACTCTTCTCCTGGGTTTTTGTTTCCCAGGTGCATTACTTTGCACTTCTTTGCATTGAATCTAAGTTGCCATATGTCTGACCATTCCTTCAACCTTGCCAAGTCCCTTTTCATCCTTTCTACCCCCCCTTTTGTATCAACTTTGTTACAGATCTTTGTGTCATCTGCAGAGAGGCATACCTTTCCCTCCAGACCCTCTGCAATGTCACCTATAAAGGACTGGACCCAGTACTGAGCCCTGAGGTACTCCACTAGTAACCCCCCTTTCTTCGGAATGTTTTCCATCCACTAGTACCTTCTGTGTCCTGTTGTGCAGCCAGTTTGCTACCCAGGCTACCTCCCTGGAACCCACTCCCAGGCTGGCTAGCTTAATTATTAGTCTTTTGTGTGGGACTGTGTCAGATGCCTTGCTAAAGTCTAGGTAGGCCATATCCACAGCCCCTCCCTGGTCTATTACTTTGGTCACCCAGTCAAAGAAATCAATTAGATTCGTCTGACATGACCTTCCTGCTGTAAATCCATGCTGCTTTGGGTCCTGTGCCCCGCTGGCCTCTAGGTACTCAACAATTCTTTCTTTTCAGAAGTGATTCCATCATTTTCCTACCACTGAGGTCAAACTTACAGGTCTGTAGTTTCCTGCTTGCCTTGCTCCCACTTTTGTGAAGGGAATCACATCTGCCCTCCTCCAGTCCTCAGGTACCACCCCATCCTCCCATGATTTGTTAAAAAGTGTGCTCAGTGGTGTCACTAGGTCCTCCCTTAGTTCTTTTAGGATTCTGGGGTGAATCTCGTCAGGCCCCATTGCTTTGTCCACCTTGAGTTTTAGGAGTTCTTTCAGGACTCTTTCTTCTGTAAATGGACTGGTGTCAACCCCCCTACCCAGAGTGCTTCTATTGTCTGGTTTAGGTAACTCCACCTCATCTTCTTTTGTGAATACTGAGCAAAAGTATTCATTCAGTATCTCTGCCTTTTCACTGTCTCCCTCTGCCCACCTTCCCTCTCCTTTATTAATCTTCACTATCCCTTCCTTAACCTTTCTATGCTCCCTAATATACTTATAAAAGGTTTTATCCCCCTTCTTAACTGAGTTGGCTGTTTTTTCCTCTGTATAGGCCTTTGCTATTCTGACTGCCTTCCCCACTTCTTTCTGCTTTAATTGATACAGTTCCCCATCGTGTTCCTTCTGTGATTCCTTATACTTTTTGAATGCAGCCTTTTTATTTATTTATTTATTTATTTGTAAAATCAGTTTACAACCTTTGAGCCAGAGGCTCGTTTCCAAAGGTACTTCGTCACATAAAGACATACATAGTGTTTTTGGTTACATAGCATAGGTTTTCAAAACAATAGGCATTCAACAGAGGCACCACATCACACTGTGGTAAGACAAATACATTTAGGTTACAGGGTACATGTAATTGAGAACAGGTGTTACACAAGTTGGTATCAATAGTGAGCAATCTAATAGGTAAACACTGAAACAGCTGGCACTGGTCAGGTTAGACATAGGCACGGTGTACAGGAAGTGGTGGTGGAGATGGCTAGGTGGAGCGTCCCTGGAGGGCGTTGTCATGAGAAGTAGAGGTGGAGGCTACTTTCAGAGACAGGAGCAGTTACAGTGTTGATGTGGTTTTGAAGGGTGGTTTGAACTTGAGATGGTGGTGGCATTGGTGATGGGGGCAGAGAGAGTTAAACCAGGTTGGGGCTCTATAGCAGAAGACCTCTGGCCACGGCTGGCTCTTGATCTGGGGACCATTAGGAGTGGTCTTGTTGGATGACCGTGTTGCAATAGTGGGAGGCTCTGGTGGATGGATGCTGTTACCCTAGGGGAGAGCCCGGTAGGGTTTTGTGAGGAGACAGGTTTGGTATCGAGCCGTTCATCCAGGGTAAGTTTAGCCTCAGCGTGCAGCGGACAGGTGTGTGAGCCTGGGGCACCAGTAATCAATCTGCAGGTTTTTATTCAGGGTTAAGTGAATTTTGAGCGAGTGGTGTCTGCAGCCCGATAGACTGGTAGACCATAGTCTACAAGGGACAGAACGGATGACGTAACAACGAGCCGGGAGAGCATTTGGGAAGGCAGGTTCTATGGCGGGAAGAGGTTGCCAAGCCGTGTGTTAGTGGCGGATGTTAGGGCATCGATGTGGTTTAATGATTGGAGGGCTGAGTCGAAGGTAACCCCAAGGTATTTGTAGGAGCAGACTTGTTCCAGTGGCTGATTGGTACTTGGAAGGATATAGAGTGGGTGGTTGCTAGCTTTGTTTTGGGGGTGGGAAAGAGCATAGCTTTGGTCTTTTTAAGATTGATGAGTCTGCGCTCCTTAAACCAAGCTTGGCACTGTTGAAAGACTTCTGTGGTGTCCTGGAGGAGGCAGGATGCGGTTGGATGGCAAAAGGACAGCGTCTCCTTAACCTTCCCTTCCACCTCTTTTGAAAACCATGGTGGTTTTTTACTCCGCTTTATTTTCTTTATTTGTTTCACACAAAGGCTTGTTGCCTCTATGATAGCAGTTTTGATTTTTCTCCATTGTTCTTCCACCCCTCCTTTTTGGCCATTTGCTAGTGCATTCCTCAGGCATTCACCCATTTTGCCAAAGTCAGCCCTTCTAAAGTCCAGTATCCTTGTTATTGTATGGCTTGTCTCCATGGTTATGCTTATTGTGAAGCACACTGTACAGTGATCACTTGTTCCCAGATGTCTACTGACTTCTAAATTTGTGATCCTCTCTCCATTTGAGAGTATCAGGTCTAGTATTGCTCCCTCCTGAGTGGGTTCCAACACTAGCTGTCTAAGGCCTGCCCCCTGCAGGGCATTGAGAATGACCCTGCTCTTGGATGTGGCTGCAGTACATGTCATCCAGTTAACATCTGGCATATTCAGGTCCCCCATCAACAGTATCTCCCCTTTTTCAGCCATTTTGTGAATGTCCTCTATCATTTTCTTGTCCATTTCCTCCCCTTGAGACGGGGGTCTGTATACAACCCCTGTGCAGACTGTGATGCCATTCCCTGCCTCCAAGGTGACCCAGATAGCCTCTTGTCCTCCCCCTTTACTTTTTAGTTCTGTAGCTTTGATCCCTTCCCTTATGTATAGAGCTACTCCACATCCTCTTTTACCCACCCTATCCCTTCTGTAGACTGTGTACCCCAGTATGTTGACATCCCAGTCATGGTTCTCCATGTACCATGTTTCCGTGACTGCCACAATATCCAATTGTTCATCTTCCATCAGGGCTACTAGCTCAGGAAGCTTGTTTCCCAGATTATGGGCATTGGTACTCATTGCCCTCCATTTAATGTTGGCTTTATCCTCTTTCCCCCATCCCTGCTCTTATTGCCCTTGTCTATTTTTCCATTTACCCCTGTTCTGCCCTGTGTTGAGCTCTGTACCTCAGTGTTTACCTTACTACCTGCCATGTTTTGTGGGGGGAGGCTTGAAATTTCCTGCCTCTTATCAGCACCTCCCCCCCTTGGCTAGTTTAAAAGCTTGCCAAGGAAGCATTTAAACCTGTCACTGCTAAAGGAAAGCATTATGGAATATCTTAAATGCAATAGGTTATAGGATCCGAGGCAACATGGATTCACAGGATGGGGAGGTCATGCCAGTATAGCCTAGAGGTTAGAGTAATGAGCTGTGAATGAGTTTAGTACGTCCAACAGACCAGACCTGAGTTTGATTCTCACAACCTCCACTTGCATACTGTGTGACTCTAAGCAAGACACTTGACTGCCCAGTGCTCCCAGATCACCCCTGAAAACAGGCACTTGTGCCTAATGGGCCTTACCCAGTTACCAAAGACTAAAATAAAAAAATAAAAAAAGGATTCTGATAGATTTCTTTGATGGGATGACCAAGGCATTAGATCAAGGTGGGGCGGTAAATGTGGCCTACCTGGATTTCAGCAATGCTTTCCACACTGTTCCACATAGGAGACTGGGAAGCACACTGGGTGGCTTGGGGTTGGGAAATAAGGTGGTAACCTGGGTAAGAAACTGATTAGGGGATAGGAGACAGAGGATAGTAGACAGAGGAAGGAAGGAAGGGTGACCAACGGGGTACCTCAGGGTTCAGTGCTGGGACTGGTCATCTTCAATGTCTTTATTAGTGATATAGCAGAACAGCAGGAAGGGAAGGTCTGCCTCTTTGAGGATGACACCAAGATCTGCAACAGGGTTGACAGTCCCGGGGGGGGGGGTGGAAAGGATGGACAAAGACCTGAGAAAACTGGAGGAATGATCAAGAATATTGCAGCTGGGCTTTAAAGCAGAAAAGTGCATAATAATGCACATAGGCCATAGAAACCCGGAGGCGAAGTACAAAATGGGTGGAGTTATACTGACAATGACCAAACAGGACAGGGGCCTGTGGGTAATCATATCGGATGAACTAAGAGTGGCCAGGCAGTGTGGCAAGGCAGTCAGGAGGGCTAGTGAGATAGAAACATAGAATTTGGCAGCAGATAAGGACCGCTTGACCCACTTAGTCCTCCATTTTCCTTACCTGTTTCATATACTACAGATCCTAAATGATGGAAGACTAAAAGGTGGAAGACTAGGTTTGCTGGCCAGGGCACCTAGCTTCACCTGAGCTCTTTTCTTCTAGGTTGCTTGAAAGGACAGAGCAAAGAACCTTACCAGAGCAAGGTAAAGGATTAAGGCTTTTTTGGCTAGGCAGAGTTACTGTGTGTTGTTATTTTTATTTTGTACTCACAGGGATTGTTACTGTTTGTTGCTAACATTTTATTGCTTTATTTTTCTCTGATTCAAATTGTTGTTGCTGGGTATACCTTTTGCTGCATTATTACAGGGTGTGCCTACAGGTGTGTACTTACAGATTACTGATGTAATCTTCTGATTCAAATTGTCTTTTGCAAAGTATATCTTCTGTTACTGCTTTATTTTTCTCCTCTATAGCAAGGTGGTTCTTACAGGGTACTGTATATCTTCTGAGAAAATATTACAGGTGGTGCTTTACAGGTTTTACAGTTTTATCTATCATTAGGATAAGCTTTCAGGGCTGCTGCATTGTTACTGGCTGATTGTTTCTGCTCTTACCCACTTGTTTCTTTCTTCTGTGGTTCTTCTTTTTTGAAAGGGGAAGGGCCCAGCCACCCACCCCCATCCCAATCACCCCACACTACACTCCTTTTATAGGGTAGCACAGTCGTGACATTTCCTGTAGCAAAGCAGGAAGGGACAGATCAAAGTGGTATGCACACAGTGATCTCATTTACAGGGGCACTAGTAATTTAACTTGTCTATAACAAGTTATGCAAAAACAGACAAACAAAACACAAAATCAAACTTTTGCTTTCATTTTCCTCCTTCTAATTACTCTGACCAGGTTATAAACCCAGCCACTTATCTGGAATGGATATCATTAACTGCAGGTACTGTGGAACACTTTTCAGAAGGACAGTTTTACAGGATTTAGGACACTGTCCTACATGCTGGACCATTGGAGATCTAATGGTGCAGCTCCAGGCAGCATGTGCAGAGATTGCGCACCTCAAATTGCATACTCAAGAGGAAATATATTATTAGAACCACCTACCATTTCCCCAACATCCAACAGAAGCACCTCGACCGCAGATGGTAGTTGGTCAGGGAGGCTGGCAGGTGGTTAGGAGGGGCAAATCAGGTGCCCCATCACTCAGTGCTCTCCAACATATCACCTCCACAAACCATATAAAACCTGAAAACAAGTACCTGCCTCTATCTCCGAAATCAAACAAAGGGGTAGAGGACACTGCGGAGCAGGACACTGCAGCACAGGAGCTAGCACAACAAAACTCACCCAAAACAGGAACCAAAACAAAAAAAGCAAAAAGGAAATCCAAAAAAAACTTCTATTCATAGGAGACTCCGTGATTCGGGGAGTTGATACCTATCTCCAGCCAGGGGTAATGGTCAGATGTCTCCCAGGTACATCAGCATGGAGAGACACTGAGTGCATTGCTAAAATTGTTCAGGAAGCCAAAGAAAGCATTGACATCCTGGTTCACATAGGGACTAACGATCTTGCCAGCTGGTCAGAGTGGAGACGAAGGAACACATGACCAGACTGGGTGACAAACTATTATCCATTTCATCTGGCATCTCCTTCTCTGATATTCTGCCAGTCTGGGAGAGGGGGGCAGATGGACAGAAGGTCAGAGAAGGGGAGATAGGGGAGCTAGACATGTGGCTCAAGGGCTGGTGCCAGGAAAAAGGACACAAATTTGTAAGGCACTGACAACAGTTTTGGGAGTGAAAGTTCTTTAAATTTGAAAGACTGCATCTGACTAAGGAGGGAGTTAGTACATTGGGGCAGAAGTTTGACGTCTTTGCAGAATATTTAAACTAGCAAATGGGGAGATGGGTGCACCACCACATATGTTGAATGGGAAGAACACCCTTCCCCCCTCATTTAGTGGTCAAACAGGAGTTCTGCATGTTTGTAGTTCATTTGCATCACCAGGTAAGGAAAAAGGACCAGCTCCCCTTACAACATACAGGAGAAATACCAGACCACACCCAACAACTAACACACTGAAATCTGGCCAATGGAAAATCATATACACAAATGCTCATAGTCTGGGAAACAAGAGTCCAGACCTGCAGGCAATAATGTCAGAGGCTAAACTGGACATAGTAGCCATTAACGAGACATGGTTCACCAGTAACAGCACTTGGGAGGCTTCAGTACCTGCCTATGTACTGTTCAGAAGAGACCGAGGTGCAAAAAGGGGTGGGGGGGTGGAATGGTCCTTTATGTCAATGAAAATATCAAAGCTACGGAAATTCAGAATACACATAAGGAGCTAGAACTGTGGGTCACCCTAGAAACAGGAAATGGGACATCCATATGAACTGGGGTTGTGTACAGGTGTCCAGACCAGCGGGAGAACATAGACACATTACTATTAGAAGATATACAAAACATGACAGCTAAAGGGGAGGTTCTGATAATGGGAGACTTCAACATGCCAGATACAGTTTGGTACCAGCAGGAACATCTGACAGAACTAGACACATGGATGATTCCCTGCGGGGGCTCAAAGAACTGGTACAACAACCCACAAGAGGCAGGGCTATCCTAGATCTAGTACTGACTAACAGGGAAAGGATCACAGATCTCCAGATAGAAGGTCACCTGGGGGCCAGTGACCATCACATGGTATGGTTCAATTTGGCCACTAGAACTAAATTATCCTATTCCAAGGCAAAATATGGGACTTTAGAGGAACTGACTTTGATAAGATGGCCAACAGAGTTAAGCTAGCCCTGGCAAAAACAAATACAGGTGACGTGGTACAGGCAAAGTGGGCAAACATTAAGGATGCAATACTTGAAGCAACATCTCAGTGTGTTAGAGAGAAAAGGAAGTGCAAAAGAAGAAGGAAACCACTTTGGTTCTCAAAAACAGTAGCAGAAAAGCTCAGAGACAAAAGGCTGACCTTCAGGAAATATAAGGGAATGCAGCATGATGAAGATAGGGAGGCATACAAAATGTCCCTAAGGGAAGCAGGGAAGACAGTAAGGCAGGCAAAGGCCCAAACTGAGGAAACACTAGCATGAGCAGGAAAAGAAGGTGACAAGACTTTATATAGATACATTAGTGAAAGGAGAAAGCCCAGAGGGGGTAGTGCTAAGATCAAAGGGGATAAGGCGACATGTGAGGAGGAGGACAATGTAAAAGCATCTATCCTAAATAGATACTTCTGGTCAGTGTTTACTGAAGAGAAAGTAGGGCAGGGCCCACAGCTCAGCACCATGGATGCAGGGGGGAGGAAGGTGTGCACTAGTTCCTTCACAAAAGAAAGTGTCCTACAAGAGCTCGATAAGCTCAGGGTGGGCAAGGCAATGGGACCTGATGGCATACATCCCAGGGTGCTAATGGAGTTAAGGGTGGAACTAGAAGAGCCATTATCAGAACTGTTTAGTGAGTCTCTGAGCACAGGAGAGGTCCCAGAAGACTGGAGAAGGGCTCATGTGATCCCACTCCACAAAAGTGGTAGCAGGGAGAAGGCAGGGAACTACAGACCAGTCAGTCTTACCTCAGTACTGAGCAAGATTATGAAGGCACTCCTTAAGGAAAGGATAATGCAACATCTGGAATCCATAGGAGCACAGGATCCAAGACAGCATGGGTTTATAAAAGGAAGGTTCTGTCAAACTAATTTTGTAGATTTCTTTGACTGGATAACCAGAGTGGTGGACCAAGTGGGAGCAGTTGACGTCGCCTACTTTGACTTCAGCAAAGCTTTTGATACTGTTCCACGTAGAAGAATGATTAATAAGCTGGGTAGGCTCGGGGTGGGTCAGAAGTTGGTCAACTGAGTGGCAAACTGGTTGACGGGCAGAAAACAGAGAGTGGTGGTAAATGGTATACAGTCAGAAGAGATGCAAGTCTCAAGTGGGGTACCTCAGGGATCAATCCTGTGGCCAGTCCTCTTAAATATTTTCATCAGAGACGTTGCAGATGGACTGAAGGGTAAGGTTTATCTGTTTGCAGATGACACCAAGATCTGCAACAGAGTAGATGATCCAGATGGGATGGACAAAATGAGAAGAGATCTGGATGTATAGCCTCGAGGAAAGGAGGGAGAGGGGGGACATAATAGAAACTTTCAAGTACCTCAAGGGAATCAACAAAGTCCAAGAGGGTAGCATCTTTCAAAAAAAGAGGTAAGAACAAGGGGACAATTTGAAGATGGGGAGTTGGCTCAGAGGTAATTTAAGGAAGTATTTTTTCACAGAGAGGTTGTGGATGCATGGAACGGCCTTCCAGAGAAGTGGTTGGAGTCAAAAACAGTGGTGGAATTCAAGCATGCATGGGACAGTCATAAGGCCATTCTAGGGGGTGGGGGTAGGAAGAAGTAGGCTGCTGGTTAACTAGGATCTGCAGCTTATCCAGTAGGTAGGAAAATGGGCAGACTGGGTGGGCCAAGCGGTCCTTATCTGCCGTCAAATTCTATGTTTCTATGTTATGAGTGGCAACTGGGGTTTAATGCAAAGAAGTGCAAGATCATGCACATAGGGAAGAGAAACCCAGAAGCCACCTATAGGATGGAAGGGGAATTGCTGGCAGTCAAAAGGGAAGAAAAAGACTTGGGTATCATCATCACCGATGACCTGAAATCATCCAAGTAGACCACTAAAGCAGTAGGTATGGCTAGGGGGATGTTGGGGTATATTAGTAGAGGTATCACAAGTCGTAAGTGGGAGGTAATAATCCCTCTTTACAAGACACTGATTAGGCCCCATCTGAAGTATTGCGTGCAGTACTGAAGGCCTCACCTTCACAAGGACATTAACCAAATTGAGGCAGTCCAGAGAAGGGCAACCAAAATGGTGCAGGAACTGATTAATGGAGCTCAGTATGCATACCCTAGAACAAAGGAGGGAGACAGGTGATATGATCGAAACATTCAAACACCTTAAGGGCATTAACAAGGTGAAAGAGTCTAACATGTTTCAATATAAGAAAAATAGTAGGACGAGAGGACACAGCATGAGATTAGAGGGAGGCCGATTAAGGGGTAAAGTGATGACGTTCTTCTTCACAGAAAGGGTGGTGGATGCATGGAACAGTCTACCTCAGGAAGTGGTGGATATGAATACAGTACAGGGCTTCAAACAGGCATGGGATAGGCATAAGGGAGCAATACAGATGAGTAAGAATAGATAGGCCATTGACAGAGCAAAGGCCGATGGCACATTCAGAAGGTAGAAAAAGAAATGGGCAGACTGGATGGGCCTTGTGGTTCTTACCTGCCATCAACTTTTATGTTTCTATGTTTCTATCTGCTGCTTACCCTCTCTTTCCTATCGCTATAGTCCCTTTATGTCAGTCCCATGCATTTTTGAATTCTCTTACCATTTTTGCCCCTGCAACCTCTGCCAGTAGGCTGCTCCATGAATCCACTACCCTTTCCATGAAAAAATACTTTCTCATGCTACCCCTAAATCTACCCCTCCAGCTTCATATCATGGCCCCCTGTTTTTGAACATCCTTTTTTTTAAAGCTGCTATCCCTCTGTACCTTATTTACACCCTTGAGGTATTTGAAAGTCTCTATAATATCCCCACTCTCTCTCTCTCTCTCTCTCTCTCCCCTCCCTTCAAGGGAATACATATTGAGATCCTCCATTCTCCCCATATATGACATTTGGTGTAGCCTCTGAACCATTTTTGTTACCCTTCTCTGAACTGCTTCTACTCTGTCTATGTCCTTCCAGAGATGCGGCCTCCAGAACTGGACACAGTACTCTAGATGAGGTATCACCAATGTTCTATACAGTGGCATCACCACCTCCTTCCTTCTACTGGAGATACCTCTCCCTGTGCATCTCAGCATTCCACTGGCTCTCCTCACAGCCTTCTCTCATTGTTTGATAACCTTTAGATCATCAGATATGAATACTCCCATGTCTCTTTCCTGTTTGGTGGCCATCAGTACCTCTCCCCCGTCATGTACTCCTCCCCCACTTTTCTGTGCTCCAAGTGCCTGATCTTACACTTCTTTGCATTGAATCTTAGCTTCCACACCCTTGACCACTCCTCAAGCTTGCTTAGGGCCCCTCTTATTTTCTCTACCCCTCCTGGAGTGTTAACCATGTTGCAGATCTTTGTGTCATCTGCAAAGAGACACACCTTCCCTTCCTGCCCCTCTCTAATGTCACTTATGAAGACATTAAAGAGGTTTGGTCCAGGCACTGATTCCTGCTTGACCCCACTGGTCAACCTGCTCTCTTCAGATTGAACTCCATTCACCACTACCTTCTGGATCCAATCTCTCAGCCAATTTTCGATCCAGTTTACTACCCTGGGACCCACTCCCTGGCTGCCAAGCTTGTTTACTAGCCTCCTACATGGGACAGTGTCGAAGGCCTTGCTGAAATCAAGGTAGACCATGTCCGCCGCCCCTCACTGATCCACCTCCCTACTCACCCAGTCAAAGAACACTATCAGATTTGTTTGACAAGATCCTCCCGCTATGAATCCATGCTTCCTTGGATCTTGTGCTTTGTTGGATTCAAGATATATCACAAACCTTTGTTTTAGTAGTGATTCTATTAGTTTCCCCACCACCAAGGTCAGGCTGACTGGTCTGTAATTGTCAGCCTCCTCCCTGGTCCCATTTTTGTGCCGAGGCACTACATTTCCCCCCTCCAGTCCTTTGGTACCACACCTGTTACCAGCAAACTGTTAAACAGGGCTGTCAGTGGTGCTGCCAGCACCTCCCTGAATTCTCTTAATACTCTGGGATGTATCCCATCCTGCCCCATTGCTTTGTTCACTTTCAGATTAGCCAGTTCCTTTAAGACTCTCTCTCTTGCCTCCTTAAATAGACTGGTGTCCACCTACCTCCCAGTGGTCTTCTGTCACTTAACTGTGGTCCCTCCCCTTCCCTTCTTCTGTGAATACTGAACAAAAATACTTGTTCAGGATTTCTGCTTTTTCCTGGTCCCTCTCTGCACACTTCCCTCCTTCCATTTTTAGCCTCACAATCCCACTCTTAGTTTTTTTTCTTTCACTAATGTACCTGAAAAAGTTCTTGTCCCCTTTTGCTATTGCCTAGGCTATTTTTTTTTCTTTTGCGCCTTTCTGCTCCTGACTGCTTTCCTCACTCCCTCTGCTTTTCCAGATACAGTTCCTTGTCTTTTTTCCCTCTGTGTTTCCTTGTACCTCCTGAATGCCACCCATTTTGCCCTTGCCTTCTCTGCCATTTCCTTTGAGAACCATAGTTTTTTTTCTTTCTCTTTGTTTTGCTTACTTGCCTAATGCAGTGGCTTGTTGCCTCCGCTATGGCTCCCTTAAGATTCTCCCATTGTTCCTTCCTCCTCCCCCCCCTTTCGTCTTTCTCTGCCAGTGATTTCCTAAGACATTCCCCCATCTTTGCAAAGTCAGCCCACCTGAAATTCAGAACCCTTGCTTTCGTGTGGTTTAACTCTTCTGCTGTTCTCACATTGAACCACACCATACTGTGATCGCTTGATCCCAGATGGCTCCCCACTTTCATGTCTGTAATTCTGTCCCTGTTGGCGAGTACCAGGTCCAAAGTTACTCCCTCTTAGGTGGGCTCTGTCATTAGCTGTCTTAGGCATGCTCCCCCTGCAGGGCTTCCAAGATGTCTCTGTTCCTTGCTGAGGCTGCAGCCTGGTTGCTCCAGTCTACATCTGGAAGATTGAAGTCTCATACCAGCAGCACTTCCTCTTTAGCTGTCATTCTGTGGATGGCTTCTACAAGTACCCTGTCCAGCTCTTCCCCTAGTGAGGGAGGTCTGTAGATCACACCAGTGTGACTGGCAGTGCCATTTCCTATCTCCAGGGTGATCCACAGTGTCTCCGCCTCTCCCTGCATACCCTGTACTAGGGATGCTGGGGTATCACCATCAGAAACAGGAGAAAGGGGGAGATGGGGTTGCCACTATATAGATCACTAGTAAGACCCCACCTTGAGTACTGCGTTCAGTTCTGGAGATCACATCTCAGAAAGGATATAGACGGAGGGGAAGCAGACTAGAGGAGGGCTACCAAAATGGTGCAGGGTCTGCATCAAAAGTCCTACGAGGAGGGGCTAAAGGAGCTCAACATGTACATCCTGTAGGAGAAGAGGGAGAATGAGAATATGATAGAAATCTTTAAATATCTCACAGTGGTTGACAAGGTACAGGAGGTTAGTATTTGTTAGAACAAAAGGTGCTCTAGAACAAGCGGACGTGCTATGAAGCTGGAGGGGGTAGATTCAAGAGAGATGGGAGGAAGTATTTCTTCACAGAAAGAGTGTTGGATTCCTGGAACATACTTCCAGCAGAAGTAGTTGGTGGTAAAAACAGTGGTGGTTCACAAATGCCTGGGACAGGCACAAGGAATCATAGGATAAGGAAGTTAAAGTGGAGCTGTAGATCAAGAAGATTTGTAGCAAAAATGAAAGTAGAAAAAAATGGGCAGACTGGGTGTGCCAAGTGACTCTTGTCTGCCATAAGATTCTATGTTTTGATGTTAACTTTGGCACTCTTTCTCAGAAGATAGCTTTTTGAGCATTCTGACAGATCTGCAGGCTCCTAAGCTCCCCCATAATGTTTAGAGAAGGGTGTCCTGACTGAAAGTGAGATAAAATTTGAAGACTTGTGTGTGTGTGTGTGTGTGTGTGTGTGTGTGTGTGTGTGTGTGTGTGTGTGGTGGTGGGGGGAGCTAACATATAGGACCCAGGCACAGGCGTGTCCACAGAGATCATAAAAAAGGTACATCAAGAGCAGTAAGTGCTCTGCCACTTTATTTATTTAACTGTGGGAGTATCCCAATAATATAAAAATAACCGATGGGCAAGTGTGAGTTACAAGGTTACAGTTCAGTCTCGGGGTTTATGGAACATCACAATCCACTTGGCCTTTGTCCTCATGGATGAGAATATTACAGGAACCCTTCGATTGAATTGTCACCTTGTAGCTGACACTTGCCAATTGATTGTTCTATACAACACCCTGGAGTGTTTTATAGCTATTATGAATTTTTTTCTTTTTTTTTGTTATAAATAAAACACTCAAAAAAATCA
This sequence comes from Neoceratodus forsteri, assembly GCA_016271365.2. NCBI lineage: Eukaryota > Metazoa > Chordata > Ceratodontiformes > Ceratodontidae > Neoceratodus > Neoceratodus forsteri. The sequence continues at coordinate 1,063,201,381 of CM057451.1, read as the reverse complement.
GTTTTAAAATATTTTGCCAGTGAATTGTGTTAATGTGAATTGGTACATGACAAAAACAGTATTATTTTTCTGTCATGAAGGTCAGTACAATAGGTGGCACTGTAGCAATGATTTAGGATGCTATGAGGATGCCTTCCAACCATACACACACACACACACGCGCACTGACACCGTTGTTTGTGTCTTTATATGCTGTATATTTTTTTAATCAGTGTTGAAAGATGCAGTCAGGAGGTATCTGAATTGTACAAGGTGAGTAGTTGTGGTCATCTAATCAAGGCTTAAGTGATTTAAACACTTCAAACTCTTATACCTTGCATCACAGTGCTCTGTTTTACACTGCCACCCCAGTACAAACCAACCTGGCAGCTGTGATCTGATTAATCATCAAAAGGGTATTGTCCATCCACTGTGTCCTGCCTAAAGAGGTTAATGTTTTATACTAGATTTGGTTAACTGGTAATTCTTATATATAGATACTTGTTAACAAGGCCAAGAAGTATTATTTATAAAAGCTCATTTTTTAGGACCACAGAGAAGTTATCTGTATCTGTTTACTCTACAAAGAATATAAATAATATGTTACCAAATCATACTTTCATCCAGAAATAAGAAATAAAGAAAGAAGCCTTTGGACCATCACCTTCATTCACCCAGTAACTCAATGGGCATAGACATGCATTTTTGCTTTCTCAATGCACTTATCTATTCTTACTCTATGACTAGCTCTGAGCTGCAATCAAGTTATCAGTATTTACTGTGAGCATGAAAACATTGTTTTAAGATTAGGCTTTAACAGAGGATCCTGATCTCAATATAAGTTAGGTGAGGGACTCTAGAGGTAAGAAGGGCATCGTCTTTTCAAAAATGATGCATGCTATGGACTATGTCAAGCATTTTTGGCTTCAGAAGTGGAAGAATTTTTATTTGAAGATGATGGGAGAATAAGATTATTTATTATAAAGATTACTGTTGAAATGCTCTGCTGACCAGACCTGTAACCTCTTGTATTACATTCAGAAAGTGACTTTCACTGCCATATAGAAGCTATTAAATCTGATAGTACACAGCATTTAACATCAGTGTGCAATAATAAAGAATACTTAACACTGTTAGCCCCTATTTGCCAGCAAGGTGAACAAGGATTCTGGACCAGAGTGCTTATCGACCATGTGGCATGATTCATTGGCTCTTAGTCTTATCTAGTATTTGAATGAGTCAAAACAGACCCGAATAGGTCCATGCAGTACCACAGCACAGGCGCTATATATACAGATCAGCTCAAATCTATTGCTAGTACTGTAATGATAAATGCTTACAATGGAGCTGAGTTTGTACCATCAACACTGACATTTTGGTCATGTTCAATTTACTTTAATTAGAATCAGCTATTTTGTTATTTTGCAATGTTTTCATTTGTCCAATGGTGTCAAAGTATTGGAGCAGGTGGTTAATAAAATACTCAGATATTTTGGAAAATGTACAATATTCGGTTTTTTTTTCTAAATTAAAAATGTTTCCTTAGGTAGGGAAAATGATGGAATCACTTCTGAAGGAAAGAATTGTCGAGTATCTAGAGGCCAGAGGGGCACAGGACCCAAGGCAGCATGGATTCACAGCAGGAAGGTCATGCCAGACAAATCTGATAGATTTCTTTGACTGGGTGACCAAAGTAGTAGATCAGGGAGGGCTGTGGACATGGCCTACCTAGACTTTAGCAAGGCATTTGACACAGTCCCACACAAAAGATTAATATACAAGTTAGCTAGCCGGGAGTGGGTCCCAAGATGACAGCCTGGGTAAAAATTGGCTGGAAAATAGGACACAGAGAGTAATAGTAAATGGAGTCCACTCTGATGAAAGTGGGTTACTAGTGGGTACCGCGGGTTCAGATTAGACCAGTCCTCTTCAATGTCTTTATAAGCGACATTGCAGAGGGACTGGAAGGAAAGTATGTCTCTTTGCAGATGACACAAAGATCTGCAACAGAGTGTGCACAAGGTGGGGTGGAAAGGATGAAAAGGGACTTGGCAAGGTTAGAGGAATGGTCAAATGTATGGCAGCTTAGATTCAATGCTAAGAAGTTCAAGGTAATGCACCTGGGAAACAAAACCCAGGGAAGAGTACACAATGGGGTGAGATACTAACAACAACAAAATGGAAAGGGACCTGGGGTTAATCATATCAGATGACCTAAAGGTGGGCAAGCAATGTGAGAGGGCAGCAATGAGGGCTGGGGGATATTGGGATGCATAGGGAGAGGCATCACCAGTAGAAAACAGGAAGTTATTATCCCTCTGTACAGACAGCTGGTCAGACCCCATCTGGAGTACTGTGCAGTTCTGAGACCCAGTCTTCGCAAAGACATAGACAGGATGGAAGCTGTCCAGAGGAGGGCAACTAAAATGGTGCAGGGTCTGCACCGAAGACATATGAAGAGAGACTAAAGGAGCTTAATATGCATAGCCTTGAGAAAAGGAGGGAGAGGGGGGACATGATAGAAACTTTCAAGTACCTCAAGGGAATCAACAAAGTCCAAGAGGGTAGCATCTTTCAAAAAAAGAGGTGTGCAAGAACAAGGGGGCACAATTTGAAGATAGAGGGGGCGGCTCAGAGGTAATTTAAGGAAGTATTTTTTCACAGAGAGGATTGTGGATGCATGGAACGGCCTTCCGGAGGAGGTCGTGGAGTCAAAAACAGTGGTGGAATTCAAGCATGCATGGGACAGTCATAAGGCAATTCTAGGGGATGGGGGTAGGAAGAAGTAGGCTGCTGGTTAACTAGGATCTGCAGCTTATCCAGTAGGCAGAGACATGGGCAGACTGGGTTGGCCAAGCAGTCCTTATCTGCCGTCAAATAATATATAACTGACAACCTATAATAAACAATGTTTAGCTTAAGCTATGTGCTGCCTCCCATCACGAATATGGAGTCTTTTGTGTGTGTGGCCATGGAGCATTTGTCTGGTCTGAAATCCAGACTGGTTCTCAAATACTGTTCCTGGATGGGGTGAGGATTTTTTGCAGGAGTTTGTTGAGGGGCTGTCAGACTAGTTGTTCTGGGAGACTACAATGTCATGGTTGATGATTCTTTGGATGTGCTTGCAAACAAACTCCTCCAGCTTGCAGGGGAGCTGGGTTTAAGACAAGAGGTTACCTCAGCCACACACTCAGCTGGTCACACACTTCACCTTATCTTCTTGGTGGGTTTGGGGATACATGATATCTCAGTTGAGTCTGTTGTCTGCACCAAATTGTTTAATGTTGGAGCTATTAAGCAACCATCTTTGAGTGCAGAAGTGATCCAGTACTATTCTAAATGGAATCGGGTTTTGGATCTGGATGCTGTGAGGTTTCTAGGTCTGTTGGACAATTTGAGCCTGGTTGAAATCTCCTCCAGGGGTTGCAGTGCCACAGCTGAAGCCTAGAATATAGCTCTTTCTCTGGATACCCTGGCACCAGCCTGGTCTTGCATGCAGACCTCTCACCAAAGTGTTATTTTATTTACATCTGAGCTTTGACAGAGGAAGGTTACAGGTTGTAAGAGCGCAAGTGAAAGAAGTCTTTATCAGTTGCTGATAGATTTTTCCTGGAGGAGCACTTTAGGCTGTACTGGGGGGCTTTTGCAGTGGTAAAGAAGAATTTCTTTTCTGCAGTAATTGCTGCTGATAAGGACTGTCTAGGCATACTTTTCTGGGTTGTAGATAATTTATTATATCCTGACTGTCTGCAACAAAAAGAAGGGATTTCCTCCATTTCCCAATCATCAATCAGCAAGGATAGAGACAGGAGTGTGAGTGGATCAGTGAAAGTCTGGGGGAATTTTAGCAGTTAGATGAGGAAGAGGTCCTCAGGGTGATTATGGGTTTGTGGTGCACCATGTATGTGTTCTGGATCCTGCGCCCCCCAGGTGCTCAGGGCTGGGCGTGGGCAGATAATACCAGTATTGACAGACATAGTAAATGCTTCTCTGTGGGAGGGGCTATTGCATGTTTCCCTAAAAAGGGCATGGGTAAAGTCCCTCCTTAAGAAGGCATTATTGGATCCTGCCATACCTGCCAAATTTCATTAGGTTTCCAACCTTCCTTTTTTGGCTAAAGCTGTAGAAAAGCTGGTTATGACCCAGCTTGTGAGTCATCTGGAGATGAATGACCTCTCTGAGCCATTTCCATCTGGATTATGTGGCAAGCATACCACAGAAACAGCCATGATCAGGGTAAGCAATGATTTCTTCCTGGGGAGAGATCACAGGGAGATCTCTGTCGTGATCTTGCTAGGTCTTTCTTCAGCATTCATTACTGCAGACCATGCAGTGTTGTTAGCAAAACTTGGGGAGCATGAAAGGTATTCTGTGACTGTTTTATAATGGTTCTGGTTCTTTCTCAGCAGCAGAGAGAAGTCAGTAGTACTCAGCTCTTGCAATTCTTGGTCATTTACTCTTGACTGTGGTGTTTTCCCAAAGTTGTGTGCTTTCACCTGTTTTGTTCTTGGTGTACATGCTGCCACTGGGAGAGATCATTAGTCACCACAGCATGGTGTTTCAGTGCTATTCAGATGACACCCAGATGTATGAGTCTTTTGCTACTGTCAGTCTTCTGTGCTGAGATTAGAATAATGCTTGGAGGAAATCATGGTTTGGACGGGATCCAGTTGGCTAGCTTTGAACTCAACCAACACTGAGTTGCTTTTGCTGGGCTCAGAGAAACAGATACCAGCTATGTATCGTGGCCTGGTGTCTTCAGGTGGCAGAGGAGGTCCATAGTCTGGGAGTTGTTCTTGATGGACAGCTGACATTTGTTTCACAGGTATCTTCTCTTCTGTGGTAAAGAACTGCTTTTACCATCTTCAGAATGTTGCCAGCCTGCGACCACTGCTTGATTCTGCTGATCTACAGCAGCTACTCTGGGTAGCACCCTCATTTTCTCCCATTTTTACTATTGCTGTATGCTGTGGGGTCAAGTGCATCATCTACAACTAGTTCAGAATGCTGCAGTGAGACTTCTGGCCTCAACTTGGTCGTAGCTGGAGCATATTACGTCCTTGCTGTAGGTTCATTTATGGATGCAGGATAGGTAGCACATGGATTTTTGGGCATTGTTAATGATGTTTATAGCCTTGGATCCACCACTGATCATCGACAAAAATTTTGTCGAATGACCAGACTGCGAAACCGGCAGGTCAACTGCATTTGCAGCTGGCTGCATTTTTCTTTTCTTTGGGGGCTTAACATAGAACCCCACCGCAGGAGGCTGTGCCTCCCTTTCCCTTAGGATTCTCAACTCCAGGTCAGAGCTGATTCGGGGGGGGGGTGCAGGACTCCCGACAGATAGTGCCAGGTTTCAGTGGGTTCCCTACAATGACGTGGTTCTGTTGTCACTGCAGGGGACCCCACTGTCGAAATGTCACTGTCGGGTGTGCATACCTATAGCCTTGAATGGACTGGGCCCCCAATACCTAAGTGATCTGATTCCCCATGTCCCATCCCGGGATTTAAAATCTAGTGGATGGGGTTTGTTGGCTGTCCCACCTTCTCGCCTGAAGTCCGCTGAATTTTGGTTGCAGACCCTACACTGTGGAATTTGCTGCCTGAAGAGAATAGCACTGCCAGATTGGTAACATCATTTAAGAAAAAAATGAAATGCCACCTACTCATAGGAGCTTTTGATTAGTTCTAGCTGCTCAGCAAAACTGTTTTACTTTTTTGTGCTGACAAAGTTTCACAAGAATATGTAATTAATCAGTTTTTCCATACTCTTTCAAAATTGGTATTTGTAAAATTGTTGACCTGTGCATCCGAGCAACATTGGTACACACAGTTGAACCTTGCCTATTGCTCTACTTTACAAATCTGTGTTCTGTTATGAAGTAACTTGTAAGCAGTAAGGCATGACCAAGGGTTATGTTAATGGTCTATTAATCACCCTCCATACACATCATGTCACATGCCCCTACAGGTTGATTATCTGGTCAGTAATATAATCTCTGAAGTGATGCATCTATTATAATAAAATATCTTGTATTTTTAACTGTTAAACCTTGTTCAGTATATGATTAGGCTCCTCATTTATTTTAATGAAATATTCACATAAGCTTCATAGAATGCATACAGCCAATGAAATGCTGTATTTGTAAGACCCTTTTTATAATAACATTGTAATTATTCCTCCATTTTGCATCCATGTTTTCCCTTTGTTCCCCTGTCCTCAACCCCAGTGCTTGCAGCTTCCACAGCTGCACCCTCTTCCCATCCAGCAGAGCAGGCAAGCAGCTTGTCTTCACATTTGGGACTAGTGCCACTCCATGCTCAGCTTCTTGGGGATGTTAGGCAATTCCCAAGAAGAAGAGGCAGAAGAGGAGGCAGGGGATAGAGACCATGGCAAGGGGCAACCAACAGTGATTTTTAATGTGAGTAACAGGGATATCACAAGAAAAGAGGACGTTTTGAGAAAAGGGCTGTGTTTTCTCCAGCATGGGAAATGAATGCATTTGATTTGGAGGTCGATCTACTGAAATTCTTTCATAAATTAAGATTGGAAAGCTTTTATGGGGATCATCCCATGGAGTCTGCTAAACAAAAATAAGAATTGAAATAGGCTGTGGGGTAACATTCACGTCTACCCTTCAGGGCTCAGAGAAACTTGAAAGATATACTGCATAAAAGTTGTAGAAAGAAACATCCATACTCTCAGAAAGAACTGTACTGGACAAAATCGGGGCTGACAGAATTTAACTAGAGTTGAAAGACAATCACTTCATAATTTGGAAAGAGTTAATTGAAAGGCTCTGCCTGTGGTTATATGGGGAAGAGCTCCTCCCCCATATCCTATTTAAGCAGAGCGGAGCCCTGCTGCTCTGCTTATAGAGACTCACTCACTGGTGTGCTGCTGCCGGTGGCGACTGCTCTTCTTTCTCCTCTCTCTTCTGCCTGCCCCCTCTCGCTTCCCATTCTGTCTACTGCTCCTTCCCCCACCTCACTGCTCCACTGTCTTTTGTCTCTGCCTGTAGCTTGTTTGTTTTTCTTTCTTTGGGGGGATTCTTCCTGGCCACTTCATGCTTGCTCCACTCTCTACTTACGGCAGCTTGTAGCCATGCTGCCACCACTGCTGCTCTCCTCATTGCTGCCTCTATCCCTTGCTTTACAGCGCCTAGCCATCTCCTTGGCTCATCCTCCTTTCTGAGTGGCTGCTGCCTGCCACAGCTCACGTTCTGTTCCACCAGGCTGCTCGCTTCATTTGGTCTGGATCCTGCTCATTGCCTGCCGGATTACGTCATGCTGCACTCTGCAGCTGCCTAGCGACAACAGAACCGCATTTGCTATGCTCCTGCTTGCTTCCTATGAATGCCTTCCATGTCTATGACTCCATCTAGTTCTCCGGTGTCCTACTGCCTATCGTTCATATCTCTCAACCTTCTGTCTCATAATTGGTGACAAGGCTTATCAAAAATCAGGAACAAAAGACCAAATTCAGTGGCACTTCCTCAATTTGGAGATACCAACTCATAAAGCTGGTAGAATACGGGGCTTAGCGTAAACTGCATTTTCTAAGGAGGAACAAGTCTGCAATTTTAATGTTGGACAATATTTTGTGCTTACATACTTCCACTGTTTGGACACCAAACAAATTTTTAGGAGGGTCAGACTACTTCCTTGCTATTTACATTCTTCACCGGTCTCCACCGTGTACCTTGTGCATTTATTCAGTACTACTTCAGTATTATTCAGAAAAATAAGTGTGCAAGAACAAGGGGGCACAATTTGAAGATGGGGGGCAGCTCAGAGGTAATGTAAGGAAGTATTTTTTCACAGAGAGGGTTGTGGATGCATGGAACGGCCTTCCGGAGGAGGTTGTGGAGTCAAAAACAGTGGTGGAATTCAAGCATGCAAGGGACAATCATAAGGCAATTCTAGGGGGTGGGGGTAGGAAGAAGTAGGCTGTTGTTTAACTAGGATCTGCAGCTTATCCATTAGGTAGGGAAATGGGCAGACTGGGTGGGCCAATCGGTCCTTATCTGCTGTCAAATTCTGTTTGTTTCTATGTTACTCCTTGCTGCTTCATCTGCATTTCATGCAAGTACAATGACTACTACTACTACTACTATCGATCTAAGTGCAGGCCCCTTGCTTACAACTCATTACGTGTTGCTCACACTATTCATCGCATTCCTGCCTCCTGCTCTTCCCTGGCTGCCTGGAATTCTGCCAACTATATATATTCGACCTTGCAAGGTCCTCAGACTCAAAAGCTCTTTCAGATCAGCTCATCCATGCTAATTCAGCTGCTTTCAGGCTTACTGTCTTACTCCACCTGCCTCATCGTATTGCGGTCTGGAGTTTCGACTATTCATACACTATACCTGCCTCACCCAGCATCGGGCCTGGAGGTTCATAATTTCTGTCAGCCTGCTAAGCCCAGTCTGGGCCTGGAGGTTCTACCTCATACTTGCTTTGCCTGCAGGACCTAGAGGTTCATTGAGAGCACCACCTGCTTACAAGGCTTGCTTCTCCCATCTGGGCCTGGAGGTCTTCGAGCTCTCCATCTACTTGTGCATTGCATTCCATTGCAAAATCTACTTCAATCTGCTTTGCCCCAATCAGGACCAGAGGTTTCTTCTGCTCTGCCCCAGCCTCATAGCCTGCATCTAGCTTCCTTGCTTCACCAAGGACCTTCTCCTCACAAGCTTGCCATCGAATCCAGGACCATAAATTCTATTATCCTGGATCATAGAGTCATTCGTTCAAGCTCCACTCCTCCTCGGTAAGAATTCCTCATCTATTGGATTGCTTGACTGGTACAACTCGACCTTTACAGATTATCTATGCTCGCCTGTGGATTTGAACATTACTCATATCAGATTCTTGCCCTGGACATACTGTATACCTTTCAGAATCCATTCCATACTAATTCTATCAGCTGACATACATGGAGTTCAGCTACACCTGCTAGCCCTAATAGGCTTGGATGCCATTCTCTAACTACCTACCTGCCGACCTGCATGAAGTCCAGCTACATATACTAGCCTATGTAGGGCTAGCTTCCAATTCTTACGTACCTTACCAGCTGACCTACGTAGTGTCCAGCTGCACATGCTAGCTTATGTGGCGCTTACTGCCACTATCTATTTACTTATCATCTGACCTATGTGGGGTTCAGCTGTGCATACTAGCCATGAGGGGCTAGCTGCCACTCTACTCACCTTGCCAGCTGACCTATGGGGTCCAGCTGTGCATACAAACTTACATGGGGCTAGCCGCTGCTCTACTTACCTTACCAGCTGACCTACGAGGGTCCAGCTGTGCATCCAAGCCATGGGACTAGCTGCCACACTCTACTACTTTACCAGCTGACCAACGCGTGGTCCACATTACTTGCTACTTACTACCTCATCTGCTAACCTACATGGTTCAGCCGCATATCCTTACCTATTTGGGCCCACCCCTTATACTACTTGGATGCATCCTACTGACATGCTGCATTGATTCAGATTTACTCCCCTCAAGTCCTGCCCGGATTTCAACTCAGCTCTACTGCTGTATGCCTTTCTATATCATGACTTAAGCATAAATTCTACTATCTTCAGTGATATCAACATAACTGTGGGTTCATCAGTCATCAGCTTGATCTCAAGCCTTCTACCATTCCATGAAATTGATTGGCCTCTCATTAGCAGAAGTCTGAAGGTTTGACTACTTCTACTTCTTCCTGCCTCACCAGCATTGGAACCTGGATATATTTACTCTATACTCGCGTATATATCTTTTGCTAGCCTTCAGGAACTCTTCACTCTCTACTGCCTATCCTGAACCTGTTAGACATTGTAATACAATACAGACCTCAGTGCAAATCTGCCTGGATGCTTCATGTGCTTGTACAGCTACCTGCTTCGCTCACCCAAGAACTGGAGGCCTGTCACTGACCTTCTCGTCTATTACGACAAACTGCTCCCCTGGATCATCTGCAATCTGCAACTTGGACTAGCAGATAACTTAATTAATTTAGGATTATACTCCTTTAGAATGCCCAGAAGGCTGGGCAGGTCAGTAGCCATGGTTCCTCAGAGGTTTCCCCCTAAGGGTTTTTTTCCTCTCCTGCGTGCTGCTGGCCATACTCTCCGAAGTTGGAGGAGATAATTGTGTGATATAATATTCTTTTTGGGGGGTGTCACATCCTAATCAACTAACCATCCTTCCTATGGTGGGATACAGAGTAAAGCCAAACCATCAACTCATAACAAATGACTCATCTGTTCCAGTATCTAGCACTTGCGTATACTTTTCAGTTCATCATGTCAATCAATCAATCAATCAATCAATCAATACTTTATTTTTAAAAGGCGCTTTTCTTCAACCAAAGCGCCTGTACAATTTCGTAAAACAATAAATAAGAAAAATTAAATTTATTATAAATCATTAAAAGCTATATTAAAAAGGTAAGTCTTCAGGGCTCCTTTAAAACTTAGGACAGTCGGGCAATTTCGCACCTGACAAGGTAGAGAATTCCACAGGGTCGGGGCCATAAAACTGAATGATCTAGCCCCTGAAGTTTTCAAATGAACCCTGGGAATCTCCAGAAATCCCTCGTCAGTGGATCGGAGGGGGCGGGAGGGACAGTAGGGGCAAAGGAGCTCTTTCAGGTAAGCAGGTCCCTGATCGTGTAGGGCTTTATAGGTCAGCAAACCGACCTTGAAGGTGATTTGCCAAAACACTGGCAGCCAGTGCAGTCCATGGAGCACAGGCATTATATGACTGGATCTAGAAGATCCAGTCAATAACCTGACCGCCGCATTCTGCACAAGCTGCAGACGGCGAAGTTCAACCCCCGATAGCCCTAGGTACAGGAGTTCCAATAGTCAAGCGGGAGGTAGCAGCGTGGATCAGCGTTGGAAGATCCTCTGGAGGAACCAAGTGCTTCACCCTGGCGATATTCCTCAGATGGAAAAAGGAAGTTTTGACCACTGCTGATACCTGAGATTTAAGGGTCAAGTGGTGCGTCGAATTGTACGCCAAGATTCCGCACCTGATTTGAGGTTGTCAGCTGAACGCCCCAAGCCATAAGCCTAAGGGCGATCCATCCGGCAAACCCGCCTCACAGCGACCTCGATCACGACTAACACCTCAGTTTTTCGGGTTTAACCTCAGCCAACTCCCATTCATCCAGTCCTGGATTTCGGCAAGGCAGTTATTAAATACCGAAAAGGCAGCATCCTGATCGGGCACAAAACACATATACAGCTGGGTGTCATCTGCATAGCAATGAAAACCCAAACCGTATCGTGTATTATAATCACTGACTTTCTCATGTCTATGCTTACACGTAAATACCTAAGCACTATTCATCCATACAACTATACCTTGGAAGCATCATTCTACTTGCTGGTCTAGCCTCTGTATCCAAACTCAAACCTACATTATGGGGATGCAGTACAGTACACAGCACAAGCACCGAGCTCTGAACCACATATAATTTGATGATCATAAAATTAGCTGATAAAGACTGGGGGGGGGGTAGTGGTGTGGGGTTACAGGAAATACCAAAAAGAGAGTGTTCATTAACTGCCTGATACAACCAGGCACAGGTTATTAGAAACTGACCTGACTGCAGACATTAAGGGGGAATATGTAACCTCCTGGAATTGGGGATGGAAATGGGCTAGCTCTTGGAGGGGAGGCAGACATGCTGGTCTGCAGCAGTCCTATTTATTTATTTGTTTTTTGGTAACCGACTAGGTACATAAGAAAACTGAATGCCTATTTTCAGATATGGTGTGGGAGGGTTAAAACACAAACTACATCAAACCAATTACATACAGATTTTAAGAGGTAACAGGTTTGGGGTCCAGACAAGTACAATATGAAACAATTACAAGTTGTGAAATAAAGTATAAAAAAGCAGGTTAAGACAAGCACTTTCTGAGGTGCGGAAATCAATTAAGTAGGGCCTGAGCAGTTATGATCAGGGTGGTTGGAAACAGGTTGGATAGGGTGAGGTGAGACTTGAGGGATGATTTGAAGGATGACATGGCGGGAGAGTTATGGACATTGGAGAGGAGGGTGTTCCAACATTGGGGTGCAAATGAAGAGAAAATCTGCTCACCCATCTTTTTTTTTTTTTTTGTGTGATTTATTTATGCACCCTTACCTTCGGGGCATCTCTCAGGGTCTCTTCCACCAGTCGACGACCACAACCGTCCACCTGAACCGACTGCTCCGGGCTGCACTGGATAAGCGGGGTCTGGGCACTCCCCCCGGCCCAAGGAGCGGCCCTAGACACCAAGGAGAACCGGAGAGATGGCTGGCATTGGGTGTGAGGATCAGACGAACTGCTTTCCGATCACCATCGCCTCACCCAAAGGAAGGGGGTATTTCCATGGTTTTCTGCCCAGAGCACGGACGTGCAATGATGTTCCACCCAACCAGCAGGCTCTCCTGCACGCCCTTGGAAGACGCCCACCATGCTCCAATCCCCAAGCATCTACTGCCATGCACTGCAGTACTCCAGCCTCCACCAGGGGGTGTCAGTGCATCGTAAGATCCCCCGAACCCTCCCTAGGACTAGGAGAGCTGTCCACGGAAGCTCGATCCTAGTCCTCCCCTGTCGACCCCCGGCTCCCCGAGCTTGTTCCCAAACTCGGGTTGCCAGCATGGCGCGAGTTGTGGTGTCCAGCGCCTCAACCCTCAGTGCCACTGGGCCAGCCCTGTTCACCCATCTTGATAGAGCATTTAGTGGTAGCAAGAGATTTAGCATCCAAGGATCTGAGGGAGTATGTAAGTCGAGCGCTATGAAGTAGGAAAATTTGGGTGGTTGGGGAGTTGAATTGAAATTGTTTGTAAATGAAGCAGCCTAGAGCACAGGATTGGGAGGCAGAGGGGGATTACCACCCTATGGAAGAGTACAGGAAACTGTGGTGTGTGTGAGATGTGGGGATGAAAGAGCAAAGCGGCATATGTTGTTGTGCGTGACATCCCATTTGTGTAGGGAGGACGCTGGGGCATTTGTGAAGAAGAGAGCGCTGACTTGTAGGCAGGGGAGTAGAATGCCTTGGGCAGTAGCTAGGTGGGCTTTTGGAGTTAGTAAATGTCAAAAATGATGGGCTAGGCCAACCTGGGAATTTGTGGCTTTGCATTGATTTGAGATGTGGAGGTGAAAGTCTAGCCCAAGGTCAAAGGTAACACCTAGGTGCTTAAATTCCCTTACTACAGTGAGGGGAGAACTGGTTAGACATGTGAGGGTGAGAACAGGATGACCTGCATGCCATAGATTCAAATAGCATCACTTGTGATTGGTGATGTTGGAAGTTAAAAAATTTAGCTCCACAGATTAATTCACAAATTCACCTCATTTCACAGAGTTAATCTACCGTGCGAAGTCCAAATTCACAGAAAACTGATAAATCTGTGAAATGTGAAGTTTTACAAAATGCGAAGTTGCAACTTGCCAGCAAAGTTTGGTGCAGAGGCAAAGTTTGCAATGTACTATGGACTGGAGGTCTCATGCTGCTGAAACAGGCCTGTATAATGGGGGCTATCTTTAGTGCAATCTTTTGAAGACAGAGTAGGAGAGAAGTCTGTGTGTACATCTCTCAGGAAAAGAACATTTTTAAAATATTTCTCAAAACCAAGCTTTTTGAATCAAGATTGCTTAAAAATTGTTCTAGAGGGCCTTGTGCTTCCAGATTTGTGTTTTGTTTGGGTGATTATTTACTTTTAATTAGTGGTTTCCGTTTTGTCAGTCTGTGAAGCAATATGCGGGGGAAGGTAGGTGTACTGTATAGCAAGGCAGTCAAAAAGATCCATAACTTTTTTGTCTAAGCAGGAGATCTGTGTTATATGTAAGCATTAAGGCATGAGAAAGGAGGCATTTTCAAGGAATTAATGCATGGTTGGGGGAGGTTGGTGCCACGAGGCCGAAAGCCAGTGTTCCCAACCCAACTCGCATCGTAATTCCTGAAATACCTCCTTTTGAGTGGCTTAATGGACTTGTAACATGGATTTCTAAATAGGTGACAATGTTAGTAATTCTGTTACAGCTATTATATAAATAAGAGGAGATAACTGTAAGTTTTCCTGGAATCTTTATATGAAAACCTCTTTTTTGCAGGGTGACACATGTTCTTTGTAAACCAATACTTTTTTACATACTTACTAATAAACGTTGTATTTTTTTAAACTACTGTGGTTTCATTTCTTCAGCTTTTTATAAGTTATCACTGAATCTTTGTTTTTTTTTACACAGTACAACATTTTTTATTCAACTCGTTTTACCATGTGTAACGAATCCATTACATTATGCATTGTGGGATCTACTGGTGTTTTGCATAATGCTGCACGATCATGAACTGTGTAGGAATAATGATTATGGCCTACAAAACACTAACATAACATTAACACTTGTAAACTTATAAATTACTACTAAATCACTATCATTTGTATTTTTTCTAACAGATCTCAAGCATACATTTACGATCTGTGTTGCTGTTATCTCTGTCTTGTTCACCTTTCTCTTATCAGCAGTTCGAGACGGAAGTTCTGCACCAGAAATTATTTGCCTCCAAATGCATGATAGTGGAAATTTGCCAGCCCATTGATTGTAAATCTAGAGATCTGAAATGTGTGATTTGAATAGACCTCATGTCCTGTATTGTTTAGTGCACTGCTTGCGCTCCGGTTAGTGTTCATTTCTTTATTGTGTGTGCTTTGTGTCCACTGGGTGGGTGGCTGGGTACTACCAGTGCTCTGTTATAACACTATCTTTTGTGGTTGATTGATTTTGGTACTGTTCAACCGTGCATATCTAAGGAATTAATGCACGGTTGAAAACCAGTCATGTGGTGCTTTTTATCCAATTACTTGTGTTGCTTTCTGTGTCTTTATTTATGCCATGTTACAATTTGGTTTTCTCACTCTTTGTTGTTAATTTTTTGATAGGTAGTGAGTCATTTCTCATTTTTATGTTTGCTTGCATGCAAGTGCAAGAAACATAGTGACACCATACTAGTTTTCGTAGGTGTGGCACCCCCGCTTCAAATGTCCTCAACGTTTTTGTGACTGCACCGCACCATTGAATGTCCCAGCTGTCTATGATAGCAGTTCAGATTGCAGTGGCGTACAGCTGAAAGCAAACAACTGCTACAATCAGCGGTGGTAATGTGTAGGCAATTTGCATACTGCCTGCCATAGGCAGTAGCACAAACCTCCTCTGTCACACCGCTGATTGCAAGCAGTGTTGTCTGCGCATGCCCCCACTTTGTTGTGTGCCGAGGGTGCCCAGTCCCCTCTGCCATGCACACTCCCCCCCCAGCACACTGTATGTCTGATGGGGGTGCCCAATTCCATCAGCTCCAATGCCCCCCCTCCAAAAAACAAACTTCCAGGTGCCACACTGTGAGCCCACCCCAGCGTGGCAGAAGTCCAGCATCCTCATGTGTCCCTCCCACACTGTATGGCCAACAGGGGTGCCCAATCCCCCGTTGGCTCCACTGCCCCCCAAAAACTTCCAGGTGCCATGCTGGGAGCCCACCCCAGAGTGGCAAAAGTCCTACATTATCCATGTAAAATAAAAAACTGTAACAAAAGAAAATGGTCCCTCATTGACTCTCTTGCCCCCTCCCACAACTCATGCCCACCATCTGAGTACCCCACCTCTCCACACCCCCATCACCCCATACTTAGCTCTGGAGCCCAGTGCGACAATCTTTGTGGAGCGGGAACATGTCTGCACTCTTCAAAGCTGACTGTGAACTGAAGAAATGCCGGTAAGCTGTATAATAGCATAAATAGGGGTTTTTCAACTTTGGTGCACATTGTGATCATTTTTTTTAAATTTTTGCACCAAATTTTCAACATGGGGTTCTTGGGACCCCATCTCATGAATTCAGTGACTGTCATTTGGTTATTCAGTCCCGAAAGGTGATTTCACGGTCACTGCATGGAATCACCTTTCGGAACTGATTAACAAAATGACAGTGTCACTGTTCATGAGGTGGGCTTTCAAAAAGCTTATGTTGCAAGTCTGGTGAAAAAATTCCCCAAAATGACTGTGTTATGAGTGTGCACTGTGCAGTTTCCATGTACACTTGCAAATTTGTGAATTTATAATATTTTCACTCCAGATTTTCAACATTGGCATTTTTTTCACACCTCCTTATGAACAGTACAGCTATTTTTCACATCCTGGCCGAAATGTGTTTTCACACTTCCAGTCCAGAAAAGCATGGTCACTGTGGGAAATCAGTGTTCAGGACAGATTAAGAAGATCACAGTGACACTGTTCATGAGCAGATGTCCTAAAATGCCTATGTTGAAAATTTGGTCATAAAAGTCCATAAAATTACTGCGTTATGAGCGTGCATTGCACAGTTTATACGCACCCTCATAACTTCACAAATTTGTAATATTTTCACTCCAGATTTTCAACATTGGCATTTTTCCACACATTCTTATGAATGGTACAGCTGTCATTTTTCACATCATAGCTGAAATGTGTTTTCGCACTTTCAGAGCAGAATAGGGCAGTCGCTGTGGGAAATCAATGGTTGGGACAGATTAAGAAAATCACAGTAACACTGTTTATGAGTGGAGGTCCCAAAATGCCTATATTGAAAATCTGGTAAAAAAAATTCCCAAAATAATTGCATTACGGGTGTGCATTGCACAGTTTCTATGCACGCTTGTGACTTCACCAGTTTTTTTATATTTTCACTCCAGATTTTCAACATTACCATTTTGTACACCTCCTCATGAACAGTATAGCTGTCATTTTTCACATCATGTTGGAAATGTGTTTTCACATCTGTGGCGTTAATGGCGCAGTCACTGTGCAAAATCACCTTTCGGCTAACAAACTGATAGTGTCACTGTTCATGCGGTGGGGTCACAAAAAACCCATGTTGAAACTTAGAGTAAAAATACCAAGACATGCCCAGGGCCTTAGGGTTTCTGACCATAGGGTCTGACAGGCATCCGCCCTACCCTGAAAGGACTGACAGGCATCAGGGGTGTAACTTGGGACTGTCTACAGTAATGCTCACGCCATTCCACCCCATCTCCCCTGCAGCCAGTGACAGGCATCAAGGTGCACCTTGGACTCTTTGGCCCCAGAGTTCACACCATTCTCCTACACTGCACCCATTTCAGTGTATTTCCTTATGGAATGAGGTGAGTGTAAAGCTCAAACACCCCAAGGCACACCTCAACGCTTGTCAGTGTCTGCAGGGTAGGATGAGGTGAAATGTCATGACCATTATGGGTGACGACCCAAAGGCACACCCCAATGCCTGTCCATCTCTGCAGGGTAGGGGTGGAATTGGTGTCAGTTCAATACATCACTGCCATTCCTATTCTGCATCTGTCTAGCTCCTGCACTTCCACTGCTAATGCCAGCAAGCAAACATTCAGCATTGACAAATGCTTGTTATTTCTATGGTGTGGTGGGGTGTGTTTAAGTAAAGTATTTTGTCAGTGTCTTTCTGTAGCAGTTTTAGTTAGTTTTTAGCTATATTTTTCTTAATATGATGGTGTTTTGTCACTTTTTGTTACACTGAATATTAAATTACCCCTGTTGCCCCAGTCATTTTAATCCGTGTTCTGTTTAAAAAAACGAAGTAAAAAAACCAAAAAATAACTTTTTTGGTTGTCTTTTAGTAGTAGTTGTTCAGATCACACTGCCAATCCCTGATTCCCTACAGGGAGGTGTCGTCTGCTCCTGGTACTTATTTGTACTATCATGTTAGTTTATTAATCTCTGTGTTGTGTTGAAAATACAAAATTTTTTTTTTTGGTTTTGCTACATACTATTAGCATAGTATTTTTTCAGATCACACTGCTGATCCCTGATTCTGTAGGGGAGGAGTTGTCTGCTACTGGTAAGTAATAACTTGTTTAACCCTTTTACTCCATTGTGTGTGTCATGTTAATCCCTGTGGTGTTTTGTTTTTTCAGATCACACTGCTGATCCTGGTACTTTTTTGTACTGAAGGCTTTTTTTACATTTTGTAAATTTTCATCCTAAATCAAGTTATAATTAGCATATTAGAATGAACGAGAAGAGATGCTCTGCTAGAGGGAGAGGTTTCAGGGAATCAGCAAAGAAGTGGTCAAAACCTATGGGGCAAAATAGTGCTGCAATTAAAAAAACCTCTGTGGCAACGTGTTCTATGAGCTCGGGGCTAGTGGTAGCGAAGGAGTAGTTGACGGAGGTGGTATTAGTGTAGCCCAATTTTTCTTTGCCACATATGTGGCAGCCATGCTGGTGGGTGATGTGGAGGATGACAAGAGATGCAGCAGTAAACAAGGAACAGTGGTCGAGGAGGAGGTTGTTAGTGTCCTCGTGGCTGGTGGTGGTGGTGCTGAGCCTGATAGTATGGGGCTTGTCTCAGTGGTTGAGATAGAAGATCTGGAAAATGTGCGTCACACTCAGACTCCTGATGATGAGGGGACCAGAGAGCCTGGAGACTGTGATGACGAGGAGGACAGACCTGTGGAGGAGGAGGACATCAGTGACTGTGCTGCTGATGATTTGTTGGATCCCCTATGGGAGCTTGAATAAAAAAAGCATAAGGGTGGTTCTGCAGATGATCCATGGGATGTTGTTTGAAGTTATCCAACTACCGAAGTCCCCTCCAAATATTATTGAAGTTATGAAATCATCCCAAAAAGCACAAATTTCCACCCCTTCCCTCAGCTGTCCCAGTGCCACTGCCATGGTAAATCAAGGGTTATGAAGTCCCCAGTTTGGAATTGTTATATTCTTGACCCAGCTAATGAGACAGTCTCTATCACTCAGATATGTCATCTGTGAGTTAGTAGGGGAGAAAAAGGGTAGTCACCTATGCACCAGTGGGCAACAGTCACACACCTGAAGAACAGGCACCTGTTATGCTGGCATCAACACCAGAAGGCAGGAAGCCAGTGAATGGGGTCCCTGTCCCTCATCATCATCATTAGGCAAGGCAAACAAAAGTGACAGGGCAATAGACCTGGCGGATGGAGGGGTGAGTGATGAGGACCAGAGAGAGGAGGAGGAGGAAGATTCTGTGGGTTTGCCTAGTAGTAGGCATAGCAGTAGTGGTGGGTTGAGTATTACCACCTAGAGTCAGAATAGCACAGCAATAACGGCTCAAATGTTGTGAAATCCATCATTGATGGTGGGGGGGGGGGCTGTCAGGGTGCCATGCTTGGCACACTGTCTTTATCTTGTTGTGCAGCAGTTTCAAACACATCTTGATATCAAGGCCATTTTGACTGTGGCCTGTCACATCTGTGTCCACCTTGCCCATTCCAGAAAAGCCTGTGACCAGCTCTGTCATCTGCAGACATAAGACAAATTTTCTCAGCACTGTATGAAGCTGGATGTTGTTGCCAGATGGAATATGACACTGTACACAATCAAGTGGTTGTGCTAGCAGTATAGTGCCATATCTGCTGCTATATACAAGCTGTGACAGTGTTGGAGTATCCTTGTCTCTGACAACAGAGTAGTGGTGCTAAATGGATGGCCTGATCATGATCCTTAGGCCAGTCAAACATGCAACACAGGCAGTAAGTGAGGACACCGCCTGTATCAATCAGGCCATTCCACTATTACATGTGCTGAGGCAAACACTGGTGACTATGCTGCAATTGCTGGAGGCAGGTGGTGATAACGGAAGTTGTGCCTTAATGGAACACATGCTCCATGTCTTAAACTGCAATACACTTATTTCTGGCATTCTGCTGTCTGAAGAGTTTGAGATTGGCACAATGCTGGACCAATGCTATAAACGTGAGCTGGCATTAATAATTGAAGGTGAGCATGAGCAGGTCCAAAAGTTGAGTCATCTGCTAATAAGAAGAGTATGCAGGGCACAGATGCTAAAGACACATTTAGCTAAGGCACAATATGAAACTCCACAAAGATCAGGTGTTGCTACCACCACCTTACATGGGAAACGGACTAAGAAAATATCCACGTTAAAAGAAAACAATGCTGAATCCCATTTGTGATATATTATGCCAGGTGGGAGTTGAAGACAAGGAGGAGAAGGCTGATGAGGAAGCAGGACTGCAGGCAGTGCAACACATGGTAGATGCATATTTGGTGGACACACGGCATGTAACCATCGCCAATGAGAGCCCTTGCTATAATGAAGCAGCAAGGTCACTAAGTGGCCAGCACTGACCACAGTTGTAATGAAATAACTCATCTGCCCACCCTCTAGTGTCGGTGCAAAGCATGTTTTTAGTTTAGTTGGAGTCAGTATGTGGGACAGGTGCACCATCTGTCACCAGAATATTTTGGCATGCTAACATTTATTACAATGAATTAGGGGCACATTCTGCGCAAGAAAATCTTGACCATGTTTCTTACCAGATGAAGGTGGCGGTGGCGGTGGTGGTTGTGAAGATGAAGAGCAAGGTGTTGTTAGCATTAGCAAATTTTCTTGTACCACTGAGGTGGATGAAGCAGTAATGCAGAGAGAATTCCCATTTGGTGACAATTCCAGTCTAGAAGACTGTGAGGGCTGATTCCTTGATGAGGTTAAAGCAGAAAAAAAGATGTGTTGTTTCCCACCTTTTCCCTCACCGGTATAATCCTTTACTTTTTGATTCACAATTCTGTTATTTTCAGTCATTTTACTGTTTCCCTGCGCCTAATTGATTACCTGCCTCCACCACCTTAATGTGATGTCTAGAGATAATGCCTGCACCAGCTAGCAATACACGATACTGCCTCCTCCTCTGGACTGCTTGGGTCCTACACAGCCACAAGCAGCATGGGCCACTGCCTCCACACTGATGCAGCATAAAAATGCTATTAGCCTGGTCTCATACCAGCCATCCCACTAGCCAGGCCTCAAGTTGACCCTCCACCCAGCCAGCCAGCTCATCAAGGTATCAAGACCTCAGCTTCACCACAGCCTATATTTGTCTGCTGTAATGGCAAGTCACTTTCACTGTTGTTCACAGTTCTTATCCCGCCCTCACTAGTGGTGGTTGACTCCAGTCCTTGGCCTTGCAGAGGACAAAAGGCATTCCACCTTACTCAGAAAGACATTAAAATGTTTTTTTCTTTCTTTCATTTTGTCTTCCTGCAGGTTTCACCATTCACAGGGAAGACTGGCAAAGACAGTCGCAAAGCCAGACAGCCCTCCAGAAATTGAAAGGAGATGTCTTCCTACACCAATGGTAAGTATCATTATGATTTTGTTTTGTTTTGTTCTCCTTTTTCACAGGTACACAGTGTGCCACGGTGGTCTAAGGGAGGCTAAAAAGGTTTTCGTTTTTATTCACAGGTGACAGGTGCAGGAAGAACAGGAGTGGGCAATGGATATACCATGCAGCCACAGCAATGGGGAGGCTAAATAGTTTCTCATTATGTTTGCTTGCACGCATGTGCAAGAAACATAGTGCCATCATCCAAGTTTTTGGAGGTGTGTCACCCCCTCTTCCAGTTCAGTCAGTGTGTTGGCAGGCGCAGCCCCAGTCCTCCAATGCATGCTGGAGCTTTCTATGACAACTCCAAAATGCAGTGGCGTACAGTTGAAAGGGGGGGCTACGCTTCAGTGAGCAGTGATCAGATATCGCCTGCTCATGCGCAGCTCCCCCTACACACACACACACACACACACACACAAACACACGCACATATACTGCGTGCTGCCCCCCCCCAAGCACACACTGTATAGGCGACGGGGGTGCCCAATCCCTCGTTGGCTGTGCTGCGCTCCCCCACCAAAGCCTTCCACATGCCACGCTGGGTGCCCAGCCCAGTGTGGCAACTCATGGTATAGCCGATGGGGATCCACTGTCCTCCCCCCCCCAGAGTACAGGGTGCCACGCTGGAAGCCCACCCCAGCATGGCAATAGATGCTATGGCCAGCCAGGGGTGCCCAATCCCCGTCGGGTCCCATATCCCCCAACCAGCTGTCCTTGTGCCACGCTCAGGAGTCCACCTAAGCGTGGCAAACGTCCCGTGTCGTCTGAATTAAAAAACAACCTGTAAAGAAAAAACGGTCCCACGCAGTCTCCCTGCCCCCACAACCCGCACCACCCACCGCGCACCCTGCCTCCCCATACCCCCTCACCCCATACTTACCTCCGAGTCTGGCGCGATGATCTTCGGTGGACCGGGAACACGTCTGCACTCTTCAAAGCCGACCGCGAACTGAGGAAATGCCGGTAAGCTGTATAATGGGATAGATAGGGTTTTTTCAACTTTGTTGCATATCTCAGGCATTTTTTGGAATTTTTGCACCAAATTTTCAACATGGGGTTTTTGGGTCCCCTTCTCATGAATGCTGTCACTGTCATGGCGTTATTCGGGCCCGAAGGGAGATTTCGCAGTCACTGTACAAAATCACCTTTGGGGCTGATTAATGAAATGACACTGCCAGTGTTCATAAAGTGGGCTCTCAAGCAGCCTATTTTGAAAATTTGGTGGAAAAATTCCAAAAAATGACTGTTTTACGAGAGTGCATTGCGCAGTTCCTACGCATGCTCGTAAGTTCGCGAATTTTCAATATTTTCACTCCAGATTTTCAACATTGCCATTTTACCATACCTTCTTTTGAGCAGTATAGCTGTCATTTTTCACATCTCACCCAAAACGTGTTTCCACCCATGTAGCGCACAATGGCGCAGTCGGTGTGCGAAATCAATGTACAGGACAAATTAAGAAAATCACAGTGACACTGTTCATGAGCAGAGGTCTTAAAATGGCTATGTTGAAAATTTGGTGAAAGAATTCTAAAAATGACTGTTTTACGAGCGTGCATTGTGCAGTTCCTACGATGGCTCGTAAGTTCGCGAATGTTCAATATTTTCACTCCAGATTTTCAACATTGCCATTTTACCACACCTTCTTATGAGTAGTACAGCTGTCATTTTTCACATCTCATCCAAAACATGTTTCCGCCTATGTAGCGCACAATGGTGCAGTTGGTGTCAAAATCAATGTGCAGGGACAAATTAAGAAATCACAGTGACACTGTTCATGAGCAAGAGGTCTTAAAATGGCTATGTTGAAAATTTGGTGAAAAAATTCCTAAAAATGACTGTTTTACGAGCGTGCGTTGCGCAGTTCCTATGCATGCTCGTAAGTTTGCTAATTTAATATTTTCACTCCAGATTTTCAACATTGCCATTTTATTACACTTCCTTATGAACAGTACAGCTGCCATTTTTCATATGTCATCCAAAATGTGTTTTCGCACATGTAGCGCACAATGGTGCTGTTGGTGTGCCAAAACAATGTTTGAGACAGATTACAAAAATCACAGTTACACTGTTCACGAGCAGAGGTCTTAAAATGGCTATGTTGAAAATTTGGTGACAAAAGTCCATAAAATGACTGTGTTACGAGTGAGCATTGCGCAGTTTCCACGCACCCTTGTAAGTTGATGACTTTGTAATATTTTCAGTCCAGATTTTCACCAGTGGCATTTTTCCACACTTCCTTATGAACAGTACAGCTGTCATTTTTCACAACATGGCCGAAGTGTGTTTTCACACTTTCAGCGCAAAGATGCGTGGTTGCTGTGGGAAATCATTGTTCGGGACAGATAAAGAAAATCACAGTGACACTGTTCATGATCGGAGGCACCAAAATGCCTGAGTTGACAATCTGCTGTAAAAAATCCCCAACCTAATTGTATTACAGGTGTGCGTTGCACAGTTTCTATGTACGCTCGTGACTTCACCAGTTTTTTTAATATTTTTACTGCAGATTTGCAACATTGCCATTTTTTACACCTCCCAAGCGAACAGTACAGCTGTCATTTTTACATCCTGTTCGAAGTTTTTGCACCTGTGCTGCTAAATGCCGTAGTCGCTGTGCATAAGCAGCTTTCGGCTAGCAAACTGATATTGCCACTGTTCATGAGGTGGGGTCACAAAAAAACCATGCTGAAATTTTGGAGTGAAAATACCAACGAATGCCTGAGGTATTAGGGTTTCCAATCATAACGCCCAACCCTGTAGAGAATGACAGGCATCAAGGGTGTGACTTGGGATTCTTGCCTGTAATGCTCATACCATTCCACACCCTGCAGCCAGTGAGAGGCATCGAGGTATGCCTTGGACTCTTCGGCCCCAAACTTCACCCCATTCTCCTATATCACACCCATCTCACCGTATTTCCTAATGGAACGGGGTGCGCATAAGGGCCCAAGACCCAAAGAACACTGTGACACTTGTCAGTGTCTGCAGGGTGGGATGTGGTGAAATGGCGTGGCTGTTATGCCTGACGACCCAAAGGCACACCCCAATGCCTGTCACTCTCTGCAGGGTGGTGGTGGGGTTGGCTTCAGTTCAGTACTTCACTGCCATTCCTATTACGCAGCTCTGTAACTTCTACACTACCACTGCCAATGCCAGCAAGCAAACATTCAGCATTGACAAATGCTTGTTTTTATTCAGAGGTGACAAGTACTGTAAGAATGGAAGTGAAAAACATAGAAACATAGAAGCTGTCAGTGTAAAAGGGCCTCATAGCCCACCTAGTCTGCCCTGAGTCGTTCCTATTGAGATACAGCAGTCACTAGTTGATCTTCAGTCTTTCTCCCCCCCCCACCCTGTTACTAAGGTCCCCTTGTGCCTATCCCATCTGTGTAAACCTGTTACCCTTTCTGTACCCACCACCTCTGCTGGAATGCTGTTCCAGCCATCCACCAGCCTTTCCATAAAGAAACATTTGCTCACATCTCCTCCGTACAGCACACCCCCACTCCTCTGTACAGCTACTGTCTGCTCTCTGTAGTAGCCACTCTTCCCCTCTTTTGATACTCTCCCCCTCCATTAACCTACACCTTGCTCCCTGAACTGACATTAGGCATGCTCTCTGTTTCCCCCTGCCCCTAGAATCCCCCCATCCCCTCACTTGGTCCCTCCTGCCCCTCCACCTCCTCGGACATGCCTAGGACCAACCCCACCCCCATATGGCTTTCAGCATGCCACCCCTGCTGTCCCTCCTGAGTACCTCCCTTCATCATAATTCCATCTCCACACCACTTCCCTCCACATTTCCCATGTATGACCATTTAGTCAAGCACTTTCCCCCTCCGGTGCCACCTTCTCCTTCCCCCCTCATGCCTGGCACCCCCCAATCACTATTTCGCCCTCCTATTTTTGACAAAGCCCCAACACGAGGCTGCTTACCCTAAGTCTTCCATCAACTTGAAAGGGGGTCCTCCCTGCTTCCCCTTCGTAGCTCACCACTGCTTTTCTATGCCATTTACTGACACTGTACTAATTCCATTGTACTAGTGATAACACTGTAATATTTAAGCAATAAGGCATGACAAGGTGTGTGTTATTGTGTAATAACGTCACTCCTGGGGTGGGTCGAAGCACGAAGTGAAGCCAAATGCTTCCACCACCCCAGGAGTGACGTTATTTAAGCAATAAGGCATGACCAGGGGTTATGTTAATGGTCTGTTAATCACCCTCTAGGAGTGTAATGTGGCACGAGGCATAGCCGAGTGCTACATGCCCCAGAGGGTGATTAACTGACCAATAACATAACCCCTGGGAGTGCCTTATTGCTATTATAATAAAACTGTTTTTTAAATAGTGTTAAACCTTGTTCAGCATATGATTAGGCTGTACATGTATGTTAATCAAAGATTAACATAGGGCTAATAGAATGTTTACAACCAATCAGAAAGCTTTATTTCTCAGACCCTTTTCATAATACACAATAACATACACCCTGGAGTGCCTTATTGCTATTATACAATGGCTCGTTTTAAAATAATATTAAAAAGTAAAAAAAAAAAAAAGGTTGTTATATTTGTATTGCTTTTTGTATGAGAGGCATAGTTTAAAAATGCAAGAAAAAGCAGTCCAGTAGGTGGTGCTGTTGGTAGTATCTGCGTTTCTTGTGCATGGTGACCCCCCTCACACACACACACACACAGACACTCACTGTCTTGTATCTTTGGGTGAAGAATATTTAATCAGTGTGCTCCCGCTGCTTGTCCTGGGAGCAGTTGAAGATTTTTTTTTCATTTTCTGAGCCCTGTGAGGAACATATGGAGAGCGTAAAAGGAAACACCGAAGCAGAGCGGTTACTTCTGGTTTCCCCTGTCTCCCGTCACTGGACATGAGTCGGAACCTGTAAGTTACAGGTCTTTTTTATTTTGTTAAAATGCTTTTTGGGGAAGTTTGTTTGCTGAGAAGGTGGCGAATGTTTCAAATGTAATCGGGAGTATTTGTGGGTTTCTGTTTAAATGGCCGAGCACGCACAGTTTCACAGTCACAGGCAGCTACTGTGAACTTAAAGATGGACAGCTGCTGTTTTTTTTTTTACTATTGTAGCTTTTGTGTACTTGTGTGAAGGATTGAGGCAGTTAGGTAGGGAATGTGTGTTTGTCGGCGGGGGAGTGGAGAGGTGGAAAGCTAGGCTAAGGTGTGACCGATTTAGGGACCGTCGGCTTCCCCGGTGGCATGCGTGGGGAGGGAGGGATTTGTTTCACTGCTATGCGGTCATTTGTGTGCCTGAACTCAATACAGTGATGTTATTGTTCAATAACATCACTGTCCTAGGCACACACTGACCAATCAGAGTCCAGGAAATTTTCTTGCCATTGTATAATGTAACCTATGTATGTTCTATACCTGCTTGATGTAATATATCTATTGTCTGTCAACCTGAATTGGAACTTTTGTAAAACAGCTTGTGCTCAAAGGTCTTCTCTGAATCCTTAAATTAAAAAAAAATCTCCTCTAAGTCTCCCTTCTTCTAGCTTCATATCATGCCCTCTTTTCCTTCAGCATCTTTTTCTGTGCAATATGCTACTCTCCTTTATCTTATTGATACTCTTGAGATATCTGAACTGATATACTGTGCAGCCACCGCAGCGGCCAAAGGAAGACCAAGTAATTTCTCATTTTATTCACAGATGATTGGTACAGTAAGAATGGGAATGGACAATGGATATACCATTATTGTGTGGTCACCACCACATTGGCAAGTTGAGTAGAGTAGAAATAATTTATTTTTTGTTCCCTTTACAGGAGGCCTCCAGTCCGGCTGCCTCCTCCTCCTCCAGCAAGCAAGCCATCACCGACCATATTCTCCACCACTTTAGGCAGGATTACATAGAAGAATCATGGGGTTAGAAAGGGCAGCCTATGTGTGAGGGAGGGGAGTGATTGAGACATATAGCGCAGCACCATGTAGCAGCAGCATACATATAATTCTGGGAGTACTGACATTCGACCTACTTTCTTTTTCTGGAACATTTGCACTACTGTTGTGCAGTGAATTACAGGAAGGGCAGCCTGTGGTGGGGGGGGAGTGAGACACACAGCACAGCACCATACAGTAGCAGTAGTTGAGAACAATTTTAGTGATAGTGTAAGCACTGTGCTATTGCACAAGAAAGACAACAATAGAGCTGAAATCAGATTTTTTTACTTTTGAATGGATAAGAACAGAAGAATTTAAATACATATAACAAAACAGTAGCAGAAATTAAGAAATACAGACAGACAGAAAAAAAGATGGATGAACAATTTTTTTTAAGTTTTTTTTTTCATTTTTTTTTCCTTTTAAGGTTTAACAGAGGGTAAAAGAGAAAGATAAAAGAAAATATCTGGGTTGGAGGGCTATGGCCTGGGGACAGAGGGTGCATCGCCACTTTGCAGTTTAGCCAAAGCCTCCAGAATGGTTTGCTGATTTTGCAGCACCACCTCCAACAGCTCCATCCCTGCAACTTGCTGAGAGAGCTCCCCTACCTCCCTGTGGAGCTGTTGTACTACCACATGGGTGGATGTGGGACGAGGATTTGAGGTTGATCTATCAGGTACCCAACACAGCTCCCAAGACTGACTGCAGGTCCCCCTCCCAGTCTTTCCATCTCCTCCTCCTCCTGCATCTTTGCACCACATTTCTTTCTCTTGCCCAGCAGAGAAGAACCAGTAGGGGTGGCACCACCTTTGTCCTGCTCACCAACTTTATTTGTCAGATACTCCTCCCACTCCATGGAATGCCTCACACTAAGGTGTGTGTGCTGCCCAACTATCCCCAAATGGCTCCCCCATATCCCACACCGAACAACAGTGTGGCATAGTTTGCAGGTGACCACACTGTTGTCAGTGGAGTCAATATAAAAAAGTGCAATGCAAAGGGACTTTGGCTGCTGCCAATGAGAGGAGGAGCAAGATTGCCCTGGCCACATCTCCTCCTCCTCGTGGTGCGCAGCTGGTGGTGGTGGTGATGGTGGTGATGCAACAGCTGGCTGGGCCGGAGCTTCCTTTGCTGTTGGTGGTGGTGCTGCCCTCGTCTCATCTTGTTGAGGGGGTGCTGCACTGTGGGAGGGGGTTAGGTGCTGCTGCTGTCTTCTAATGCCACTCACATGGGCCAGTCCCTCTTAATGCAGAAAGCACGGTGTCTTCCATCTTCTGATGGCACCCCTCTCTCCTCATGACACCTCCCACTCATTGTAACCCCCCCACAAAAACACAGAGTAAAGAGACAGAGTAAAACACATACACTAAAAGAGACAAAAAAATAGCACAAATAAAAGTGTACAATATAAAGAAAATAACAGCTAAAGAACAACTAAATAAAGTCTCACAAACTGTACAGTAAAAATAAGAAGTACAAGTAAAAGAAAGCTGAAAAATATTTTTTTGGCTAGGTTTTACTATGAAAAGTGTAGATCTGTCCCCTTCCTCTGGCTAGCTCAGACTGAGTACAAAGTAAAACTAAGAATGAGTCAGTACATAGAACAGTAGCATGTTACATGCAGGAGTTGTTTCCATGTGACCTCAAACACTTGCTTATCATCAGCAGCCTCATTTAGAACAGCCATTGCTTAACTGTCTTAATGGCAAAGTCACTGGTGAAGTCACCAGCTAAATTAATAGGAGAATTTACAAGCTGATGGAAAAAATCTGCAGATTGCTCCAAAGAGGCAGAGTTGATAACTTCTCTGGCACTTTGCCGGTGAATTAAAACTTCGCAACATCTCTACTTGTGATTTGGAGGCATTAAGTACTATATTATCGGCCACCAATCAGTTTTGGATGTGGGTGAAGTCCTTTGAAATTTGGTCATTGATAAGTTGGGGGCTCTGGGCAATGACTTTGTCATCAGGGTACATTATGACTGAGCAGAAGGAGGAGGAGACAGGTGGGAGGTTGTTTATGAAAATTAAGAATAGGAGTGGGACTAGGATAGATCCCTGGTTGATTCTAAGGGTGACTAGCAGCAGGTTTGAATAGGTGTCACTAAATTTGATGAATTGGCACCTGTCAGTAAGGTAGTTGGAGAACCAGGCATTGGCATGGAGGAGACACCAATGTCTGTTAGTTTTTGGCTTAGAAGGGTATGGTTGGGCCAGCCCTGTGGTGCTGAGACACTGGACACCTTACCTCACGCTACACCGGTGACCTGTGTTTTGGAATGAGCATGGGCCACTGGGGGTTGGCAGAGGAGGAGAACAATCAAGAGTCTGAGGGACTGCTCTCCTTCTCCAGGGAGGGGGGATGCCAGTGGTTGGCGTTTGACTGGCCCCTAGCAGAGGCTGGGGGCAATGCGCTGATGCTGCAGAAGAGGGGTGGAGATGGGGCAGATGCCTGGAGGAGCACGTACAAACACGTGCATTCTCCCTCCACCAGCATCATTGCATGTCTCCTCTTCGGGGAGAAAATGGAGGAGAAATCGTTGCAGTGGCACATGAGAGAAGGTGCCTCACAGGCCCTGCTTCTGGCTAGCCAAGGCACTGACCACACTGGATCCGGTTTCCATAGGGGGTTGTGAAACCCTACCAGCCTGCCAGGGAGGGTAAGCCCTGGGGGTAAGGGTCAGCGCCAGCTGGTAGATGCTGGGGGATGGGGCTGGGGGCTCCATCCTGAGGTAGGGACTGCAGCAACAGGAGCAGAAAGTAGTAGCTAAAAAAAAAAGAAGGGTATGGTTAACTGGGTCAAAAAGCCTTGGATAGGTCAATGAAGACAGGTCTAGTGAGGCAACCTTTGACCCTGACTGATTTAATGTCATTGGTAATCTCAGTGAGGGCAATTGTGGTACTATGATCTTTGCGGATGCCATGCTGACCTGGAGAGAGGAAGCACTGGGTATGTATGTAGACTGTTAGCTAGGAGGCTACTACCATTTCAAGTAGTTTGTTGAGGATAGGCAGAAGGCCAATAGGTTGGTATTGGGAAATATCTTTGAGGTTACCCTTTATGGGGCCAGGGACTAGCTTGGAGACTTTCCATTGAG
Source organism: Neoceratodus forsteri (assembly GCA_016271365.2). Taxonomy (NCBI): domain Eukaryota; kingdom Metazoa; phylum Chordata; order Ceratodontiformes; family Ceratodontidae; genus Neoceratodus; species Neoceratodus forsteri. The sequence continues at coordinate 1,063,171,179 of CM057451.1, read as the reverse complement.
ATGGGACCATGCCTGTTGTAAGGGAGAGATTGAAGTTGTGGATAATGAGAATGGAGAGAGCCTGTGATCCTAGCTTAAGTTACTTAAACTCAATCCCATATGAACATGGAGCAGGCCAAGGGGAAGAGAGATGAGGAGGTTGTGGACATCTTTTCTGGTGACAGCTTTCAAGTGGGGGGGGAGGGTTGGAGAAGCCCTGGAGTGGTCCTGGACTGAGAGAACATGGGTCAAGAAGGAGAAATCAGAACTATGGTTTTCTATGTATTTCCCATTATTCATAAGGATCCTAGTAAACCCCCTAGGAGACCTATTGTCTCTGGCATTGGTTAAGTTTTGGAACCATTGCTGAAGTATGCTGACTTCCGTAGTCAACCAGAAGTGACAATGATATCCTCATTCATTTGATACTTAGGGCACATTAACTTGTAAAAGGAGATAAATGGACACAGGACAGTTTGTGATTCTGTATGGCTTGTAACATTTGACATACAGTATCTCCATATGAGTAGCCCTGATGAACAGAGACTATAAACACTGCTGCTTACTTTGAAGGGACATACAAACAGACTTCCCCCAAGCGAGTTTCAAACTCAGCTTGAAGAAATAGTTTTGAGAGAAATTTTTTCACCTATGAAAACAAATTCTTCAAACAAGTAATGGGTACAGCTATGAGGAGCACTATGGCTCTGGCATATGCAAATAGTTTATGTGGCATTTTGAAGCACAATGTGAGCTTGAGAACAGTACAAACCCCTTCATGCAAAAATTAATTTACAGGGAACGCTATATTGATGACATTGTTGTCATCTGCGAGGGGGTCCTACTTTAATAGTAGAACTAAATATGTGCAGTTCATTATGACCTATAATAGGGAATGAATATCTTTTCTAAATGTATGGGTCTACAAAGGACAGCAGGGTCTTGAAACAACACTATACCTTAAGGACAGAGACAGGAATACCAATTTACGCTAGCAAAAAAATTCAACAGGGTGGGTGGTATTGGGCTGTACTAGACCATTCAGGGGTGTAATGAGGCCTGACACCACAAGCATTGGGCCTTATATCCCTTATAACGTCTGGTATAGCCTGTACTGCCTATCCAGGAGGGAATTATTTCAGTTAGAAAACATTTTTTTTTCAAGAAAATGCTTAAAATCCTAAAAAATGTGAGAAACAGAAACATATTGAGAAAAAACTATTCTGTAAAGTAGACCTTCCACTGTTGGAACTGGCAGTAAATAATGCTGTTGTATGTCTTTACTTTTTTCAGGTTGTAATTGGTGAGCCCTTCTACCATCCTGTACTAGTTCTCTGGTTTCCAGCCCAAAATAGAAGTCTGGTTTTAGTACTGGAATGTTTTCTTTTTTTAGAGAGTGGCTGAAATTTGCAGTCAGAGTGCTAGATAGAAGAACATCTTTCAGGATAGGGCAGGGAGTGGCTCAGTGTCATAATGGGAATGGCGTGTTATCCATTTACAAAATAGCAGGGCAGGCGAGTGTGATCGGATAGCAGCAGTGGAGTCAGGTAAGGAACACGTACCGAATAAAAAAAATTGAACAAAACAGTTTTTTTTTTTTAAATAGAATGTGAATAAATGGCACTGGAGTTGTGGGGAGGGTGTCTTAGGAACATGCTGCCACTAAGTGAGAAAAGAAATTGAGGACACTGGCAGAACTTTAGAATCAGCATTATGTACAGGCCCCCAAATCAAGGAGATAAAGGAGACAAGGACTTAATACAGGAAATCCACAAAAAGTTGAATAAAGGTAAAGTAATACTGGTGGGGGACTTCAACCTACCAGATATTAACTGGAGCACACTAACGGCAGCAACAACAAGAAGTAGGGACATCTTATTGTCACTACAAGGCACGGGACTGTGCCAACTTGTTCAAACCCCAACAAGGGGAGATGCCATTCTCGATCTTGTCCTCACAAACTCAGAAAGGATCAAGGTCATTGAAGTGGGATGCCATAAGGGCAACAGCGACCATCGCAAGGTAAGCTTTAAGGTAAATATAACACAGGACACCAGCCACTCAAAGATAAAGGTGTTAGATTTCAGAAAGGCTGACTTCCAAAAAATGAGTAACAACATAGGTAGCCAGTTAAGGAAAACAGAGGTTGAGGAGGCGGAGGTCCTGTGGGGGGAAACTCAAGACAGCAATAAAGGCTGCCATAGATCAATGTGCCAGATGGGTCAGCAAAGCAAAAAGAAAAATAAATCATCTATGGTTTTCCAAGGAAGTGCCTACCACAGTCAAACAGAAGAAGGAGGCATACAGCATATACCAGGAAACCAAAACTGAGAAAGACTGGGAGTCGTACAAGGATAAAATGAGAGAGTCTAACAAACAAATTAGAAAGGCAAAAGCTTAGACGGAGGAAAAGATAGCAGAAGGGGCAAAGAGAGAAGACAAATCATTTTTTATATGCATTAGGAAACACAAGAAGGCAAAAGGGGGGGATAGTAAAGATTGCTACTGAAGAAAGGAAATGCACCAAACATGACCCAGGGAAAGCAGAAATCCTCAATAAATACTTCTGCTCGGTGTTTACCAAAGAGGACCCAGGGGATGGTCTAGCTCCGTAAAAACGCAACACCCCAGGACCAGGGGTAGACATGAGTCCCTTTACAGAAGCCAAAGTACGGGAAGTGCTAAATAAAGTAACAACAGACAAAGCCATGGGACCAGATGAGATGCACCCCAGAATCATTAAGGAACTGGGGGCAGACTTAATAGCCCCTCTGGCACTTCTATTCACTAAATCCTTGAAAAGCGGTGTGGTACCGAACACTAGAAAAAGGCAAAAGTGGTTTCACTTCACAAATCAGGCAGTTGCAAAGAGGCTAGTAATTACAGACTGGTGAGCCTCACATCTATAGTAGGGAAACTAATGGAGACACTACTCAAACAGAGGATTATAGCATTCCTCGAAACTAGCAGCAAACAAGACCCTAAACAGCATGGTTCCACATCAGGTAAATCATGCCAGACAAATCTGCTCTAGAGTTTTGACTATGCTACAAAAATAGTGGATGACAGTGGGGAAGTAGATGTGGTCTACCTAGACTTTAGTAAGGCCTTCAACTCGGTTCCACATGGAAGGCTGGTAAAGAAGCTTAACCACCCAGGGGTTGGTCTAGAAGTAGTCTGATAGGTATAAAACTGATTACAAGGCAGAACCCAGAGGGTACAGGTTAATGGAATGCAATCAACAGAAGGCAGTTTGACCAGCAGCATGCCCCAGGCCTCAGTGCTGGGGCCTCTGCTCTTCAATGTTTTTGTTTTACTTTTTTTTCCATTAAATAAACTTTATTATACAGTGGCTTGTAAATTAAAGCAATCTGATTGGCTAACTGTTACCTCCTAGCCATGGTAAATCCTTGCATTACCAACAGAAAGAGGTGCCAGTCAGCTGCATCTGAATAAGACAGCTAAAAAAAAAAATATTCTGAGCTGCCATCTTGATTTCCTCGCTAGACGATGATATACCAACTACCCCCATAGCTGTGCAACCACAACAATAAGTGAAAGAATAACTTGGTCATAAACTTAACAACAAATTGCCTTGTGGTCACATACCCGGAAGCTATACACAAAACCTTGCTCTCGGACTCCCTGCTCTGGCGCAGTTGCAGCGCTGAAGACATCCCACTCTCTACCTGTATCAGATTGACAGTTACTCGCAACGGGTTCCCAGAGCTGGGGTAGATAAACTTTTTTTTTTTTAAATGAAGTTTTGCATTTTCTCTATGTGTCTGAGCACCAACGGACAACAATTACTTTTCACACTCCACTGTCTCCCACAGGAAACAAAAACTTTAAAAAAAAAAACAAAGCCTCTCAGTCTCTCTGGTAGGGCAGTATTCTAGTCAGCAAACGGGTACTATTTTTTGCAGCGTAACAATAAAATCAATAAAAACAGTAGTCAAAATAATAAAAACCTATTTTTATTTTATCTTAACTTATAGTAAATAAGAGGCACATTGTATAATCGCAATAATCCATTCCAGGGTGTGGGTGATGTAGGGGTTTACCAATGTCAGGCACAGTTTGGTCACTTGGCCAGAGGCCTCGTGACTGAACTATACCAGGCGTGGGTAAACCCAGCATCACCCACATCCTGTCATGGTTTATTGCTTAAAAAGGTTTTAAAGGTCAGAGTTGAATAAACATGTTACAGATTTTGGTTACTACATTTTACAATAAGCTTACTATGTCAATAATTAAACTTATAGAAAAAGACAAGGATATTCTCTAGACAGTATACTATACTGGCAAAATGTCCCAGATGTGAGGTACAGAGTAATCCATTTATTTTTTTCCCCCGATATTTTTATCTCCTCCCTAGCCTGCTACCTCCAACCCTTCAGGGGGACAAGTGGGCATCCCATGGCCTGGAACCCTACCTAAGCAGACCCCTAAGCCCCATGGAGCCGTGGATTACCCCCCCCAGGCGGGGACGAGGCGGGGACTCAGACCCCGTAACTTACATTTCATCGGTCTGAGGTCAGCTGGGCGGGCACAGGCAAATCATGGACACGGCCTTGGTCCTCCCATCTTCCTGGCTGAGGCAGGCTTGTTTTCACGTTTTCTCCCTCCCTGAGCAGCAAGTGACTTCCCCTGATATCATGACGTGAGCGCCGATGTCCATGCTGCTCAATGACCGCATCCCATCCCCAAATGGAGATTGCAGTTCTCTGAGCCTCCGCTCTGGGTCATGCAAGTGTTGATCATTGGCCGGATCCCTCACTGGAGAAGGCGAGCCTGTCATTGGATGCTCCAGCATATCTCCCCCTGACTGACCCACTGACAACCTGGGTCCGCTCCCGAACCTGGGTCACCGGCGTGGTGCAAGGTGTGGTGTCCAGTGCCTCAACCCTCAGAGCCACCGGGCCGGCCAGAGTAATCTATTTATGATGGAGAATTATGACCCTGCCTGTCTCCTTCCCATAGTAGCCCTCCCTTCCCCCCTCTCTTCTCCCTTCTCCAGCAGCAAACCAACACCACACTATGCCAGATCTTTAATTAACAGGACCTACGAGTAAACAATGCATTCATATTCTGGATGATGTGGACTTTCCGGTTAATAAGCAGGACCCTGAATAGGAGGAATTAGGTTCCATGCAGGGCTAAACCTGTCTCTTCTCATCCAGCATTGACGGCTAATAAGGTATGAAGGGGTTCCCAGACCGTGTGTATTTCCCTTTTTTATCTGTCAGGTTTGCAATGATACATTCCGCATTTAATGAGAAAAGGATTTCCTGGAGCCAATCCCAGTACTTAGGGGTGAGCTGATCGCACCACTGCCAAAGAATAATTTTTTTAGCACATGCTGAGATCAGGGCAATATATGGCTTCCAATTACCAACTGGTCCCTCGGTGTAATCTCCTAGGATATAAACCTCTGGTATGAAAGCTTGGTCTAGTCCTAATAAGGGGTCACAACGCATTTGGATCTCTTCCCAAAAGTGGGTCACTTTTTCACGTGACCAGAGGATATGAAGTAGTGTACCCAGGGCTTTTTGGCACCTAGTGCATGTATCTGAGGTCAGCTTACCCATTTGGTGTAGTTTAACTGGGGTATAATACACATTATGTAAAATTTGAAACTGCATGAAATGTGATGATCCCATTTAATATATTTGTAATTATCCCTCCAGATGCATGTCCATTCATGAGAGTCTTGCAGGGGGGGAATAGCTTGATCCCGGTGATAAAGTAAAACAGGTTCTCTCTCAGCAAGGACTTCCCACAACCAGGCATAATAGAAGGTGATGGCATGGGAAGTAGGGGAAGCCAACCACGGTTGGGATAGCTGGTCTCCATATGGCCCAGACCATACACCAGGTCCAAAATGTTGGAGTAGCATATGTCTAATTTGAAAATACTTAAAGGACATAGATGGGGATAGACTAAGCTTCAGCTGAATTTCTGTGAAATTCAAGAATTTACCAGACTGCACTAGGTGATCTACCCTGAGAGCTTCCAGAAAGTGCCAGGCTGTTTGTGTTAATATCTTCCTGGCTATTTTAAAGTTAGGGTTGCTTAAAATAGGCTGAGTAGTATCCAGATAAGGTTTCAGATGTAGGAGTAGGCATAGTTGGTTATGGACATATAGGGAGTTGTTAACAGGCATATCTTTCAGGGATTCAGGAAGTTTTTTAAGGGGGATATATAGCAGAGCCCGAGGATCCACTCCTAGTTGAGAGCATAGTGAATGCTCAATATCCAATCAATGGGGGATGTACAGTGCTTCTTGTTCTATGTGACTCAGATGAAATCAAGAAAAAAATCGAGAGCAGAGCGTTGCCAAATAATATAAGTATATGTCTGGGGCCTTCAGACCACCGGACTCATGCAGTCATATCAATTTTACTAGTGCTTTCCGAGGAGGTTTCCCCCACCAAAGAAATTTAGAGACTAGCCTGTTAACATGAAGAAACCATGTCTTGGGTAAGGCTGATGTGATCATTTGAAGGGGGTACAAAATCATTGGAAGGCCATTCATTTTGAGAATATTTAAGTGATCCCACAAGTACATAGGCAATAAGGACCAGCAAGTATGGTCATTTTGAATTTGACCCTAAAACTTGGTCCAGATTGAATTGTTTCAGTTTGGCTGGGTCTGTACTAAGGAAGACCCCAAGGTATTTGAGATTGTCCCGAGTCCAAGGAAGTCCCAAGTGTTCTACACTTGCATGGATAGTCATTGTATTTAAGGGCATTATCTCAGTTTTGAAGTGATTTAGTTTGTAATTAGACATGGAACCAAACTGAGAGATAATATCCAGTGCAGTAGGAAGGGAGAGGGTGGGAGATGTTAGGTGCAGAAGAATATCATCTGCATATGCAGACAGTTTGTAATGTTGGGTGCCCAGGGGAACGCCTTGGATTTGTGGGGACCTGTTAATTTTTTACGCAGGGGTTCAAGTTAGAGATTAAATAGGAACAGGGATAGGGAACAGCCTTGACATGTATCCTGTTGTGAGGGGAATGAATCGGAGAATACCCTGTTGCAAAAAATATGAGCTGTGGATTGAGTGTCGAGCACCTTGAGCCAGTGTATGAACTCAGAGGGAATACCATAATGGGGAAGTAGACAAAAGAGGTAGTCCCAAGAGACCTTATCAAAAGCTTTCTCTGCATCCAGGGAGGCTAAACAAGTTGGGTTAGGAGATTCCCTGGATGTGGAGATGAGGTGGAAAAGCTTCCTAAGGTGGTCAGCGGACAAGCTCCCAAATATAAAACCTACTTGTTCCCGGCTGAGGAGGCACTCCCAAACTAAGTTTAGCCTAGAAGCTAGGATTTTAGCTAAAATTTTGTGATCCACATTTATTAGCGAAATGGGTCTGTAATTGGTTACAGGGAAGGATTACGTCCAGGTTTGGCAAGGACCACAATAGTAGCTGTTGTGAATGAAAGATCTGATAGACCCTATGAAAAGATATACTGGAACATGGACAGGAGATACAGAGCAAGCAGATCCTTGAATCTTTTATAAAAATTCAAGGAAAAACCATCTGCCCCTGGTGATTTGTCAGCGGCTAGAGAATCTATTGCATTGAGAATCTCAACCAGAGACAAAGGAACCTTGAGTACTTCTGCCTGTTCTTCTTTCAGGGAGGGTAGTTCCAGGTCCTGGAGGAAGGTTTCCAGTTGAAAGGGATCAAAGGGTTCCTGAAGTGCAGCATACAAGGTGCAGTAGAGAGCTTGGAATTATGAGACAATGTCTCAAGGGAAACTAATGGAATGACCTGAAGCAGACTGGAGAGATGGGACAATCCTGTCCTCTATTTGGTTACGAAGCCAAATGGCAAGGAGCTTTCCTGCTTTATCTCCTTGGTCAAAATATTTGGCTTTGGTCTTCAGGAGCAGGTGCTCTACTTTTTCACCCAGGAGTACATTATATTGGGCCCAAAGTGCCTCAAGCTTTTCCCATTCATCTTGTGGAGATGCAACTGAGAGCCTCTGTTCAGTGAGTCCAATTTGTTGCAGAAGGGTGGAAGTGACCTGGGAGATGCGTCTTTTCCGCTTGGTAGTTAAACGAATAAGTTCACCTCTCATGGCAAATTTAAAGGCTCCCCAGAAGATGTCTCTCATGGGCATCATTGGTGAATTAAAGGAAAAAAAATAGTGGGATAAAGTCTTGTACTCTCTCAACCACTTCAGGACACTGTATTAGTTAATTATTAAGGCACCATGTTTTGTCACGGGTTACCGATGGGCAAGGTTGACCTGCAACACCACTGGATGGTGGTCAGATACCACCTTAGCTCTGTGTTGGCATAAGACAACACTGAGTAGTGCTTCAAGGCTCAATTAGAAAAAATCAATACGAGAAAAGGAGCTGTGTGGGATAGAATTAAAGTAATATTCTTTTTCAGTCAGGTATAAAATCCTCCCAGGATCCACCAACCCCAGTGTGTCAATTAATTCTTGGATAGCCAATTGGCTCAGGGAAAGAGCTTGGCCACATTTTGTGGCCCTGTCCAACTCATTATCTAATACGAGATTCCAATCTCCAGCAATAATCATGGGGAGAGAGGTCCATTGGGACAAAACTGATATGAGGTTAGAAAAAAAGGAGGGATCCTCCACATTTTACCCATAAACAGAACCCAGAACAACTTCCAGGTGATACAATAGGATGATCACAAAAATTGAACAACCATGGGGGTCTGTTATTTGCTGAAGGAGATGGCATGGAGTGGTTCTGGATATTAGAATAGCTACACCTCTCTTAGGGGAGTCTGTCCCTGAGCCAAATGCATGACCAACCCTGGAATGCCTTAGTAACGTTACCTGAGTTAGGGGAAGGTGGGTCTCTTGGAGAAAAGCCACATCAGCTTGTAGTTTGTGAATATGTAATAATACTTTGGAGCGTTTTGTAGGAGATTGAGCCCCCTTAATGTTCCATGAGCAGTATCTAAAGTTATGTGACATGGCATACTAACTCAAAGGGGTATAAAAGAGGTAAACAGTTCAAATCATTTGGGTCAGTACACCTGTGTAAGGTATTGGTTAGCCTCTGGAGAAAGGATACTATCCCCTCTCTTCAATCTTTTTATAGCAGACATCATTGATGGACTGGAAGGGAAGGTGTGTCTGTTCGCAGATGACACCAAGATATGTAACAGGGTGGACACCTCAGAAGGAGTGAGCAAGGTGGAAGCTGACCTCAAGAAACCAGAATAATGGTCTGGAGTGTGGCAGCAGAGATTTAACACCAAAAAATGCAAGGTCATGCACATAGGAAAGAAAAATCCAAGAAAGGAGTATTACCTAGGATGCGAAAGACTGGTGGCCTCAAACCAGGAATGAGATCTGGGAATCATAATCTCAGATGACTTGAAGGTTAGTAAGCAGTGTGAGAAGGCAACATTGAAGGCCAACAGAATGCTGGGCTGCATTGGGAGGGGAAACATGAACAGGAGGAGAGAGATGGTACTACCACTGTACAGATCGCTGGTCAGGCCTCGCCTGGAATATAGAGTCCAATTCTGGAGGCCTCACCTCAGGAAGGTCATTGCCTGGGTAGAAAAAGTACAGAGAAAGGTGACAAAAATGATTCAGGTTCTGCAGTACATGTCCTATGAGGAAACTGAATATGTACTCCCTGGAGCAGAGAAGAGAGAGAGAGGGGACATGATTGAAACATTCACGTGCATAAAAGGCATTAACAAGGTACAATTAACTTCCTTTATTAAACCCCTTTTAGAGAATTGGGATCTTGAGAAATTAGGAGCCAACACTAATCCAATACAGGAATATAATAAATTAATATACTAACATACTATTTGCCAGCAGATTAGGCCTTACGGTCTATCGAGTCTGCTCGAACCTATCTCACTTAAAAAGCCATATTCATAAAAAGAAGGCAAACAATATTAATATTAGAAATAAGGGGACAAGAATGGATGTGCCTTGGTTTGATAGGGAATGTGAAAATCATAGAAGTGTGATGAATAAAATAGGAAGGTATTCAAAGAAGATAACAGATTGGTTTCCTAGAATGTCCATGAAATGGCTTAAAAAAATAATATGGACCTTATTAATAAAAAGAAAAATCATTATAGGAAGGGATTATGGTATAGATTACAAGAAACAATATTAAACAAGGATAGCAAATCATTTTGAGAAATGGTGGCATTGGGCACTGCTAATATTGATATAAACACACACTCAGTTATTCCTTCCAGTACCTGGGAAGACTTCTTTATTAAAAAGTATGAAGCTCCAAAAAATGTACTTTTATTTTTTCTGCCTAAATTGGAGCATTTTGGACAACTATTATCTGATCTTATGATGACAGTGGTAGAAGTTAAGCAGGTCATTATGGCACAAAGGAAAAATAAAGCCCCAGGTATTGATTTGCTGGGAGCAGAATTTTTCCAGGCCCTTCCTGATTGGTGGGCCAATAAACTTACTATACTTTTTAATTACATATTAGAAAAAGGAGTTTTACCAGAAGAGTGACTGGTTAGTCTGATAGTTCCAATTTACAAGAAAGGAGATATTAACAATCTAGGAAACTATAGACCAATTAGTTTATTATGTATTGCAGAGAAAATTTTTACCCGAGTCATTTTACAGAGGTTGGAGAATTGGGTAATGGAGAATAATCTGATCTCTGAAGAGCAGGCAGGATTTAGAAAAGAAAAAGGGACTACGAATAATATGTTTATTCTTAAATTTCTTGTAGATAAATATTGTATACGACAAAAGGAACTATTATGCACTGTTTGTCTGGACTTGAAGGCAGCCTTTGACAATCTGAATAGGGAGATATTATGGGCTTCATTAAACAATCTAGGTACTCAGACTGAATTGCTGAATGTACTGAGGTGTTTGCATGGTAAGACTTATGCCTTGATTAGCATATCAAGAGATGGTCATACTTCTTAGCTAATCCCCCTGGGAAAAGGGGTTAAACAGGGCTGCATGCTGGCACCGTTATTATTTAACTTATATGTGGAGAAATTAATAAGGGAAATAAAAGCCATAAATTGTGCAGCACCTAGCATATATGGGGAAAGAATAAGTATTTTGGTATATGCGGATGATATTGTGCTACGTTCGTTAACCATAACTGGAATAATTCAGGCCCCGGAAAGGTGTATTCATGTACTTAGAGGCTTGGAGCTGACTGTAAATAGTGAAAAATCAGCTATTCTGATTTTCAGAAATAAAAGAAAATTCATCATAAAAGTTGGGTTATAAGTAATCTAAGTTTTGAAATAAGAAATGAATACACCTATATAAGGGTCATTTTTGATATGACAGGGTCATGGAGCTCTCATTTTAGTTGGCGAAAGAAGCAAGCTATAAATACTTCTAGAGCTATCTTTAGGTTTGCCCAAAATTTTGCAGGCAATTCCTATATAGCTCTTAATAGAGCTTTTGAGTCCAAATCTATTGGTATATTGTTATATGGCTCAGAAATTTGGGCCTTCTCAAAGAATGCATTAATATTAGAAACAGTACAAAATATGTTTTATAAGGTAATTTTTGATTTGTCTTATAGAACTCCTACAGCTATATTAAAAATTGAACTGAGCTTCATATTATCCCAATAAAAATACAAGCACAATTTAGGGCTTTGGGCTTCTGGAAAAAAATTATGCTGGCAGCCCCAAATACATTATTATATAAATGTTGGTTAGAAACAAAAAGTAAAAGTAAGACTATGTCTGGGGGATGATTTCAAGAGCTTAATACTCGACTAATTATATGTGGTATACCCCCAATCCGGGATGTGTTGATTCGTCCTGGGGTGAATTGGAATCCAGATTGTGGTTTACCATGTCTGGTGCCCATACCCAAGGGCACTACTGAATTCAGTAAGCAGATGGGCCTGACAGCCTCCGAGGTTCATCGAACTCAGGCGGAGTTATGCAATGTCAGGTCCATCAGGAATAAGACTGGCATTATTGTTGATCTTGTTGGCTCGGACTTGTCTTGCATCACCGAGACCTGGCTGGATAAAAATCCAGGCCCCACATTGGAGGCCATGACTCCGGCTGGGTACTCAATGATACACTGCTTGAGATTGGACTGCAGGGGTAGGGGGGGGTTGCAGTTTGTTTTAAGACTGAACTGGGCTCACGAATGAGGTAGTGGGAGAGACTGAGTCCTTTGAGTGTACAGTGGTAGCGGGTGTAGGTGTTCAAATGATAATCATCTACCGTCCACCCAGGGATGGGAAACGTTTCTTACAGGAAGTAGCAGACTTCATCGTCAACATGTCATTTGAGTCGCCCAGATTGATGGTTCTGGGTGACTTTAACGCCTGGGTCGATGATGAACTTTCGCAATTTGGTAATCACTCCCTCCAATTATTGACTTTTTTGGGCCTTACACAGGTAGTTTCCACTGCTACCCATAAATCTGGACACTCTCTGGACTTAGTTTTTCTCCTAAGGATTGATGCATCTGACTTGGGGGTGGAACCAGTCACATGGTCAGACCACTACACCGTGAGGTTCAGTTTTTTCCACTTCCCTGAGAAGGCCTACCCCTGTGAAGATGGTTAGGTACTGCCCTTTATGGGATATAACCCCTCAAGGCCCTGCAGCATTCCTTGACCTCTCGTCTCCCGTGTTGGCGAGCAGTAGTCTAGAGGCCCTGGTGTCGGCCTATAATACAGCTGTTACAGTGGCTCTGGATTCTATTGCTCCTGTTCGTGTGTGCCCCTCTCCCTTCACCCCAAGTCCCCCTGGTTTTATGGGACATTGAGGGAGATGTGGATACAGGGGCAAAGGTTAGAGCGGTGCTGGCGCGCCCTTGAGGCCTACCACCTTAGATCGATGGACCATTATTCTGTCTATCAATCTGCAATCACCCGTAAGAAGGCAGAATTCCTGTCCAGGGAGATTGCAGTTGCTCGGAATCGACCCGCTCAGCTTTTTTGAACTGTAGACAGACTGTGCAACCTAGCCTGTCTGCAAGTTCGAAAAGCCTTTTTGCAATTAGTGTGTGAGGAGCTTGCTCATTTCTTTGCAACTAAAGTTGCCGACATCAGGGCGGATCTGCATCCAGCAATCTCTAAGGGTGATGCTGTCGAACAGTGTGAGTTCACAGTGCCTCAATTTTCTTGGAGTTCCTTCAGCCAACCTGATTTCGTGGATGTCATGAGGATTATCCATATTATGCACCCTACATGCTGTAGTTTCGATTCTGGATCGACCTCCCTAATTTTTGGTTGTAGTGATTTCATTGGTCCAGTCCTTGTGCAAATAGTCTGGTCCTCCTTGGAGTTGGGTGAGTTTCCTAGTTCTCTGGAAGAGGCGGTGGTGACACGGCTCTTGAAGAAAGCTACCTTGGACCCAGACTGTTTCACAAACTATAGACCTATCTCAGACCTTCCTTTTATTGGGAAGGTGATTGAGAAGGTAGTGGCAGCCCAATCGGAAGACCGTTTAACCATCCATGACATCTACGAATATTTCCAATCCAGTTTTCGAAAAAGACATAGCACCGAGACCGTACTGGTTCAGGTGCTTAATGATCTTCTGAGGTGAGAGATCAGAAGCGACGTTCCATCTTGGTTCTCCTTGATCTCTCATCAACCTTTGACACTGTGGATCACTTGGTTGTTGCTAGAACGCTTGAGGCAGATTTGTGGAATATCGGGAATCGTTCTTCAATGGTTCACTTCATTCCTCACTGGCAGATCACAAAGAGTTGTGTCTGGGAATTTTTCCTCAAGTCCAACTTCTTTGTTGTTTATTGTTTGTTTATTGTTTATTGAAATCTAGGATTATAGCTTTTGAGCTTGAAGCTCATTTACAAAGGTTCTGTGTCAGGCATAAGGAAAGAATAAATTCACAGTACATTCCTAGAATGGGCAAAAAAAACACAGAAAGAACTATGGGGAAGCAAATCACATTGAGTAGAACGATCGTTACAGTTACAGTACTAGTTCTGGGAGAGTGCAGAGAGTTTGTTTAGGTGATGAAGGTTATTAATCAGCACAGTAGACCTTACTGAGAGGAAGTGGAAATAGATAGAGGAAGAGGGGGTGTAGGAATATGGCAGTAACCACAAGCCGAGGTTACTTTGCCACGGGGTTATTGGTAGGTGGGGGGGAGTGGGGCAACTGAGGGTTGGTAAGTGGGATGGACTGAGATCTAGGAGAGGCAGTACAGCGGTGGGATGGGGGAAAATAGGGAAGATGTGACAAGGACAGGTGAAGATGTGGGCGGGACAGTAAAGTAAGTGCAGGTGTTGGGTAGGCGATTGCAGGTCACAGGGGAGGAGGTTAGTGGAAGCAGTGGCATTTCTGTTGGGTAGTTAGGTGGGATTTGAGTGCTGATTTGAATGGACCGAGTTTGCTAATTGCAATAAATTCATGTGGTAGCATCCCAATCCAGAGCAGGGCTCTGTATTCAAAGGATCTCTGTCCTTGTGAGGTACGGCTGAAGGGGACCTTGAGGGAGTGGTTATTAGATGTCCTAGTAGTCCTGGTACATTCAGACTGGTGCAGGAGGGAACTGCATTCAGGAGGTAGCAGGCCAAGGATCACTTTCTTGGCTAGGAGACAGACTTGGTAGCGGGTTCTCTCAACCAGGTTAAGCCATCCCATTTGCAGGTAGAGTTTACAGGTATGGGTTAGGCGCGGAGCACCTACAGCTAGCCTGCAGGCATTGTTCAGTGTAGTAGAAAGCCATTTAAGGGTACTGTCAGGTGCCACACTGTAAATGGCAAGACCATAGTCGACAGTCGAGGGGACGGAGCTGGTGATGGCAAGCTGAAGGGCATTACCAGTAAGGCAGCTACGGTGTTTATATAGTAGACCAAGCTTCCGGTTAGCTGTTCTGGTGACTTTGTCCACATGGGCAGAGAATGAGAGGGAGCTATCAAGCGTGAGTCCCAGATATTTGAAATGCTGGACTATTTCTAAGGCCATGTTTTATTTACTAAGAATGTTAATGGGGTGTGACTTATGATGGTTATGGGCGGGGGCGAATAGCATGTTTTTTTTTTTTTTGTGATTGACTAGCAGGAGAGCTTGTCCAAACCAATCCTCAATATTGTTAAAGTCCTGCTGAAGGCACTGTTCCAGGGTGACAGGGTCAGAGTGGCTGGAGTAGATTACCGCATCGTCTGTGTACAGGAGGATCTTGTGCTGACAGGCCTGAGGGAGCTCATTAAGTAAAAGGCTAAATAGAAGGGGGCCCAGTATGGATCCCTGGGAGACACTGGTGGATAGAAGTTGAGGGCCCGAGAGGGTATTAGCGATTTTTACACGTTGCAAATGTCCTGTGAGGTAACTCTGGAACCAGGACAGTGAGTCGTGGGACAGTCCCATAGCCTCTAGTTGGGCCAAGAGGAGGCTATGGTTGACAGTGTCAAAGGCCTTGGTGAGGTCGATGAAGGTTGCCCCCACCAAGTGCCCATGATCGAAGGCATCGTGTATGTACCCCGTTAACTCCAGTACAGCTGTAGTGGTACTGTGGAGTTTTTGGAAGCCATGTTGCTGCTGGCATTGTAGCTGATATTTGTCAAGGCATGCTACTAGCTGATTGTAGCCTATCCGTTTGAGGGCTTTAGAGATAGGCATGAGGATTGAAATTGGATGGTAGTTGGTATGATTTCTTACTTCTTGCTTTGAAGATAGGGGTTACGACTGCGGCTTTCCAAAGCTTTGGGAATGTGCCTGTGGAGAGGGACAGGTTGATGATTCTGGTTAGAGCTGTTAGCAATTCTTCAAGTGCCAGGGAGATTAGTTTAAGGTCAAGGCCATCGGTACTATGCCTAGACTTCCCCAGTACTTTGGAGATGTACTTTTTAGCCTCAGCTTTGGATATTACTCTGAGGTGGGGGGGGCCGCGGATTGAAGGATGAGAAAGTGGTGGTATTTGTTGAGACATACAGGTAGGGCTATGGAAGTTGGGGGGGAGTACCGCACTGAGGTCTGTGAAAGCTTTGACAAAGATTTTGGCGATGGTTTTAGAGTCTCGTTGTGTGGGGTGCTTCAGGGTTAAGTGCTTTTTCCCATGCTATTCGCGGTGTATATGCTGCCCCTTGGAGAAATTATAAGACGGTATGGGGTGAGGTTTCACTGCTATGCAGATGATACCCAGCTATACCTGTCTTTCACACCCGACCAGGATGGAGCTCTCTCGGTGTTTAATAACTGTCTGAAAGAAAACCAGGATTGGATGGATTCTAGTTCGCTGAAGTTGAACTCAGAAAAGACAGAGGTTTTGGTTGTGGACCTGGATCGTCAGATAGAGGGGTCGTTTGTTGGTACGCTCTCAGGAATTTTCCTTGGTGGCATTTCACTTCTGACCTCTGAATGGGTGCGTAACCTGGGGGTTATCTTGGATGACAGGCTGACACTGCAGTCACAAGTGTCAGCAGTCATCAAGACTTCTTTTTACCATCTTAGGAATATCGCCAGAGTTAAGCACCTTGTTCTGTATGACGCCTTATCAATGTTGGTCCACGCCTTTGTGTCCTTGCGTCTGGACTACTGCAACTCCCTGTACTTTGGGCTTTCCAGGGCTGGAATCTGTTGCCTACAGCTAGCGCAGAACACAGCAGCCCAGGTTTTTACTGGGACAAGTAGGTCCTGTCATGTTACTCTGGTGCTGCATGAACTGCACTGGCTCTCTATATGGTGGCAGAGTGCCTTCAAAGTCAGTTTATTGACTTTTAAAGCACTTCATGGTCAGGGTCCGGCCTATCTGAAAGAACTTCTGGTCCCCCACTACCCCAGCCAATCGCTCCGCTCGGCCGATGAGGAGTTGCTAGAGATTCCAAGAGTGAGTCTTAAATCATCAGGTTGTAGAGTGTTTTTTTTTTTTTTTGTAATTCAGATTTTTATTCATTATGTTTGCTTGCACGCATGTGCAAGAAACATAGTGCCATCATCGGAGATTTCGGAGGTGTGTCACCTCCTCCTCCAATTCAGGCAGTGTGCTGGCAGGCGCGGCCCCTGTAAGCCAATGCATTTTGGAGCTGTCTATGACACGCCCAAAATGCAGTGGCATACAGTTGAAAGGGAGCGACGGCTTGAGTGAGCAGTGATAAGAAGCTGCTCACGTGCATCCCCCAGCACGCAGCGTCTTGCGCCCCACCGCCCGGTGGCAGCTCGGGGTGCCCAATCCCCGCTGAGCTGCATCGCTCTCCTCCCAGTAGTTGGTGCCACGCTGGGAGCCCACCCAAGCATGGCAATCAGTCATCGTGCCGACGGGGTGCCTAATCCCCGCCGCTGAACGCCTAAAGTCCCTTGTGCACGCTGGGAGCCCACCCCAGTGTGGCAAACGCTCCACGAGGTTTTTTTTTTTTTTTGCCGACGGGGTGCCCAATCCCCGCCGGCTGAACGCCTCAAAGTCCTTGTGCCATGCTGGGAGCCCACCCCAGCGTGGCAAGCAGTCCCATGAAGTCTTTTTTGTTTTAACCTGTAAAACAAAACGGTCCCACGGCGTCTCCCCAACCTCCTCCCACAACCCGCACCCACCCACTGCACACTCAGCCTCCCACACCCCCTCACCCCATACTGTATTCCTCCGGAGCTTGGCGCGCGACGCATTCGTGGACCGGGAACACGCCTTGCACTCTTCAAAGCTCTAATCGCGAACTGAGGAAATGCCGGTAAGCTGTATAATGGGCTAGATAGGGTGGTTCAACTTTGTTGCATATCTCAGTCATTTTGGGAATTTTTGCACCAAATTTTCAACATAGAGTTTTTGGACCTTCTCGGAATGATGTCACTCTCATGGTGTTGTCAGGCTCGAAGGGTGATTTCGCGCATTGACTGCGAAATCACCCTTGAACCAGGATCACCGCCATGACAGTGACATCATTCATGAAGAACCAGTCAAGTTAATTGATGTAAAAAATACTGTGCTATTTCCAAACATGACTGTTTAACGACGAGTTCCTCGCCAGGCTCGTAAGTTATGGAATTTTAATATTTTCACTCCAGATTTTCAACATTGCCATTACACCATTTTATGAGCAGTACAGCTGTCATTTTTCCCATCTCACCCAAAATGTGTTTCCGCCCTTGTAGCGCAGAATGGTGCAGTCGGTGTGCAAAATCAATGTACGGGACAAATTAAGAAAATCACAGTGACACTATTCATGAGCAGAGGTCTTGAAATGGCTATGTTGAAAATTTGGTGAAAAAATTCCTAAAAATGACTGTTTTATGAGCGTGCATTGCGCAGTTCCTACGCATGCTCATAGGTTTGCGAATTTTCAATATTTCCACTCCAGATTTTCAACATTGCCATTTTTCCACACCTTCTTATGAGTAGTACAGCTGTCATTTTCCACATCTCACCCAAAACGTGTTTCCGCCCATGTAACGCACAATGGCGCAGTCATTGTGCGAACTCAGTGTATGGGACACATTAAGAAAATCACAGTGTCACTGTTCATGAGCAGAGATCTTAAAATGGCAATGTTGAATATTTGGTGACAGAATTCCTAAAATGACTGTTTTCACAGTGTCGTTGCACAGTTCCCATGCACTTCCGTAGGTTTGCGAATTTTCAGTATTTCCTCCAGATTTCCAACATTGCCATTTCCACACCTCCTTATGAGCAGTACAGCTGTCATTTTCACATCCTGCCCAAAATGTGTTTCCGCCCATGTAGCGCACAATGGCGCAGTCGGTTGCAAACTCAACGTAAGGAGACATTAAAAACCACAGTGACAACACTGTTCATGAGCAGAGGTCTTAAAATGGCTATGTTGGAAAATTTGGTGAAAAATGCCTAAAAATGACTTTGCAGCGTTGCACAGTTCTATGCATGCTCATAGTTTGCAAATTTAATATTTTCACTCTAGATTTTCAACATGTCCATTTTATTAAACTTCCTTATGAACAGTACAGCTGCAATTTTTCATATGTCACCCAAAATGTGTTATCGCGACATGTAGCGCACAAATGGTGCTGTTGGTGTCGAAAGCAATGTTTAGGACAGATTAAGAAAATCACAGTTACACTGTTCATGAGCAGAGGTCTTAAAATGGCTATGTTGAAAATTTGGTGACAAAAGTCCATAAAATGACTGTGTTACGAGTGAGCATTGTGCAGTTTCCATCCTCGTTAGTTCATGACTTTGTAATATTTTCAGTCCAGATTTTCACCAGTGGCATTTTCCAACACTTCCTTATGAACAGTACAGCTGCCATTTTTACAACATGGCAAGTGTGTTGTCACACTTTCAGTGCAGAGACGCGGTCACTGTGGGAAATCATTGTTCGGCACAGATAAAGAAAATCACAGTGACACTGTTCATGATCGGAGGCACCAAAATGCCTGAGTTGACAATCTGCTATAAAATATCCCCAACCTACTTATATAATGGTGTAAGCGCAGGTTTCTATGTACTGGTGACTTCACCATTTTTTAAATATTTTACTACACATTTGCAACATAGCCATTTTACACCTCCCATGAAAGAGTTCAGCTGTCATTTTTACATCCTGTTCGGAATATTTTTGCACCTGTGGTGCTAAATCCCGTAGTCACTGTGCATAAGCAGCTTTTGCTAACAAGCTGATATTCCCCCTGTTCATGAGGTGGGGTCACAAAACAAACATGTTGAAAATTTGGAGTTAAAATACCAACGAATGCCTGAGGTATTAGGCTTTTCAACCAAATCGCCCAACCCTATAGAGAATGACAGGAATCAGGGGTGTGACTTGGGATTCTTGCCTGTGATGCTCATACCATTCCACACCCTGCAGTCACTGAGAGGCATCGAGGTATGCCTTGGACTCTTAGGCCCCAAACTTCACCCCATTCTCCTATATCGCACCCATCTCACCTTATTTCCTAATGAAATAGGGTGCGCATAAAGACAAAGACCCCAAGGAACACGTGACACTTGTCGGTCTCTGCAGAGTGGGGTGTGGTGAAATGGCATGGCCGTTATGCCTGACGACCCAAACGCACACCCCAATGCCTGTCACTCTCTGCAGGGTGGTGGTGGGGTTGGCTTCAGTTCAATACTTCACTGCCATTCCTATTATGCAGCTCTGTAACTTCTACACTACCACTGCCAATGCCAGTAAGCAAACATTCGGCATTAACAAATGCTTGTTTTTATACAGTTACAGAGAGAAGATCCAATAATACATACAAACAAGTGACACAGTAATACATACTAGTAATTAGATCAACTCCCCCCCCCATCTCTCTCTCTCTCTCTCTCTCTCTCCCTATTTTCATCCCTTCACACAGGGTAAACTATCTACTGGAAAAAGAAAAACCTTTATGGTGATTGGAGCGAGTACAATGACACAAGTGGGCCCCAAACCTTGTGGAAATTTCTGAGATTGATCATGTAAACTAGCAATTGTCTTTTCCATTATCAGATTTGCCAGCAATTCCTGTAACCACTCACTATAAGTGATGTCAGTCATATCTTTCCAATGTCGCAAGACCAGATTCTTGACCGACATAGCTATAAGGGTTATATGATATTTTCTGTTAGTGATTGTGACAGAAGAAAGATCCTCCAGTATACATATTTCGGGAGAAAAGAGGTCTAATAAACCTAATAGGGGGTCAGCCTTTTGTCAAATCACATTCCAAAAGGGGGCTATCTTGGGACATGCCCAGAAAATATGCAGTAGATTACCCTCATCCTGCTGGCAATGAGTGCATGTGGAGGAAGATAGGAGTCCCAACCTAGCCAATTTCTGAGGTGAGTAATAGAAGTTATGCAAGATTTTAAACTGCATAAACCAGAGCTTATCTTGTTTAACATACATATGACAGTTCAGCCACGGAGAGAGCCAACTAATTTTCTGATGAGGAAAAAGAGAAGACCAAAATTGAGTTAGGCCAAAACTATCAGGCCATTTCCAGTTGTGTATTATTCCATACCTTCTAGACACAGCATGGGAAGGCCCGCAATGGGAATCAGTTCTATCATGCAGGATGGGCTTGGGGGTACCAGTGGAACAGAACCAAAAGATTTCACAATCAGGTGACGTAATTGGAATATTTTAAAGATAACAAAGTTTGGAATATGTGCTTTATGTAAAATTTCAGGTGAGGTTAACAAGAACCATCATTCTGAATAAAGAAATTGAGGGGGTGATCTCCTAATTGGGAGATCCATTTCAACTGAAGAGGTTTACCATCAAAAGTGAGATTCGGGTTCCCCCACCACACTTGAGAAAGATCTGTAATGTGCTTATATTTCAGAAAAGAACACAGTTGAGAGTGAACTCTAATGGATAATGCAATAGGGGTACCTTTGAGCAATGGGGGCAAAGATTTTAAGTTTATGTGCAAAAGTGCAGCCAGGGATAATCCATTTGCTTTTATTAGGGTATGTTCTATTTTGAGCCATATGGGGGTAAAGGAATGTGATGTTGGAGAGTGCTCTAGTATAAGCCATCTCAGGTACTTGCTTGCATGGCTGGCCCAATAATATAGCCTGATATGCGGAAGATGTAGTCCCCCTTTCACTTTCAAGGCCAAAACCTTGTTATAACTTAGCCGGGGTTTCTTAGCAGCCCAAATAAAGTCTGTGATTATCTTGTGAATCCTTTTAAACCATGCCAGAGAGAACCAGACATTTGAAAGATTATTTGGATAAAATAACCAGGGAAAAACATTCATTTTGACTATATTAATTTTTCCCCCGAGAGAAAGGGGAAGTAGTGCCCATCTATTAAGATCCTGTCTAATAACAGAAATTTATGAATCCAGATTTAATTTTATAAATCTATTGGGATCTCTCGACAGGTTAATTCCCAGGTATCTCAAAGATTTGGTCTGCCAGGAAAAACCTGCTGTTAAAGCATCTATTTTCATCGCTTTGTAATTTAAGGGAAAAAAAAACTGTCTTATCTATATTTAACTTGTAGTTGGACATGGAGCTAAATTCTTCCAAGATTGTAATCAGGGCAGGTATTGAAGTATTAGGGTGGGATAGTTGTAGAAGCAAGTCATCCACATAAGCCGAGACTTTAACAATCTGATGGTGAATATTTATACTCTGGACATCCAGACTTGCTGTAATCCTATGGATAAGAGGCTCTAAGTAGATATTAAACAGCAAGGGGGATAATGGGCAGCCTTGTCTTGTTCCAGCATGTAATTGTAGAGCGTTTTCTTATTCTGCACCCACTCTTTGGAATTCTCTACCCCACTGGTTACAGGAGTGCACCTCCGTGGAGGAATTTAAGAGGGATCTGAAAACCCACTTTTGGCAAATGGCCTTTCTGGATGGCTGATTGTATTGAAGTTATTAACTATGTTGTGGTTTTATCTGTGTTTATTAGCAAATTTTAATGTTTGATTTTACTGTTTTAATATGTACAGCGCCTTGAAAAATGAAAGGTACTTTATAAATAAACTTATTATTATTATTATTATGAATATTGACCAATATATAAGTATGGCTAAGCAGAGGATGAGAGAGATTCATTTTCAAATGGAATTTAGTAAAATAAGAGAGATTCCTTATTTTGAAAGCTATTTAGGCCATAAGCAAAATATAGAACGTAAACCCCATTTAACTTTTTGAGAGAATAGTACCCAAAGAAATGCCATATGTAAATTTAGACTGGGAATATTTAAAGTTGATTCTAGAAGAGAACATGTTTTTGGTCCTAGTAATAAGGTATGCTCTTGTGATTCTACTACTGTTATTAATATTAACCATCTGATTTTCGAATGCCCATGACTTAAGAAAATCAGCGAGCAATGGCTGAACCCAGCTTGGGGTCATTTAGAAAATAGTAAGTCCAGAAATGTGTTAGATTGCATGCTATTTTCCAAAAAGCCTGCTCATACGTATGCAATGGCTAAGTTTGCACTGTATAATTTAAATGGTTGGAGGCAGAATGAATTTTGAATTGGAATTTTTACATATTGTTTCTTTGTGATGATTGTGATGTGATATGATGTGATGTAATTTATAAACGTTAGTGATGTTTTGTATGTCATGATTTTATATCTATACATACTTAAGTAAAGAACCGTTTGACCTTTTTGTTTTTGGCATTAACAAGGTACAGGCACAGGAACTTTTTCACTTCAAGAAGGACAACAGGACCAGGGGACATGACCTCAGGCTGCAAAGAGAGCGGTTCTCTACCAACACCAGGAAGTTTTTCTTTTCATAGAAAGAGTGGTGGATGCTTGGAACAGCCTGCCCCAAGAGGTTGTGGAGGTCAACGCTGTGTGGGGATTCAAGAATGCATGGGATGGATACAAGGGAGCCCTGACTACAAAGGGCAACTAGAGTGTCAAAATAGGTCTAAAACAAATGGGCAGACTAGATGGACCTAGCAGTCTCCTTCTGCTGTCAACTTCTATGTTTCTATGTTTCTATCTATGTGAAGCACTGATTTTGTGTGTGGTAAGGTACGTTGGCACTGGGTCTTGTTTTTACCTGGTCTCTGTTGGCACATACATGCACTCCTAGATAGGATGCTCAGCCAGTCAGAAGCTAAGGTTTTTCCAACCCATTAGCTAAATAATACTAACTTTCATGATCCCAGGATAAAGCACAGTATCCCTAAGGCACAGTTCATCAGAGCCAAGAGAAACTGTAGTGAGTAAAGAAACTCATCAGGGTAAGTCAGGAAATGGTGAGTGGTCCCAATAGTAGCTTAGCTGTTGTCTGGGTACAGAAGGGACTCTATGCTTAGTGTGAACCAAGGTATCTTGCAGTGTCTGGTTTCTCTTTGAGGCAAAAAGTGGAGGGTCTCTAAATCTCATGTTAATTCTTTCATTTACTGGTAGGATGTGCCAATTGTCTGTCAGGATTCTCTTTATGGCCTCTCTATGCTTACTGTACACTGCTGAAAAAACTATTCTGTTCCCTATATCCTATCATATGATTTGTGAAAGATGTATTTTCCACCTGTTCCCTGAAACGAAAATGTTTTACCAGATTCTCAGGATATTCCCTTCAGATAAAATCTGTCCTTCATTTCTTGTTGTTGCTTAACATCCAACAATACCATCAAAACTGTGGTATTCTGAACACCTCATGCCATCAAGAGATGCAGTATGTCTGAACAATACCATCCTGATGGTATTTCAACATTTAATGCCATCAAGAGATGTGGTATATCATGATATCTGACACCATCATCATGCCATCTGTAAGCAACAAAGCTGTTTCTGCAGCAACTAACCAGGAGAAAGATGACAACATACAGAATCTTATGCCATCTATCATGCCACAAAATAGTGATGTGATATGATAAGTCATTCAAGAACAAGACAACCACCAGCTCCAAGCTTCTACACTGGACTGGACCATTGAGGGAGAGGATTCCAGCAAGCATCCCCCCCCCCACGAACTAGGTAAAAATAAGTGTTTGTCAACTAGTGTATGCCCTTGCCAAATAAACTCCTTAGCTAACATCTCCTCTTTGGCAAGAGACTAAAAGGGCTGGGAGTGAGATTTTACAAGGGGGGATCTGGGTTCATTGCGTGGCTAATGTATGTGCATGTTTTCATAAGAACTATATTAAATGGTCATAATCTGGACCAGTTATATAGCAAGCTAAAATTTGGACTGTTGTACTGAGGGTATCAGATATAAAGGTAGTTTCCAGCAACCCCTCCCCCCTTCCAGAGGAAATACCAAAAGACTGTCAGCAGTGCTATATTCTAATTAGAGTGCACTGGTGCAAATGTATTTGAAGGAGATTTTTTTCTAATTACTTGTTAATTGCTTATATGTCATGTTTTTTTTTTTCCTTTTAAGTCAGTTGCTTAAATTAAACCTATTGAGTAGTATAGTATGGGTTTCTTGTTATCTGCTCATCTTGTGAAGCTCATAGTACTGTGGAATTTATGTGAGTCCAAACACTGGGATTAAGAATTGCTCTTGGGCTAGTGTAAAATAAATCAGGTTGCCTCCCACACATTTGGCTTACAATTTTTAGTTTGGGTAACTAAAACTGGGTCATAATACTCACATAGTGGTCTGGCAGTATAGCCTAGAGGTTAAGGTAATGAGTTTGGTACATCCAGAAGGAAGACCTGGGTTTGAGTCCCACAACCTCCACTTGCATTATGTGTGACACTGAGCAAGTCACTTAACCGCCCAGTGCTCCCAGGTCACCCCTGAAAACAGGCACCTGTGCCTAGTGGGCCTTACCTGGTTAACAAAGAATAAAATAAAAAAAACTATTTGTAATAATAGTGGCCCACTCACCGATTGTATGCACCCCGTTGCAAATGTTTTTAATGTGGAAACACCAGCAAAAAAGCTGTCTACAAACAGCCTTATAGTAATGAAAGGTTTCACATTAAACAACATTTCACATGCTTAATGGATCACATGATATATCGATCCAGTGTCCGTGCAACAAAGTATAGGCTCTATTCACGAACACAGTCACATATGCTGGAATGGAGCATAAAATAGTGGGTGCATTGTTTTGCATCTGTGGAGGCAAGCAAAATGCATGTCATTCTGCAAAAGCCCCATGCTTGGATGGAGAGGTGTGCAGGGGCAGATTGGGATGTGTGAATCAGGGTATGAGAGAGATATCCTGAGGCAGACATGCTTCCTGACCTAACCATATAGAGTGATCCACACCGCCACAGACATGCAGATAGCCAATGTGCATGCATGTACAGTATGTGCATGTGGAGTTGCAGACATGGAAACAGAGATGATGACCACACAGGGCTGCAGCCATGGATACCATCCTAGGGCAGGGTGGCAGATCTGCAGCACCCACCACAGCCCAAGGCCACTGCCTTACATGTGAGTGAGAGGGACACTGCCATGTGATGTTCCCAGAAAGGCAAAGGCTGTGATTGGGTGTAAGCAGAAAACATGCTCAGGAGCATGTCCTACCTCATTAATATGCAAAGACTGTTACCACCCACCCTAGGTCTGTTTTTGTGAGAGGACCATCAACTGAAAGGGGGGTGGGACATGCACAGAGACCCAATTGGCTCATATGATCAGGCAGACATCTTGAGTGTGAGCAAGGAACCAAAGATAACCCAAGTCCTGGAGCAGGAAAGTCACTAACTGAACATCACAGCAATTGCCACTCAAATGTCCCCTGTGGGTTGACATGACAAAATCCTTAGGTGATCCCTGTACCGCAAACGTGAAGGACATGTGAGACTGAGCCCTGCCGCAGGGGATGTCTGTTGGTGAATACCTTTGCTACCCCTTGAATGGTCAGGATTGCAAGGAATAGTACTGGCTGTGACATGTCCGATGAAGTGGCTCCGTGGTACGTGGATCAGGAAGCAAGGAAAAGCGAGGGACTGTTGTGTGCACCACACCCTGCATGCCACACAGTGATGAATAACAGTTTGGGTATACAGTTAATTTCATCCATTAATTGTTCAAATGACACATGCAAAGTATACAGAACAATGGAAAGTTTGCATATACAGTACTGTATTGGAAAATGGGTACAGTGAAACTCATTTTCTGATTGACTTAAACAGCCTGGCACCCGGGCTGTTATTTCTCAACAATGCCCACAAAATAATGAGTGCCTCTTTCTAGTGCCCCATTACTTACATGATCCTTGGGCCACCCTGAATTTCAAAACACACTTGCCGCCATTTTCCCTGTCCTTGCTTACTAAAGACTGACCTCCGTATACCGCGTCATACAGCAAAACTCTCCCAGTAAACATAAACAGTAACCTCCGGTTCTTTTCTTCATAAAATGCAACCCAAACCCCAAATCCTGCTTGGTATCTTTTTTCAGAAATGTGAAGATGCTACTGGCAGTTTGTCACAGCCGTACACTCGTGAAGCTTGCGGTACTCCCCATCCATTAACACTGTCTCCCTGCAATAAAAAATGAAAAAAAAAACCCTTAAAAACAACAAAAAACATTTGTTTTTCTTCATGGAACATAATCATACTCCCTGTGAAGTCAACGCTCGTTTTTACAGTTAGCTGCACACCTGCGCCACACTTCTAATTCCATCTGAAATAAAAAAGAAGTACCTCATTCTCAGCAGGCTACATTCTCTGATTCTCATAGAGCGTTCATCAATGGCTTTGTGTGTCTGCGACAAAGCAAGAGCACAACCTAATTGGAAGTCCACTGTAAGTAAAAAAAAAACAAACAAACACAGCAACACCGTGTGTATGTGTGTAACCAAGCAGGAGGACAATCTAATCGGAAATAAAATAAATACCTAAAAACAGCAGCGCCCTCCAATGGTAATTATAGCACTTCACATTACAGGGACTATTTTGATACAAAGATTATTTTTGTTTATTTTTTTTATATATTTTTATTTTATTGAAGTTTTGGAATTACAGTCCTTTGAGTTGATGAATCTTTTGCAAAGTCTCCACGTCAATACAAAACAGACACAGCACTTAAGACAATTTTGTACATAGCCCACTAAGCAGGACATCACATTAAGACAATTAATACATGGTTACCTTGTACAGAATAATTTACATTGTTTAGATTTGTTTTGCTAGGGTAGCTATGGATCCTAGGTCATTGAGTTGAAGAGTGACTGGATACTGTTTCGGTGGGCCCACCCAGGCATAGGGGCAGAAGTCTATTTCCCAGCGGGTGAGTAGGCCTAGATTTGGGTCATGAGAGACACTTGTTTTCTATCAGAATCAGAAATGTGGGAGGGATGTTTGTAACAGCCACATGACTCTGAGTCAAGGAGCAGTCTCTTAATGCCCATTTTAAATAGGCCAAGGCTAGGGGCCAGGGTGATGGAGGAGGGAAGGTCATTAACCTAGTGGGGAGCATGGTAACGGAAGGTCCTTTGCCCTAGTAAAGTCCTACAGAGGGGGACTAAGAGGGGGGTGCTATCCCGGTGTCTGGGGGTGCTTCTGTGTGGGGAAGGTTGGATGAGGGGGTGAAGGCCTGCGGGTGCAAGATCCATAAGGATCTTTTTGGCTTGGAGGCAGGTGTGGTACCTTAGTCTCCCTTCAAAGGTCAGCCAGTTTGCACGCTTATAGAATTTGCACATATGTATTAATCTATCACAGCTTGTGACTAGTTGGCAGGATTTGTTGAGGGCTAGATTGATGCTGTTTAGGGCTGTGTGGTCGGCCGTGCCATATATAATTATCCCATAATCGATCAGAGATAGAACTGAGCTGGTAACTGCCAGCCGTAGGGCCTGGGGGGGAGGCAGTGTTTGTGTCTGTAGAGAATGCCAAGCCGGGTGTTTACTGAGGAGGAGAGGTGGTTAATGTGTAAGTGGTAGGTGAGGGATGAGTCCAGAGTGATGCCTAGGTATTTGAAGTCAGGGACCTGTTCAATATGGATGCCTTGGGAATTAGAGATGGATAGCTGGGCATTCCTGTAGGGGTTTTGGCGTTGAGCAAAGAGCATTGATTTAGTTTTGTTGTAGTTTAGTATTAGTCGATGTTCGGAAACCCATGACTCAAGTTCTCTGAAGCAATCTTGCAGGGTGATTTGGAGTGAGTTCGGATTTGTATTTTTCCAATACACTACGGCATCATCTGCATATAGAAACAGTTTACCACGGCAGGCCTTAGGAAGGCTGTTCAGAAAGAGGGTGAAGAATAGTGGGACTAAAATGGACCCTTCAGGGACACCCGCAAGAACTGGTACATTGGCGGACAGGGTGGTGTTGATTTTGACTTGTTGTGTTTGGTCAGTAAGATCGTTTTTAAACCATGAGATTGCTTCAGGGGCGAGATGGAGGGAGGGGAGAGAGTGAATAAGCAGAGCATGACTGACTGTGTCAAATGCTTTGGTCAGGTCAACATAGATAGCTCCTGTTATTGACCCCTGTTCCAGCGCCTCATGTATGTAAGATGTAAATTCGAGAAGAGCAGTGGTTGTGCTATGCCCTGCTCTGAACACGTGCTGTTCTGGGAAAAGCAGATTGTAGTTGGTCAGGTATTCGGTGAGCTGGTCTGACAAGATTCTTTCAAGGACATTCGATAGGGGGGAGGATAGTGATAGGCCTATAATTACCAGAGTCGGTCGGATCACCCTTTTTTAGGATTGGTGTGATTATTACACTTTTCCGTAGCTTAGGGAATTGACCTCGTTATAGTGAGCAGTTTAGTATTTTGGTGAGGTGAGGGAGGGTCTCGTCAAGAGTTAGACGGAGAATTTTAAGGTCAAGGGAGTCGCTGCTGTACCTCTAGTTGTGCAAGGCTTTGGTTAGGTAGTGTTTAGCTTTGTTACAGGAGATGATTCTCAGCCGGAAGGGTGGGAGGGTAGTAGCATGGGACTATTGGATGGGCCTTTGGGGATGTGGTCAAAGAAGTTTGGGGGTAGGATGTGGCTGAGATCAGAGAATGAGTTGTTCAATACATTGGATATAGTGATAAGGTCTTGGGAGAGAATTTCATGGTCAAGTATTTGTGTAGGGGTTGGGGAGACAGTTTTCCCACAAAGTTCCTTGACATTGCACCAGAAGTTGTTCCCAGAGCCCCAAGTGGTGGTGACAGCTTGCTTATAGTAGTTTGACTTGTCTAGCTGAATAGCCCAAGTGCATTTGTTTCTTGTTTCTCTATAGAGTTGTTTGTCATGAGAACGTTGGGAGTACAGCGCCCTGTGCCAGAGGTTGTCTCTGTGGCACATCTGTTCAAGTAGGGCCTGCGAGATCCATAGTGTGTCCCTGTTTTTAATAACCTGTTTTGTGAAAGGGGCCAATACGTCACAGGCAGTGTTGAAGATTTTAATGAAGGAGGTAAGGGCAGCATCGACTGACTGGGCAGTGTGAACCGGTGCCCAGTCGCAGGAGGAGAGATAGAGTTTAAGGCGAGAGAGGCTACCTTTTTTGATGTGCCTTTAGATGGAGATTTTGGGTTGGCTGGGAGTGATTTTATTCGACCAAGAGCATAAGACCGGGGAGTGATCACTTAGCATGTCTGGGAGAACTTTAATATTGGAGAGGCAATTGGGACGGTTAGTAAAGATGAGGTCGATAAGGATGGATGACCCCAATCTGGGATCTTGCCTAGTGGGAGACTGGACAGCCTGGGTCAGGTCAAAGGCGTGTACTGCGTCTTTGAAAGGGGCAGATGCGTGGGATAACCAGTTCACATTAAAGTCACCCATGATAATCAGTTCGCTCCTGGGGGAGTTCGGTGATGCTGTCTAGGATTGAGTCAAAGGCTAGCTTCTGGTTGGTGGGGGAGATGTAGACAGCTATGATGTAGAGTGGTTTCCCAGGAGTGCCTAGGGTGGCTTTGATCATAATGGCTTGGGCCCCATTTGCCAACGAGGGCAGTGGGACCAATAGGGGCTGCAAAAAGGTTTTGGCATATATGGCACATCCACCACCCCCTCTTGCCTGATCTGTCAGTTCTGAAGATGGCATAGTCATTTAGGGAGACAGATGCATCCAGGATATTCTTGGAGAGCCAGGTTTCAGATAAGGCCAAGATGTCAGGAGAGTATTGGGTGATCCAACCTTGAAGATGCGGGAGCTTCTTATGAAGGCTGCAAATGTTAAGGGAGGCCAGCAGAAGTCCACTTTTCCCATACCCTATGGGGACACCAGTCGATGCAGGTCCAGGATTGGGCTGTATGTTACCTGAGATGAGAAGGAGGAGGAGAGCATGGGGGATAATAGCTTTCCGTAAAAATTTGGATGTGGATATACGGAGGCGAGGATTAGCAGTAAATTTATAGGGCCTGACTGGTATGGGGATGATAAGGACTATTTGGGATAAAAGTGCTTGGGAGAGGAGAGGAGAGGAGAGGATTGAGGCAATTTAGCATGTGATTCTTAGTGGGGGGTGCAGCTTGCGCTAGAAAGGATCCGCTTTTAGTATCACTTAGATTTGAGGTATAATTGGTGCTGCACTGAGCTAGGGTGAGAGGATACCAGAGATGTGTCCAGGTTGTATGTCTGGGGTAGTGAGTGGTGAGGCATAATTAGTGGTCCCGGGATGGGGATTTAGTCTCCGGGAGATGTGGGTGAAACTGAGAAAATAATGTAATTAATAAGATAGTTTGGGTTAGGGTCCACAGGATGTATGCCATGCTGTCAGCTAGGGAGCTTATCAGTGAAAGAATTGAGAGGGAGCCCTGACACATTTTAGTTCCCATATATTTTTTCAAAATATGGCACCAATAGCCCATTTTCTAAGTGTAATAATGCCCTCCAGGGTGGGCTTTATAGGATATAACGGACCTTCCAGGGGCTATAAGGCCCTTCACCTGAGGCGTTGGGCCTCATTACACCCCTGGATGGTCCGTTATATCCCAGTAATGCCCACCCTGTTGGGTATTATTACTTACTTACATAACATATATGCAATACAATGAACAGCAACAGAAGTCCTTTCTGGCAAAACATACAGTAATGAAAGCAATGTTGTGTAGGTGTATAAAGGCAAAGTATTTTAAACAAATAGCTGGGCTCTAATTTATGTGTTTTATTTGTAAGGTGTCACACTGGCTGTGAGTAGAGACCCAAGAGGTGTGATGGCACCCCTAGGTATGTTAGAATGGCCTCTGCCACAAAGGTGCATTACTGCTCCAATGTGTGTAGCCACAAGGCCCTGATTTTGAAACACTGCACCTGTGCAAATGCTGCAGAGAACCTGCCGGGACTACACTCCTGAAAACAACAGTGCCCAGTGCTGTTACTATTTGAATTATGAGGTATCAGACATCGATGACTGTGGCAAGTGATTTCTTGTGAGGCAGAAGCCTGTGCCACTACCCTTCTTCACACCTCCGTCAAACCAACAACTGAGTACAGATGGAGGGGCAGCAGTCATCAGGGACAGTACACCTGGGATTGCAAGACAAATTTAGTGGGCCAAACCCCAGGTGCCTCAATCCCAACTCCAACCATTGTGCTGACAAAGGTGAGCGCTCCTGTAATCTTGCAAGCCTCAGCTGAAATGTCCCACCCCATAATTGCTGGGACTGTTGGGGTGGCACTGCCTCCTGCGGGGCCATCAGATTGACCATGGGTCTGAAAACAGGTTGCATCAAAGGCAGGGAAATGTGGCACCACAAGTAATGCAAGAAAACTTGACATCCACTGGAGAAAAAGACACATCTCACCTCTTCAAGTATCACAAGGCATGGTGGCTGCAACCTAAACAGACCCCATGGAGGCATGTACAAACAATACTCCAGTACCTCAGTGGTCCCATGTGGAGAGGATGATGCACTGTAGGATGAAGCAGGAGTACCCCACACACCTATCCCTAAGTTCTGGAGGTGCTCTGGGATGTGATAGAACAGACATGGGAGGAATGGGTGTATAAGGCAACTTTTCACAGAATCCACTCAAAGCACAGACTGGGATAGGATAGTGCATTTCTGCATCTCCTAGAGGCCTGGGTGAATGCCAGGTCTCACACAGACACTGTTTATGAGGGTCTGACCATCATGAAACATTACAGTCTACATCAGGACATTGAAAGCAGTTGAACATGGTATACGATGGAAACCATGGACTTCTTTAGTGAGACCTGCACCAAGATAGACACCTGGTACTTTTTCTTGCCAGCAACAGGGGAACAGCAGCACCCCATTGTGGCTGTTCAAAGTGATCAGTGATATTCAAGCCACTTGCTGACCAAACAGGCATCTGTTCCGGAAGATTCTGTGGAGAGCTCCTGTTTGCAAAGGGGCCACATCCCCATTCAAGAACATCTGTTTACACAGTAACTCCTAAATGAACCATTAGGGACACCTACCCTGTTCTGCCAACAGCAATGCATAACTTTGCTATAGTATTACAACTGGCCTATCACTACCTCATATATTTTCTCTGTTTAGAGGTGTGTTTGCTATCTTATGTATGGCCCTGCTGGGGCCTCCTGTTGTAATATAGTATAACACTGTTTGGAGGCCTACTGTGTCATCTGATTGTGTACATAGGAACTGGGTTGGCAAAGCTATTAACGTATCTATACATAGGGGCAACACCTTTGGGGGGGCATGGGTGGAAGGATGTAATCGGGGTATATGTGTTAAGTATTCTATCATGGGGATGTTACTTCGGGTGATGGAACCACGCAGTTCTGAGTGGGGTACACATTTGTCAATCATTTGCACTATGTACTGTGCAGTATTGCATGGTAGTTGCCAGTTCATTAGGGGCCTCATGCCATGCCCAGGGATACACAGTATGCATGTGGCATTGTGGGACCCATAGCTATGTGGTTTGGATGCCCAAGCACTTCTACAACCTGTCACTATAAACACCATGTTACAATGATGGACAATTGGGACATATGTCCTACATCTGCACACATCATACTATGGGGTAGTGACAGAGGCTGCCACTGCTACATCAGTTTGTGCACCACTACAGGAACTCCTGCAGGGGACCTCGACCATGGCACTATCTCTGACCCATTGTCTGGTACAGGTCTATCCCTTACATTCCTACATCTCTGTGGCATGTGTGCCTTGTATTGGTGGGCAGGGAACAGATGAAGTATGTGACCAGGTATGTCCCTGTGGGATTGTGACTGTTTGGGGCATGCTCCATTGTTTGTGGCAGGGGTCTGCCTGACGTAACTATGTTGCAGCTAGTGCATGTTCCTTTTTAGTGTAATCAGCATTGTACATATACGTTATGCAACACATGCAGCGCGTGGCCGTCTGACACGCCCCTGTGTGACTCATCCCTGTAGTGTGTGTACATGGCATGCCTATGCACTCTGCTTAACTTGGTTATGGCTTAGCGGGTTGTGCATGTGTTTCATGCATAGGAGTGTCTGCAGGGCAGATACATGGTGTGTAGTGTGCGATGCAGGTTGGTGAATACAGCCCTATATGTGAATAAAACAAAATAGACCTTAGGAACTAGGATCAGCACGCCTAAAAGTGATAGTTGCCAAAAAGAAAAAGGTCATCACATATGACATTTCAGAATGTGGGACATTCAGTGTCCTCACTTCATTTTGGGGGTTTAGAATGGGTGGAAGAACCCAGTAGAAACAAGGACTGGGATCATATCCTACAAAAGAGAGAAGTCTACTGGTAGCACAGGTTGGGAACCCTATCAAGTGACAGAGGACATTAATTGGTCAGTATACGGGTAACCTTATTGATATTGACTTATAGTGTGTGGTGAGACTCTTTGGTATCTGTTGCACTCATTTAGTGCATTTGACATTATGAGCATACAAGTTTGATCATATTTAGACTACATACTTGGTACTTTCCTATCCACCCTGCCCCACCAGCTTTACAACTTATTTTAAGTACACTGGCAGAATTCAAGTGATATTTTACAGCCCCTGATATTATCGCCAAGGTCCTTATGGACTTTATTCATTTTTTATACATTTGCAGATTACCTCATTACCTGTAACAACTTATGGAGATGCACTTTTTGCTTTTGAACTTTCAGTTCTTTTATGTTTGTTCTTGTGCCTTTCTTGTGCTCTCCCCTGCCGTCTGAATCAGTTTACTTAGTGAAAAACTATATTGTTTGTTTTATTTGTAAATTATGGTCAATGAGTGTTGCAATGGGAGTCTATTTTGTACACCCACTAACAAAAAATAAACTGCTTGTATCGTTTTATGCTTTCAGTCCTGGGACATGGGGCAAACTGCCACAGCCTGTGCTCCACTCCTTGCCACTCATCTGCCCCTGATCACAGCTCCGGCTCACTGAGCTATGGAGTGACTACTGAGTCCTTCATTCAGCAGGACTCCTGGGGCAGTGGAGAAGGATGGTCCAGTCCACATGACATCAGATGTTGCTGTGCCCCGCCTCATTCCCACACACACACACACTGCAGCATATGCAACAAGCTTGTCAGCAGCCCCAGTTGATCTATCTAACTGCAGGAGCCTCCGGGAGGTCTACATGAGATCCCATTGCTACATTAGTTAGTTCCCTTTATAAAAAAAAAGATGATTTACTGTAATTGGTGGATATATTTTTCAATGTCAGACAATTCCTGAGGAATCTATTTTGCTTATGTCAGGTGCCCACCGAACTGATACATATCTTATCTGGAAATGGTGACCTTATGTAAAGCAAAGCTGTTTACCACTCAAGGTACAGCTTTGTTGATATGTGATCATACATGAGAGGTGATATTTTAGTGAGTTTACTCACTGGTATTATAATCACAAACCTTAGTGAGAAAGAAATAATGTGACCCACTGAGAACTGAATCCAGGGCCAGGCTCATGGAATATCAGCCTGGTGCTCTAACTACTGAAATATAGGCTCACATATTATAGTAGGATCTAGACTAGGAGCATGAGACAAGCAACAGGATCTAGGCCCATGGTGCATGTCTCCCGCACTTAGTGGGGCATTAATCCCTCCCAGGTCTATTTCAAAAGATGCTTATCTAATCTTCCCTTAAAAATCAGGAAGGTATCTGATTCAACCACCTCACGTGGGAGGCTGTTTCATAAAGGAATAATTCTCTGAGTAAAGAAGAATCTCCTTAAGTTAATCCTAGGATAGATAAGTTTAAATTCGTATTTGTTGCTCCTTAGACCTTTCACCTTACTGGTGGGTAATAGTCCCAGACTATCCCAGACTATTGGCTAATTCTTTATCCTTGGAGATGTGATACATTTGTTGGCGGTCACCCCTACTTTCCAATGGGTACAGGTCAAGCCTTTGCACTCTGATTTCATATGGCTCCCTACTAAGAACTTTCACCATCTTAGTCATCCTCCTCTGAACGCTCTCAAGACCATGTATGTCTTTCCTCAGATAAGGGCTCCATAAGGGAGTACAATAATCAAGATGGGGTATAACAAATGCCTTATATAGAGGCAGTTAACAGACCTGTTGCTAGCAGTGAAAGACTTCCTTATACATCCAGTTATTTTATTGGCCTTCTTTACTACCTCATTGCAGTGTGTGCTAATGGATAAATCATTTGTAATTAATATACCCAAGCCCGTCTCCTTGTCCGACACTCTCAATTGGATACCATTTAAGGTATAGCTACTCTGCCTGTTACCTTTGCCCAATTGCATCACACATTGTTGGACCTGAAGTTCGCAGACACACTTCTTTTCTCTGGTATTGCATGTCCTGCAGCAGGGACTAATCAAGATGACAATTAGTACAGCCCCATGAAAATCTTTTTATTTTTTATCATTTTTATTTTTCTGGAATTTCTTGTTATTTCTTTTTATTCCTTGAAAATGTACTTTTATTTCTTATCACATTTACATTCATAGAATACCTCACAATGACCTTATATACACTAGAAATCACATTCCTAGTATACTACAGTGTATTAAGCAGTATTATGCTATGGTACTGACAGGTTTTGTGACTCAGACAGTTCCACTGCTGCTTTTTTGAGGACCATTTCTATGGTAACAACGGAGCCTAAACAGCAACTGCTGCAAGTATTTATTTCGTTTTTGCCAAAAAAACAAGCAATTTGTTAACTTTTTTCATGTGCTTGTTTTCATTTTGTTTCTTTTTATATTTTGAATTTCTTATTATTTCTTATTTAAGAAAAACACGGGTCTCTAACAAATAGATGCTTCTGGTGCAATATTATCATTGATAAGCAAATTAAAATTGCTCATACAGTTGTGAATCTATTTGATTGATTGATTGATCAATTAATTATTTGAAAATGTGTGACTAGGAGAGGCACACAGAGCTAAGGCTCATTTTCAGATGTGTCCGAGGGGAGGGGAGCACCTGAAAACAGCATACACAAAATCAATGCTACAATGAAGTGCAAAGTCAGGTTACACAAGGACCATAGAAAGTGTACAAGTAGAACCTATCAGAAAGTGTATGAGGGACTGCTAAGGTGGGGGAAAACAGCAGTTGGGGGGGGGCAGTCTCAACTGATACCTGAGAGTGGTTAAGAAGGTAGAGAAGTGGAGGGATTTAAATTACTTAGCAATGGCTAATACTGCTCCAAAACATCTAATTGTCACTGGTATTATAAGAAACAGACAATTATTATACATTTGTATTACAGGTCTTTATATGATTTTTGATAAATCTGGGGCATTTAATAACAAGTATTTGTCAATGCCGAATGTTTGCTTGCTGGTATTAGCATTGGAAATGCAAGAGTAAGACAGATGTAGAGTAGGAATGGCAGTGAAGTATTGAACTTGATGCCAACCCCACCTCCAACCTGCAGAGACAGACAGGCACTGGGGTATGCACTTGGGTTGTCACCCATAACATTCATGCCATTTCGCCTCACCCTATCCTGTAGACACTGACAAGTGTTGAGGTGTGCCTTGGGGTGTTCGGCTTTACAGCCACCCCACTCCATAAGGACATACGCTAAAATGGGTGCAATATAGGAAAATGGGGTGAACTCTGGGACTGAAGAGTCCAAGGCACACCTCGCTGTCTGTCACTGGCTGCAGGGTGGGGTGGGGGGTGGAACGGCATGAGCATTACAGTGTGCAATCCAAAGGCACACCCCTGATGCCTGTCAGTCTAGACAGGGTGGGACATTATGGTTAGAAACTCTAGCGCCCCGGGTGTTTGTTGGTATTTGCACTAAAAATTTTAAACATGGCCTTTTTGTGACTCCCACCTCATGAAAGCATTTGGGACCTCTTCTCATGAACAGTGGCATTGTGAGTTTATCAATGTGTCCTGAACTTTGAGTTCTCACAACGATCGTGCCATTGTACGCCAGATGTATGAAAACACAGATCGGGCAGGATGTGAAGAATGACAGCTGCACCATTCATAGGGAGGTGTGAAAAGATCGCAATGTTGAAAATCGGCAGTGAAAATATTAAAAATGCTTGAACTTCCCAGCGTATGTGGAAAATGCGCAACACATACACGTAACACAGTCATTTAGTGAAATTATTTCACCATATTTTCAACATAGGCATTTTGTGACCTCTGCTCATGAACACTGTCAGTATGATTTTCTTAATCTGTCCCGGACATTGATTTCTCATAGCAACCGCGCTATTCTGCCCAGATGTGTAAACGCATATTTCGGGCAGGAAGTAAAATATGACAGCTGTACTGTTCATAAGGAGGTCTGAAAAAATGGCAAAGTTGGAAATCTGGAGTGAAAGTACTACAAATTTTCGAAGTTATGAGGGTGCATGGGAACTGCACAATGCACGCTTGTAATACAATTATTT
This sequence comes from Neoceratodus forsteri, assembly GCA_016271365.2. Taxonomy (NCBI): domain Eukaryota; kingdom Metazoa; phylum Chordata; order Ceratodontiformes; family Ceratodontidae; genus Neoceratodus; species Neoceratodus forsteri. The sequence goes on along the minus strand of CM057451.1, from coordinate 1,063,133,167 downwards.
TATGGACGTTTGTCACCAAATTTTCAACATAGGCATTTTAGGACCTCTGCTCATGAACAGAGTCACTGATTTTACATATGAACATACATACGGACATACAAATCTGCCAGCAGAACAGACCAATCGGTCTATCTAAATCTGCCCAAGTGTGCAGCTAGCACCCTAGATTGCAGCTGCCCAAGCCTCCTCCCCCCCAGTTCCTCCCCCGCTTGTCCCAGCCCCTGCCCCCCTAACTCTTCATCTTGCATTATCCCAGTCCTTCTTAAAGCTATTGACTGTCCTACATGTTACCACCACTTCTTAGGTTCATCCCAACTAGACAACACTCTCTCAGTGAAATAGTGCCTCCTCATTTCCCTCTTGAAATATCCACCTTCCAACCTTAGTCCATGCCCCCTCGCCTCTCTTCCAGTCCTCAGTTTAAACACCCCCTTGGTCAGTGGTGCAAGTGGTAGACAAGAAGTACAGGAACTCTCAGGCACTGGCAAATATGAAATGCAGAATGAAGATCCTCAATCTGAAGGATAGTTGTGTCAAGACATGTCTATCTGTTTGAACACTAGTAGATTCTGTTAAAGATATTGCAGTATTTCTAGGAAAACAGCATTGTTGTACAAGTCAAATGTTGTTATGGAAACCCTGATTTCAGGTCACAGGCCCAGAAATTGTCATTATGTTGCTGATTTAAGAATTTCAGTTCCAGTGTCAGTGGGAAGAGGTACAGGAACTCCGTTCCTGCTGCATAAAAGGTACAGGAACTGAGTTCCGGTGCGTTCCAGTTCACTTTCATCACTGCCCTTGGTGCTAGGTTTATTTAATCCCCCCTCAGGTATTTAAATGCTTGAATCATATCCCCCCCATCCTTCCTCTCCTCCAGTGTGTACATGTTCAGCTCATTCAGCCTAACTTCATATTCCTTTCCTTCCACCCCCCTTTAACATTTTTGTTGCCCTCCTTTGTAGCCTCTCCAGTAACTTTATATCTCTCCTCAGGTATGGTCTCTAGTATTGCACACAGTACTCCAGGTGCGGTCTGACCAATTATCTGTAGAGAGATAGGATCACATCCCTGTGTCTGGATGAGAACCCCATTACAATGCACCCCAGAATCCTGTTTGCCTTCTCTGCTGCTCTCCTACACTGGGCTGAGTTGTTCATGCTCCCAGTTACCAACACCCCTAGGTCCTTCTCTTCCTCTGTGATCCCCAACCTCATCCCCCCAACCAATAGTCCCTCTTCTAGTTCTTAGGCCCGGAGTGCATCACCTTACACTTGTTTACATTGAATCCTAGCTGCCAGTCCACCGACCATTTCTCTAGTTTGGTTACGTCCCCCTGCAGTTTTTCCCATCCATCCTCTTTGTCCACCACTGCTCCCAATTTGGTATCATCTGCGAACAGACTAACCCTGCTCCCCACTCCATGTGCTGTATTGGAGATAAAGAGCCCAAATAGCACTGGGCCCAGCACTGACCCTTGCAGCACCCCTCTTGTCACTGCTCTAGTTGCTGAGAGCTGCCCTGCCACCACCGCTACCCTCTGCACCCTTCCCTGTAACCAGGTCTCTATCCATTAAGTCAGCTTTTTTCCCACCCCCACTGCCGTCACCTCCCCCCCAGTCTCTCATGAGGCACTGTATCGAAGGCCTTTCTGAGGTCCAAGTACAGGACACATACCGCATGGCCCCTGTCCAACTCCCTTGTCACTCAGTTATAATACTCTATTAGGCTGGTTTGACAAGACCTTCCTGAGACGAACCCGTGTTGCTGGCCATCTTGGAGGTCATTACTCTCAAGGAATGCCACCAGCCTCTGCTTCAGTATTGCCTCCATAAGCTTACCCACTATGGACGTGAGACTGACCATCCAATAGTTTTCTGGCTTCTCCCTAGGCTCACTCTTGTGTATGGGCACCACATGGGCCACCCTCCAGTCCTGGTGCACACACCCCGGTTTCAGGGAGGTGTTGAACAGATCTGTCTGTGGCTCAGCCAACAGTTCCGCCATCTCCCTCAGCACCCAGGGGTGGATGCCATCGGGACCTGATGCCTTGCCTACCGTTACTGCCCTCAGCCCCTCTAGCACCCTAGTCCTAGTGATCACTTTTTCTGTCACCTCCTCCCTCCTTTCCCCAGCCCCCCAGCCCATGCTGGTAGTGGACAATTCCTCTCCTTAGTGAAAATGGAGCAGAAGTACTCATTTAGAATTTCCACTTGCTCCTCCCCCTTTTTCACCCAATCTGCTTCCCGCTTTATCCTCAGAATATGTACCTTGCACTTCCTCTTTTTCCTGACATACCTTAAAAAGTCCTTTTCCCCTCCCTTTATGCCCTGTGCTAACCTTAATTCCCTGGAGGTCTTAGCTTTTTTCACCCTCCTGTCCACCTCCCTTGACCAACTCCTGTAAGCCTCCTTATCCTCTCCCTTCCCTGTTCTCCTGTACTTCCAGTATGCAGCCCTCTATGCCCTCACCCCTTGCAGCACTTCTTTGTTCAGCCAGCATGGTTTCTTGGCTCTGCTCTTCTTACTCCTGACCCTGCTGCAGACTACCGTGGCCTCTGTTAGCTAAGTCTTTATGACTCACCACTTTTGTTCTGCATCCAGCCCCGGCCTTATATCCTGGAGTCTCCCTCTCAGTATTGCTCCCATCCTCCCAAAGTCCACCCTACTAAAGTCCACCACCTTAGTGCCTGTACCTCCTGTCTCCCTGCCCAGTGCGAGAATGAGCCACACTGTTTGGTGGTCACTACCCACTAGTAGGTCCTCCACCCTTACCTCCCTCACCGCCTCTCCATTTGCCAGTACAAGGTCCAGAGTGCTACCAAGCCTTGTAGGCTCACTTACCAACTGCATCAGAAGGCCGTCCTGGAATGCATCAATGAGTACCTGCTCCCTGGTACTGCTAGTGGCCAGGGTGCTTCAGTCAACCCCTGGTAGGTTAAAATCCCCCACTATCACCACACTTCCCCTTCTATAGACCCTCCTTATCTGCTCTTCCAACTCCCCATCCTGTTCCCCGGATTGGGCTGGTGGTCTGTACACTACTCTCAGCCTCAGCTTTCTGCCCTTAGATTCCAGGAGTTGCACCCAAAGCACCTCTGTTCTCTCCTCTTCTCCCTCATCCTTTATTCATTTAATCCCCTTCCTCACACAGACTGCAACCCAGGGGTTGCAACCTCTAACCCCCCGGTCCCTCCTGTATATCCTATATCCCAGGACTGCTGAGTCCCAATCATGGTACTCTGTGGCCCAAGTCTCTGTCACTGCAGCAGTGTCCACCTTCCCCTCTAAAAGGAGCACCTGAAGCTCTGCAGTTTTGTTCCCCAGGCTTCTTGCATTGAGAAAGACCACCTTCCAACCCATACCTCTCCTTCTCCTCACTCTTCTCCTTGGCCTGTGTCCCTCCTCCCAGCAGTCTGCACCTTTTCTCCTTGTTATTCTTATTGGGTGGTGGTGCCTTCTGTATTACACTCAGACCACTCTGCCTGCCACCTCCCAGGGTTACTATGCCTCTGCCTTTACCTATATCTGGGGGGGGTGAGCTCGTTAGGCTCCCCTTCGTGGACCTTTCTACCAACCTCAGTTTTTTGGCCACACCCCCACTAGTTTAAATCCACCTTAGTAGAGATATACTCCTCTAATCCCGCCTTTAATACTTCCGTCCTCTCCCTGCTCAAGTGTAGCCTGTCCACCGTGTACAAGTCACTATTCCCCCAGACCCTACCCCAGTTAGTCACTAACGCATAATTTTTGGTGTGGCACCAATCCAGCAGCCATTCGTTGAAGTCCTCGATCCTACCCTTCCTCCCCATGCTTGCACAAGGTACCAGGAGTACCTCTGAGAATGCCACTGACTCCCCCATGCTCTCACACAGCCTGCCCAACTCCTAGAACCTCGCCCTCACTACTTCCACAGTCTCTGCCAAGTCATTTGTACCCACATGCAACAGTAAATGTTTTTTTTTCCTCCCCCTCACTGAACATTTGAGCAGTGCCTGCCCCTCTTACAGTCAACCCAGAGATAGCTACAACCTAAATACAGCTGTGCCTTCCCCCCTTCTGCCCCATCTCACCCCTTTCAGTATATAATCCCCCAGGACAAGTACCCCCATCCCTTACCCCCTTTCCCTTCTAATGCCAATTCCACCACCCCAGTATTCATTCTTCCCTGCCCCTTACCCCCGCCAGCTGTACCCTCTGTGACTTCTGTGTCTGCACTCCCTACTTCTTTCTCACCCCTTTTCTCTGCCTTATTCCCTTCCATCCCCCTTGAACCCATTCCCAGCCTGACTACTTCCTACTGGGCTTCCCATGTTGACCTCCCTTCCTCTCCTGCTAATTTCCAACCCTTCTTCTATCACCGTTGTTGTCAATTTAGAGCCCCCTTTCCCTTCGACCCCAATAGTGATGCTCCTCCCATCCTTCCCCTTCTCATAGCCTTCTCTCCTCCAGTCACCCTCTCCTTCCTTATTAGCCCCTCTTCTACCCTTTTGTCCTCACTATCTCTTCCCCTACCTGTTGCCATTCATCTCATGCTCTGCTTGTCCTCCTCCCTGCAGTATGTTCCTGCTCCCCCCTCTCTCCCATAGCAGAGGCTCAAATCTATTCCTAGTCAATACCCCTCCTACATCTCTTCCCCCTATCGGTTCCCCCCTCCTACTTGTTCCTCTCTATGCCCCATCCGGACCCATCCCTGGTCCCTTCCTACCCGAAACCATCTGCTCTCTCCTCTGGTACTCCTCGTGGTCTCTTCCTCCCCCATCAGGAGGCCCCCTCCCTCACCTCGGGTACACCCTACTTTCTCTTCTCTTTTCTACTAGTGTCTCTGATGCTGGGGTCAGTTTTAGTCCCTAGTTGTTCTTCCCCATCCCCCCTTGCCATCCCCTATTCCCCCCCAGCCAGGATGCCTACCATACTCATCTGCCCTGCCACTTAGGCTCCTCCCTAACCTCCACAGTTCCTCCCTCAAACTAGCCAATTGTCTACAGAGCATACACCTCCCCCATCCTCCAAGCCCAGTTCAGGATCATGGCAGACTCACACCCTTTACACCCCACCACCCTCCTGAAGATGCCCGCCCTATTGACACACAGCACCTGCCCCATTTTGGCCCCCACCTTATTTTATGGGCTCTTACTCCCAGTTTCTGTACCCTACCCCAACTGTTAGGGCCCTTTTAACTCAAATTCCTGTTTCTCCCCACATTAGTCCCCCTACTGCCCCCTTGCTGACTGGGTTATATCAGTCTCAAATCTCATCCGTTACATACTGTATTACTGTAGCAATCCTAAAGCCTCCTTGTCCATTTTTCACCCCTCAGTTACCATACTTTTTGTTCCAAGCCCACATAGTTTCACTTAGCCCAGTTAGAAATCATATTACACTCCAAGTATTACTCAACTCAGTTGGAGAAATAAACAGGACAAATAAATATGTATTATTACAGCAATCCTAATAGTATAGCTCAGTACTTAGCTCAGTTAGAGAAATAAACAGAACAATGAAATCTGTATTATTACAGCAATCATAAAAGTATCCAGTCATTGCTTTGTCTCCACCCCAGAGACCCTGCTGTAATATAGGACCACACAGGACACTGGGCAGGTGGGTGTGCAACTCTAAAGGCCTGACAGAGCTCTGTTGAGCTCACTCACTCCCCCTCTCTCACTCACTCTTTCTGTTTCTCCCAGCGCTGCAGGCTGACCTTTTGTATCGGGCTCCTGCATGCATTGGTGCTTTTTCTGTCCATAAAGAAATCTGCAGTTGTCGCGACAGAGCTCCGTTGAGCTCGCTCACTCCCCCTCTTTCACTCGCTCATTCTATTTCTCCCAGCGCTGCAGGCTGCCCTTTTATACTAGTCTTCTACATGTGTTGGTGCCTTTTTCTGCCCACAAAGAAATCTGTAGCAGTCCCGACAGAGCTCCATTGAGCTCACTCACTCCCCCCTCTCACTCGCCGTTCTGTTTCTTCCAGCGCTGCAGGCTGACCTTTTGTACTGGGCTCCTGCCTGCATTGGCACCTTTTTCTGCCAACAAAGAAACCCACAGGAGTCCTGACAGAGCTCTGTTGAGCTTGCTCACTCCCCTTCTCTCACTTGAATGTTGTTGATCTGTCCCAAACACTGATTTCCCACTGCAACCGCACTATTCTGCACCAGAAGTGTGAAAACAAATTTTGGCCAGGATGTGAAAAATGACAGCTGAACTGTTCATAAGGAGGTGTGAAAAAACGCCAGTGTTGAAAATCTGGCATGAAAATATTGCAAATTTGCGAAGTTACAAGTGTGCGTGGAAACTGTACAACCTATGCTTGTAACACAGTCATTTTATGGAATTTCATCTCCAAATTTTCAACATAGGCATTTTAGGACCTCTGCTCATGAACAGTGTCACTGTCATTTTCTTAATCTGTCCCTAAAACTGATTTCCCACAGCGACCGTGCTATTCTGCACCTGAAGTGCGAAAACACATTTCGGTCAGGATATGTAAAATAACAGCTGTACTGTTCATACGTAGGTGTGGAAAAATGCCAATGTTGAAAATCTGGAGAGAAAATATCACAAATTCATGAAATTACAAGCATGCATGCACAACGCATGCTTGTAAAACAGTCATTTTTTGGATTTTTTTCACCAAATTTGCAACATAGGCTTTTTGAGTGCCCACCTCATGAACAGTGGCACTGTTGTTTCATTATCCCATCCTGAAAGGTGATTCCACGCAGTGACTGCGAAATCACATTTCAGGACTGAATAACGCCATGACAGTGACTGAATTCATGTTGAAAATTTGCTGCTAGAATTCCCAAAAATGCCTCCAAGATATGCACCAAAGTTGAAAAAAAAAATATTTATGCCTTTATACAGCTTACTGGCATTTCTTCAGTTCTCATGCAGTGCTAGCATTGGCAACCAGACTGCCGCACCACCACAACCCACTTCTCTCCTAAGCTGCCGCATAATGTTTCTTGCACATGTCCGCAAGCAAACATAAAAAGAATAATTACAGTTTTAGAGACATTATGGTACCTTGTAGCACTGGGACTTTGAGACACATTCTGCTAATGAGAGAAATCAATGGAGCATGAATGATGTAATTTTATTTTTTTAGATGTTTTGTAATTAGTTGAGTAGTGGTGATATTATGTATTTTAAGGTTACATGGTGTTGGCGAACATTGTTTTAATGGTGTTGGGGCACAATGGTGTTTATATACACAGTAAGATGCTTATGAATAGTGTGCCAATTATTTTCTTTTGATTATATTTTTTGACTGAATAAATACAGTATGTATTGGGCCTGATGGAGTGGTGGTGTTTCCATGAAACATTTCTGTTTCCATTGTTTCTTTTGCGTTTAGCTGAATAAAGAAGAGGCTGATTACCTGGCTTGGATTATTTGTGTTTTCCCTTACTTCTTTATGTTGAGTCTGCATTACCACCCCAGGATTTTTACCTTATCCCTGTGATACACCCAAACCCAGCCAACCCCAGCATGGCATTGTGGAGCTCACAGTCTCAAGGCAGCAGCATGATGCACTGTGGCTGTTGCACCACTGAGATGGCCTGGAAGTATACATATGTTTTTTTTTTGCTCCTCCCATGTCCCCTGCCCAGCCACTTTTTAGGGCCACCAACAGTAGCCCCATACCCACTAAGTCATCCCCCGCCCCAATCATGATTTCCTTCCCCATTATGTTATGCCCTAGGCGACCTGATGTAGCCCTTCACTGGGGTGGGGCCTCAGGGCCCATGAGAGGAGATTGGTTCCTAACCATTCTGGAAGCATGACATGGGATATCGTCAAATGGCTTGACTTGCTAGGGCTGCCTGGCAGGAGGGGACCAGGGTGACCATCATCCAGTCAGCTGAGTGGGCAAGTTTTCAGTTTTCTTCTTGACACCCCCCATAGCAGCTGCGTAACAAACGGCCTTGGAAGGATGCTTTATGGCGCATGGTCTTATGTGCATGAGTGTGCTTCCACAGGGGAACCACCAGCAGCTGCATGAGTAGCGGTGTGGATTACAGCCTCCCACCCAAGGAAGAGAGCATCTGACTAGATGCCCGTAACCCTCCCCACTGGTCTCCATTTCTGTCATCCAAGGTGGCGATGAACCCAGGTCACCAGCTTGCCAAGTAATCCACCATTGCTTGGTTCCACAGAGCCGGCTCCATAGGTGTTTAAACCACTCATGCTGTGGGACTGACGTTCCAACCATATTTACTGAAAACAAGTGCTATTTGCATTTTGCTCAAAAGTTAAGATTAAATATTATTACATTTTAAATGTTTTGTTTAGAAATTGAGTGTCTGGTGGGTTTACCTTTGTATTTGTATTTGCCCAGAAGACTTAGCCAGTCATATATATGCAATCTTTTGTACTGTGGCAAACTGATATACTGACCCGAACGCAGCTATGCTATGCTAACTTGCTGCAAATTTAATGGCATTTGGTTCATATCTCATTCATTGGGTGAATGGATGGTAACAATAAAGTACTTCTCTGTTGCTCTAAGGCAACAAGGCACAGTCATAAAATTCACAGCCTTGCCTGTATTGGAAGTAACAGAGTGAGACTTACTGCACTCAGTCTCATTCGCAGTTAGTTAGATTTGTTTGCTCCGACTCTGTGTGATAACCCTATATTCTTACACAGTTATCACACAGAGTTGATTAGATTTGTTTGCTCCGACTCCGTGAGATAACCCTGTATTCTTACACCATTGCACTAAAGCAGAGTATGTTCACTTCCACAGCAATAAGAGGGGTGCTTTCTTTAATAAAAAGTCAGAGACTGAAGATAGAGCATGAAAATTATAGCTGTCTTGTCTGAATCAATGGAAGGCTTCAGTGCAGGATTTTACAAGCCAGGCTTTTTCTTACTGCTTCACCAGTGCACCTCACTTCAGGAGAGTGGGAAGTTAGTTCAGTCTTCAAGTTTAGTCAGTCTGGTATCTCCTCTTGGTAAACTAAAGGCTATGATCTGTTCTTTATTCCTGGCAGTGGTTTTGTAGTATGGACCTGTGTCTGCTAGAAATTGAACTAGGATCAGTAAAACTCATTCCCTTTGTGACCCAGGCAGGAGACTCATACTGATGCTTCCTTTTGAAACTTCTCATTCAGTCTCTGTGTATGAATATGAGTTGATATTGCTTGCATCTTTGTAAATGGTCCAGCTTATAAACTCTTTGGAGAATGTTTCCCTACAGAAATGATAAATGAAAGCAATCTCTTTGTTATGCTGTTTTTTCTATCTCCTTAAGGACATCTTAAACTTTCATGGCTGAATAGCTTTTATCTTGATGTTTGAACTTTTCTGCTTTTTGGGAATCATGGATCGTGTATCTCTGAACATAGTTCTATCATTGGTGTGAACAGTCATGAAAAAATGACTTAGCTTTTCTCATTGCTAAGATTCATTGGAACCTGTGGTGCAATCTTTCACTTTCTTTTCCTTTAAGATATCAGCTGATGTGAACAAGCAGGGTGTTAGTGAATTTTGTGATACCCAATACAGGATCTGATGGTAGATGAGATTTAAATGAAAGCTTTCTGAAGTCAAAATAACATTATGTTGTGAAAATGATGACGGTTTGTCTGACTGTCTAAAAATGATTTGCAACAGTTAAGAATTTTACAGTTTAAACTTAACCGATAAAATAATTATTAAGCAATGAGTCATGACAGGGTGTGCATTGTGGTGGAATAATGGCACACCACACCTCAGTGTGTTGTGAGACACAAAGCATCACTGAAGGCCTTCAACCTCATGAGAAGTGCCATTATCACACCACAAAGCACTCCCTGGAGTGCCTTACTGCAATTGTAAAATTCATTCAGCATTGTTTTGGTCACTGTGGGGGTGGAAAAATCCACAACAATAAAATAATTGCAAACATTAAGGCCCGGATATTCAGACTGCACCCAGCAGTGGCACAAGCCTGGGTGCAGTGCAACTGGGATGCGCCGGATCCAGGACCAGGTGATATTCAACAGTGATGCGCCATGGTGCAGCACCACTGAATATGGCACGGACAGCACACTGTGCAGTGCGCACTGCACCGGCACAAGCCATGGATAGGGAGCATGGGGATGCACCAGCGCAAATGCAGTTGCACTGGGAGCATCACCCACAATATTCAGCAGAGGGCATGCAAATGAGGCCATAATATATAAAAGGTACAAATGGGGCCATTAACATGTCATTATGGCCCCATTTGCATGCCTTGCAGAGGCAGCCCGGTGAATTGTGCCTGGCACCCTGCCTTGAGCAGAGGGGGTCCTGGGGCATCCCCCGGCCTGTAGTCACCATCGCTGTCGACTGCCGTATGTGCATCCTTGCCAATCTAGTGGTACCCACCTCCCTCTCGTATCCCTGATTGCCGATATTGGTAGAATATGTAATGCCCTGGCAGTCTAGTTGTTCCCCCCTTCCTCTCATGTCCCCGATTGCTGATTAGAAGCCCTAAACTATCCCTGGTGGACTAGTGGAATCTCTCCTCCCTCCCAAAGCCACAATTATTGGTTAAAAGACCTGACATATCCCTGTTGGACTAGTGGTACCCCCCCGTTCGGTGCTGCGATCAAGGTAAATTGGCATGGAATATACCTTGGTGATCCAGTGGCACCCCCACCCTCCCACTCACAGAACCCTTGCCCACCCTGCTCCCCCATCATCGGTGGGCCGCTGCAACTAGCTCGCATACCATCCGACCACCTGCCGAATGACAGTTACAGTATGGGCTGGAAGCCCATTGGTCCACAGTGTGTCATTCACATATTTGAGACTGTCAAGTACAGTATGCCCTGCAAACCCATTGGTTCACACTGCGGGCCAATGGGCTTACAGCCCATACTGTACCTGTTATTCGACCGGCTGCTGGGCAGTATGCAGGCAGGTTGCCGCCACCCACCGATGATGGGGAGCGGGTGGGCAAGGTGTTCTGTGTAAAGGGAGAGGAGTGGGGGTGCCACTGGATCACCAGGGTATATTCCGACACCAATTTACCACAATCGCGGCACCAGGCCGGGGGGTACCACTAGTCCATCAGGGATATGTCAGGGCTTTTAACTGGTGAATTGCAGCATCAGAAGGGAGGGGGGTTGCACTAGTTCACCGGGGATATTTTAGGGCATCTAACTGGCGATCGGGGACAGTGGAGAGGGGGTACCACTGGACTGCCAGGGCATTACATATCCCACTAATACCAGCAATTGGGGACATGGGAGGGACGGGGGGTGCCACTAGGCTACCAGGAATATGTGGGTGCTTGTGGACGGTATTCTGGGTGGGCAGATGGCCATCCACAGATGGCCGCTGCTGTGTTGCGCCCTGCAATACAGCAGCCTGCCTGTAGGTGGCCAGGAATTGTTCCACCAATTCACAGGCTCAACTTTGAGCCCCTCTATGCGGCACAATACAGAGTTGTGCCAGCATCTGTGCCACACATCCCGGGCTGAATATTGGGATGTGATGCATATGCATGGGCATCATCATCATCATCATCATCATCAAATCTTTATTTATTCAGGCGAACATCATTGAGCAAGGCTCATTTACAAGATGGACCTGATAAGGTCAAGGTTCAACAGTTGATACACAACAGATACATCATACACTTATATAAGACAATTATACATACAGGGGAAAATAACGTTTATAAACACAATGATGTACAGTAAATTCACATGATAAAAAACGGTTACAGGAAAGTTAAGCTAATATTTACAGTATGTACAGTATATACATATCCCAGTGGGGGGGCATGGCAGACACTCAACATAATGTAATACTAGGATGGTGAAGGTATTACTGGGTGCCATAAGATGGGGTATCTGTCTGGAAGGAATATGCCATATATGGTTTGGAAGGGAGATTTGTGAGATGACAATGCTAGCTCTAGTGGTAGCAATTGCATTTCTCGTTGAAGAAAACTGTACAATGCTGTTTAAAGGATGCAAATGGAATGATATTGGACAGTTTTAGGGATTTTTGTAGGGTGTTCCATGCTATAGCTAAAGAATAGCTGATTGCTGTTCTCCCTAGCCTGGTGTTGAATTTGGGCAATTTGAGCAGGATGATGTTGTTGCTTCTTAGGGCATAGGAGCTAGGAGAGATCTGGGTGAAGCAGTTCAGGATATAGTTTGGAAGTTTTTTTGACAACACTCTGTAAATCCATAGTGCTGCATTTCTGTTCCTTCTGAGGTGAAGGGAAATCCACCCAACTGCAGCATAAAGAGAGCAATGATGAGTATTAGATGGCAGATCTGTAATGAACCTTATTGCTCTATGATATAAGGTATCCAACTTGTGATGGTAGGAGATGAGGCAGTGACTATAAAGGAAGTCTGCATAGTCAACAACTGATAGAAAAATGACCTGGACTAACCTCATATTTGAGTCTCTGTTTAGGAAGGGTTTTAATCTATAGAGAAGGCCAAGCCAAGCCAAGCCCCTGCATCTGCGCCGTATACATTTACATTGCACCCCGGCGCATCAGGATTTGAATTGTGCCTGGCAGCCATTTTAATATCCACCAGGGCACAGTGCAGGGTTGCACAGGTGCAACCCCTTTGAATATCCAGGCCTTAATGCTTTTATTTTAATGTTCATCCACCCCAACAAAATAGTCCAGCTAATCACAACACTGGCTTGCCATCTCAGTTTCCAATAGTATACATGGTAATTGTTTTTTAAATTAGTCCTTAAACCTCTATTTTCTGGAACTCACCACTATTTACTTGTTTCCTTTGTTTTCATCCTCCTCCTTCTTTATGTTATGTCCTCCTTTTTTCTCAGTGTTTCTTTTCTGTCTTTCCTAAATTCATTAGATGGAATGTTTAATATGGATGTAATACAAGAATTCAGATCTCTGCACAGCTCTACTGACAGAATGTATACCATTCCAGTCACACAAAAAAAGGCCTCAGATAGAACCAGGGATTTTGTTTTGTGTGTATCAGGTTACACAGCAGATTTCCCTAGTAGGCAAGTAAGGATAGGAGGGGGATTTCTCATGATTAGCAAAGAAACACCAGAAATTAAAAACTAAGTACTGTAGTACTTAAACATCAATGGCAAATATAGAAATTAAAAAGTTAGATTTCAGTCTTGTTTTGGGTTTGTTTCATAATAATGATATGACTAAAGCATTGTATACTGAGTCCTGTGGTTATTTTCACTACAACCATCCAAGTAAACTCCTTTTTGCGACATCTCAGTCACTGACACGTTCTCCGTTTCTTTTACGATCTCTGCTGAGAGCTGCTGGCTATTGATGTCATTCAAGGACTGACATCAGTGGCAGCAGCTTGAAAGTGTTATGGTCAGAACTGCTGATCAGCCATCTCCAGGTGCTCAGTGTGTGTTTGCTGGTAACATTTTACACTAGTTGCTTAAGTATTTATTGCCACGATGATAACTTTGGCACTGTATAGCTGCAGAAATAATTTATAAAAAAAAATCTTAATGGCATTCAGCTGTCTGTTACCGACACTGCTCCTCACGGATGCTGACAGGTTTTCACTGCACAGAACTAAGATCAGCTAATAGTCAGCCCTGATACTGCCTCTACTTGCTACCTGAAATTCATACCTACAGTTCTTAAAATTAGCTTGAATCCTGTAGTTAGCAATGCTGAGGGCAAAACAGGAAAGACGACTTGACATAGCGTTAGTTTAATATCATAGTTTCCTGCAGCTCACCAGCACTGACAACTGGAGTGATCCTGTTAGTGTTTTACACAACACAGTTCATATATCGGGTTGGAGGGGCTGCATTAGTACTCTTTTTTTTTTTTTTGATGAATGAAAGTCTAATTCATTAACAGAGACTTTATATTTGCTCTGCAGAACTATGCTTGTATTCCGGCTGTTTCTTTTGCTTGTGAACCACACATAGTTGTACATAAAATGTCTGATGGAGTGATAAAATATGGTAGCTCTGTAGAGGTGTCTTGAGAAACAACACCATAGGTATTCAAGCAAATAGTTAATAATGCTTGTAGAATTTTCCATCTCTTCAAAATGCTTGTGATTAACTTCTGCATCAGCTATATGATTGAATGCATAAGGTGTTATTCCTCAAGACACCTCTATAGAGCTATGATATTCTACAACTTCATCAGACATTTTATGTACAACTAAAGAATGTATTGTTCACAAATACTGTAAAAGAAATAGCCTGAATATGAGCATAATTCTGCAGAGTAAATAGAAAGTTGTTGTTAATGAATTAGACTTTCATTCACCAAAACTAAAAAAAAGTACAGTACTAATACAACCCCATCAACCTGACATTTGAATTGTTTTCTGTATACAAAAATGTAACACTGTTGGCCCGGTGGCACTGAGGGTTGAGGCGCTGGATGCCACACCTCGCACCACTTTGGTGACCTGTGTTCAGGAACGAGCATGGGTTGCCGTGAGTTGTCAGGGAAGGAGATGGACTGAGCATCCAATGGACTGCTCTCCATCTCTGGGGAGGAAGGGCCAGTGGCTGGTGCACGCCTGACCCCCTAGCAATCTCCGGTTGGGCTTGGGAAACCCCACCAGCCCCGCAACTAGGGGCAAGCCATGGAGGTAAGTGCCAGCACTGGATGGTGGACGCCATGGGATGGGGCTGGGGTACCCTCCAGATAAGGTAACCACACTGAGGAGCAGAAAAATAATAGCCCCCCCAAAAAAATGTAACACTAACTGGATTGCTCCAGTTTTCAGAGCCAGTGAGCTGCAGGAAACTGTGATCTGACAAGAACACAGTGCAAACTATTCTTTTCTGTTTTGCCCTCAGCATTTTGCTAACCATAAGATCTGAGCTAATTTTAGGTACTGTAGGTATGAATTTCAGATAGTGAGTAGAGGCAGTATCAGGCCTGGCTATTAGCTGATCTGAATACTGTGCAGCAAAGAGCTATAGGCATCAGTGAGGAGCAGTGGTACTAACAGACATCCGAATGCTGTTAAGATTTTTTTTAAGGGGGTCACGCGACCGCGTCATGCTGTGAAGACGTGCTTTTGACAGCTCTCACCTCCGGTCCTGAATTTAATGTAAAAATCACCGATAAATGAGTTTTAGCACCTAATCGGATGGATCACAGCGGGTCGGAACAAGAGATGGATGAGTACATCGTTTCTGCGGGGGCGAAACCGCAGAAGGCATCAGGCAAAAACTGTAAAAAGACCGCGACGGGGCCTAGCGTGAACTGTGCAGGCCCGATCTCAATTTTGGCTGCAGAGATGAAGGCTCTCGGGCGCGAGTTGAAGGACCAGCTGATGGCGGCCCTCCCACCTAGGTTGGAGAGTCTAGAAAGCAAACTGGAGGGGCGACTGGCACTGATAGAGGCTCAGGCAGAGAGGCAAAACGAAAAGGTGGAGGAGCTGGAAAACCGCATGTCGATCGCGGAAGATGAGCTAAACCCCATGGGCAGAAGAATCAAAGAGTTGGAAACACAAGTGGCTGAAATGAGGGAAACGTTAGACTACCAAGAAAACTACTTGAGGAGAGACAATTTAAGGCTCAGAGGACTGCCTGAAGGCAGGGAAGGAAGCGACATACTGGGCTTTTGTGCAAAAAATCTCCCTATGCTTTTAGGGATGCAGCCAAAGGGGGGAAGGCTCAAGTTAGAGAGGGCGCACCGTGCGGTCATGCCCAGACCACAAAATGGCCAGCCACCCAGGCAAGTGATAATTCGCTTCCACAACTACCAAGACAGACAGGCCATGTGGAAAGCTTACAAATCCCAACCAGAGCTGCAATTTGAGGGAGTTCGTCTGTTTCTCTCGCAAGATTGTTCCCCCCGGATTGGAAAAAAGAGAAGGGAATTTAATGAGATCATCGAAAGCTGCCAGAAGATCGGAGTTGAATGGTTCATGGTGTTCCCTGCCATTTTGAAAATTAAGCACGAAGGAGCTACGTATAGCTTCTGGGAGGTGGAGAAGGCGAGGAGTTTTGTCACGGAGCTAAAGAAGAAAATTGGCTAAGCTGATGGGCATTGGAGAAAGCAACATCCCATCTTGTGCACCCCCGTTGGGTGCCGTGCTTCTACTGTGAGGTTACAGGGGACATGCTATTGTACTTTCTGATAATAAACCTGAAGCGGATGTGAAGATGGACAGATGAGCTGGCTATGGGGATACCCCACCCCACACCACATGACTGTGTGAAGATCGTGCAAGCTGGCATGGCGATGCAGGTAGGCCTCTGGGGTGTTCTGGGGGGGTTGGCGCGTGGTTTTTTTTTGAAGCGCGGCCTAACCGGAGTATCCCCTTGGGAGGTTATCCTGATTTGGGAAACGGTAAAATGAATCCGCCCATCAACATGGGGTGCAAAAGAACTTTCACTGTTGTAGCGGAGGGAGCAGGTCAGAGTTGAAAGGCAAAGGGGCAATGGTCTAGCCTGCAATTGGATGTGGTGGGGGGGACGCTGAGGAATGCATATGAGTCATGGTGCAAAATGCTGCAATCAAGTAGCAGTGATTTTGAGGAGGGTCAAGGGCCGGGGGGGGTGAAAGGTTGAACATAGAGAATTTTATGTTTTCTGTGGTTCAAACCCTATTCGATGAGGGAGGGGGGAGCATACTGGCGTGAGGATCAAAACGCCTTGTATGAGATGGAGGAGGGGTGTGATGTAAATAAGTTTTGGGGTGTTGATGTTTTTGGGGGGAATGTTATACTGTGTTTGTTTTTTTCAGATCCACAATTCTGAGCAATTGGAGAACCAGATTTGAAGATCAGACAGGATTAGTATTAAAATGGAGGAGGAGGAAGAGGGGGTCAGGGCAAAAAAGGCTGAGTATATGTCTAGTGAGACCAAAGTAAAAGTCGTTTCCCGGAATGTAAGGGGGGTCTCATCACCTGCTAAGAGAACTATGCTCCTCACAGCGCTGAAAAGGGTTGATGCCCAGGTAGGCCTCCTGCAAGAAACACACCTGAACCCGGCTGAACATAAGAAACTGGTCAGGAGCTGGGTTGGGGCAGTGTATGCTGCCTCCTTTTCCTCGAGTAAGAGGGGGGTAGCAATTGTTATTCATAAAAATTTACCGTTCCAGGCACTTAGAACAGTTACTGACAAGAAGGAGGGCAGATATGTTTTTGTTGAGGGGATTCTGGGGGATAAACCGATTACATTTGGGAGTGTTTATGCCCCTGCCATTACCGACCCGCATTTTTACAGAAGCCTGCTGGAGGTCCTGGTAAAAGAACAGTTTAAGGGATTAATTATGGGGGTGATTTTAATTGTACCCCAGATCCAGTGATGGACCACTTGAAAAGCAAGGGAAAAGGGGGTAAGTTTTTGAAGGATTGGAGGGAAGGCCTGCTTGACCTCGAGCTAGTGGATGTATGGAGGACGGCCAACCCAAAAGCAAGGGAATACACCTTTTACTCGCACCCACATAAGACATGGTCTAGAATCACCAGGTGTATGGTGAGGGGATGGTATCAGAGGACCGTGAAGTGAAACACTAACCTATTCATATCTCAGACCATGCCATGGTCAAGGTGCCGCTTGATATAGAGGGCCTGGGTGAGAGAAGAAAGATGTGGAGATTCCCTCATACTTGTTGGGGAACGAGAATTTTAAGGAATACCTTCAGATGCAAATGAAAGGTTATGTTGACTTAAATAAGGAATCTGCCCCTTCCTCGCAGATACTATGGGACGCAGGGAAGGCCTATATGAGGGGGGGCAATCATTGGATTTGTGTCTGGGTACAAAAAGGAAAAAAATGGGAAACTCCCTTCTCCAAAGAGCCAAGGACCTGGAGGGTCGGGTACTGAAAGGGGACACAGCTAGTGAGCCACTACTAGCAGCAGTGAGGGGAGAATTAAATAACTTGCTTGATGAACAGGCCAAGGGAAAGCTTTGGCTTGTGAAACAAAAATTCTATGAATGGGGAAACAAGCCTGGCCCCCTCCTCATCAACCTGATTAAAGGAAGAAGGGGGAAGAATAGAGTTCTGGAGATAAAGAATAAAGATGGTAAGGTGATGAGGGACCCCCAGGCTATTAAGGAGAGATTCCGAGAATTCTATAGTAACTTGTACCATAAAGAAGCAGAAGGGTCTGGGGACGCAATGGGGCAGTTTTTGAGTCGGCTCAATTTAAAACAAGTATCAGAACAGCAAAGGATGTCCCTGGAAGCATGCATTACTAAAGAGGAAATTGGGAAGGCTATAGGGGGTATCAGGTCGGGGAAGGCAGCTGGCCCAGATGGGTTCCCGATTGAATTTTATAAGACTGTGGGTCAGCAGGTTGTAGATCTGCTCTGGGAGGTTTTTAAGGGTACTAAGGAAGGGGGCTCTCACCGCCTATGGATTTGGCAACTATCACTGTGATTCCCAAACCAGGGAAAGACCCGAAGGACTGTGCATCATATCGCCTTATTTCATTAGTGAATGTTGATGCCAAAATCTATGCAAAGGTGTTGGCGGGTAGGCTCGAATCCATGATGCCCGACCTAGTTGACCCAGACCAGACAGGATTCATAAAGGGTAGACATTCTTACCACAATGTGAGGAGACTCTTGAATGTGATTTGGGCTTCCTCTCGGCGTCTGGGGCCCACCTTGGTCTTGGCCCTGGACGCCAAGAAGGCATTTGACCGAATTGAATGGGAGTACATGTTGGAGGTACTGGGAAGATTTGGGCTGGGCCTGGGCTTTCTGAGTATGGTGAGGGCTTTTTACCGGGCCCCTAAGGCCCTTAAAGCTGCTGTGTTGGTCAATGGCGACCTGACACAGGTTTTCGACTTGGGTAGGGGAACGAGACAAGGGTGCCCCTTATCCCCCTTATTGTTCGACCTGGCACTGGAGCCCTTGGCGGTAGCCATTAGACAGTGTGATAAGGTGAAAGGGGTCCAGGGTGCAGGGGGGCGACACCACAAACTCTCTCTATATGCTGACGATATGATTTTATATCTAAGACAGGTAGAGGAGTCTCTCCCCGCAGTATTGGACATAATCGGGAGGTTTACACAGTTCTCGGGCTATAAAATAAACTTGGCAAAATCGGAGGCAATGCATCTGGGAGGAGGGCCCCAATTGGGTCTGCAAAAATGGGGATTGAAAGAGGCGAGGGGGTCCATAAAATACCTGGGGGTAAACATTGGTAGCTCATTGGCCGAATTATACAGGCTTAATTATACCCCAATGGTTGAGGGAGTGCTTAGAGACATGAGAAGATGGAAGATGTACCCAGTCTCATGGGTCGGCAGGATGAACATTATAAAAATGAACATTCTTCCCAGGATACTGTACTTTTTGCAGATGCTACCCATAGGACTTACCAATAGGGACATAAAGAGACTAGACAGAAGCTTTTCTGGGTACCTTTGGCAAGGGAAAAAGCCTAGAATTAGCCTCCAGAGATTGAAACTAGATACAAAGGGGGGGGGCTGGGCTTCCCGGATGTCAGAAGCTATTTTTTGGCTTCTCAGGCTAGGATTATAAAAGATTGGATTTCAGGCCCTGAAGCAGCAATTTGGCTGGACTTGGAGGGGGAAGGGGCTTGTGGCCGACTTCCCACCTTTTTGAGGAGAAAGGGTAAAAAGGCCTACTTATTTCAACAGAACCCTAATCTGCTAGTTGTCTGGACCCTGGAGGAATGGGAGGGCCAGGGTTGGAGGTGATAAAGCGGAGACATTGCTTCTGCCGCTAAGTGGTAACCCCCTCTTTTTGGCCGGGCTGGAGGATCAGGGTTTCCGAAGTTGGGAAAGAAGCAGAATTCAGTGTATACGAGACTTGTATATGGGCATGCTTTCTCCCTCTTTGGGGGAACTGAGGACAGGATGGGGGATCCCAGCGGGTCAGTCGTTTAGGTTCCTCCAGGTGAGAGACTTTGCTCGAAAACTAGGGGAACCAAGCTCACAGCCGGTGCTTCAGCTAAACTTAGAAGGGGCAATTTGTAAAGCACGAAGTAACCCTAAGGGGATGATAGGGGTAGTGGTTCGTATGTTAAGAACGGGATTGACTGAGGACAACTCAAGCAGGAGAACAGAATGGGAAAAGGATCTAGGGATTGAGGTGTCAGAGGCGAGCTGGGAGCTGATGTTGGAGACGCATATGGGCCTATTACTATCTAACAAATATAAGGAAGCAGCCTATAAGTTCATCCACAGGCTCTTCTTTCCACCGGTCGTAGTCCATAAAAGCAGGCCAGAGGTTCCAGAGACGTGCCCACGTTGCACCCAAGAGGTTGGCACGCATTTCCATTGTTTCTGAAATGCTCTCGCTTGCAAGGTTTCTGGAAAGAAGTGGTTGGGTTTATAAATGAGAAAGCAGAGGCGGGGTACACATGCATCCAATTGATATATTGTTCGGGATTGGATGGGGAGGAGGAGGATGGGACCTCCACAGAAAATGGGTTAGAGTGGTTTAGCAATCAGTAGACAGTGTATCCTAAATACATGGGTCTCTGCCCAGGTCCCTACCTCTTTCTCAGTGGAAATCCTTAGTCATGTCGGCTCTGGCCATGGAGAGAAGGGCTTTCCAAATCAGGGAAGAGCAGAGATGTTTGGTGCAATTTGGAACCCGTTTATCCTGGCTATTTCCCTGCCTGCTTAAGGTATATTGCCTGGGTGGAGGTTAGGAAAGATGCATCCCATATGCAGGGTGCAATGGGTACGCCTACTTGGATGATTGTCCCCTGATGTGCTGTCATGTAGTAAAATGCTGTCTTCCTTGGGCTACCTCATACGCATTATTATTCATTCCTTGGGCTCTGCTAACTGATTAATTAAGGAACTGTCTGATCATTGAACTATGTGGCTAAATACTTTGCTTTGTACTGGGATAATGAAATGTGGATCTGTGTAAATTGTAAATAGTTGGTGGTGTTTTTTTTTTTTTTTCATAATATCCGCTGCATATAGATTTATTGGACTTTGGAGTTTGTTGCCTCAACCTACAGAACTAATCAAATATGTATATGATGGCATAGGGGTAAAATGATAATCTGTTAAGGCCCTCGAACTTGGGATAATGGGGCAAATGCTACTGTATCTGTACTATATGTCTGTTTGCTCTCTGTATATGTGTCTGATTTGTTGGAAATGCAAATAAAATTTGTTATACAAAAAAAAAAAGATTTTTTTTATAATTTATTTCAGCTGTACAGTGCAAAAGTTAACAGTGTGGCAATAAATACTTAAGCAATCAGTAAAATATTTCCAGGAAACACACACTGAGCATCTGGAGATGGCCGACCAGCTCTTCTGACCATAGCACTCTCATGCTGCTGCAACTGAAATCAGTCCTTGAATGACATCAATGGCCAGCAGCTCTCAGCTGAGGATCATATATAAAAAAAAAAATTCAGTGACTGAGATGTCGCAAACAGGAGTTTACTTGGATAGTTGTAATGAAAATAACCACAGGACACGATATACAATGGTTTAGTCAAATCATTATTTATTAAACAAAGCCAAAAAAAGACTGAAATCTAACTTTTTAATTCCTATATTTGCCATTGATCTTTAATATTCTAATTTATGTTTGTTTAAGAAGAGGATTATGAGGGCACATACCATTTAATTTTTTAAAATTGATTGAGGGCAGTTTTATTTTTAGGGCCTAGTTGAAGGTTTTTAGTGAGTAAAAGTAGCAGCCATGTTTGTGATGGAAAACTGGTTGGCAAGGCTCATGAATGTTTTGAGGGTGAAAAGGCCAATGGTCAGGGACTTTTATGAAGTATGGTTTTGTACTGCGATAACACCACTGTTTAGAAAGCTCTCTAACTAACTAGATGTCAGACAAAATTCATGCCATTATATAATGGTAAATGATGACCTTGTGCACAAAATCTCATTGCAAAATCTCTGCTGCCATATTTGTGTGTCACAAAATGCTCCTTAGCCCAGACAAGCACTCTGTGCAATCCAAAGCAAGGGAAAAAAAGTAACGCTCAACTAGGGGGTGCTCAGTATAGCGGCACAAACGCAAAAACAGGCTACAGAAGCCAATAAAGATATACTGTCATAAAACAGACTGACTTGTGTATCAAAGCAAAAAAGTGCACAATAATTTATTAAAGCAAGTGCTCACACAGCACACGGGATGTGCCCAAACCCTAGCGTTTCACTCCGCTAGGAGCCAAATCCTGTGTGAGCACTTGCTTTAATAAAGTATGATGCTCTTTTCATTAATGGACTAGTCAGGCTGCTTTGTTCCAGTACATCTTTGTTTGCCTCTGTACTCTGTGCATTCAGATGAGTATATTCTTATCTATGATTTGTAACTGTATGTAATTCCTGCCCCATTTTAAACCTCTATGCTAGAACAGCAAGTTAAGTTGCACCAAAGATTTATTTAACCACCCCAAATTTCAGGTGTTCCCAAATGACGTGATCAAGAACAGTTTCTAAAACATACGTGAATTATTCACAAACAGTTCATGAACCAAGTCCATGAACATGCACCAGTGATGAGCAGTCGTGTTCATGAATGTTTTTGAATTGTGCAAGAACAACATATGGGCAAACTGTGTTCATGAACATTATTGAACATAACAGTTCATGAAGGTCCATGGAAGTTCATAAAATTCCTCCAAATGAACTTTCATGAACGTAGTCTATCAAAAGTGTTAGTGACCAGAAATAGCCTGATTTCATAATATTGTAAAATTCATCAGACAACTGTCTTATCCCTATTCTCAAAATATTTTTGCTGTCTGTACAGACCAAAGGCAAATCCATTAACGCTTTCTTGTATAACCCTATCATAACAGGGGGCTTAACTTTGGCTCCCTCTGGAGCACTGCTGCTGTCTTCCCCTGCACCACTACTTCACACCAGTCTCAGTCTAGACTACAGCTGGAGAACCTAGGGTTGGACATGGTCATTTTGTTCTGCAGGTTTGTTCAGTGCCCTTCATACAATGGCCTGTGCGCTGACGCCTCTGTTTGCTCAACCAGCCCCTGGACTGTTTTCAGGAACAGTGACCCACATCAGGAAGGTTGCTCAGTTTCAAGCAGATCTCAAAGCTACACAAAGTACAAAACTGCTCAACCCCAGGAGCTTGAACTTGGGGACACTCAAAAGTGCTTCCTTGCCACCAGCTCACCTGTCAGTCTCATCAGATGGTAAAAAGGACTAGGAGCTATTCTGTATTCATAGATCATATGCCCCAGGCCATCAATCAGTTTGGTCATCCTTCTTTGCACCCTCTCAATCCCATCGATGTCCCTCCTCGGATAAGGACTCCAAAGTGGGGTGCCATAGTCCAGGTGTGGTCTAACAACTGCTCTGTTCAGGGGAATGATGAAGCTCTATTTCTACTAGAAAAAGCCTCTATAATACATTCCATTATTTTATTGGCCTTTTTAATTACTTCGCTGCATTGTTTACTGAAATTGAGGTCATTAGTGATTATTCCCATAGATCTTTTTCGCTGTCAACTGTTTTAAGTTGGATCCCATTAAATGTGTAGGTATTCCCCTCATTTCCTTCCCCAAGATGCATGGCCACACACTTATCTGTAACATGCAATTTACATTAGCCCATTCCTTGATCATTCTTAGATCTTCTCTCAAGGAAGTTACTTGCTGCATTTCCCTACATCAGCTCCTATTTTGATCTCATCAGCAAACTTAGTGCAAACGTTTTTCATATTTGTTGTCATATCTGAAATGAAGAGAGTGAATAAAACAAGGCCCAATACAGAGCCCTGGGGTACCCCACTTGTCACCGACACACTATTTGACAGGTGGCCTCTGACCCGTACCCGCTGTGTTCTCTTCATTAGCCAAGACTATACCCTCCTCACCAGTGTTTTGTTAATTCCCATTGCATACATTTTATGTATTAATATTGTATGAGGTACCTTACTGAATGCTTTGTTTAAATCTAGGTAGACAGCATCAACAGGTGTTTTGCTGTCTAAGAGCCTGCTTACCTTTTCATTAAAAACAAGATTGTTTGTCAGGCAAGATCTGTGATGTTTAAAGCTGTGTTGTGTGTTGTCCTCTTGACTACTCATACAGATCTCTTGCTGAATTCTATCTTTAATCAAGCACTCTAACAACTTCCCCAGAATTGAAGTCAGGCTTATGGGGCTATAATTATTCACATCCCCCATGTCTCCTTTCTTAAAGGTTGGGACTACCACAGCTGTTCTCCAGTGTTGAGGGACCTCCCTTGTAACCAGTGACATGCTGAACAATTTGTGCAGTGGGTCAACTAGCCATGTGCATACTTCTTTTAAGAGTATCAGATGCAATCCATCCGGTGCTGCTGATTTTGAGGTATTTATCCCTTTTAACTTGTTTATTAATTCATCTTTTGATATTCTGATAGCAGATGCTGTTGGACCTGTTAAGTTTGTGTCAAGACCATTTTTTAAGCATAGATGCCCTTTATTATAGACCAAGCAGAAATACTCAATGAATATGTGAACCTTTGTAGCAGTGGTGACAGTATCACCATCTATTAAAGGGCAAGTGGCCCTATCTACTGCCCTGTTACTTACATAAGTAAAAGATAATTTGCCATTGTCCTTGATATGGACTAGTCTGAACTCAATTTTCTTTTTTCCATTTTTAGTTTTTGTGTTATCTTTTTACCGCCTCTCACACTCAGGTGTCTCTCTCTCCTTCAGGCATCCAAGTACCTCTACTCCCTCTGGCCACCCTCTTCCCGAGCTCTGCTTTCCTTGCCACATATTGTAGCTGACCCTCCGAGTTGTCCCAGCATATCCCATCGCCAGGTGGATCCCCCTCCTCCGAGGGGGAAGGCACTGGAGGACAGAGAAACCCAGCACACTATTTTTCTCACTGACTCGGGGTGCTGCTGTGGAGAAGCAGGCCCCCTAGAGGTTCCGGTGGTGTGGAGCATACAGGTGCTGTCAGCCAGCGGCCACCAAAGTTGTTTTTCTGTTTTCTGGTTTTGTCCATCCTGTGCCACTCCTTGTAGTGCTGACGGTCTCCATCGGGGGCCACTACAGAGTGAGGCTCCCCCCCAACCCAGGAGAGGAGAGAAGTCCTCTGGATGCTCAATCCTCCCCTTTCCCTGCTAGCCCCCAGCGTCCTGAGTCCATTTCCTAACCCAAGTCGCCGGCGTGGGCTGAGGTGTGGTGTTCAGCGCCTCAATCCTCTGCGCCACCAGGCCGGCTTTTTTCCATTTTAATGGACCATTTGCAATCCTTCATGATCTGTTTGTATCTGTTTGCATTGTAGGGATTATTTTCTCTTTTTAATGCCCTGTAGGTCCTTCTTTTCTTGTTGATTAGGTGTTTAACCTTGCTAGTGTACCATAGCGGGACCTTATCCTTTTTATTGTACAAGACTTTATTTGGGATGAATCTGTCTCTTCCAGCTCCAGCAATTTACTTTTGACTTTAGTCCATAAGTGCTCAGTTGAAGATGTTCCCTCATCCCAATTCCATTCCCTCAATTCTTGCCTAATTTTGTTAAAATCACCCCGATTATAATTTTTGGTTGTTGTTATACCAAGGGTTTTTCTTGGTGTTGTGTTTATTTTAAATGTAGCTATGTTGTAGTCACAATTTATGAGTGGTTCAAGGACCCTCATATATTTAATTCCCTCTGGGTTGTCTGCTAGAACTAGGTCAAGGATGTTATTATTCCTTGTTGTTTCTTTCACCATCTTGCTGTAAGCCATATTCTATACACATGTCAAGTATTGTTAGTTCTTGCTTGGTGAATGCAGTGCCCTTATCCCAATCAATACCTGGGGCATTAAAGTCCCCTAGCAGCAAAACCTTGTGTCCAGCAGTAATATGGTCACTAATACTGTCTATCAGCTCTGTATGATCTTTCATGTCTAGATCTGGGGCCCTACAACATACTCCCACCCTAGGTTTCCTGTGATGTTCCTTGTAGTATTTCTACTCACAGTATTTCCTTGTGTGTACTTCTTTCCACTGTGATGTTTCTGCACTGTATGCTATCCTTCACGTACAGGGCAACACCACCTCCTTTCCTTTCAGTTCTATCCTTGTGAAAGACCTGATATCCTGGAATGTTTTTGTTTTATGCAGTTGTATCAGACCACCAAGTTATGGTAATTGCTGCCACGTCTATTTGTTTGAATTGTAATATTAATTTGTGCTCTGATCTTTTAATGGCACTCAGGCTCCTAGCATTAGTGAGTAGTATAGTTAGATCTGTCTTGTTCCTACACCTGGATTTTTTGCACATAGCTGTAGCTGATTTATGTTTTTTAGTCCACATATGCCCCTTCAGCATCAGTTTTTTAGTTTATATGTAGTTCCATTAATTATATTATGGAACTTTTTCCAGTAACCTCAACCCCTTTTCATTTAAATGTAGCCCATCCCTGCTAAATAAATTCTATCTACAAGCCACCCCCAAGATCTTACACATGTAATTCCATTTGTAAGGCACCATTTTCTCAATCAATTATTAAAGTCTTTAATTCTGTTCATCCTCATCCTTCCCATTCTTTGTACTGGGAGAATTTCTGACAGGATCATTTTGGCATTCAGTCGTTTAGTAGTGTTGCAAGCATTCTGCAAGTCCCTTATGGTATCTTCCAAGCTATGTTTTCCTAAGTCATTTGTACCAGCATGTAGTAAGACTGTTTTAGGGCTATTAATTCCCTGAAGCATTTTTGGTAACATCATAGTTATGTCCTTTATTGTTGCCCCACTATAGCTACAACTAGTAATGTTCTCCTTGTTACCCCTTGTTGAAGCCCTGTCCGTTTATTTGGTTATCGAGTCTCCCAGGATGAATATTTGCTCAGATGGGTGATTTGCTATATCAACTTCTTCTTGTACCTCCATATTACTCTCAGAATGTACTATGTCCCTTGTGGTTCCTGCTATCTCCTGTACTGTCCTATCAAGAGTAACACCTTGGTTTTCATAAATATTAACTGTCCTATTGGTTTCCTCTTGGGCAAGTGTATGTTATGCTGGAGTACCATTCTGGGAGTCCCTACTATGCTCAGTGTTGGCAAGACCCAGTATCTCCTTCATTTGGGCATCGACTTGACTCTGTTAATTTCATAGGGTGGAGGGGTATCTATTTTCTGTCTCTATACTGATACCTATGCATCTTCTACCTTTCTTTATTCTTTTATTACTGCTTACTTGACTCCATTCCTCAGACTCATTATTTTCCTCGTTATCCATCGTTCTACGTCTCTTTGTACTCATACCTTCACAATTAAAAGTCTTAGTGATGATTGTTTGCCTAGTAGCCTCTAATAAATGCCTCTCAACTGTCCCTGATTTTTAGGGATGTCCCTGATTTGACCTCAAAATTTTCCTCTGTCCCTCTTAAAATTTGTATACAGAACAGTGGGGATTAAAAGCACAAAATAATGTCAAACATTAAAGTTACAGACTTCTTCAGAAAATGCATTTTAACACAAATCCCTTTACTCTGTCAGCTTTCTGAGTGAATAGTACCAGTTTTTAAGATGTGTCCCTGTTTTGGGGGGTTTGTCCCTGATGTTTTTAAGCCTTGCCCCTGATTCATGGCATAAGAGGTTGAAAGGTATGCTCTAATATTTCTTTTAAATTGCTTAATATCCCCCTCAGTGCTAGCTAGTTTGTTACATAATGCTTTTAATTTATTGCAGTTTTTACACACATAGATTTCAAACAATGATTCATGGGTCAGGCTAAATATTTCACAGTGGGAGCATTTAAACCCCATTTCAACAGCATTTAGCATAACAACTATTAATCCCATGGTTCCTATTATTGTGCAAGTACTTACTAACCTTGTCCCAAATAATTTTTTGAGGTTTGTGGCCTGCTGTTCCCATCTGTCACAGTTGACACAGCAGACATGTGCAGAGATGTGTGTGTCTCTGCATGCATGTCTGTGTCTCCACGTGCTCGCCCTGCTCACTCGGGGTGCTCCGTTTTGTACCGGAGGGCCAGATGTAGCACTACATCACTTCTGATACTTCATGGTAAGGATCACAGCCAAATCTTCCACAAATACCCATTATACTGCTACCTTATTTGGTGAACTTCTAAATGTTAAAACATTTACTGCCCTGCACTTGGCAGTTAAGACAAGTACTGTTTAGGTGTTCGAATCAGGTGGAGCGCAATAAACCTCCACAGGCCCACAGTCCTCTGCTTCAATTCAGAGCCAAGAGAGCGAGGTACTTCCTCATTCCTGGTTACTAGGTGTTAGCCTGTAACCTCCCTCTCTCCAGTGGGGCACACAAAAAACACAATAATGGCTGTAGTAAGGAAATAATAGGTAAGGACACTGTCACCAGAGAGACCTCTCACAGGTAACCTAATCCCCATTCACTCGGGGTGCTCGATTTTGAACCAGAGGACTGGAAGTAACACTACTTCACTTCTGGTACCTCATGGCAAAGATCACAGCCAAATCTCCCTCAAATACCCATTATACTACCACCTTATTTGGTGGACTTCTAAATGTTAAAACATATACTGCCCTGTACCTTGGCAGTTAAAAACAAGTACTGTTCGGGTGTTCTAATTGTGTGGAGCTTGATTAACCTCCACAGGCCCACAATCCTCTGCTGCACCTCACAGCCATAGGAGTGAGATACTTCCTGGTTTCTGGTTACTAGGCAACAGCCTGTAACCTCCCATATTCCAGAGGGGCACAGAAAAAACATAATAATGGCTGTAGTAAGGCAGTAACAGTTATGGCCACTCTCAGCAGAGCAAAATCTCACAGGTAACTTCATCCTTGCTCCCTTGGGATGCTCAGGTTTGTACCAGAGGACAGGAAGTAATGCTACGTCACTTCTGGTACCTTGTGGCAAGGATTGCAGCCAAATGTCCCTCAAATACCCATTATACCACCGCCTTATCCAGTGGACTTCTAAATGTTAAAGCATGTACTGCCCTGAACCTTGGCAGTTAAAAACAAGTACAGTACTGTTTGGGTATTCTAATTGGGTGGGGCTTGATTAACCTCCACAGGCCCACAATCCTCTGCTTTACCTCACAGCCAAGGGAGAGAGAGGTACTTCCTGGTTCCTGGTTACTAGGCGACAGCCTGCAACCTCCCTCTTTCTACAGGGATGCACAGAAACCATAATAATGGCTGTAGTAAGGCAGTAACAGGTATGGCTACTCTCACCACAGTGACCTCTCACAGGTAATCTTATGACTGCCAAGCAGGAAAGAGACCTGGGAGTAATCATATTGGATGACCGAAAGGTGGCCTGGCAGTGTGACAAGACAGTCAGGAAGACTGGTGGGATGCTGGGGTGTATAGTTAGGGGTATCACCAACAGAAAGTGTGAGATGGTGTTGACTCTGTCTGCCCAGAACACTGGTAAGACCCCACCTAGAGTACTTTGTCCAGTTCTGGAGACCATGGGCTTGATTTTTAAAGGGTGACACAAGGCTTTCACAATCTCTGCATCAAACCCTGCACTCTCCTAAACACGTTGCCAGACCATGTACACTATTCACAAAGGTTGCACACAATTGCAACACTATACCCCCTCTACAGTGGCTTGTGCCAAATATGTGGCACATACCCCATAAAAAGGTCTGCATAGTTAGACCAGCAAGAGCTGGTCTAATTCATGGCATGTGGTGCACAGGATTAAGAATCCTGATTGCCGGGCAGGGAATGCCGCAAGTCTTGTGTGGTGTGTGTTCAGCACACTCTAGGCTTGTGGCATTCTAAGTTGTTTAAGAATCAAGCCCCATATCTTCAGAAGGACATAGACAGAGTGGAGGCAGTCCAGAGCAGGACAACTAAAATGGTGCAGGGTCTGCATCAAAAGCCCTATAAGGAGAGACTAAAGGACCTCAATATGTACACCATGGAACAGGGGAGGGGGGGATATATGATATATGACAAAGACCTTTAAATACCTCACAGAACTAATATGGTACAGAAGGGAAGTATTATTCAGAAGAAAAGGGGCTCAAGAACAAGAGAACAGGCTATAAAGCTGGAAACAGGCAGATTCAGGAGAGATATGAGGAAGTACTTCTTCATTGAAGGAGTGGTGGATTCCTGACACAGCCTTCCAGTGGAGGTGGTGTGGGTTAAAACAGTGGTGTGGTTCAAGAATGCATGAGATATAAACAAGAGAATCATAGTATCACTCATCTACCTCCCACTTATACTTCAAAAAACACTTTAAAGATTGGCTACTATTGGAAGCCAAATGCCTCTGTCCAGCTGTATAAGCTGGGATGTCCCCCCCTCACTCCCCCACACATTTTGTGGGGTCTCCCCTACCCTTTTTCCTCATTCAGCTCCTTGCCAACCCCACCTGACCCTCCCTACCCTCCCTACGGTCTACTCTGCTGCACTTTATTCAGGCGGACTGTTGCACTGAATTTTGTATATGTACCTGATTGTTACTTGATTTTGTTATTAGTGTGCCTATTGAAAATTGCACTTTCTATGGCGTAGCTGGTAATTTGTCATCATACTGTATTGTTCTCTGTGCTCCTGTGATGCTGTATTAGACTTGTTGCTTGCCTACAACTTCACCTTGTACCTTATTGTATTCTCATTTCTGTTAATACCCTGTGTACTGTAATTTTCTGCACCTCATTGTTAATGGCCTGCATTGCGGCCATTTTACTCTTCTTGTATCTGTTTTGCTAAATGTGCCATTGTGTATTGCCCGGGTGGTGCCTGAAAATGGTCTCTTGGATCAGTGCACCTACCTGGTCACCAAAGACATAAATAAATAAATAGTGAAAGGATGGGGGGAGGGAGAAAAAGTGGTAGATCAGGTTCAGTCTGTGGTAATAGTGTAGGCAGGGAGGAATGGGAAGACTGGATGGGCCAAGCGGCTCTGGTCTGCTGTCAAATTCTATATTTTTATGTTTCCTCATTAGTTACCTGTACATTTGTTGGGGACTTTACCTCGATTTATCTGATTTAGGCTATGTACCTGATATTAAATAAGTCATTTCAGGCAGGTGCATTTTGGAATAGGGACCCACATGACGAGTGCTCTAGCTTGACATTTAGTAGCTGGGCAACTTCACTGCAGGGCCTTGAAATGAATACTAAGAACCCTCCCCGCCACTCACTCCTATTGGAAATTAAATATGGCAAGTCCAGGCAGAAAAATATTTTCTATTTGTAAGATTTGTCAAAAATTTGAGGAGGGGGGTGCACTAATTTCTGTTTTTATTTGTATGCCAAATGCAGTAAAACTTCTAATGGAAAAGCCATTTTAAAGTTTGTAAATAAGCAAGGGTGAGTATTCTATATTTAAACTGGAACAGTTCTTAAAGGAAAACTGCATGTTAAAATCAGGAAAATATATTTTTTACCATCCATTGTGTGTTTTTAGTTCATCCCAGTGTTATTTTTCAGCTCAGGCTGTGTGAGGTGTTTTTTGTAACTTTCTCTTGCTATTTTATGGCCCTTGGGGGCTGCCATTTACCTTTCTTTTATTGCTGCTTGTCCCAGATAGTCTTCCTAGAAAGCCCTCTGCTCTGAGGTCTAGTAGCCCATGCATCTGACCAGTGACTTGTTACAGTGCCTGTATTGTTTATAGTAGCCACAAGATGAAAGAATATATGGAGCATTGGAATGGTTTCTATGGTTTGCAAACATCATGGAGCACAACTAACAAGTCTGTCTGCTCCAACAATGCTAATTTACTCCCCCCCCAGGGCATAGCAGAGGAGAGAGTTTATATCAGCAGCACTCACCACTGCATGCAACCTGTATATAAACTGTTACTTTGCTTAGACTCATGCTCTCCCTCCCTTCCCCTTTTATTTGACATATTCTGTACTTTTGATTCAGTTGCTTGTGTCCTGTGTAGAAGATTCATGCTTGTAGACCAATGTAATCCTTTTAAAGCAGTTATCATCCACTGGCTAAGCAGCCTTCAGCATTTTTATGTTCATGTGATCTGCACCAGAAGCCCTCTGCATGATTTCGTCCTGTTTTGTTCTTTATACCAGCTCATATCATTGTCTTCAACTTTAAATATTTAAAGAGCAGCTTGTATATGTCGAATAAAAGGGGGAGGGAGAGCACGAGTCTAAGCAAAGTAACAGTTTATATACAGGTTGCATGCAGCGGTGAGTGCTGCTGATACAGACACTGTAACAAGACACTGGTCAGATGCATGGGCTATTAGACTTTAGAGCAGAGGGCACTCTGGGAAGACTATCTGGCACAAGAAGCAATAAAAGAAAGGTAAATAGCAGCCCCCAAGGGCCATAAAATAGCAAGAGAAAGTTAGAAAAACACCTCACACAGCCTGAGCTGAAAAATAACACTGGGATGAGCTAAGAACACACAATGGATGGTAAAAAATATATTTTCCTGATTTTAACATGCAGTTTTCCTCTAAGAATCCATGCTGGCCTAGTATGTGCCAGAAGCAAGGCTACACATGATTCTAGATCTTAGCTGTGGCTGCTTTTTAAGAATTCTTACCAGGCTCTCACAACTGAGCTGCTGCAATAATGTTTCTTTATTGGCTACATAATACTTACATTTTTTTAACTTAGTTTCCTTTATTAAAATTTCGTTATTAGACATAGCACTAAGATAACAAAACATCAACAACAACAAAGCAAGAAAAAACAAATACAAAAATGGGATAAAAAACAACAACTAACAATACAAAACACTTATGTCTAAAGGGTGGCTACATAAGCTAAAATAAATCCATTACAAGTGGGAGTTTGTGAAATGGTAAAAATCATCTGGGTCAAGAAAGGCCTTGTCTAGCAAGATTAGACCAGTATCAAAAAAAGAAAACAATCAAACAGAGATACTAAAAAAAAAAGGGAGTGGTCTATAAATGAATAAGACCTTGATCTACATAAGACAAAATATACACATACTAAGAATAAACATCAAGATAAAGAAAGAACATCCTATAACATATAGCTCAAGCAAGCAAAAGTAAACAACTTCTCCCACCTATTACGAAAGGAGTTTAGTTTTTGTTTACCGGGTGGGTCCGTTAGCCATAACGATGACTGTTTTCAGGCAGGAGGAGTTAGGGGTATGTCTCATACTAGCCAACAATTTTTCCATGCATAACATTGCTAACATTTCATTATGCCATTCCCTATATGTTGGGACTTTATTATCTGCCCAGAGTCACAGAATAATCAATTTAGCCACAGCTGCTATTAAGGAGATTTGAAATATTTGCTCTCCCACCAACTGCTCAATACCTAATCCCAATAAACAAATTTCCATGGTGAAAGCCTCTTGTAGACCCAAAAGGGGGTCAATGTGGGAATGAATCTGCATCCAAAAATTAAGAATCTGAAGGCAATCCCATAGTAAATGTTTTAATGTTCCTTCAATGTAAGTACAATTCAAACATGAGGGGTTAGAGAATCAACCTATTGTGTGTACTTCTGAGAGGTAAAGTAAACATTATGTAAAATTTTATACTGCATAAGTCATAGTTTATCCAGCTGAATGTATCAATTTATATAGTCCCAAGGAGCTGAGGAGGTAAAGAAACAAGCATGGTCCAGAAATTCTTTCTCCCAATACTTACACTTAATTTTCATATGGGTGCCCATAACATGTCTAAGGACTTTATATAACAACAAACCTGCATGTGATTTGTGAACCAACTCACACAGCTCCTTATAACTAGAGCCTTCGAAACAGTGCCAAGTCTGAGGTCCCAAACCTGACTTGATAGAATGAGTAGGCTGGAAAAAGGTAAAAACTACGAAAGATGGTAGAGAGAGTAATCATCAAAATTGTGCAAAGGGGATTATATGGTCACCCTGTAGCAAGAAACAGAAATGATCTAATGTTTCAAGAGATAGAAAAGTCTGAGGACTGGTCTTAGTAGCAATCTTAAAGTTAGGGTTATATCTAATGGGTTGAAGAAGGTCTCTGTACGGAGTGTAATGCAAAAGTCTACAAAGCTGCAAGTTAATTTTAACTGATCATCCTATGGGGCAGGCCATCAAGGATGGGGATACATTTCTTCAAGTTCTGTGGGGTAGTGCCTTTGGGGTGATTCCATGAAGTTGACACAAATAATTTTCTATATCTTTCCAAGGAGGGGAATAGGATATGGGTGCCTTGTCCAGGTTAAGGGACTACAGGTCAGAAATTTATTGGCCTAAGCTGACAGATAATACCAAAAAAATAGGTAACTGTAGACCCCATGAGACTTGGCGAAAGTTAATTTAGCAATAGCAAGGCATGATTTCTTGTGTTGTCATAAAAAATCTGCTAAAAGACTGTGTAAGTGAGAAAACCTTGTTTTAGGCAAAGGCACTCCCAACATAGTGAGGGGATACAGGAGACGCAGAAGAAAATTCATTTTTACAATGGAGATTTGGCCTCATAATGACAAGGGGAGGGCTTGCTAATGTGAGAGATCAGTTGAAATAACACATAATAAAGGAATAAGGATTTGATTGATTATGGATTGGGTTCCTTGCACTATTCTGATGCCCAAATAGGTAAGCTCTGAAAGGTTCCAGCAAGTCTGAAGTGCAAGGGGTAAATCATGTTTAAAGGTGCTGTTATTCAGAGGCATAATGATTGTCTTAGCCATATTCAGTTTATAACTGGATATGGATCCAAATGTTTTGATCACCCATAAAACCTCTGGTAGTGAAGCCGAAGGGTGGGTAAGGTGTAGCCGAATATCATCTGCATAGGTGGATATTTTAAAAGAAAAGGGTCACAA
Organism: Neoceratodus forsteri; assembly: GCA_016271365.2. Classification (NCBI taxonomy): domain Eukaryota; kingdom Metazoa; phylum Chordata; order Ceratodontiformes; family Ceratodontidae; genus Neoceratodus; species Neoceratodus forsteri. The sequence continues at coordinate 1,063,098,569 of CM057451.1, read as the reverse complement.
GAGAATCACCATTATTTGCGCATTCTGAATAATGTGTCAAGTGAGGGGATCAAGATATAAGTTAAATAAATAAGGGGAAAGGGGGCATCCCTGTCCCATACCTCTATACAAAGAAAAAGGGTCAGACAACACACCATTACAATGAATAAGTGCTTCAGGACTTGAGTACAGTAACCTGATCTATTTAAGAAAATCTGGAGGAAAACTAAAAGCAGAGTAGAAAACAAAAAATTCTAGGAAACCTTGTCCAGTACTTTCTCGGCGTCCTGGGAAACCAACACCGAGGGGATATCGGAATTCCTGGATGACGAGAGAAAATGGAATAACTTCAGAAAATGATCTGAAACTAAAAGTCCCTGCATAAACCCTGTGTGCAATACACCAGGAACAGGGGCTGAGTGTGACATGCCAGGAACTGTAATATTAGTAGATGCTAGGATGACTCAGAGAGGGAGACTCCAACTTAGATTGGGTGGAACTATGAGATGGGGTACAAATAGACACAAACACACTGGGTAGTGGGGCAGGAGTCCCAGGAATGGAATGCTCCTGACAGGGCTAGAAACTGAATTGGGGGTGTGTGCTGGGAGGCTGTGACATCAAGGGAAGCAGTTACAGGATTCCTTGAATGAATGAGAATATAGTGCTTTGAAGGATGATAGTTTGATTGGAATGCCAGTCACAAGGTTTTTTGTAGGTTGTTCTATAGTGCGGGTAGAGCGTGATTAATGGCAGACCTACCAAAGTGCGACTTGAACTTAGGTACTGCAAGCGAGATGTAAGTAGATCACCTTAGGGCATACTTACCTACTGCATTTAGCGGAAGACAGTCTGAAATATGTTGGGGGCAGTAATTTAGTAATAGCCCTGTAGGTCCAGAGGGCTGCATTTCTCTGTCTTCTGTACCTGAGGGAGGACCAACTTACTGCAGCATAGAGGAAGCAGTGATGAGTAGAATAAGGAAGTCCAGTAATAAATTTCAGAGCACTATGGTACAGCGTGTTGAGTTTGGCCAGAGCAGTGGCAGTGCTTTGGCCTTATAGAAAGTCTGCATAATCCAAAAAGGTGAGGAAAGTGGTTTGAACCAGTCTCTTTTTTGCCTCCATTGTTGGCGGATTTTTGATCCTTTAAAAGAAGCCAAGCCTCTGTCTCAGCTTCTTTATCAGCTCATCAATGTGATCATTGAAGGAAAGCTTTTGGTCTAGTCAGACCCCCAGGTATTTGAATTTTGTGACATATGCCAGTGGTTCTCTGAGGAGTGTATGAATATGAGATAAGTTACATTGAATTGCAAGGTTATTACATAGAAACATAGAAACAGAATTTGATGGCAGATAAGGACTGCTTGGCCCACCTAGTCTACACATTTCCCTACCTAATGGATAGGCTGAAGAGTCTAGTTAACCAACAGCCTACTTCCTCCTACCCACCACTAGAATTGCCTTATGTCTGTCCCATGCTTTCTTGAATTCTCCCACTGTTTTTGACTCCACGACTTCCTCAGAAAGGCTGTTCCATGCATCCACAACCCTCTCCATGAAAAAATACTTCCTCACATTACATCTGAGACATCTCCCCCATCTTCAAATTGTGCCCCCTTGTTCTTGCACATCTCTTTTTCTGAAAGATGCTATCCTCTTGGACTTTCTTGATTCCCTTGAGGTACTAGACAGTTTCTGTCATGTCCCCCCTCTCCCTCCTTTCTTCAAGGGTATACATATTAAGCTCCTTTAGTCTCTCTTCATATTTCTTCTGGTACAGACCCTACACCATTCTGGTTGCCCTCCTCTGGACAGCCTCCACCCTGTCTATGTCTTTGCAGAGATAGGGTCTCCAGAACTGCACACAGTTCTCCAGATGGGGTCTCACCAACTGTCTGTACAGAGGGATAACAGCTTCCTGTTTTCCACTGGTGATGCTTCTCCCCATGCATCCCAGTATCCCCCCATCCCTCCTTGCTGCCTTCTCACATTGCTTGCCAACCTTTAGGTCATCTGATATAACTATCCTGAGGTCCCTTTCCATTTTTGTTGTTGTCATTATCTCACCTCCCATTGTATACTCTTCCCCTGGGTTTTTGTTTCCCAGGTGCATTACTTTGCACTTCTTTGCATTGAATCTAAGCTGCTGTACATTTGACCATTCCTCCACCTTGCCAAATTCCTTCTCATCCTTTCCACCCCACCTTGTGTATTAACGCTGTTGTAGATCTCTGTGTCGTCTGCAACAAGATATACTTTTCCTTCCAGTCCCTCGGCAATGTCACTTATAAAGACATTAAAAAGGACAGGACCCAGTACTGAACCCTGCAGTACCCCATTAGTAACCCCCTTTTCTTCACTGTGAACTCCGTTTACTTTTAGCCTCTATGTCCTGTTGTCCAGCCAATGTTTTACTAAGGCTACCACCCTGGGACCAACTCCCAGGCTGGCTAATTTGTTTATTAACCTTTTGTGCGGGACTGTGTCAAATGCCTTGCTCAAAGTCTAAGTAGGCCATGTCCACAGCCCCTTCCTGGTCTACTACTTTGGTCACCTAGTCAAAGAAGTTGATCAGATTCATCTGACGTGACCTTCCCACTGTGAATCCATGCTACCTTGGGTCCTGTGCCCTACTGGCCTCTAGGTACTCAACAATTATTTCCTTCAGAAGTGATTCCATCATTTTCCATACCACTGAGGTCAAACTGACAGGTCTGTAGTTTCCTACCTCTGTCTTGCTCCCTCTTTTGTGAAGGGGAATCACATCCACCCTCCTCCAGTCCTCGAGTACCACACCATCCTCCCATGATTTGTTAAAAAAGGTAGTCAATGGTGTTACTAGTTCTCCCCTTAGTTCTTTCAGAATTCTTGGGTGAATCCCATCAGGCCCCATTGCTTTGTTCACCTTCAGTTTTAGGAGTTCTTTTAGAACCCTTTCTTCTGTGAAAAGACTGATATTGACCTCCCTATCCAGAGTGCTTCTATTGATTGGATTAGGTACCTCCCCCCTTCTTCCTTTTTGAATACTGAGCAGAAGTATTCATTCAGTATCCCTGCTTTTTCACTGTCCCTCTCTGCCCACCCACCCTCCTCTATATTCAGACTCAGTATACCTCCATTTGTCTTTCTTCACTCCCTAATGTACCTATAAAAGGTTTTATCCCCCTTCTTAACCAAGTTGGCTATCTTTTCCTTGGTTTTAGCATTTGCAAAGGGAGAAAAAAGCATCATCTTTGTTTTCTTTGCATTCAGGAGCAGTTTCAGTTGCAGGAGTTGTCATTGTAGCAGGTTAAATTCTTGTTGAAGATCCCTGCAAGCTGCTTCTGGGGAGGACCTTTCAATGTAAAGTACCGTTTCATCGGCAAAAAGGGGAATGTTAGCAGCTTTGACATCAGTGTTGATTCTGTTTATGTATATTGCAAAGAGCAATGGACCCAGTACGAGCCTTGCAGTGCATCCCTCAGAAGAGGTTTCAGGGTTGAGAGCACCCCTTCCACCTTAATTTGCTGTTGCCATCCTGTAAGATAGTTTGAGAACCATCTCAGGGATAGGGAGTCCAGGCCGATGTTTTGGAGGGAGACAAGGAATAATCATGGTCAACATTTACAAACGCATTGCTTAAATCCAGAAATTCAGCGCAGATGAAGTTCTTAGTATCCAAGGAACACTGCCAGTCATTGGTCACTTTTGCAAGGGCTGAGATAGTACTATGATGTGGCCTAAAACCAGACTGTAGGGAGCGTAACAGATTAGCAATATCAAGGTAGTTCCTGTGCTGTATACTCACTATTTTCTCCAATAAGTTGGATAGGGTGGGGAATAAGGAGATTGCCCTATACTTGATCAGGTCACAGGGGTCTCCAGGCTTGAGGAGAGGGATTACGAGGGTGGTTTTCTGAGAGGGAGGGGATAACACCTTGTGAAAGGGAGAGATTAAAGAGATACGTGATAGGCACTGCCAGTACACAATGACTCAGCTTCAAGAAGAAGGGCTGTAAGAGGTCAGTCCCAGCACTCTTCCTGGTGTCCAGATGTAGGAGAAGATCCTAAACTTCCTTTAGAGTGGTAGGCTGGAGGGAGAATGCCAAGCTTGTGACTGGAGCCGATGCATCCAGTAAACCAAGTTGTGAGCAGAGGGTATTGGCAATAGAAGTATCGAATGCAAGTCCTGTGGTTGCAGAATGGTCATTAAAAGAGTTGAGGATGGAGGATTTGTCAGACACCACAGAAACATCAGTAGTGATTTTTGTGGGCAGGGTGTTCGGAGCAGCATGACCTTCAATATCCTTGATAGTTTTCCAGAACTTGGCTGAGGAATTGGTGGAAGAGTCCAGTTCTTTATGGAAATAACTAGCCTTGGCCCCTCTAGCCAACCTAGTACAATGGTTTCTAGCTTTTCTAAACAAGTCCCAATCCGCAGGGAGTTTTGTTCTCCAAGCTTTTTTCCAAAGCTAGTCTCTGTGCAGTAGAGAGGCTTTTAACTGCGCTGTAAACCATGGGCATGATTTTTTCTTACAGTGTATTTTGACCAGGGGTGCATGCCTATCCAGTGCCCCTAGCACAATCTCCTGAAAGATGTCATAAGCCATAAGCACTGAGTTTATCAGGTAGAAGTCCTGCCATCTCAAGGAGTCACACAGGTCAGAGAGAAATGCACCAATATCCAGGTTATGTCATTTCCTCTTGAGAAAGAATGTGGAAGAGGACGATACTTTGGGGAAGGATCTTACACACGCTATGAAGCAGTGGTCACTAAGGTCAGAGAAAAACACTCCGACGTGGGAAAACAGATGTGGTTTGTTTACTAAAATAAGATCTAGTAGGGAGCTATTGTTTGGGTATTTCTTTTTTTTTTCTATTTTCTCTTTATTTTTCCCCACCTGTCCAACGCTGACATCCGCCAGGTCAAGGCGCCTTCAGCTTCAACCTTACCCCGCTGAGTTATCCTTCAAAACTCCTGACCTGCCCCTCGGAGGGTGGGGTTGCGGCACTGGGCAGGTGCCACGATCAATGGGACTATCTTTAGGGATCCAGTCAGGAGGCTAATCTGAAGCCAAAGGCAGGCTTTACAGAGGTGGCAGACATGCAGGGAGGCTTTTTTTCCCCATATATGGGGGGCGGTGATGTGCAATGACATCCAGTGTCTGCCCCGGCACCTGGAACTGCTGCGTGCTGGTAACTTGAGGTACCCCTAGCCTCCACCAGGGGTCCATCAAGCACCGGACAGGAGCCCAACCCTCCTCCCGGAGAAGGAGCGCAGTCCACAGGATGCTTCATCCTTCTCCCCCTAGCCGGCCCTCCAGCGACTCGAGTCCATTCCCTAACCCGGGTCGCTGGCATCACAAGCGGAAATCCTACTGCTGCGCCGATGGGCCAGCTTTTGTTTGGGTCTTTCTTATTAGGATGCATTGCCTCCGAGATGAGTTGTGAAAGTCCAAAGGAGTCACAACGAGTTTTGAGAGGTAAATAGACATTGGACAACCAGTCCAAATTAAGGTCTCCTGATATAATAATCTCTGACTGCAAGGATCCCAGCAAATTAGTTAGATGATCTAACAACTGTAGACCCATGGGGGCTATAGCATCCTAGGCTGCAGAATAACATAGAAGAGGAGAACTTGACTTTGAGGGTCAGGCTTTCAAATTCTTTGTGGATTTAGGTTGACTCTATGACAAAGGTGGAAATTTTATCCTTGACATAGATGAGAACTCCTCCTCCTATGGATGGCCTATCAGTTCTGAATAAGGAATATGATGGAATATTCACCTCCCGATCAGCATACCTGGTCGAGCCAAGACTCTGTGACCACAAGTACATCTGGCAGAGTATGGCTAATCCAGGCTTGTATTGATGCAAACTTTTTAAGGAAGCTACATGCATTAATATGCATGAAGCTCAAGCCTTTGATACTGGCTAGGTCAGCAGGGGATAAAATAGTTGTGGGGGACCAGGATTGAGCTCAACATTTCTGGAGCATATCAATAGAAGCAGCAATAGTTTCTTGGTAGCTTCAAGGAATAGTCTATGTGCTTTGGGTTTATCCTGCTTGGTACTGCAAACATTAAGCTTTGGGGGGACCCTGAGTCAGCTAGTTAGAGGGCCTAGCGATATGTAGAAGAGTGCCCTAGCCAAAAAAAGCAGGGAATGCTGGGGATTCATTGCAGAGGGGCACAGGATCCTACCTTCTATGGCGTGTGCAGTTGCAGTAGTAACTCACCACGGTGGTTGTAATGCAGGTTCTAAGGTAGGTATCAAGACCACCAAAATGCAAGAGTCTGAGGGGTCAAGAGGTTCATGGCAGTCCAGGGTGATACTGTATGTGACTAGAGATGCAGTGAATTTAAATTCCGTTGGCGAAGTGAATGCATAGTGGGCACTTTGAGTTGCCAATCCGCTACGCAGAGTGGGCAATGCAAAGTGCTCACTCCGCCTTGTCATTACCACTTCTCGTTAACTCAGAATGGCAATGCGAAGTAAGGCGAAGTCATTTTTTTAATGGACTACGCGTTCCTCATTATGATTCTAAGTGATCCACTTGGTGTTTCAGATTTGGCAGCCCCACCACACATCACATGGCTTGTAGTACTGCAAGTCACATGCTCTTTAACTAGGAAGAAAGTGAGCCATACAAGCAGACACTTTTACTTTCTCCTGTGCAGATGGAGAGAGAGTTATGTGTTTTATGACTGCTGATACTTTGAGAGCAGAGCGAGAAGGAGATTTAAACTTTGATTTAGACCCAACAGCTTTTTTAAAAGCTACATTTTTTTGTCTTTTCTGTACTCTTTTTTACTTAATTTGTTCGTTCTGTAAATTTTATTTTTCTTACCTTTGTAAGTAGTTAGTTGTTTGTCTGTGTGACTGTGTGTGTGTGTGTGTGTGTGTGTGTGTTGTGTGACAGTGTGAGTAGTAATTGCTCAGACTGAGGGAGCTCAGTAGGAGAGATGGACTAGGGTGAGGGAATGTCTGGGGTGGGAGCATCTCTGGGAGAGCGTGGTAATGGTAAGCATTGTATTGTGTGCATGTGTGGAGGGCATGGGCACCCATTCCTGTTGGACCGCTCAATACTTGTAAATGCCCCCCCCGGAAGCAGGACTAGCACCGCCTCCTGTCCTGAGTCTGAGGCAATTGAACCACCACCACCACCACCACCAAGTCCAGGTTCTCTGGAGCAGGATGTGCCTATTTCCCCGGGCCCAGGTTTGGATCCCATCCCTGTTCAGCACTGTGACCAGCCGGCTGCCAGTTCATCTGGCCATCCCATGCCTGTGCCTGGTCCTCCCTGCACCTCCACTGTTTGGCAGTTCTTTTACTATGTGGGGGGACAGCAGTGTGGTCAAATAATGCCTATGTGAGGTGGAGGTGCGCAGTGGCCCCCGGGGGACTCACCTGGGGACTGAGGGCCAGTGCACCCATATGCTCAATCACCAGCAGTTGGAGTGGCAGACTGCCACAGAATGGACCATGCCTGCACCTGCTTGCCATTCTGTGGCAGAGGGTGCAGTGCTGCATTGTGGCATCCCTAAGAAAAGGAGGGCCCCAGCAGCACCTGCTGCTCCACCAGCACCCCCACCCCCCCACCACCACCACCAGCAGGTCAACCTGTAGAATGTGTGGACCCCAGAGAACTGCATGTAACACAGGCTGACTTGGCAGTTCTCTGGAGTGCTGTTGAGGATAACAATGAGAGGGTGAGTGCTGTGGAGCAGCGGCTAGATCACATACAGGGACATCAGTTGCAATTTATGTCCATGCTGGACAGCTGCTGGATCACCATGGGAACCCACATTATTTTTTTTTTCCTCACACCATGTGCCCCCCCACATCTTCCTTGCTGTGTTATAAAATGTATTCCTCCACCATCCCCGACCCTTGTATGTAATTATGCCCTTTTTTTGCTGTCTTCCATATGCGTGACACTTTGTATTCTGAGCAGTGCAAATATACTTTACTAAACTGCATGTGTGCATTCAGTCTTCTTTCCAGTCTGTGTTTGTACTGCAGACACTGTCCAACTCCCTGACTTAAAAACAAACATTAATGAGTACAATGGTGGGGTGGTGAAGCATGGAGAGATACTACAAAACAGGCTGACAATACATCCAAGTAACTATTAAAAAAAATTGATGTTGTGATTCATGACATGATTATGAATTGTGATTTGTGACTGCATTTGTGACCGTGATGATGAAGAAAAGTGAATGCCTACCGCCTACGGCTGTACTTCCCTGATGAGCTGTAGCTTAAAACTCCCAGACTTAAAAACACGTATCAATGAGTACAATGGTGGGGTGGTGAAGCCTGGAGAGATACTACCAAACAGGCTTACAATACATCCAAGTAACTAGGAAAAAAATTAATGTTGTGATTCATAATGTGAATGATCGTGAATCGTGATTTGTGACTGCATTTGTGACCGTGATGATGAAGAACATGATTTGTATCACGAGTGGCTCGTGATGATTGTCCTGGCTTAAAAATGCATATTAACGAGTACAATTTTCATGCAGAATTAAGCACCTCACCTGTCCAGTACTCTGAAGGGAAGTCAAAGAAACAACTGTGACTTAAGTTACAGATGGAGATTGGGTCCTAAAGAGATGCAAATACACAGACAGATTAAGATTGTACTGTGCACTGAAGAGATGCAGACACAAAGGCACAACACTTAACCAGTGCTCACCATCAGAAATTCAAATCTGGAAAAGAATACCTTTGCTGGTTGGGGCGGGACACGGGAGGGGGCAGTGTAATGCACTGCTGCAGTAACAGTCACTAGTACTAGTACCAGTAAAGATACCACAAAGAAGTACAAAAATCACACAGCTGCAGCGGATAGCAGCTTCACATTGCTGAAATTATTATGTAGCAAATAAAAAGGGTCTGATTTGATGACACGTGTCCCATACCTACTCACACACACACACACCAAGTAATGCATAGCAAATTGAAAACTTCAGTAATATAACCACATATTTTAAACAGACTACAATTATGCACTGCTGCACCACAACAATCAGCAAAAAAAAATGGCAAGAAATAGTGACAATATTACTGTGTGTACATTAACACAGTTATACAAGAAAAATATCACCAAAACAGAAAGCACTGTCTTTTTCTCCAAGTTAATCTACCTAAACCACAGATATACCCCTCCCCCAAAGCACACTTCCACTGTCTCTCAGTATACAGACTGAATGTTGTACATTAACATTCAAAATCCATACACAAACAATAAATGCTCAATGTTATGAGCACAGGAGGGCTTCCTATAATCGATGAACTAAAGTTTCAGCAAAAAAAATGACTCAAAAAGGTTTTTTTAACAGCTTTTTGAAAGTTTAAATTGCAGAGAGCTCTCAGAGCAGATTGTCTCCTACAGCTTCCTACACACACTACCCCAAACTGAGGCTGTGCAGAACAATCTAGAGCCCATGTAACCTGAAATCCCATGAAACACTGCAAAATTCACCTTTGGAGCTTAAAAACAAAGCAAAGTAAGGTCGCCTTAAGAATTGGTGGAGGAATCACAAGTCTCATCTAAAGTACCTGTGTTTCATGCTCCAGGTCTCACACAATCAGTTTTGTGTCTTGCTTTTTGGGTTGTATTCTGCATCGCTTGTTTTTGCCAAGTTCTTTACTGTGGTGGCTGCTGCCATCTGCGGGGAGGGCCTCAATGTCTTCCCATAAGATGATTGGCTTCTGAAGGCCCTATCATAGGAGACTATAGTATACACACTGTTGTGGACCTGACAGTTGTTTGACCAGTTGGGTATCCTGGTCAGTAAACCAAAATTGGTCCTTACCTCATGCCAGCAACTCCAATATGTAGGGTTTGTCTTGGACACAGGTCTGGGTCAGGGATTTTTGCCCTCAGACTGTGCTATGGCACTGGAGGCCCAGGCTCAGCAAGTTTCATCCAGCAATTTTGTTTCAGCCAGATGCCTTTTACCGCTCATTGGGATCAACAGCTGCCATACTGACTGTCCCACTGCTGCAGCTGCACTTAAGGATCCCACACTGTCTCCTCAGGGAACAGTGGGCACAGCATTCCAATGAGTCGGAGTGTCTCATACATGTGACTCCTAAAGTCCATCACTCCCTGCTCTGGTGATTGGACCACTGCAACCTAGAGACACAGTACATTTTCCTGCAGTCATCCCCACTCCTAGTGCTGACCTTGGACCCTTCAGGTTCAAGTTGGGGTGCTCATCTGGGCTACTTCAGGACTCAGGGCCACTGGATTCCTCTTGATATGGTTCTGTGCAGCAACGCTTTACAAATGAGGGCTATTTTGTGTGTCTTACAGGCCTTTGACACCCTTCTTCTGTGCCATTAGCTGCTGAGTCACATAGGCAATCTTTCAGTGATGAACTAGGCAAGGCAAGACACATTTATTTATATGGTGCACATTCCTGAAGGCTCTGGACGCCTTACATAAAAATAGAGAAAGTAGTACAAAAAAAATAAAAATGTTGCAAATACATAAAATACAATATATAACATATAATTCCAATTAAAATTAATAAATGCAATCTTAAAATATAACAGCTCTGATTAGTTCATTTTCAATCACAATGGTGCTGTGTGCATATTTATGGAATACATGTAAACAGAGGAGAGAAAGAAGTAAGTGCCTCAGCTGGGACTTGAACCCAGGCTGCCCAGACTATTGTTCCTGTCACACTAACCAGCTTCACCACCATAGCAACTGGAACTTGGGCTCTCCCAGAGCACACACTACTGTCTGCCAGTCACAGCTGAGGCACTTAGTTCTTTCTGTCCTCTATTTGTATGTGTTCCATAAATATGCACACCACACCCATGTGATTGAAAATGAAGTAATTATTTGTGCAGCACCAGTTTGTGCATAGGCGAAAGAGTAGTGTGTGCTCTGGAACAGCTCAAGTTCCAGTTGCCTTGGTGGCGCAGCTTGTTAACATGACCGGAATGGTATTCCGGGTGGTCTGGGTTCAAGTCCCAGCTGTAGCACTTAGCTCTGATTAGCCTGGGAAGGCCAGCTTGAAGAGACTACATCAACCATCAGGGTAAGGTCTACTTGTATCATCTCTGCAGAGAGGCAATGAAAATTTGACACGGAACAATTGGGAACGGGAAGGTGGGGAAGAGTACAAGAGACAGAAATGTAAGGAAAAGAATAGAATGAAGGGGAAAATGCACAGAATTGAGGTGGAGGGTAGTGTCACTAAACTGTCATAGTCATAGTAACAAGATGGAAGATCTGCAGGTGCTGTTAGTTGAGTGGAAGGTGGACATTGCAGCAATTACTGAGACTTGGAACACACCCCACTATGACTGGTACCTCACAATTCCAGTATACAAACTATATTAATGAAACAGGTCAACAGGCAAAAGGGGGGTGTCAATTTATGTCAAGAAGCGAATAACATGCATGATAGAGGAGAGGGTGGGGGGTGGAAACATTGTGGATTCAATTACAGTCTAATAGAAGGAGAAAAGCGAGGTTGGGGATGGTCTACAGACCACCCTACCAAGAAGAGGAAAGGGTCAGGGAACTGAGTTTGCAATTGCTGGAACAGAAATACTGAAGCTGTCGGCAGGCAAGGACCTCTTGGCCCACCTTGACTGCCCTATATTCCCCACTTACTGTGCCACCGCAGACCCTACTTCATCTTTGTTCTTCTCCCCCCCAATTGCCTTACTTCAAATGTCCCCTTGTTTCTGTCTCATGCATGCTTGAATCCTACTACCATTTTAGCACCCACCACCTCTGCTGGGAGGCTGTTCCAGGCATCCACCACCCTCTCTGCAAAGAGTATTACCTTACATCTCCTCTATGCATCACTCCCCTTCAGCTTTATAGCATGACCCCTTGTTCTGGAGCATCTTTTTCTATGGAAAATCCTATCTTCCTGTACTTTATTAATACCCATGAGGTATTTGAATATTTCTATTATATCCCCTTGTTCCCTCCTTTACTCTAGCTTCTTGAGTCTTTCTTCATTGGGGGTTTTGATGCAAGCCCTGCACCATTTTGGTAGCTGTCCTTTGTACCACCTCCACCCTATCTATGTCTTTCTGGAGATAAGGCCTCCAGAACTGGACACAGTACTCAAGGTGGGGTCTTACCAGTGATCTATACAGGGGTAATACTATTTCCCTCTTTCTGCTGGTGATGCCCCTCCTTATGCACCGTGCATCCTGCTAGTTTTCCCCACTGTCTTATCACACTGCTCGGTTACAGTACTTTCAGGTAAACAGAAATGATTACCCCCAGGTCCTGTTCCTGTTTTGTAGTTTCTAATACCTCCCCAACCAATTGGTACATTGCTCCTGAGTTTCTGTACCCCAGTGTATGATGTTGCACTTTTCTGCATTGAAACCCAGCTGCCATTCCCTTAACCATTCTTCCAGCATTTTCAGATCAACCCTAATTTTTTCTACCCCCCCCCACCCCGGTGTGTCCACTCTGTAGCATATTTTTGTGTCATTCGTGAACAGGCATACTTTCCCTTCCAGCCCTTGTGCAATGTCACTAATAAAGACATTCAAGAGGACCTGGCCTAGCACTGATCCTTGTAGCACCCCACTGGTCAACTTGCCATCTCCAGAGTGTACTCCATTTACCACCACCCTCTGTCTCCTAGTGCTTAGCCAATTTCTTACCCATTTTTTCTACTTTTAAACCCACTCCTAGGTTGTCCAGCTTGCTCACCAGTCTTCTATGTGGAACAGTGTCAAAGGCCTTACTGAAATCCAGGTAGGCCACATCTACCGCTCCTCCCTGATCCACTTCCCTGGTCATCCAGTCAAAGGACTCAATCAACTTCCCCCTGTGAAACCATGTTGTCTTGGATCCTGTAATCCACTGGCTACAAGGTATTCCCCAAACCTTTCCTTCAGTAGCAATTCCATTCCTTTATCCACTACTGAGTGAGGCTGACAGGTCTGTAATTTCCTACCTACTTCCTATTTCCACTTTTGTGTAGTGGAACCACATCTGCCCTCCTCCAATCCCTGGAACCTCCCCTTTTTCTAGTGATAGGTTGAACAGAACTTTCAGAGGTGCAGCCAGCACTTCCTTAAGCTCCCTCAGTATCCTAAGGTGCACCCTGTCAGGTCCCATTGCTTTGTGTACTTTTAACTGTGCTAGTTCCTTGAGGACTCTCTCCTCTGTAAAAGGACTAGTATCCACCTCCTTTCCTTTAATGCCCTTGTCCCTTATCTTTGGCTTGTTACATACCCCTTCCTCTGTAAATACTGAACAAAACTAGGAAGCTGCAGGGCAGGGAGAGGTGGTAGTGGTGGGGGACTTTTGCCTGCCCTAGGTGGACTGGAGCATACCATGCACATCCTGAGCCAGGAGTCAGGTAATCCTAGAAGCAATTCAGACTGGGTTCCTGACTCAGGGCATTGCAGAGCACACAGGGATGGGGCAATCCTTGATCTTGTGCTCACAAATGGGAAGCATGTACAAGAGATAATGGTTAAGGAGCCCCTGTATAACATAGAAACATAGAAGCTGACAGCAGATAAGGACCGCAAGGCCCATCCAGTCTGCCCATTTCTTTTTCTACCTTATAAATGTGCCATAGTCCTTTGCTGTCAGTGGCCTAGCTATTCATACTCATCTGTAGTGCTCCCTTATGCATATCCCATGCCTGTTTGAAGCTCTGTACTGTATTCATAGCCACCACTTCCTGAGGTAGGCCGTTCCATGCATCTACCACACTTTCTGTGAAAAAGAACTTCCTCACATTACTCCTTAATCGGCCTCCCTCTAATTTCATGCTGTGTTCCCTTGTCCTGCTATTTTTCTTATATTGAAACATGTTAGACTCTTTCACCTTGTTAATACTCTTAAAGTGTTTGAATGTTTCAATCATATCACCTCTCTCCCTCCTTTGCTTTAGGGTATACATATTGAGCTCCATTAATCTGTTCTCATATGTCTTCTGATGCAGTCCCTGCACCATTTTGGTTGCCCTTCTCTGGACTGCCTCAATTTGGTTAATGTCCTTGTGAAGGTGTGGCCTCCAGTACTGCATGCAGTACTCCAGATGGGGCCTAACCAGTGTCTTGTAAATTATTACCTCCCTCTTACGACTTGTGATACCCCTACTAATACACCCTAACTTCCCCCTAGCCTTACCTACTGCTTTAGAGGTCTGCTTGGATGATTTCAGGTCATCAGCGATGATGATGCCCAAGTCTATTTCTTCCTTTGTGACTGCCAGCAACTCCTCCCAGCCTATAGGTGGCTTCAGGGTTTCTCTTCCCTGTGTGCATGATCTTGCACTTCTTTGCATTAAATCCCAGTTGCCACTCTTCCAACCATTTTGCTAGTTTATCCAGATCTCTTTTCATTCTGCCCAACCCATCTGGATCATCTACTCTGTTGCAGATCTTAGTGTCATCTGCAAACAGACAAGCTTTACCCTCCAGTCCATCTGCAATGTTACTGATGCAGATATTGAAGAGGACTGGCCCCAGAACTGATCCCTGTGGTACCCCACTTGTGACTTGGATCTCTTCTGACTGCATACCATTTACCACCACTCTCTGTTTTCTACCCGTCAACCAGATTGCCACCCAGTTGACCAACTTCTGACCCACCCTGAGCCTACTCAGCTTGTTAATCAATCTTCTATGTGGAACAGTGTTGAAAGCTTTGCTGAAGTCAAGGTAGGCTACATCAACTGCTCCTCCCTTGGTCCACTACTCTGGGTACCCAGTCAAAGAAATCTATGAGATTTATGTGGCAGTGACCATCCAACAGTGTAGTTCAGGTTGGATATGGGCAGGAAAGCATCCCCAAAATCCTGGATTTCAAGAAGGCTGACTTCAAGAAGATGGGTGAGGTGCTAAAGAGTGGATATGGGCATGGACCAAAAATGGTCCATCATCAAAGAAGGAATTCTGGCTGCAACAGTGGAGTGTGTTAAGCTCAAGGGGAAAAACTTAAGGATCAAAGCACCCAGCTGGTTCAGCTCAGAGATTGCCCATGTGATGAGGGACAGGAGGTCAGCTTATAGGAGATACCAGAAGATCAAGAGAGAGGAAGATAGGGAAAACTACCTAAAGCTGGCCAGAAGGTGGTAAGCAAAGTAGAGCGGCAGGCTAAGGCACAAAAAGAACTGCAGATAACTGAAGGAATAAAAAAGGGAAGGAAAGCCTTCTTTTGCTATATTAGTGAAAAAAAAGGACAAAAAGGATGGGATTGTTAGGCTTAGAAAAGAGGATGAATGGATATAGGAGAATAGGGAAAAGGCTGAGTTGCTGAATGAATATTTCTTCTCCATTTTCACCAGGGAAAAAGACAGACCAGTACCTATGGAGGGAGGGGGAGAAGGGAGCATGGATGTGGTGATAGAGGAGGATAGAGTGAGGGAGGGAGGGTCTGCTAGCACTGAAGGTGGACAAATCTCCAGGCCTGGATGGCATACATCCAAGGGTACTGAGAGAGCTGGCAGGTGAGCTTGTGGAGCCACTGATGGGCCTGTTCAATAGTTCCCTGGAGACAGGCGTGGTGCCACAGGATTGGAGAATGGCACATGTAATGCCACTCCATAAGACCAGTGCCAGGGATGTCCCAGGGAATTGTGCAAGCTTATGGAGACCCTACATCAGGAAAAGTTGATAGGGTATCTAGAGGAGAATGGTCTCCAGGATGAGAGGCAGCATGGATTTGTGGGAGGGAGATTGTGTCAAACAAATCTGATTGACTTCTTGGACTGGGTCACTAAGGAAGTGGACAAAAGCCATGCAGTCAACATCCTTTATCTGAACTTCAGGAAGGCCTTTTACCCTGTACCCACAAGAGATTGAGCAGGAGGCTGGCAGATCTCAGGGTAGGGTAGAAAATGATCAAGTGGATAGAAAACTGGCTGCAGGACAGGAACCAGAGGGTGGTGATTAGGGGAGTGTTATCTAGCACCAGGGAAGCTACCCGCAAGGTCCCATAGGGCTCAATGCTGTGGCCGGTGTTGTTCAATGTTTTCATCAGTGACACTGGGGAAGGCATCAAGGGCAAACTGTGCCTATTTCCAGATGACACCAATCTCTGTGAGAGGGTGGGCACAGAGGAAGGGATACAAGCATTGTGGGAAGACATGAGTAAACTTGAGAAGTTGTCAGGGATTTGGCAGCTTGTCTCCAAGGCCAGGAAATGCATAGTTATGCACATTGGAACGAGGAATCCAAGGATTGGGTACCACCTGGGGGGGCAGTGTAGCAGCTGTGGAGAAGGAGAAGGATCTTGGGGTGATGATCACTAGCAACCTGAAACACTCCACATAGTGCAAAAAAGCAGCAGCAAAGAAAAACAAGATGCTGGGGTGTGTATATCCAGAGGAATCAGCAGTAGGGTGAAGGAGGTCACAATGCCCATGTACAGTTTACTGGTGAGAACACATCTAGAGTATGGAGTAAGATACTGGTGTCAATACCTTAAAAAGACATCAATCTGCTAGAGGCAGTCCAAAGGAGGGCAACTAAGATTATTACAGGTCAGCAGGGTAAAACATATGAAGAGAGGCTGGGAGCCCTGAATATGTATTCCCTGGAGGAGAGAAAGGAGAGAGGGGATATGATAGAGACCTTCAGGTACCTGAAGGGAATAAGTAGGGTGCATAAGGAGGGTCCCTTTAAGCTAAGTGGCTGCCAAACCATGAGGGGACATAGTCTAAAGCTGATAGTGGGGAGGTTTAGAAAGGAGGTTAGGAGGCATTTCTTCATGGAGTCAGTGGTGGCCAGTTGGAATGCCTGCTAGAGGAAGTGGTCTCAATGAAGTCAGTGAGATAGGCATAAGGGGAACATATGGGGCTTGAGGTGGAAGATGGAGAAGAGGGAGGACCAGGGAGGGAGGAGGGCCAAGGACAGAAGCATAGGCTGAGGACCCTGCAATATGAGCAGACTGGCTAGACCTGAATTACCTTCTTCTGCTGGCTTCTTCATATGTTCATATGAATGATGGGACACAACATATTCTTGTCAACAGTGTCCCTAGCTAGAACTCTGAGCACCCTAGCAGATTGCCTCATTCAGTCTCATGTGCTCTGCCATGAGTGAGAACTCTTTTACTCTGTTATGGATGACATCTTCAGGAAATGGGGTCACCTGGACATAGGCCTGCTTACATCATAATACATTACAAAACTGCTGTGTTTCTGCTTGCTTGCTCTAGAGGCTGGAGTTTTCGAATGAGACGTATTGTTCATCTCCAGGAAAGGGAAGTTCCTGCACACTTTCCCCCATTCCTTCTCATAAAGAGGGTTCTGGTCAAGCTGTGGGAAGAATCTCCCACCTTGATTCTGGTGGCCCCATACTGGCCAGACAAATTTTGTTCCATCTACTCCAGCAATTGGCTGTTGAACTCCCGGTCACTCTCCCTCTGCTGACAGGATTCCTGACAAAGGAGCAGGGTGTTCTATTGCACCCAGATCTGTGGTTCCTGCACCTCCATGCCTCACTCCTGAGGACATAGAGTTCTCCCTCTTTAGAGATTCCCAGCAGCTGCTGCTGTTCTACTGGCAGCTCAGGAGCCATCAACATGGTATACCTGCTCACAAAAATGGAAATGTTTTGCAGTTTGGTGTACTGCTCATATCCTGGATCCCTTTACATGTCTGGATAATTTAGTCCTGGACTTTGTCTTGTCCCTTAAGAACTCTGGCCTGGGGTATTCCTTTATAAAGGTCCACTTAGCAGTGGTGTTGGCTTTTTGTGCCTTCATAGAAGCCAAGACAGTGACCCAACTTGCTGTTCCCAATAAGTTCCTCAGAGGTATCCTCCTCTTACATCTCCCAGTCTGTGATCCAGTTCCAGTGTTTGACTTTAATTTGGTCCTAGAGACCCTGACTATGCCTTCCTTTGAGACTACTGCTACTTGTGAGCTACTTCTCCTTTACTGGAAGACACTGTTCCTAGTGGCTATGACACCTCCTAAACACATATTGGAGCTGCAGGCTCTGGTTGAAGATTCCCCTTTTCTTATTTTCCACAAGGATGGAGTTATATTATGTACTAATCTTCATTTTCTTCTGAAGGTCATGTCTGAGAGGGCACTAAACCTGACCATTGACATTGCTGTTTATTTTTCAACTCCCACAGAGAGTGGGGAATGTAATTTACGTACGCTGGATGACCGCAGGATTCTGCACTGGTATTTGGATGTATGAAGGATAGTAGAAAATCCTCACAACTGTTTGTGGCTTTTGTCCACTGGATGGTGGGCTCTTCTGTTTCTAAGCAAGCCCTATCCAAATGGTTGGCCAGCTGTATTGCTTCATGTTACCAGAAGCATGGTATGCAGCTTCCTAGTCTTGTCCAAGCTCACTCCACTTGAGGAGTGGCTACCTCAGTGGCTTTTTTACATGATGTGTCCATGGCTGACATGTGTACTGCTGCTGGTTGGAGTAGTGTTCCCGCATTTACTAAACATTACAGTTTGGGCATTATCGTTAGTAGGTGTTCTGACTTTGGCCTCATTGTTCTGCAAGTCTTCCTTACTCAGAATCCTTATGTCCAGCTACAGTCACAGCCAAAGATATGTTCAGATATTTCCCAAAATTTCTGTGATATTTCTAGAGAAATCTCCTGCTTTCTGCATTTCCACAGTAGGGGTAGCAGAGAGAAACTCTTCAGAAATTTCACGAAATATCTGGTAACTACTGTATCCTCCCTGCTTGGGAATCATTCCATGATGTGGCTCAATGGAGGGAGATATTTTTGAAGAAAATGTAATAGTTACTTACCGTAACAGTAGATCTCCAGAGAATCTGCTCCATTAAGGCACAGCTCTCCCTCCGCCTTCCCCCTTGTCAGGTGACAGGTGGCTATTCTGCTTGCTCTCAGAAGCTGGTTTTCCTCTGATGCCTCCTTCAGCATCTGTACTCAGGTTTCCATATACTCTCCTGTGAGTGCCTAGTTTGGTCCTGGTCACTTCATTCCCTGCCAGTCCAATGATCCTCTAAGCTTGTATCCAGCAGGGAATTGAGGCATGCTAGGGACTCCGACATTATACAGGCACTAATTAGGTTTGTCATCATGGGTGTCCCCAGCCAGCAAAATATTTACAGATAGTCCCATCACCGATGGCTTACCATTCCATGATGTGGCTCAATGAAGGAGATTCTCTTGAAGATCTACTGTTACTGTAATTATTCTTTCTTCAGACATTTAAGGGGAAAAAGGAAGCAGGGAGAGGGTATTGTTAGGCTACAAGAGGGTAGAAGGGTTATAAAGGAAGATAAACAAAAAGCAGCTGTCCTTAATGATTACTTCTGCTCTGTCTTCACAAGGGAAGATAATGGTCCCCTGCCTGTCTTAAAGTGGCATCAAAACATCTGCCAGGAGTTTTCCTGAAATGAGGCAGCCAGTCTTTACCAGAGAAAAGGACTAGAATGGGCTTGTGGCCCTAAAGGTATATAAAGCACTAGGGTCAGATGGGAGATGGGATGCGCCAAAGGGTACTCTAGGAATTGATGGTTGAACTGGCTGAATCCCCAGTAAGGCTATTGAATAGCTCAATTCAGAGATGGGTAGTTGCAAAAGACTGGAGGGTTGCAGATGTAGTCTCACTACACGGTGGGGGGGGGGTTCAAGGAGCAATTGGAGGATTACAGATCTGTCAGCCTTACCTCTGAACTGGATAAGCTGATGGAGTGACTGATCAAAGATGACCTTGTGGACTGCTTAGAAAGCAATGGTCTACAGCACAGTAAACAGCATGGGTTTGTGGCAGGGAGGTCATGTTTGGTAAATCAGATGTTTTCTGTGGGCAACAAAGATATTTGACAAGGTCTATGCTGAGGATTTACTGTACTTTGATTTCAGCAAGGCATTTGACTCAGTGTCACACAGAAGACTGATGAAAAAGCTGAAGGACCTAGGCATGGCTAGGGACATTGCTAGTGGGTAGGAAACTGGTTGAAGGAGAGACAGCAAAGGGCGGTATTAAATGGGGTAAAATCTGCTAAATTCGGTTATTAATCTAGACCCTTCCACCTATACATACCTATCTTACACTCAACATAGAATCTACATACCTACCTGCAGTACATTGATTTATGTGATACATGCTTACAATATGATTTTTATGGGGATGACTGTTTCTATGAGTTTAGATTTTACCTTAAATTTATTACTGAGTTGTCTATTTTACTTGACAATTGAAGTGTGCTCACTGGGATTTTCAGGGGGTGAAGGTGGGAGGGAGGTTTCTTTTTTATTCCTTTTTTCTTTATTTTTTGCACCAAAGTTTAATAATGGGATTATTACATCTGGACTATTCTTGTATGATGCTACCTAAGTACTATGTTATTATGCATAACTTATCTTGATTTTTCTTGGTTTGTGGTTGTAATATTGTATAAAATAAAAATAAACTTAATTGCAAAAAAAAAAATGGGGTCAAATCAGAAGAGAGGAAGGTCATGACTGGGGGGCCACAGGGATCTGTCCTGCATCCTGTCCTCTTCAATATGTTCATTAACGACATTGGAGAGGGCATCTGGGGCAGGTTGTGTCTCTTCACAGATAGAGGTGGGCGAAGTGGCCAAAATTCTCTCCGAGAAGCAATTCACGGAGTAATGTGGAATCCACAAAGTAATCTGCAACACGAAGCGGAGTACTTCGCATCATAATGAGGAACACAAAGTCTATTGATAACAATGACTTCGCATTACTTCGCCTTCCCCCAACCACTTCTGCACCCATTTTAATGTGAAGTACATAGAAATCAATGTACTTCGCATCATTTTGCCTTGTTATTGAGTGCCAAGGTGAATTTTGCAGTGATTCATGGAAGTGCAGGTGACATGGGCTCTAGATTGTTCTGCACAGCCTCAGTTCTGTGTAGTGTGTGTGTGTATTGGTAGATGGAGACAGTTTCCTCTCATAGCTCTGTGATTCAGATTCTCTAAAAGCTGTTAAAAAAGCCTTTTTGAGCATTTTTGTTTTCTCAAGATTTAGTACATCGATTGTAGGAAACCCTCCTGTGCTCATATCATCAAGCGTTTATTGTTTTTGTGTGGATTTTGAATGGTAATTTAGAACATTCATTCTGTGTACTGATATACACTTGAAGTGTGATTTGGGGGAAGGGCATATCTGTGGTGGAAGTAGGTTAAAACTGGGAGAAAAAGGCAGTCTTTCTATTTTGGTTATATTTTTCTTGTATAACTGTTAATATACACACTAATATTTTCAGTAATTCTTGACATTTTTTTTTGCTGATTATTGTGGTGTAGCAGTGCATAATTTCAGTGTGTTTAAAAGATTTGGTTATATTTCTGAAGTTTTCAATTTGCTATGCATTACTTGTAGTGTGTGTGATGCGTGCCATCAAATCAGACACATTTTATGGTGTCACAGAGTAATTTCAGCAGTGTGAACCTGCTATTGACCGCACCTGCATGATTTTGTACTGCTTTATGGTATCTTGGTTTTGGACTGTTACTGAAATGCACTGCACCCCCCCCCCCAACTGGCAAAAGGTATTCTTTTCCAGATTGGATTGTGACTTGTGAGCATTGGTTAAGGTGTTGTTGTGGCTTTGCATCTGAATCTCTTCTTGATTGTGCAGTGCAATCTTAATCTGTCTATGCTTTTGCATCTGTTTAGTGCCCAATCTCCATCTGCAAGCCACAGTTGCTTTTTTTTTTGGCTTCGCATCCACTGGCCCAGGCTGAAAGTTCAGAAATCTAAACTCTGTTAGAATTTTCTTAGTGATCCCCCAAAATGCCTGCAAAGAGACATGCAAACAAAGCTTTTCTGGCCATGGCACTACTGCCAGTGGCAAGACTGTCCATGGGCATGGTAGTACGTAGACGTGTATAGCTGATGTCACTAAAGGGATTTCTCCATCAATGTTTTTTAACAGCACAATCTGTAGCTTCTCTCATAGTTGGAGGAGATGATGTTGTCCCAGCTGGTGGTGTTAATGCAGTTCCTGCTGGCATGAGTACTGCTGCCACAAGTTCCACTTCTAACCAGTTCACCATTTCAAAAAATATAGTCGAGTCTAAAGCTGTGACTGACAGTGTAAATTATGTCATATTCCCCATTAACATCCCCATGGTAGTTGAACATGATTCTGATCCTGGCAACGGTAACTCACAATGTCACATTTCTTCCAGCACTGTTGAGGTCATGCCTTTGCCATCCAATGATTCAAAGTGTGGTGCAAAAATATCTGGTGATGATGATGATGATGATGCTGTGGTTGGAACATGTTCTGTATGTGACAGCATCCAAGCTGAAAATGTGGATGCAGATGATGTTGATGAATATGATAATGAGTTCAGTGACCCCTGTTGGGAACCAGAGGAAAAGAAAGTCAAGTTGGCTGTGTCTGCGACTATTGGCGCTAAATGCTCCCCTCCTCAAAAAAGTTGCGATTTAGTGGTTCCTGTTGATGATAATGATGATGACCCAGCAATAATCATAGGTAGTCATGGTGGTCAGTTGGAGTTCAAGTGTGTCCAGCCTGAAAAATCATGTAGCACCACCCCCCCCCCATTTCAGGGGTTAAAAATCAGAGTCCAATAAGCAGCATCAAAGACATGTTAAAAGTAGGGGATCACAATCCCTTGTTTGGGATTTTTTTGTCCAAGATGCAAATGATGAGTCTGTTGCAAGCTGCCAGGTTTGCCATGCGTGTGTGAGTTGAGGTAAAAAGGGGAGTCACCTGAACATGGGGGGCCAACATACACATCTTAAGAACAGGTACATGGCACTGTGGATCAGATGGCAGCTAATGCCATAGTGGGGCATTCACCCTCATCATCAACCTTACTGAGCATGTTATCCCCTTCCATGAGTGTAAGACCATGTACGAATATCTGCAGTAATGATGAAATAACACCAGAGGATTACTACAGGCATGATGAGGGGAGGATTATGATTTAGAAATCTTGTCAAATGGTGGTCAGAGTAGCAGTGGTGGTGGTGGTGATCAACACAGTATGTCTAGTGCAAGTGGTACATCAACCCCTGTATGTAAAATGGAGAAAATAGATTAATTTGTGGACTTGTCACCTGTGCACCCCTTTTCATCACACATCCACACCCTACACCAGGCCATTCACAGAGTTGAGCCATTTGTTGCACCCCATGCAAAACGTGTAAGTCAGCCCACATTAGAGAGTGTTTTTTCCTGTAAACTCCTGCCTGCCTGCCTGAAGCATGTGACCTACACTGTATAAGCCATGTGATGTGTGTGGGCTGCCTGTGAATTCTCACTCCACCTTAAAACAGAATAAGGCGGAGTGCACAACGCAAAGTCATAATTACAATAAGAAGTGCAAAGTGAAGGTTTAAAATGGGCACACCGCGTAGCGGAACACTAATGCAGGGTGGCCACTTCACGACCACTTCGCCAGCAGAATTTTACTTCACTGCATCTCTATTCACAGGTGACACAAAGCTGTGCAGCAGGATAAATGGTGATGAAGGGATGAGGGAGATGCAGAGGTATCTACAAAGACTGAAAATGTGGTCTAAGGGTGGCAGTTGAAATTCAATGTCAAAAAATTCAAGGTCCTGCACCAATGGAAAAAAAAACCAAAACAGGACAGAGTACTGGATAGGAGGGATTAAACAAAGCACCACGGCAGAGGAAAGGGACCTGGGAGTCATCATCAGTGACTCCCTCAACCAATCAAGCCAGTGTAACAAGGCCTATAATAAGGCTGATAGAATGCTGGGGTGTATCAGAAGGGGTAATAACAGTAGGAACAAACTCTGGTCAGAGCCAATACAGCTGCAAACTGTTGTTATTGATGATTTAAGTTATTATTATGGAAATATTAGAAACAGTTTCAGCAATGTTCTAATGCCATGAAGGAAAGTCATACTTCAGTCATGATAATCACAGACATAGAATACTTACTTAGACTGGCAACTTATATGACAGTATTCTGGTCTGCATAACCTAAAAGGATACATCTCATAAGATGCATAAACATCTGATGTATTACACACCAAAGTAACAAAAAATAAACCTATTGACGGAACACACACACACACACATATGCATGCATGCACACACACCTGTCAATAATGTGCCCTGATACACATTTATTCACATAGAAGCACCCAAGTCATTTACAATGCAAAAAAAAAATCCTAACATGCAGAACAAAAATACTTACTTTCCTGTATCACACACACTGAATAAAATCTTATGTATAGTGGCAATCATATACCGAGTATATTTGCAAGCAGATACGTACAATTTAATTGCACCCAGAACTACATAAAATATTGAATATCAAGCTGCAGCTCTAGTAGTTCTTCTGATACAGAGCGAATCTAAATTTTACCTACTGTACATATTCATTTAAATAAAGCTTAACAGTAATTTATTTGTCTCCGTACTGCTCCCTCATTTTTTTTATTTGTTTAATCTATCTGGTGTGACTTATCTCATCCAGTAGCATCTCATGTAGAAATGTGCTAGAATACAAGTTCTTAGCACTTCTTTAGTAGCTGTTCCAGTTAATTACACTGTTTTAATAATAATTCTGAAGAGTAAAGTAAAAAAAGTTCACTTGTGACAAACAGGAATTCAATGAAGTCCATGTGCATTGTGATGCCGGCCCATCACTGCTGCCTAAGGGGTAAGCGGACCCCTAAATATTTGCAGCCAGGTCAAAGGAAAGCACACTCACAAGAAAAGAAACCACACCAAAGGCTTCAAAATAAGCCAAAAAATAGAACTTATGCAAGCACGAAAAGAGAACAGCTTACAAGCGTCAACAGAGTACAAAAGTACAAACCGCTGACAGAAAGCTCCATCGGTCTTGTGCTGTTGTCTTTTCACAAATGCATACATTCTATTTTGTGTGTGTGTGATTATTTTGAAGCCATTGGTGTGATTTCTATCCTACAAGTGTGCCTTCCTTTGGACTTAACTGCAAATCTCTTGGGGGCTGCCTAAACATCAGGCAGCAGTGAAGGGCCAGCATCAGAGCATACATAGACATTCCTGGATTCTGGCTTGGCACACATACAAATGAACCTTCTTTATTTGGCAGTTCAAAAATACTATTAAAACTGTGTAAAAAGCAAAAGACTTATAATATGAACTAGGTCTACTAGACTGGTGTTCGTTTGGACATGATCACTAGTGCTACAGTAAGTCCTGCATTTACTTCCCGATAATGTAGTTGGTTTCAGTTTTTATTCCCATTTGTTAGTGTGCCTCATTTGTTAACAGCACTTCCTCCTTCAATGATTATGCTGGAAACATTTTTTTTTTATTATTTTTAATTAGGGATTAAAGAACTTGCAATGTGGAGTAATAGAAAAATTTAAAATCAGGGAACTGAAATATTCACCTGGACAGCATCTACAGTATGTCTTCGTGAACAATGATCAGTGACTGAGCCAGGAGAATTGCCTGATTACTGCTATACACTGCAAATGCTTTGTCATGCAGGAAGCAGCCAAGGTAATGTCCATGCCTTCTGACTCTAAAAGCAAATGCTGGTTGCCCTGTAGCCAATGTTGGCATTAAATTAAGCGCACTAATAAACATGCTCTATAACCACAGGCTAGTGCTGAGGACACTATATCCACTGAGAAGAAGCACTAAGTGCTCGAACCCAGAAGTGAACTGGAAGTGATCGCAGAGCTAGAAGATAGTGCGCATGGGGTAGAGGGGGTTGAACAGCACTGTGGTAAATGGCCATGACAACATGTGCTTATATTCCATTGTGGAAGGACAGTCTAGGTCACCAGTCATGTGCTTCCACAGTCCCTTCTTTCTCCTATGTCATAGTAGTACATCAGTATGACTCCGACCATGCAGCAATAAAAAATAGATACTCTCTATATAGGTCACTGATGAGGCCACACCTGGAATACTGTGCTTATTTCTGGAGTCCTTATGTAAGAAGGACAAGGACAGGCTAGAAATGGTGCAACCAGGGTTACCAAGATGATTCAGGGCCAACAGGGTAGATTTTATGAAGCTCATCTCAAGGCAATGGAGTGGAGCAGGAGGTTTGTTTGTTTGTTTGTTTATTTATATTTTAACAGGATAAGGCACTAGGCAAAGCCTGTTTTCAGGGGGTGGGCCAAGAAGGAAAAAACACCTTATGGACAATGGGTCCCAGGACAGATAGGGAACTCTGATCAAACTAAATGGACCTTTGACCTTTTTCTGTCATCATTGTCTATGTTTCTACTGTACTTGGATGGTTGGTTCTGGTGCAGAGTTGGTCTTCCTACATGAGGATCTCCAGAGTGGCTGACTAGCCAGCTGGGCCAGGGCCTGAAGTTGCTTCATAATTCTGCATTGTAGCCCCCAGTGTTTCAGTTTGACCCTATCCCTGAGGCTTCTGAGGTGCAAGGGGATCCAAATGCATGTACACACCAATGCATAATGATGTGGATCATGGCCAGCCTTCTGTTCTCCCACAACATGCCTCTACAGCACTACCACCCATTGTCATGCAGATGGTAGTTTCTCTGTGGAGGCAGTGATCATCACACCCAGAGAAGAACAGAATCATCTAGGACACTCAATCCTGCTCTCCTCAGCCATGACCTGATGACCTGGACTTGTTCTTGAACCCAGATCTCTGGCATCACAAGGGGTAGGGTACCACAGCACTGGTGGGTCTGGCCACAGAAAAGAATCTTTGTAGCACAGAGAATCAAAAGTTACTGGAACAAGAGCAAAACGTAAAAGACTTTGGGCAGGAATTTTAGAAGGATCCATCTGAGTTATGTCCACTGCTATTTACAAAGCAGAATTATGTCCAAACTGTTAGACCATCTATTAGATGGAATATCATCATCTGAATATTGCATAAAAAGGATACAATTGCAAAGGCAGACATCCTAAACAAATACTTTTGATCAATGTTCACAGAGGAAGGAGAAGAGTAGGGGCCACAAAAAAGTAACAGGAGCTTTGCAGGGAGGGAGGGAGGTGGCAATATTTTTTTTCCAGAGGAGAAAGTCCTGAAGGGACTCACTAATTTGAAAGTGGACAAAACAATGGAGCCAGGTGTGGTGCATCCAAGAGTATTTAAGGAGTTCATGGAGTACTGGATGCACCTCTGACAGTCCTAGTTAAAAGCCCACTGGAAGCAGGAGTTGTTCTGGAGGACTGGAGGAGGGTATATGTAGTCTCACTTCACTAATGTGGTAGCAGGGAGGAGGCTGGCAATTACAGGCCAGGCATTCTGACATCAGTGGTGGGAAAGTTAATGGAATCACTGCTGAAGGAAAGGACTGTGGTATATTTGGAATCGAATGGGTTAGGATGTGGCGGCGGTCACGGAGACGTGGGCCAACAAAAACCACGACTGGGACCTAAATGTACAGGGGTACACTATGCTTAGGAAGGATAGAAAGGAGGTCAGAGGGGGTGGAGTGGCTATGTTCATTAGAGATGATATAGAAATTGCTATGGTAGAAGAGGCAGAGGGAAACGTGGAGGCCCTATGGGTCATCTTCCGATCCCCAGCAGGAGATAAGGTCAAGCTGGGAGTAGCATATAGGCCCCCCGGGATGAGTGATGTTCTAGAGGATGGTTTGCTGGACAACATCATTGCCCAGTGTGGTCCAAAAGGGGAAGGAGTGGTGTTGATGGGGGAGCTATATGCCAGGTACAAACTGGGGAACCATGTCCCTAAGGTGGCCAAGGAGCAGAGGCTGCTGGATGGCTTCCAGGATGTGTTCTAACACAGCATGTGATGGAGCCCACAAGGGAGGGGCATGTCCTGGATGTGGTTCTGGCAGATGGGGATCTGGTAAGGGACATAGCTGTACAGGACCCCCTGACTGGGAGTGACCACAATACTGTCTGG
This sequence comes from Neoceratodus forsteri, assembly GCA_016271365.2. NCBI lineage: Eukaryota > Metazoa > Chordata > Ceratodontiformes > Ceratodontidae > Neoceratodus > Neoceratodus forsteri. The sequence goes on along the minus strand of CM057451.1, from coordinate 1,063,070,778 downwards.
TTTCAAATAAGCATGGGGGGAGTGGGGTGAGATCTAGGACACTGGCAGTGGACTTCAGGGGGGCAGACTTTATGGGCATGGGAAATATTCTCAAGGATCACTTGAAGGGGATTACCTCAATGACAAGTGTGGAAAGGAGATGGGAGGTCATAAAACGGGGACTTCATGAGGCAGTCAGGATCTGCGCTAAGTTGAAACGTAAGGGAGCAAGGTCACGTGAAACCATGCTGGTGGTCCAGTGAGGTACAGGTAGCAGTCAGAGAAAAAGAAGGCTGCCACAAAAATATAAAACAACAAGAGGGATAGGATAAGAAATGTACCAGCTTGCATCTAGAAAAGTCACCCATATGGTGAGGGAGCAAAGTCCAGTAAAGAGCAGCGCTGGCACAGGGATACATGGAGGAAAAGGGTTCTTCTGGTACATTGGGGAGCGGAGAAAAACTAAGGGCCATCTCAGCAGATTGAGATCAGAAGGAGGGTGGGTGGAAGAGGCGAGGGACCAGGCAGAGGTATTTAACGAGTACTTTGCCTCTGTGTTCACTAGGGAGGGGGATGGGATATCTACAAAACAAGGCATGAAGGGGATAGAAAAGGCAGGGAGTGGGATCAGGGGAGCAACAGAAATGGAGCAAGAGGGAGGGAAAGGTACCCCATGGGGGTCACATCTGGATAAGGATAAAAAGACCAGTAAGGGGGAAGGGACGGATGATGCTATCTCCACCAAAAGGGTGTGGTTAGCCCTCAAGGCCCTAAAGAAAAACAAATCTCCTGGGCCTGTTGGCATTCATCCGAGAGTACTATGGGAATTGGCGGACATACTGGCTGCACCTCATGGAGCTTTTCAGCAGGTCACTTGAGACAGGGAGGGTACTTTAGGATTGGCGAGGCACATGGTACCAATCCATAAAGGGGGTCAAGGAAGTACCAGGTAATTATAGACCCATCAGTTTGACCTCGGTGGTGGGAAAATTAATGGAGAGTATACTAAAGGAACGATTGGGGTGTACTTGGAGGAGGTGGGAGGTCTGGATAGTCGGCAACATGGGTTTGTGCCAGGTAGATCATGTCAAACCAACCTTGTGGAGTTCTATGAATGGGTAACATCAGAACTGGACAGGGGTAAGCCTGTGGATGTATTATTCTTGGACTTCAGCAAGGCGTTTGACTCTGTCCCTCACAATGGTCTGGTGGAGAAACTGATGGGGTTAGGAGTAGGCCCTTGATGGTCAGATGGATTGAAAACTGGCTAGCTGGACGACTCAGAGAGTAGTGGTCTGTGGGGAGCCTCGAACCCAGAGAGGTTGGTAGTGGGGTACCACAGGGCTCGTCCTGGGTCCGATCCTGTTTAATGCATACATATCGGACAACAGGGAGGTATAGGTGGAAATGAGTCTCATGGGATGACTCCAGGATGGGAGCAGTAGTTGAGGGAGAAGAGGGGAGGTGGTCCTGCAAGGGACCTGGACACCCTGGAAAGCTGGGCTCACACATGGAAATTAAATTTCAATATCACCAAGTGCAAGGTGTTGCATCTTGGTCGGGGAAACCCTAAACACAGGTACACCCTGGGAGGCGCTGGAGGCCTCAATAGGGGAAAAAGACCTAGGGGTCATGGTGGATACATGTATGAATAACTCTGAGCAGTGCAGGAGAGCAGCTAACAAGGCAAACAGGATGTTGGGATGCATCGTGAGGGATCACCTCTAGGAGCAGGGAAGTGATTCTGCCGCTGTACAATGGACTGGTTAGACCACACCTTGAGTACTGTGTACAGTACTGGAGACCACATTTGAAGAGGGACATACAGCTCCTGGAGAGGGTACAGAGGAGGGCAACAAAGATGATACGAGGGCTAGGGGATTTGACTTATGAGGACAGACTTGAGGAGCTCTGCCTGTTTTCATTGGAGGAGAGGAGAGACAGGGGGGACATGATTGAGGTCTTCAAGTACCTCAAGGGAATAAATAGGGTAAACATGGAGGGGATCTTTAGACTAAAGCAGGGAGGTATCACCAGAGGGCATGGTTTGAAGTTGGAAGGTGGAAGGGTGAGGGGGGAAAAGAGGAGGAGGTTTTTCACTGAGAGGGTGGTGGACCCTTGGAATGCACTGCCTGGTGAGCTGGTTCAGAGATCCACAGTGGAGGGCTTCAAGAGAGGGTGGGACAGACACAGAAAGTGGATGCATCAGATGATGGCCTGTGCCGGGGGGGTGGGGATGGATGATAGGGGTTTCTAGAGAACAAGGGATGGGAGGGTCTCGGCACCCAACTAAGCATCTAGGTTCGAGCAGACTCGATAGACCGTAAGGCCTAATCTGCTGGCAAATAGTATGTTAGTATGTTAGTAAGACCAGAGGCAGCATGGATTCATGTGGGTGGGTTGGGGCAGGGGGTCATGTCAAATGAATCTGATAGATTTCTTTGACTGGGTGACCAAAGAATAGTGATGGGCGAAGCACTGAAAATACATTCTGCAAATTAATTCCTGAATTTCAGGTAATTCGAAAAGCGAAATCTGCAAAATTCATACGATTTTCTTCCACGAATTTGCATGAAATTCACCACGAAGTGTGACGTTTCAACCACAAAGTTTATACTTTGCCCATGAATTTTGTGCTTTATGGCTGAATTCGAACAATTACCAGGAAAAACTTCTCGTTCCGAAGTTTCCCAGGCACTGGGAGGCTTCACGAAGCTCTGTGAAGTGCAAAGTTTCAGGAATTCACGTGAACTTTGCGGGTAAAGTTTTACTTTGCAACATGTCTACCAAACAATTAGATCAGGGTGGAGAGGTGAATGTGGCCTACCAAGATTTCAGTAAGTCTTTCAACAACATTTTACATAGGAGACTAATAAGCAAGCTGAGTGGCTTAGGAGTGGTCCAAAGGTAGTAAACTGGGTAAGAACTTGTTTAGGGGACAGGTGACACAGAATGTGGTAAACAGAGTTCATTCATAGGAAGGGAGGGTGACCAGTGGGGTGCTTCAGCAATCAGTGCTGCGATGGGTCCTCTTTAAAGTCTTTATGTGTAACATTGCAGAGGAATGTTCTGCCTCTTTGCGGATGACACCAAAATCTGCATTGGGGTGAAAAGGATGAGCAGAGACCTGAGAAAAACCTGAGGAGTGGTCAGGGGTATGGAAGCTGGGTTTCAGTGTGAAAAAGTGCAAAATAATGCACTTAAGGCACAAAAACCCAAGGACACAGAACTGAATGGGTGCAGTGGTATTGACAAGCACCAAACAGGAACAGGACCCAGGATAATTATATCTGATGGCCTAAAGGTGGCCAGACTGCGTGACAAGGCAGTTAGGAGGGCTAGTAGGGTACTGAGGTACATAGGGAGGGGTATCACCAGCAGAAAGTGGGAGGTGGTGCTGCCTCTATATAGATCACTGGTAAGATCTCATCTAGAGTACTGAGTCCAGTTCTGGACACCACATTTCTGGAAGGACATAGAGTGCATGCAGTCTAGAGGAGGGCAACTAAAATGGTGCAGGGTCTGTATCAAAAGTCCTACAAGGAGAGGCTAAAGGACATCAATATATACACTCTTGAAGAGAAGGAGGAATATAATGGAGACTATTAAATACCTCACAGAAGTAAATAAGGTACAGGAGGGTCATATTTTTCAGAAAAAGGTGCTCAAGAATAAGGAGACATGATATGAAACTGCAGGGGGGTTAGATTCAGGAGAGATGTAAGGACATACTTTTTCACAGAATGAATGGTGGATTCCTGGAATAGCCTAACTGGGGGTGAAAACAGTGGTGGTGTTCATGAATGCATGGGATAGGCATAAGGTAATTTTTTCTGTAAAGGATGGGGGGGCAGTGATCAAGTAGGGTCTGTGGTGATACTATAGATAGGGAAAAATGGGCAGACTGGATGGGCTTAGCTGTCCTTCTCTACTGTTAAATTCTATGTTTCTGCACAAAATGACAAAAGTAGCATTTTGAGGCATTTCTTTTACTGTAAATCATGATTTTTAGTTGCAGATAACTGTATCTTTTAAAAATATTGTAGCAGCAAGGCTGGTCCATTGGTACAGCCAAAACACTGCCACTTGTGATACTTGCAATCGGGGTACTGGAGTGAGCATGGGTGACTGGGAGTCAGTCGAGGGGGGTAGGGGGGGAGATTGCCCCAGCTAATACTCTTCTCCTATGGGAAACATGGTTACAACACTGCCACCTAGAGGATCATGAGTAGCAGTGCAACGAAGAGATTGCAGAAAGGGAAGATGCTCAGCTAGTCTTTACATGGCTTAAACTTGTCATGTGAAATCTTAGGGTTCCATACCCTGGTCCTGGCATCCCCAGGAGATGTTACAGAAGAGCAAAAGCCCTGGTGAATGCATGATGGCCCTGGCAAACTCAGTGTCTGTCTCTCTCCACCAGTCAGTCCTTCAACAGAGGCTCCTCCTGCCCTCACACTCAAGATCTGGCCCCAGCCAGGCAAATCTTTTGCCGCTTCCTACCACATTGGACAAGTTGTGGTGGATTGAAGGAGTTAAGCACTGTGGATAGGAGAGGATAGAGCAGTGTCAATCGAGGTATGGGGGAGTACCATGTCCAGGGGTCATAAAGATGGCAGCAGAGTTGCTCAGACACAATCTGGAAGACACAGACACAAACACAGCATGCATTTGTGTCCACATCTGATCCATTTGAAAATCTGGCCTCTTATGACCTGTTTTGGGAAGCAACATCATAGGAGCACACTACTACAACTGGTCACTTTCTTGGAAAAATAGGAACCACTGAGACCATATCTCATCACTACGAGCAGGGAAAAGAAGATAGAAAAATAGTTGGCTAATTAGTTTTCTGGCCTGCTTCCCTCCAGTGAATTAATTCAGGAGAATCTTCAATCATGGAAGACAAGAGCTCTCACATTATGATTGTTTAATCATTATGCTGTACTGTGACTCTAATCAATGCTTAGTGCCAATCACCAGGGCTCATGGAGAGGGCCTTTCTTGAAGTGGCACTACTTTTCACTCTCCCCAGGGTTTCTCTGCAACAAAACTTTCTCAATCTCAGTGGAAGTTTCAAAGGACCCTTTCACAGTGTGCAATTAATCAGGGAACATGGCAGACAAAATGTCATAGGCTGGCCATAAATGGTGAGAGTTATTTCGCAGTGGGTCAGATGTGACATTAATTGATGTGACTCTCTTTGCCAGTCAGAAGTATTCAATGACTGACTTGAACACGCACGCACACACACACACACACACACACACACACACACACACACACACACACACACACACACACACACTTTGTAAGCAGGTGGCTTACTATTTAGTGACTGATATCACTCCAAAATGCATCCATAGTAGAGATAGTTGGAGGTTTTGCACTTAAACCACATAAAGTAAATAAAGTAAAAAAAAAACACATACAGTCATTTGCATTCTGTTTACTACATCAGACCCTGTCATGGGCCTTAGCTTTTCTTGACTTCTTATCAAAAAGCCTTTTTCTGACAGAACGTTATAAAGGAAATGATTTTAACTTTCTCTCCAATAACATAATGACTGCAAAAACATGCCATTACATAGAAACATAGAATTTGTTGGCAGAAAAGAATGATTTGGCCTATCCAGTCTGCCCAGATGTTGCCTACCTAATCTGTCTCTACAGGCTCTGATTGATCGCTTGAGACCCACTCTGCCTGTTATCTAATGTGGAGGGGAGCAGGCCAGAAAAATAATCAGGCAAATATTAGGCGTAACCGTATGCTTGGATTAGTTAGTTGGTGCTATTAAACTGGTCCTGGATCAGAAAGGGTGGCAAACTGATGCTGGAGCAATTGTTATAAGCACAATCTACTAATATCTCATGGTAAGGACTAACCAGTTGATCAAAAGAATCAAATCTATTTCAGACAAATCACTGCCTAAAACAGTATTGCCAATTTGAATAAAAATAGGTTTATATTACACTAAATAAAGTACACTTGCAAGATGTTAATCATTGTTTTTGTAAGCAATGATGCATGATACAGTGTGGGTTGTGATGAATAGCCATTATCCTGTTGGTTGGGATGCACTAGGCATTGCTGCGGACTTTTTACCAGCTGGGGCATAGTTTATTCCTTCACAACCCAAAAACCCTAGAGTGTGTTGTTATGCTTATAACATGGGGAAGGTATAAAAAAAAAGGGGGAACAAGGGGAACAAGGGAGACAAACATATTTTTTAAACTGCTTTTAGCAGTCATGGGTGGTGCTGACACGAAGTCACTCATTTTGGGCACCAAAAAGCCTGTTAGAGTACAGGATTTGTCCTACCCACTTAATAATTAACATTAGCCACTGCTCCAGGATCAGTTAACTTATCACCACGGATCTGATATCAGGTGACAGTGAGGATACTTCAAGAACTATTTTTTCTTAAACTTAACTCCCTTTAGTGTACATTTGCTATTGCAACACTGCACCAACCTGGAACAAAGGCAATGATGGTAGAAAAAAAGGACACAGGCACATCTAGTTTGCTTGCAGTTTTCAATCTGCCCCAGGACCTATGCTATCCCTCCCTGTCCATTCCCCTAATCCCCTCCCAACTGTTACCTACCTGAGTAACAGCCAATCCCTTCACTTTGTTCTAGCCATGCTTGAAACTATTTATAGTCTTGAAGCTCGCCACATCTGCTGGCAGACTGTTCCACAGCTCCACCAACCTTTCCCATAAAATAGAACTTCCTCACATCCCTCTTAAACCTTCCTCCACCAGTTTCTACTTATGATCTCAGGTTCTTGAATCTATTCCTCTTAAATAGTTCCTCACCAGGGCCAGCCCTGTGGCACTGAGGGCTGAGGCACTGGATGCCTTACCTCTCGCCATGCTGACATTTCATGTTCGGGAGCGAGCACGAGCAGTCAGAGATCGGCACGGGGGGGAGGGTGTGGAGCAGGATGAGCTGTTGTTGGGCAGATCTCCTCTCTGAGGTGGGAGTCTGAGCTCCCCTGACACTTGACTGCCTCATGGTGGAGGCCAGGGGGCAGTAAAGTCAAGGGATGCCAGGGGCGCTAGGCCAATGGGGTTGGAGGATGGGGCCATCACCAGAGCAAGAGGGTGCATGCGCATCTCCACGCGCATGTGCCTCTCTGTGTGGGGCCCTTGGATAATTGGGATAAAAAAACAGGAAAAAGTCAGGGGCTGCTGCAGGATGATAGAAACATAGAAATATAGAATTTGATGGCAGATAAGGACTGCTTGGCCCACCTAGTCTGCCCATTTCCCCTACCTAATGGATAAGTTGCTTGCTTGGAATCTTCAACACCAGCACAATATCACTATACACAGTCTTACCTGGGGTCTCACATTCAAGTTCCATACTTGCATCTCCAACCTCCAACAGGTAACATCCTAGGATCAAAGGCAACAAAGAAAGATTCTGCTCAGTCAGGGGGGCCTCCTCAAACTGAGCCCATGAAAAATCCTCCTCCGACTCTTTATCCAAGCTCTCTCACAGGAACCTCTCTATCACCTGGCACCAGTGTTCTACCTCTCTGTGTAGTCAGTCTGCCTCCAGCTATTGCCCACTCATCTAGTGGATCATCCTCATCAGGGTCTGCACCTCCTGGGTGTTGTTTCTCGCACCTCCAGTCTGCCTCAACCTGCATCTCTTCATTGTCTTCAGGCCAGGCCTTCCTCCAAGCTCCCAGGTCCAGTCCAGGCAGCAGCTTCTCTCCATCTGTCAGCCATGGTTCTGGTCAGAACTCCATGGACTTTCTTCTCTGGGTTCTCTTCTGCCAACTCCTGGTGCATAAGTCCACCTTAGATATCTGGGCAATATCCACTGGAAAACATCCCTCTTCAGCCAGTCCAGATGCTTTCAGCAAGTTATCCCACTTTTGACACCAAGTCTGTGGAGGGGACGTGGGATAACAAATGAACTAGACCCTGAACTTCAAGTTCAACACAAGTTCTGTGTGATGTTTATTCAGTATACAAGAAATAGCCTTCAGCAATGGCTTATTCCTTCTTCAGTACATCGGTTTGCAGCAACAGACTATGAATGTCCTTTCTCTGCACTTTACCAGCACCTACTGACACTGATCTCTAATCTAAACATTTTTAGTGAAAACCCTTCATCCCCAAAAAGGAAAAAAAACAAAACAAGCAACAGTGAAAGGACCACAATGCAGAATCACCGAAAAAAGGGTTACCCTAAAGGGCATTGGCAACAAATTAAGTTTTAAAGAAATACAGCATCATACATACTTCCATAATGCAAAGCATCATGGGACATATGCAAATCACCATGGAATTTCAGACTTGTTCAGTTTACAGCAAATTACATGCATTTTAAATAGCATAGATACATAGATACATAGACAGTGTCGGCAGATAAGGGCCTATGGCCCACCTAGTCTGCCCATTTGAGCTTGTAAGTTCAGTTTGTTTTCCTAGAAGTCTATTTCCCCTTACCCCTGACCTCTAGAATTCCTTTATGTCTATCCCATGCATTCTTAAATCCCGTGATTGTTTCAGCCCCACCACTTCCTCTGGCAGGGTGTTCCACTTGTCCACCACCCGTTCTGTGAAGAAATTCTTTCTCATGTTTCCTCTGAATCGTCCTCCCTCCGACTTCATCCCATGCCTCTAGTCCTGAAACATCTTTTCGCTTAAAAATAGTGTTTTCCTGCACCCTGTTCCTCCCTGTAAGATACTTGTATGTCTCTATCATATCCCTCTCCCTCCTCTCCTCCAGGGAGTACATGTTCAGTTCCTTCAACCTGTCTTCATAGGACTTGTGATGCAACCCATGCACCATCTTTGTTGCCCTCCTCTGAACCTTCTCTACCCTGTCTATGTCCTTACGTAGGTATGGTCTCCAGAACTGTACACTGTACTCCAGGTGGGGCCTCACTAGTGTCTTGTATAGGCGAATTATGACCTCCTTTTCCTGCTGGTGATGCCCCTGCCTATACATCCCAGCATCCTATTTGCTTTACCTGATGCCTTGTCACACTGTTTCCCTACCTTGAGGTCATCAGAGATGACAACCCCAAGATCCCTTTCCTGCTTGGTGCATGCTATATCCTCACCCCCAACTGATATATTGTGCCAGGGTTTTGTGCCCCATATGCATTATCTTGCATCTTTGCATTGAATTTCAACTGCCAAACCCTTGACCATTCTTCAAGTTTCTGCAGGTCCCTTCTCATTCTGTCTACACCCTCTGGTGTGTCTACTCTGTTACAGAGCTTTGTGTCATCAGCGAACAGTGGAAATTCTGCCTTCTATATCCTGTGCAATGTCACTGATGAAGATGTTGAATAGGACCGGTCCCAGCACTGATCCCTCTGGTACCCCACTGGTCACTCTTCCTCTGTGGAGTGACAGCCATTTACCACCACCCTCTGTGTCCTGCCACCCAGCCAGTTACCTACCCACCACACTACTGTCCTGCCCACACCCATATTCCCCAGTTTGTGTAATAGTCTTCTATGTGGCACAGTGTCAAAGGCCTTGCTGAAGTCCAGATAGGCCATGTCCACTGCCTCCCCTGATCCACCTCCCTAGTCACCCAGTCAAAAATTAAATGAGGTTGGTCTGACATGACCTCCCCTGGTGAAACCATGCTGCCTTGGGTCCTGTAGTCCATTGACAACCAGATGTTCCACTCAATCTCCTTCAGTAGTGCTTCCATGATCTTTCCCACTACCGAGGTGAGGCTGACTGGTCTGTAGTTCCCTGCTTCCTCTTTGTTCCCACTTTTGTATAAGGGACTACATCTGCTGTCCTCCAGTCTTTGGGTACCTCCCTGTTTCCAGTGATTGGCTGAACAGGATAGCCAGAGGCTCAGCCACCACCTCTCTTAGTTCTTTAAGGACCCTGGGTGCATCCCATCTGGCCCCATTGCTTTATCAGCTCTTATTACTTCCAGTTCCTTCAGGACCCTTTCTCGTAAAGGGACTTGTGTCCATTTCTGCACCATTCTCACCCCTTGTACTCCCTTCAGACCCATTACTCCCTCTTCCTTAGTAAAGACTGAGCAGAAATACCTGTTCAATATGTCAGCTTTACTGTTGTCATCCTCCACGCGCTCCCATCCTCCCCTTCAGTCTCACTATCCCTCCCTTTGTCCTTCTTTTTTCACTTATGTACCTGTAAAGGTTTTGTCCCTTTAACCACTGATTTTGCAATGTGTTCTTCTGTCTGAGCTTTGGCTTCCCTTACTGACTTCCCTGCCTCCCTTTGTTTCTCCTGGTACTTCTCCCTATCCCCTCTGCCTGTGTCTTTTGTATTGCCTGAATGCAATCTTTTGGCTTTCACTTTCTTTGCTACCTCTTTGGAAAACCATAATGGTCTCCTCTTTCTTTTCTCTTGCTAACCTGCTTAATGCATAATTCTGTTGTTCTTATAATCCCCATTTTAAATACTGCCCACTGTTCCTCAATCCCTGATTCCTGTCCCATTCCCTTAATGCCTCTTTCAAGCATCTCCCATTTTCCCAAAGTCTGCCCCTAAAATCCAGGATACGTGTTTTTGTGTGGTTTGGTTCTGCTCTTTCTGTGATTTCAAACCACAATGACTGGTGGTCACTGTTACCCAGGTGCTCCCCCACTGTTACCCCCATCACACTGTCCCTGTTTGTGAGCACAAGGTCCAGTATTGCCTTCTGCCGAGTTGGTTCCATGACCAGTTGCTTGAGGAAGGCACCCTGAAGGGAGTCCAGGATAAATCTGCTCCTAGTTGATGCTGCTGCTGGGACGCTCCAGTCCACGTCTGGTATATTGAAGTCTCCAACCAGTACTACCTCACCCTTGTCTGCCATCCTTTGGATGGCTAGCATCAGCTCCCTATCTGTTTCTTCCTCCTGGGCTGGTGGTCTATAGACCACACCTGTGTGGATGGCTGGCCCCATTTTCCTTTCCAGCTTAACCCACAGTATCTCTCCCCCATTTTGTTCCTCCTGCATCTGTGTGGCCCTTATGTCATTTTTCACATACAGTGCCACTCCTCCTCCCTTCCTGCTTGCTCTGTCTCTTCTGAATATGTTGTAGCCAGGTATGGCCATCTCCCAGTCATGGTTATCATTACACCAGGTTTCAGTGATGGCCACAATGTCCAGGTCTGACTGTACCATGACAGCCTCCAGATCTTCCATCTTGTTGCTAAGGCTCCTGGCATTTGCACACATGGCTTTCCATGATTTGACCTCCCTAGACTGCTTCACTGTTCTACTCCAGCCCCTTCCTTGCTTGTCATTTATCCCTGGTTCTCCTTGCTGTCTGCCCTTCTGCTGAATTTTGCCCCTTTTCTGCTTATCCACCTTTTGGACACTAATCTCCATCTTTTGCACACTGCTTTGCAGAGATAGCCACTCCTCTGGTTCACTGGTTCCATTACTAGCTGTGGGTGAGCAAGTAGGTATCATCCTTGCTGGCCTGCCACCCCCCTTTGCTAGTTTAAATGCTTGTCAATGTAGCATTTAAACTTATCATTGAGTGCTTGGATTCCCCTCCAGGATGGATGCAGGCCGTCAGGCTTGAACAAACCTCCATCCCTCCAGATAGGTCCCCAGTCACCAATGAATCCAAACCCTTCTCACAGCACCAGTTCTTCAACCATGAGTTAAAGTTCCTGGTGCATGCACTCCTATGCTCTCCCTTGCCTCTCACAGGTAGTACTTCTGAGAAAGTGACAGAAGTAGCTACTTGCTTGAGACCCTTCCCCAATTTCCTAAACTCTTCCTGAACTTCCTTTGGCTCCCATTTGCCAAGTCATTAGTACCTAGGTGGATAATGACATCCAGCTCACCCTCTTGTCTTGCCTTCCCAGTGATCCCCAGTATCTTCCTTCCATCCCTCCATGCCGTGGCACCTGGTAGGCACCTCATCTCCCTGTCCTCCCCCTCCTGTGTTCCTAGCTGGATCCCTCTTATGATGGAGTCCCCCACCAGGATTCGCTTCCTCCTCCTCCTCTGGGGTCCACTGCTTTCCCCACTGAGGTCACCTCCTTGCCTAACCTCCACATCCTTTCCTTCCACTTCCCTGGGTACCTCTATTTGGTTGTCCTCATTTGCCAGTGTGGCATATGAGTTCTTGAGAGGAATAGGATCTGGGATGTGCCTCTGCCTGACTGCTCTAACCCTCCCTGAGCCCACTGTCATCCAAGTGCTCCTCATTCTCGGCATCCTTTGAGGCAGCTGCATTGACTGGGTGGTTCCTGGACAGGGTGATGGTACCCCTGACCCAGTTTACTTCCGCTCTGAGTCTGGCTACCTCATCCCACAGTCCCGAGAGATGCATGCAGATAGGGCAGCACCTCAGTGTCCAGAAGGTCTGCCTGAATATGGCTGCCCCACAGCCACTGCATTGCACCACTCCCCACATTATACTGCAATTCCACTACTTATCTGCTACTGAAGCTCTCTTAGTTCTCTTTTTATTTATTTACAGTACTAAAAATCCTGTAACTGATCCTCAGATATATATTTTTTTAAGGAAAAAGAAACCAATAAATAATATGTGAGTCAAAAAACTTGTCGTGCTGAGGGTGGTCTTCTTCCCCCTTATGCCCCTCCTACTTCACACCTCTTACTATACCCTGTGTTTAGCTCCTGTCAATCAGATTTATCAGGACATATAATTAAGAGTTGGGGGAAGGGGTGGAGGGGGGCAAAATTTGCAGCAATTAAAGACAGCACAGAATTACACCACCACCATTTTTTAAATTTTCAACAGCCCAAAAACAATTATAAGTAAAGACAACACAGAAAGAAAGTATAGTGTCACTACAAGCCTACAATCTAAGTTTAAAAGAAAAATACCAGTTACCAGTTACTCTGAAGCACTGAATTGAATATGTTTCCTTCCTTCACCTTCTGGCTTCTTCTGAGAAGATGAACTTCTGTTTGCTGCTTTAACTGTGACTAAGCCCCACCTCCAGTTATCACGTAGCTGAGGTCAGAGGCCAGACAATTAACACCCTTCACCCAGCTACAGGACAGTCAAACAAGCCAAGATAAAATTTGCAGCAATTAAAGACAGCACAGAATTACACCACCACCATTTTTTAAATTTTCAACAGCCCAAAAACAATTATAAGTAAAGACAACACAGAAAGAAAGTATAGTGTCACTACAAGCCTACAATCTAAGTTTAAAAGAAAAATACCAGTTACCAGTTACTCTGAAGCTCTGAATTGAATATGCTTCCTTCCTTCACCTTCTGGCTTCTTCAACTAACTTAATTAACTTAATTTCTATAATAGTCACCTAATACGTTTTACCATTATTAAAAACACCTAGTGTCATGGTATTGTCAACATTTACATGTTTCATAAACATAAGGTTTCATAAACATAAGGTATATACATGAAGGTATTTTATGACATTATGCTATTACATACGAAATCCAACAACGATAAACACAACCTGTTTTACATATGCTTGGAGGTCACCACAATAACCTTCCTGTATGAGGACCTGAGAGGGGAAAGGAAAATTAAAGAGGATGCTACAGCATAGTCAAGAGAGAGAAGGGGGTGCCCATAGGTAGCCAACCTTATGGACTAGAAATTGAAAAGGATAGATTAGGCTAAGAAATAGAAGAACTGTTGCAACTAATTTAAGAAAAGGTCAGTCCTCAAGAGTGGCAGGAGCTCCCTGTCACAACATGAACTCACATTGACCAAGTTTCCCCTTTGCTTCCCCGGATGTGTTCATTCCTCCACAGCCTCTATGCCCTTTCTGACATATACAGCTATGGCCCCTTTGCCTTCCCTCTATCCTGTATAAACATTGTATGACCTAGGACTGACAGGTCCCAGTCATTATTCTCTGTGGCCAAAGTTTCTGAGATGGCTACTGATCCACCTAAGTGTCTGCCATCAATGCCTGAAGCTCACTTATTTTGTTACCCAGACTCCTGAAATTAAGGCAGACCCCCTTCCAACTTGCTCCAGAGCTGCTTTTGATATTTTTTGGTCCTGCTCCTGCATTTCTTACCATTCCCCTTAACTTCTTATTTTTCCTGTTGCTTGCAGACCTTGAGAGCCTTCCCCTGCCACCCTCTTCTGCTACTTCTGTAATTGGCATATTTTTACCACATATTGCTGATTCCCTGCATCGGGAGCACTGGCTAGATTCCCCATCCTCATGCTCTTTACCATCATTCCCCTAGCCTCAGTGCCCCCTGTAGTCAGTTTAACTGTCCAATGTATACATCAAACTTCTGTCCTAATCCACTGGTCCCCTCTCTTTGATCACTATTATGGTGAAATATATCATCTGGAATGGATCACTATTGTGGTATAATTGAGGGAAAAGCAAAGTTTTAACATTTTTATAATTGTGGTGGGATCTAAACCCTGCTCTCCTTGTTCACAAAAATGTCATATAAACACTAAGCTACACTGGCTGCAGTTTTGCAAGCTTGTGGTTAGACAGGGGAAGTAAAAGAGACATAGAGCCACTCTGAGTGCAGCTCATGGCTGTCTCAGGTAAGAAACTACAGCTGCAGATGATATATAGACCACCTGGACTAGGGAAGGAGGGTGATCGGGAGCTTGGGGAAGAACTAGTAAGGGAAGTGGCAAAGAAGGAGGTCGTGGTGGTGGATTATCTGAACTTGCTGGATATTGATTGGGGCACTCCAGCTGCCAGGAGTACCAGAAGTCAGGCTCTGCTGTATGCATTCCAAGACTGTCTGCTGATGCAGCTGGTTAAGGAACTCACTAGACAGGCTGCCATTGTTGATATGATGCTCACCAATTTGTAAGTAGTAGGAGGAGTGGTGATAAGGGAGCCACATGGGTCCCACAACCATAATTCTATTTGATTCGAGCTGGCTATTGGGACCAGAAAGCATTATCAGGGGCTAAGGTCCTTGACTTCAGAAGGTTGGACTGCAACAGGATGAGGTAGCTGGATTTGGACAAGTTTGCTGGGGTAGACAGCATTGGAGGTGTGGAGGAGAGATGAGGGGAAAATAATGGGGCCATTGTTGAGGAATCTAAGTTACAGTATGTATGAAAATGTTAATCAAAAGAAACAGGTACAAGAGATTGACATGGTTCTGTAAAAGGGTCAGGAAAACACTGAGTGCTAAAAAGAAAGGCCTTCACCAGGTACTATACAGTGAAATGTAGGGGAGGAAGAATGAGGAGAGTATGAATTGAGAACAAAGGAAGTAAACTGGGTGATTAGGGAGTGTAACAGGGAGCCCCCTATTATGTGTTTTAAACCCCCGTCATAAAGGTGAATATGTGCAATTCCCCCTCCCCCTTTTCCTTTCACTCTTTCCTTTCCTCTTATTGCTTCTGCCTTTTTTTTTAATTCTTGTCAGGGTGGCCAACCTGGCAATCTCCAAAAGCTCTTTGCTGTCCCTTATTCTCTTTACCCCCTCTTTATGCACACAGTGTTATGCTCCCAATTGCAGAGATAGGAAATAGCACAAGTTGTGCTTTGTTGTCAATGTCTGGTGACTCTTGGTTTAAGAAGTGTAGCACCCATTTCTGGATCGCCGAGCTCCGGAACCGCTGCTGCTGAGTGCAGCTCCTTTTGACTTATGCGGCTCTGGTGGGGACAGCGCTTTTGTTGCCGCGTGCAACCGATCAATTCCTTTTTTTGGAGTGGGTTGCTCCATGTTGGTGTAGCCATAGCAGCCAAATGTACGCCCCGTAGTGTCTAGAATAAAGTTTACCCATATAGAAGCAGCCACAGAGATGTTGTGATTGAGGGCTGCATATGAAATAGAATAATGAAGCCTATGATGTCATGGCCTATGGAACTCCCCAATTATGTAATGTCATGGCCTATGGAAACTCCCCAATTATGTAATGTCATGGCCTATGGAAACTCCCTAATTATGTGATGTCACAGCCTATGGAAACTCCTCAATTATGCGATGTAATCACAAGGAGCTATAAAAGGGGCTCACCACTAGGAGAATGTTAGCTAGTCAAGTCAGTCTAGTGCTGACAGTGAGTAGGGTAAGACCTACAGTTGGAGAGTGTGTGTGTGTGTGTGTGTGTGTGTGTGTGTGTGTGTGTGTGCATGCATTGCACACAAGTTATTTGAGAAAAGTATTCATTGGACTATGTGGGCTGAAGCAAAGCTGCAGACTCTGCTGAAGGAAGCAGAGGTCTGAATTTCTTTGTGCAGGATTAATTATTTGACTTTTTTTCATCTCTGTACATAAGTGTATTTTTTCTACAAGTAAATCGATGAATGCATTTGTGCGTATTTTATGCACTTGATCCCTGCTTTGTTGTGTCATTTATTATCCCACACATTCACAGGGAGGCAAAAGCGGACACTGAGCTGCATACTGCAGAAGCAGTTAAGGGTGAGGAGAAACAGTTCTTCAGGTACATTAGAGAAAAGATGAAGAAGATGATGGAATGTTAGGCTATCTGTGGGAAGTAGGGTAATATAGGAGGACATGTAAAAGGTAGCTGTCCTTACTGATTACAGTACTTTTGCTCTGTCTTCACAAGGGATGACAGTGGGACCCTACCAGATAATGTCTTCAAGACAACCATAAATGGTGTCTTTGAGATGAGGCCACCAGTATTTGCCAGCGAAAGGGTCTGGAAAGGGCTAGCAGCCCAAAAGATAGATAAGGCCCGGGTGCCTCATGGGATGCATCTGAGAGTATTCAAAAAACTGCTAGAGGAAATGACTGAATCACTGGTAGGACTATACAGTAGCTCATTGTAGAGGGGTATAGTTCCAAAAGACTTGAGTGTTACAGATGTAATTCCACTTCACAGGGTGGGGACAAGGAGCATGCCGGAACTACAGACATGTCAGTCTTACCTCTGTGGTGGATAAACTGATGGAGTCACTGGTCAAAGAGAACCTAATCGACTACCTGGAGAGCACTGAACTCCAGGATAATAAACAGCATGGGTTTGTGGCAAAAAGGTATTTTTAGGCAAACCTGATTCATTGACTGGTGATATAGGAGCCACACCTTTGATTTACTTTAAATTGACTTCAACAAGTCTTTTGATTCAGTGCCTCACAGAAATTTGCTAAAGAAGATGGAGGGTTGGGGTGCATCAAGAGACATAGTAAGATGGGCAGAAAACTAGTTGAAGGAGAGGCAGCAAAGGGTTATGATTAATGGTGTCAAATTAGAAGAGAGGGAGGACAAGAGTGGGATGTAACAAGGATCCATCCTTGGTCCTCTCCTCTTCAATATGTTCATCAGCGACCTTAGAGGAGGAACCCGGGGCAAGTTATGTGTCTTCACAGATGCCTCTAAACTCTGTAGGAGGGTTGATAATTATGAGGGAATAAGTGAGGTACAGAGTGACCTGCAAAGACTAAAAAGGTGGTTTAAGATTTGGCAGCTGAAATTCAACACTAAAAAGTGCAAGTTGATGCACCTAGGGAACAAGAACCCCCAGGACCAAGAACTGGATCAGAGGGATAAATCAAAACACTACAGCTGAGGACAGACACCTAGGAGTCATTGTTAGTGACTCCCATAAACAATCAAGCCAGTGTAACAAGGCCTATAATAAGGCAAATATGATGCTGGGAGGTACTGGAAGACGTATTGACAGTAGAAGAAAAGAGATATTACTACATTTTTATAGATTCACAGTGATGCCGCAACTGGAGCACTGTGCCCATCTAGAGTCCTTACCTCAGGAAAAATAAAGACAGGCTAGAGACGGTGCAATGAAAGGTGACCGGTATGATTCAAGGCCAGCAGGGCAGATCTTATGAGGATTGACTCAAGGCACTGAATATGTTTTTGCTGGAGACCAGATGAAAGAGGGGTGATATGATAGAGATTTTCAAATACCCGAAAGGACTAAATAGGGTGAACTGTGAGGAACTATTTTATTTAGCAAGAGTAACAGTTCACGAACACGTGGGCATAAGTGGAAACTGAGGGGAGGGAGGTTCAAGAGGGATATGACAACGTTTTATTTTAAAGAAAGGATAACAGTGAACCATGGAACAATCTGCCTAAAAAAGTTATGTTTGACAAAACCATATACAGTTTTAAGCATGCCTGGAACAGAAGTGACGAGTATAGTGGTTACTCAGGGTGGTAGTAGTAGACAGGGGAACTTGGGGGTGGATATTGCAGTCTAATACCCTGTGTGGACAAAAGGTCCCTGGGTTTGATAGGGTACTATGGGCTGACTCGATGGACCATTGATCCCTTTACATCCATTGATCTTTTTCTGCTGGTATTGTGTATGTTTCTATGACGTCACTGAAATAAACTGATCACAGATCAGTTCAGTTGGTCAACTGATACCGGATCAGTGGTGCTGGTAAATTGATCCTGGATCAGGAAAGGTGCTAAACTGATCCTGGAACATTCATTATAGGCACAGTGTACCTGCCTCTCATGGTAAGAACTAATTAGCTAACCAAAGTTCAAAGGTAGAACTAAAGTAGAATTGTATCAAACTATGGGTTCTAGCCCAACATCAGAAACTTGGAGTAAATCCCAGTACTGATATTGTAGTGCAGCATTAGTGGGTACTGCAGACCTGAGGTGCCATCTTTCAGGTGAGATGTTCAAACCAAGGTTCTGTCTGCCTGCCCCGGAGGTTGTTCAGGTGGACATTAGAGATCAGATGGCACTTCTCGAAAAGATTGGGGGAATTTTATTAAAACAAAAATGAAACAAAATACAAAAGAAGAATACACCATCAAGAAAAGAGAAAGACAAAGAAATATATCAGAAACCACTTAAGGAAATAACAAGAAAAGAAAAAGGTTAATTTCAAAAGGTCATAACTATCACTTTGAAAGAAAATATAGGCATATCATTCTTATCTAAGTGCCTTACTCTTATGACACTTGTCAAACCCAGATTGAAATTAAATATCTAACACAAATCAAGGTACAGGAAGAAAGACATTGATTCCTAGGGCCAGATTCACAAAACTTTGCCCCTGCGCAAACAGGGTGTTACACCAAGATAGTATTAACAAAAGCCCAGCTTGCTCCTGCAAACTTGGTTTGCACCAGGACAAAGTCTGGAGGGAGGTTGCAATGCAAATTAGGGGGAAGGGACCTGCATATTGGTGCAGTCCCATCAACAAAGCATTTTCTCTTCACAAAGGCAGTTTGTGGGGTTCCTCTGAGTGGAGAAAATATAGCCGAGGAAAACCTCCTCTTAACTCCACTCAACCCTAGTGGTTGGTGGAGGTACTGTGCCCCCCTTACCGATTTGCCATCCTGAGTAATAAAAATAACTTACCCTGGTAGTCTAGTGATCCCTCCCCCTCATCCTCCTCCACCATTCTCTGACTGCAATCCCTTAATATTAAAACAAATATCCCTGGTAGTCCAGTGGTTCCCCCATTCCCTGATTGCTGTCCCATAATATTAAAACAAAATTTCCCCGCTAGTTCAATGGTCTGTTGACCCTCCCCATTCTTTGACTGCCATCCCATAATAGTAAAACAAATAGCACTGTGTGAGCTGTCAATCAGTGGGCATGTACTGTATACAGTACACGCTCTATGACAGCTCAGTCAGCGTCTAGCCCTGGTGGTGACAGCAGGGCTGTGTCAGTCACTGGCTTTGTTTCAGGATGGGGGGGCAGGGTGGTGGGACACTACCTGCTGGGGTGAGGGTCCACTAGACACAAGGGAAAATATATGTTTCGAAATAGGGGCAGATCAGGGATGGGTGGGGTGTGACCGCTAGACAACTGGAGTAATTATTGAAGGTATGGCAGGGAGAGGGTGGAAGGACCACTAGACCACTGGGGTTATTCTTGTCATCATAACGGGATGGCAATCAGCAAATGGGGGAGTGGTGAGGGACTGTTAGACTACCAGGGATATTTATTATTATTGTACTAGGATGGCAATTGGAGATCGAAGGAGAGGGGAGGGACCACTGGACTACTAGGGATATTTGTTTTAATATTACAGGATGGCAACCAGAGAATGGAGGAGTGATCACTGCACTACCAAAGAAATTATGTTTCATATTATAGGATGGTGAGGGGGAGGGATCACTGGCCTATCAGTAATATTTGTTTTAATATCATGGGGCAAACCATCAGGAACGGGAGGGGGGAGGACCGCTGGACTACCAGGAAAATTTTGTATCATGTTAAGGAACAGTGACTGGAGAATGGGGGGGGGGCACTGGACTAGCAGGAATATTTGTTTTAATATTACTAGACAGCAATCGGAGAATGGGGGAGGGAAAGGGACCAGTGGACTACCATGGATAATTGTTTAAATGTTATAGGACCGCAATCATAGAATGGTGGCTGGGGCAATAGACCACCAGGGACTGTGGCTGAGTGAGGCAGGGGCTGGGGGAGCCATGCTATGCCACCCGCTGTCTATCTAAATGGACCCATAATGAGCATGCAAATGGCCACATAGTTCCTTGCATGCCCGATGGGCTTATTTACATGGCCGCTTTGGTGAACAGGAAATAGTGAACCTGCACTATTCAATGTGAGGTCATTCTCCTGGATGGATGTAAAGGCACCGCTACTGGGGTTAGCTCTGGTTTTCCTGGGTTAGCGCTGTCATGTTTTGGCTCAATTCACAGTTGGATAGCACAATGCACTATCCAGCTGTGAATAGCAAGATTTTACACCTGCACATCCTTTTGCGCTGTGCTTTGTGAGTTTTGTTAATCTAGCCCCTGAAGTATTAGTAGTAAACAAAAGTACCAGCAAGAAAGATTAATGAACCCATGTAATTAGAGATGTTGTGAAGTTTTACATGTCGCAAAATCCGCCTCCCCAAAGCATTTAGTGAAGTTGCCACCTATGGTGGAAACTTCGCCAAAATTACTTCACATTGCTTTGGGTTTTTTAAAGTGCAAATTGCACTTAAAAAAAAACAAAGCAGGAAGTCGCATCACCCCCCCACAGCTGTCAGCCCAACTTCCATCCCTGGTGTCTAGTGGCATCCCCACATGCCTCTGATCGTCGGTCACAATAAATCATTTGTATTATCTAGTGGCCCACCCCCACAGCTGATTGCCATCCTCCACAATATAAAAATTTATTTTTTCATTAAATCCCTGTTGTCTAGTGCCCTCCCCACATAGCTGATCACCAGCCACAATACATGCCTGGTGTCTAGTGGTCCCCTCTCCCGCCACCCCTGATTGACGTCCACAAATTCCAGAATCTAAAAAATAAAAAAAAAAATGTCTATTTTTTCATGAAATCCCTGGTGCCTAGTGGACCCCCCCCACCCTTTCAGATAGTGCCCTCCACCCCGCTCCCCCCACCCCAGCCTGGGGCTGGCCACCGGCACAGCCCTCCATGGCCAGCAGCCTGACTGAGCTTTAATGAATGAATGTACACGCTCATTTATGGACAGCTCTCGGCTATTTTAGTTCATTTTTCAGGGGGTTACAGAAGGGGAGGGAGCTGCTTCGGTCACTGGTGGAGGAAGCAGGATGGGGGGAACCGCATTGTGAAGCCATCCAGGGGTCCACAACCCTGTTCTCACCATCTTGCCACCCCCGTGAGTGAGTAGAGCAGCCCCCTTCCCTTCTCTATCCCCAGAAAAACAAACTGAAATGACCGTGAGCTGTCAATGAAGGAGCACTTGGTTGTACAAGCATGCACTCATTCATTAAAGCTCAGTCGGGCTTCTGGCCATGAAGGTGAGTGGAGGGCTGTGCTGGTGGCCTGCTCTGGGTCAGAGTTGGGGGGGGAGCAGGGGGGCACTACCTGACAGGGTGGGGCTCCAGTAGACGCCTGGGTTTTCATGAAAAAAAAACATTTTTATGTATATTTTGGATTTAGGAATTTGTGGATGGCAATTGGAGGCTGCGGGAGGGTTGGGCACTGGATGTAGGGAATTGTGGTTGTGATCAGCAGGGGTGCCCAGACACTAGGATTAAATAAAAAATAATTATATTGTGGAGGATGGCAATCAGCAGCGGGGGGACACTGGACAATCTGGACAATACCAGGGATTTATTGTGGACGGCAATTGGTGGTGGGTGAGGGGCCACTAGTCACCAGGGATTTATTGTGGCCAGCTATTGGTGGAGGGGGGCACAGGGATTTAAAATGAAAAGAAGCTGTGCACCAAAGTGTGCAATTCCGCTTGCGAAGCTCCATACTTCGCAGAGGATCCCCTGCTCCGTGAATTGATGAATTTCATGAATTGCGCTTCATGCATTGAGTTCAATTTGCAAAATTTTTGGCAGAGTGGATTTTACCTATTTCGCATATCTCTACATGTAGTGCCCTTCCAAAGGGTATTACATTTATTACGAGAAAGTGCAGTTTATTCTGTATGCTGAAGTTCACTGAGCACTTTCTCCACTTGTAACAATATGGATACACTGAATTTGTTGTAGCACCAACTGACATCTTATCTGCCACGAATATAACTTAATAAAGGCAAAAGTGACACTTATTGTGCTAGAATGATAGCATAGTGTGGGTGATACTCACCCAAGACTACGTTTCATAAGATAGGAAAGCCTACCTGTAAGCTAAAAAGGACCAGAAGGATTCAGTCTAGTTACAGTCAAGAAAAAACTGTTCCAGTGTTTCTATCTGATCAATACACTTGGGTCTGGGGTAGAATCATTCTGAGATGTTTTTCTGTTTATTATCGTCCTTAACTCTTAATCTTCCATGGCACAACAACCACAGAACATCCCACATTCTTCTGGAAACCCTTAAATCTAGAGGTTGTGCTAAACCAGCTTAGTTTTTGGAGGCAGTATAGCGCAGTGGTTTAAGGCTCTGAGCTACAAACATAGAGACCTGGGTTTGAATCCCACAGCCCCCACTTGCATACTGTGTGACCCTGAGCAAGTCACTTAACTTCCTTGTGCTCCCAGGTCGCACCTGGAAACAAGCTTCAGCTTAGTGTGCCTCTCCTGGTTAAACAATTTCCCCTTTTCCCAGGGGAAAAGAATTTAAAATCAGTTCTTGAGGTTGTCTCTGGGATAATAATTTCTGGTATAACTGAGATCTGGATAAAGACAAAAGTTGTTGCTTAGTGAGTTTCCATTGTTGCAGTAATTTCAGATGAGGAATTACATAATTCAGATCTGGTGGCCTCAGAGGAAGGGACCTGGATGTGTGTAAGAAAGACTAAGACAGATCAGACAGGGAGTGGATGATGGTTCCTGGTGAAGGCCCACCCCCCACAGGGACATGTTGGAAGGTAATGAAAAGGGTCCAGGCCTACCTGGCCTTCTGCCCAGGGATGGGGAAGCCATTCTTCTGACATGAGAATGGCTGGCCAAAGTCTGCCTACCAGTTTCGGTACATCTTGAACAAGGCCATTCAGCACACAGTGTTGGATACTACAGAGTATGGCATGCATTCCTTCTGTACTGGTGCAGCAAAGAATGTAAGAAGCCTTGGCTGGGTGGATGAGGAGATCCAGGCACTGGGATGCTGGAAGTCCCAGGCATTCTTATAGTACATCCGCTTGCACTTGCAATAACTTTTTGCTGTCTTTTCCAGGTTCCCTGAAGGCAAGAAAGTCCATATGGTTATGTGGTCATTCCTTCATTTACTGGGCAGCAATGAGAGCAACCACCAAGCCAGTGGGGTATAACCTAGCGGTTCCTTACCAGACAGCTTAAGTCAGATGGTTGGGCATGAAGGACATGCACTGGAATGGATTGTTTCCAAGGCTGAGGGTGGAGGCGAGGACTCAGCAGAGCCTGGATGTGTTGGTGGTACAGCTCGGTGGGGAGCTCAGTAGGCAGTGGAACTGCTGTCGATGAAGGAGAACTTTCTTTACCATAAGAAACTGGTGGCCCCGTGTGGTCCTCATCTGGTTGCACCTAATACAGAGGCATCACTGACCGCATGCTGAGGCAGTAGAGCCAATCAACAGACTATGCATTCAAATCAGTAGAGAGATGAGATCCTTTATGGGATCTATTGGAGGGTGTGTGGTGAGGCAGAAGAAAATTCAGGCCTCCCATCAGCTACTGATGGGGAAGGAAGGGAAATTGTGGGAAGAGGGGTTAGATATGTTGTTAGAGGCAATGGGGTAGGTCTTGGAAGAGCAGTTAGAGTAAATGGCTTGGGGGGGAGTCAGACAAAGTCCATCCTGTGGTAGCTCAGGAGGATTGCAGACCAAAGGAACAAAGATAAGAAAGGGGGGGGATGGGGGATGAGTCAAATTCATCTGAAGTACTTGTTACCAACCCTGGTCGGCATGAGGGTGGAGGACTGTGGACACGGACCTGGACGGGAGAAGTCATGGTCTACATTCAGCATGTATCCTGCAAGGACAGCAGCACCAGATGGGGGGCAGCTGCAGGTGCCTTGGCCATATGCCTGCATCAAGTACTGCCTCAGGCAATTGAACACACACCTGGGTGGCCTTGGATTGAGGGTCAGTGTGTCAGTGGGCCTGATGAGGGGCGTATCCTCCTGGCTGCGCACACTGCTCGTTAGGTGTATGTTAACATCAATAAACACATGGCTGAAGCCGTTTCCTCCAAGATCTGTGTCCATGGAAAGGGGAATTGAGGGCTTCCAGACAATGGAGATCTGGATAAAGACAAAAGTTATTGCTAAGTGAGTTTCCATTGTTGGAGTAGTTTCAGATCAGAAATTACATAATTCAGAAAAGTAGAACTGAAGAAATAGGAGCATCAGGAAATGTGTGGTGCTATTATTCAAAGCAATTCATCAAACACGAAAAAATAAGCACCCATACAGCACAAGCAACACACAAAAACACTGTTTTAAATTAAATTCATAGCGTTTTATATATCAAACATGCAAAAAAAAAAGTAGTGGCTAAAGCGAATAAGTTACCAGTTTCACCTGGTACTCTGCCAAGCTTCATCAGAATTTAATTTAAAACAGCATTTTCGTGTGTTGCTTGTGCTGTGTGGGTGCTTATTTTTCGTGTTTGATAATTCAGAAAAGCAATTGTTTTGCAAATCTTTAGCGAGGTATCAGACCAAATGTGTAATAGAGGATGAAAATCACTCCATAAGCAGTCATGCAAGGATATCAACGCATAGAGAAAACAGTTTTAATGGTGTTATGGCAAAGGATGGAGTGACAAAAATGGTAATGGATTTCCTATAGTAAGGCCACCTTGTGATATTGACAAATAAGTTACTTCTTGTTTTAAATGATTGAAGCACCTACCCCATAATAACAAGAAAAAGAGATTAAAACTCAGTGTGCCTGAGCACTGGATGCTGGACTTCTCGTAAGAGGTTGTGAGGGTGGTGTCTGCCAATGGCTCCCCCTCCCCTGCACAGATCAGCAGCTTCTTGTTCCCACTGCCTATGGACCTCTGGGACTCCCTCACTGCCACGAGCCAATTCCGGGGACAGAACACCAGGCAGACAGCAAAGAAGGCTTCCTGACATGAAATTTCAAAAGTAAACCCCATGAATTGTTGCAATCAGCTTAAAAGTTGACTCCCAGGACTACCGCTACTCTCACTGCGCCTTAGTGCTAGATGCCAGACTTCTCAGTAAGGGGTCGTGAGGGTGGTGTCTGCCAACAGTTCCCCCTCCCCTCCACTGATTAGTGGCTGCTTGTTCCCACCACCTATGGACCCCAGGACTCCCTCTCTGCTGCCAGCAAATATGGGATGGAACACCAGGCAAAGAACCAGTCGGGCTTCCTGGTGTGGAATTTGAAAAGCAAACTCTGTGAACTGTTACAATCAGCTTAAAAGCTGACTTCTAGGACTACCACTACACTTTCCACATCTTAGCACTGGACACTGGACTTTTGTGTAAGGGGTCTTGAGGGTGGTGTCTGTCAACAGCTCCTCCTCACCTCCACCGATCAGTGACTTCTTGTTCCTGCTGTATGGACCCCAGGGACTCCCTTACTGCCACCAGCCAATCTGGGTATGGAATGATAGTCAGAGAGCCAATAAGGCTTCCTTGACCCAAGTTTTCTGTAAGCCACCCACTGACTATAAATTGGACATCTGCCTAGCAGTCCTCCGAGCCAGCAGTCTCGAGCGCTAAGGGCTGCAGTGCAACTTATGTCTACTGTGGGTGTCAGCTGTGGGAGTCACCACTGGCCAGCCAAGTTGCCCCTTTTAGCACATCCTCTGCATTCACACCAGACCTTTTCTGATTCTGGCTCTCTGCTTAACCACAAACTTGTGTCCCAGGTTATAATCATTTAATCACGGCACTGATTTTAACTACTGATTGCAGCAACAACAAAAGGGCCAAAAAGCTCAGATCAAACTGCAGCACTCAACCACTTAAGCTACAAATGGAGCTTACAATAAGTAAATTGGAACATGTTTGCTGGTTCTTCACTTTTACTAGAGTGCTTGCACATTAATAGTCATACGTAGCAAAAGGTAGAGTGATGAGGTGACAGACTAACTTCAGTTTGTGCTAAAACAAAAAATCCGTAGGCACCTACATGGTGCTGCAATCAAAGCTAAACTATGAGGCAAGTGTCAGACAGACAGCCCATGTGCATGATGAATATGATCCACAACCACAGCTGGCATTTTGGCAATGCCTTCCTCAGAGCTCTGAGGAAGATATTGCTGAAAGTCAGCTGTAGTTGTGCGTCATCACACACATGGGCTCTCTGTCTGGTTGCCGGTCATAGTTTGTGCTTCGCTTGTAGCACCAAGTGGGTGCCTATAGCATGCACCAAGCAGGAAAGGGATCTTGGGGTTATCATCTCTGATGACCTCAAGGTAGGGAAACAGTGTGACAAGGCAGCAGATAAAGCAAATAGGATGCTGGGATGCATAGGCAGGGCCATCACCAGCAGGAAAAGAGAGGTCATAATTCCACTATACAAGACACTAGTGAGGCCCCACCTGGAGTACAGTGTACAGTTCTGGAGACCTTACCTACGTAAAGACATAGACAGGGTAGAGAAGGTTCAGAGGAGGGCAACAAAGATGGTGCATGGATTGCATCACAAGTCCTTTGAGGACAGGTTGAAGGAACTGAACATGTACTCACTGGAGGAGAGGAGGGAGAGGGGATATGATAGAGACATACAAGTATCTTACAGGGAGGAACAGGGTGGGGAATACACTATTTTAAGTGAAAAGATGTTCCAGGACTAGAGGGCATGGGATGAAGTTGGAGGAGGACGATTCAGAGGAAACGTGAGGAAGAATTTCTTCACAGAACGGGTGGTGAACAAGGGAACACTCTGCCAGAGGCAGTGGTGGGGGCTGAAACAATCACGGGATTTAAGAATGCATGGGATAGACATAAAGGAATTCTGGAGGTCAGGGGTAATGGGCAACAGACTTCTAGGAAAACAAACTGAACTTACAAGCTCAAATGGGCAGACTGGGTGGGCCATAGGCCCTTATCTGCCAACACTGTCTATGTATGTATTTATGGATTTTTTGTTTTAGCACAAATCAAAGTTAGTCTGTTGGCTCATCACTTTACCTTTTGCTACGTATGACTATTAATGAGCGAGCACTTTAGTAAAAATGAAGAACCGGTAAGCATGTTCCAATTTATTTAATGTAACCTCCATTTGTAGCTTAAGTGGTTGAGTGCTGCAGTTTGATTTGGGCTTTTCTGTCCTTTTGTTGTTGCTACAGGCTCTGTATCTTCAACTGTGTGTGTGTTCTTCTTGAGTGAACTGAGCCCCTCTAATCTTTTTGTTTGAATTCAACTACTGCCTGTAGCAATTCACGTTGCCTGAAATTCTAAGTGCTTGCCCATAGCTTTGCCTGACTTATCTAACATTGTTTAATTGTTGCAGTTATTACTATTCTGGTTTACAGTGCAGTTTCCTGCAATTTAACTTATCCAACTGCAGCAATTCAATTTTGTCTGCTTCACTACCTACAAATTTAAAAAAGTAATTCTGCCTGTTATCTAAGTGTTTGCCTATAGCTCTGCCTGACTGTCCAAAGTAGTATCCCACAATTTAACTTATCCAGCTGTAGCAAAAATTTACCTGCTTTACCTTTTAAATAAAATAGTCATTCTGCCTGTTAGTCAGCTGTTTGCCTACAGCTCTGCTTGACTTATCCAAAGTTGCTCAGCTGTTGCTGCACTTGCCTTTAGCTCCAAGGTATCCTATGTAGTTACCGGCAGTACTGGCTTATCCTACTGAGGTTATTGCTGCAGCTATTTTTTGCATTCTTGTTCTTATAAATGGGTATCCTTGCTTCCCCAACTTTAGTTAGGTCACCTGACTCTTATAGTCCCTTACTATGCTCCTAATCCTCCCCATCTGTATCTTCCTTCTCTCTTACTTACT
This sequence comes from Neoceratodus forsteri, assembly GCA_016271365.2. Lineage (NCBI taxonomy): Eukaryota > Metazoa > Chordata > Ceratodontiformes > Ceratodontidae > Neoceratodus > Neoceratodus forsteri. The sequence continues at coordinate 1,063,042,607 of CM057451.1, read as the reverse complement.
CCCATCCCCTCCCTCCCTGTTCTTCATCTCCCCAGGCCTCTTTTCACACTCTCCCATCTCCTTGCCCACTCTCTCCTCCTCTTCTACTTGCCCCCAGCTCCAGCTGCAACCCTCCCTCCCTCTCTCCCTTCCTTCCCTCCACCTGCTCTACCCCAGCCTTCCACCCTGGGCTTCCCATTCTCCCTTCCTCAACCTGGAGCTTTTCCACTGCATGCTCCTCTCTTCATCTATCTCTCCCCCTCCACCCCTCACTTAAGGGGGTGGAAGTCCCACTCTTTTCTCCTCCCTCTTTTCATTCTTCTTCTCCTGGCTCATGATGTTGAACCCAATCCCGGCCCCCTCTCCCACCCTCTCTCTCTCTCTCTCCATTTTGAGCCTTAGCATATTCTACCTAAATACCAGAAGCTTATTCCCTAAGCTCTTCTTAATCAAAGTTTGGACCTCAAAGTACTCTCCCAGCCTCCTGTGCATATCTGAGTCCTGGCTCTCTTCCACGGTACTGGACTCAAACCTGGCTCTCCTGGACTTCCACCTTTTCCAACAGGACTGTGTCAAGCGCAATGGCAGAGTAGCATTTTATGCACACCAGAAACTGTCGTGCGCAGACATCCTCAAAGAATCAGTTCCTTCCTCTCACGAACTCCTACTTGTAAAATTATCCCTCCCTAATAGAAGAAGTCACATGATGTGCTCTGGAGCATGAATACTCTTTCAGGCTGCTCCGACCTCTGCGCTGTTCTTTAGTTAATATTTTCATTCAACTTTTACTTTCTCAGGCTCATTCCAAATTTCTAAGGCAGCCCACATCCTGCTGGAATTATTCCTGTCAATAACTTCTGGAATGATGGAAGCAGAGATGAAACCAGCACCACCACATCATACTCCACCTGCAATGCTTGAATGGCATAAGGGAGCTAAAAAGTCCAAAGCACAGGCCGCATTATCAAATTGTCCCAGGGCAACACCAATGCACCTCACTGAGGAGAGATTCCTCCAGGGGTTCTCTCCAATGGAAGAAACTCTACAGCAGCTAGCCGAAGAAATTAGAGCTTTTAGAGCTACAACCCAGGCACTGACCAGACATTTTGGTGATACAGAGTTACACATTAGCTCTATGGAGGACTGGCAGGCACAACTTGATCCAGAGGTAGTGTCCTTACAGCAAAAGATGATTAAACTGTAAGCCCATTTAGAATCTTCAGAGGGCAGGAATCGCCACAACTAGGTGGTGGTCCTAGGTCTGACAGAGAAGGTGGAGGGCCCCAATTCAATATTCTTCACCTAAAAGCTCCGTGATAAATTGGTGGGGTCTTCTCCAAATGGCCCCTAGTATATCACAGATAGGGCCCACTGAGCTCTGCGACAGATGCCCTTGAACGGAGCACTGCCATGTCCTTTTTTCTTTAAGTTCCTCAACTAGTTGGACTGCCAACATCTTTTAACCAAGGTATGAGAAATGAGTGAATTATTTTGGGAGGACACCAATCTCAGGCTAGTAGAAGATTTCCACTTGTTGCTGTCTGCCAAAAGATAGATACATTCCATCCAACTGTTTCCAAGATCTTGGCAGCAAATATAAAATTCTTCATGTTGTACCCTGCCCAACTGCAAGGTACTTGCCATGGAGCCTCTAAATATTTTAATTCTGTAGAATGTGCCCAGAGAGAATTGCCAACGCTAATTCCTGACTTATTTAAATCTCCCTGAGTTTTGCAGTGCGAATATAGGATTCTGCTCTGAATGGTCAGAGCCTCACCGGACATGTTATTATCAATCTCCCCATAGATTTGGCTTCATTATGTGTTGATGGGTCATCATATTTTCGTATCTCCTTAGTCTTCTTTGGCAAAGTGTGACTACAGCTTTGAACACCCTTGCCTATGAGCAACCGGTGGTTTCCTGGCTCCCAGATTACTGTGACTTTTAAGTGGATCCTACTTTTTGGTACTGTGACCCCCCCCCCCCCATGATGGTGTTATGATTTGAGGACATTTTGGTATTTGTTTTCACTGATCCACTGCCATGGATACTTATAGTCCTGTCTGTGGCTAGTAACCTAATTTTCTTTTATTATGGAGAATGGAGTATTGCTTTGGTGGATCTCTTTTCTTTATTTAGACTTAGGAATTAGTATGCTTTGGATGTCAAATTTGTCTGTTTTCTTTGAAACACTGGTTATGGTTTATCTGTTGCACCTGTATGGTCTCAGACCTATTTAAGGGAACCTATATGTAGATTAAGCATATGATTTGTCAGACCTATTTGGTATTTACTTAGTTTATACTCTATGGACTAGTATTTGGGACTGATAAGATCCCACTTTTGGTTTATGTGATTATATAAATGTGTGTTTTGACTACAATTGAGCCTTGCTGGTTTATATGTAAGCAATAAGGTACAAAGGGGTGTGTGTAAACCATTATTTTGCAGCACGGCCAGGGGCGTAGTAAGGCATGAGGCCAACGGTGAGTGACTTCAGCTGGTGGCCGTGATGTAAAATATGGTTTACACACACCCCTGAGTGCCTTTTTGTGCTTATAAAACTGACTACTTTTTTTCTTTTACTTTTGACTATTGGGAAAAGCATGTTTATATGTATAAAACAGATTTACTTTGTGCATTTGTAATAAAATAATCCTTCTGCCTACTGCAAGTGATGTCCTTGATGATGTCATTGTATTTTTGCCTACTCTCTTCTTCCTGTTTTTTTTCTCTGTTTTTCTCCACATTCAAGATATGGAATATTTACCATGGAATACACGATACATAGAAACATAGAATTTGATGGCAGATAAGGACAGCTTGGCCCACCCAGTCTGCCCATTTTCCTACTTAATGGATAAGCTGCAGATCCTAGCTAGCCAACAGCCTACTTCTTCCAACTCCACCCCCTAGAATTGCCTTATGACTGTCCCATGCGTTCTTGAATTACACCACTGTTTTTGACTCCACAACCTCCTCAGGAAGGCTGTTCCATGCATACACAACCCTCTCCATGAAAAAATACTTCCTCACATTATCTCTGAGCCGTCCTCCCTCTAGCTTCAAATTGTGCCCCCTTGTTCTTGCACACCTCTTTTTCTGAAAGATGCTACCATCTTGGACTTTGTTGATTCCCTTGAGGTACTTGAAAGTTTCTATCATGTCCCCCCTCTCCTCTTCTCCTGAGGCTATACATATTAAGATCCCTAAGTCTCTCTTGATATGTCTTCTGGTGCAGACCCTGCACCATTTTAGTTGCCCTCCTTGACTGCCTCCATCCTGTCTATGTCTTTATGAGATTGGGTCTCCAGAACGGCATGCAGCACTACCAGATGGGGTCTCACCAGCTGTCTGTACAGAGGATAACAACTTCCTGTTTTCTACTGGTGATACCTCTCCTATGAATCCCAGTATCCCACCAGCCCTACTTACTGCCCTCTCACATTGCTTGCTCACCTTTAGGTCATCTGATATGACTACCCCAGGTCCCTTTCCATTTTTGTTGTTGTTAGTATCTCACCCCTCATTGTGTACTCTTCCCCTGGATTTTTGTTTCCCAGGTGTATTACTTTGCACTTCTTAACACTGAATCTAAGCTGCCATACATTTGACCATTCCTCCAACCTTACTAAGTCCCTTCTTATCCTTTCCATCCCACCTTGTGCATCAACTCTGTTGCAGATCTTTGTGTCATCTGCAAAGAGACATACTTTTCCTTCCAGTCCTTCTGCAATGTCGCATATAAAGACATTAAAGAGGACTGGTCCTAGTACTGAACCCTGCGGTTCCCCACTAGTAACCCCACTTTCTTCACTGTGGACTCCATTTACTATTACTCTCTGTGTCCTGTTCTCCAGCCAATTCCTTACCCAGGCTACCATCATGGGACCCACTCCAGGCTGGCCAACTTTATATTAATCTTTGTGTGACTGTGTCAAATGCCTTGCTAAAGTCTAGGTGGCCATGTGCATAGCCCTCCCTGATCTACTACTTTGGTCACCCAGTCAAAGAAATCTATTAGATTTGTCTGACATGACTTTCCCACTGTGAATCCATGCTACCTTGGGTCCTGTGCCACTCTGGCTTCTAGGTACAAAAAATGTATTTTTTTCAGAAGTGATTCCATCATTTCCCCAATCACTGAGGTAAAACTAACAGGTCTTTAGTTTTCTGCTTCTGCACTGCTCCCATTTTTATGAAGTGCAATAACATCTGCCCTCCTCCAGCCCTCAGGTACCACCCCACCCACCCATGATTTATTAAAGAGGGTAGTCAGTGGTGTCACTAATTATACCCTTAGTTATTTTAGAATTCTGGGATGAATCCCATCAGGCTCCATTGCTTTGTCCACCTACAGTTTTAAGAGTTCTTTCAGAATCCTTTCTTCTGTGAATGGGCTGGTATCAACCCCTGTATCCAGAGTGTTTCTACTGTTTGGTTTAGGTACCTCCTCCTCTTCATTTGTGAATACTGAGCAAAAATATTTGTTCAGTACCTCTGCCTTTTCACAGTCACCCTCTGCCCACCCTTCCTCCCTTTTAGTAAGCCTCACTCTCCCTCCCTTGGTCTTCCTTCACTCACTTATGTACCTATAAAAGGTTTTATCACCCTTCTTATCTGAGTTGGCTATCTTTTCCTCAGTTTGGGCCTTTGCTGGACTGGCTGCCTTCCCTGCTTCCTTTTGCTTTAACTGATAAAATTCTTTGTCCTGCTCCTTCTGTGATAGCTTGTACTTCCTGAATGATTTCTTTTTCTCCCTAACCTCCCCTGCCACCTCCTTTGAGAACCATAGTGGTTTCTTACATCATTTTGTTTTGTTTATTTGATTGACACAAAGGCTTGCTGCCTCTGTGATGGCAGTTTTGATTATTCCTCATTGTTCTTCCATCCCTCCTTCTTGCCCATTTGCTAGTGCAATCCTTAGGCACCCACCAAGTTTGGCAAAGTCAGCACTCCTGAAGTCCAGTACCTTTGCCTTTGTATAGCTTGACTCTACTGCTGTGTTTATCATGAACCATACTGTTCGATGGTCACTAGTTCCCAGATGGTTACCCACTTTTAAATCTGTGATCCTCTCGCCATCTCCATTTGAGAGTACCAAGTCTAAGATTGCTCCCTCTTGAGTGGGTTCCAACACTAGTTGTCTAAGGTATGCCCCCTGTAGGGCATCAAGAATGACCCCACTCTTAGAAGTGGCTGCTGCAAATGCACTCCAATTAACATCTGGCATATTCGGATCCCCCATCAGCAATGTCTTCCCTTTTTCTGCCATTCTAAGGATACTTTCTACCATTTCCTTGTCCATTTCCTCCCTCTGAGATGGGGTTCTGTATACAACCCCTGTGCAGATTGTGGTGCCATTGTCTGTCTCCAAATTGACCCACAGTGCTTCCTCTCTTCCCTGTTTACCCTTTTGTTCTGTTGCTTATTGTTACTTATTGTTAACACTTTTAATAATGCCTTCACTGACCTGAGTGGTGTCCTGTCACCGGGCTACTTCACTCACCCCCTCACAAGTGACTACTCTGGGAAAGAGACTCAGTACCCTTCTCATCCTCCTTTCTGCTTCAAAACCCTCTCATTCCATGAAGCCAGGTATTATCCACTCAAGGTATTAGGGAAATGAAGGCTTAGTGGTGACACCCTGAATCTTAAGTTTGTAGCCCTTACGCTGGATGAAATTCTGTCACCTCTAACACATATTATTAACATGTCACTTAGTCACTCTCAATTCCCTCAAAAATGGAAATCTGCCACTGTGACACCAGTTCATAAATTTGGTGATCGCACAATTACTGGGAACTACAGGCCTATCTCTATCCTGCCCCCACTCTCAAAAGCTGTTGAGTGTGTAGTGGCTGACCAACTGGTTGAATGCTTAGAAAAATATCAGCTACAATGCCCACAACAACACAGGTTCAGAAATGGTCATAGTACCACTACCGCCCTTCTGGAGTTCACAGGCTTTACTCATCATTCCTTAGATCAAGGACACCTGGTTGGTGCTGCTTTCATTGATTTAACCAAAGTTTTCAACACAGTTACTCATTCCCTCCTGGTCGAACAGCTTACCACCATTGGCCTAGCTCATGACAGCTTAGACTGGTTTGAAAGTTACCTGCACAACTGTACACAGGAGGTGAAGATTGGTAAGACCCTCTCGGATAGCAGACCTGTCCTATCTGGAGTTCCACAGGGGTCCATCTTGGGGCCTCTTTTGTTTAGCATTTTCTTCAACAACCTTCCTTACTCCTGTCAAGGTCACATCCTTTTATATTCTGACGATGCTGTCCTGTTTACCAGTGATCCAGACCCTAAGGTTCTTGAATCCAGACTACAAAGTAATTTCGTAGTCATAGAAAGATGGTCCCATAAGCACAAGTTAGTTATGAATTACAACAAGACTAAAACTATGCTGTTTTCCAGCTCCCAAAATAGGCACAGAACTTAACCTCTTTCTATCACCAATGAAGAGTGCTCTCTCTGGATCCAGTTCAGCTCTTTAAATATCTGGGGATTGCTATTGACAGTATGATGACCTATGTCTATCACATTGACAACATTGCTAAGGCTGTTAACACCCACATTGGGCTACTTTATAGGTATAAGCAATGTTTGATCCCAGAGGCTCTTAACCTGGCCATTCGAAGCTCTATTGTCTCGCTTATTGATTACGGTTTACCAATCTATGGATCAGCTACTGAAACAGCTCTTCACCGCATCATAGTTGAACACAACAAAGCATGCCATCTCTTTACCGGCTCAGCCCATCTGTTCCATACCTGTGACATGTATGCTCAGGCTAACTGGCTCTAATTCAGAGGTAGACTCATGCACCAGTCATGTTTACTGTAAAAAAAATAAGCTTAGGCAAAATGCCCCCAGAGTGCAAAAGCTTATTACCTCCACTATCAACCATTGTTGCACCAGAAGCTCTACTAACCAGATTTTTAATATACCCCGCTGTCGCACTTCTCTAGGACAAAGGTCCTTTGCTTACCGTGACCAGCTATGGATGAACTCGCCTCACCATGACATCACTTCAGCATCCATCTTGGGCTCCTTCAAGGTTAAACTTAAGCAACAGCTAGTTGCTGATGCCAGTTGTGACTGCTTCTAATAACTTTTCTTTTTGTGGCCAGCACTTATTCTAACCTTATGCTATCCTGACCTTATGCATAACTGTTCTCAGCATGTAAATAACAGTTCTAAGTTGCTAATCATTCTCCTTTCACATTTCCTCTTGATCCCTTCCACTTTTTCCCCTCACCCCTCTATGGCTTTCCCCCTATCCCCCCTTCCCCGTTATATCTTCTGAGTTCCCTTGCTCACTTTAAAATGCTTTGTTCCATACCTTCTCACCTCTGATGAGGCCATCCCTTACCTTGTTGTTTATTAGATATTAGGCTGAGTCTGTTCTCATTTTCCTATAAAGGGTCATTTCATAAGACCCACCCCCTCTAATATGACCCATTGAATTCCAGGTTTTAATCAGATATGCACCTTGGTATACACTGTACAATGCCACATGTATTGGAACATCTCTAGTTATATACTGTTGTAATGTTTTGTATAATTCCTTGTTTTGTTTGTTCTCCATCTCATACTTTTCCAATATGTATTGTTCATCTGACATGGAACCTACGAAATGAGCTTGTTCTCAAAGGTGTTATCCGTAATTTCAATAAATAAATAAATAATTACTGGCAACAGGCCTTAGTTCTCCATGCAGAACCTCAGCTTTGGCCGACCATGTGGTGGCATTTATATAAATTTGTAAAACAAGACAGGTATCAATTGATTCAATTTCAGATTTTATGACATCTGTACTACATCCCCTTGAAACTGCAGAAAATGGGGAGGATCCCCTCACCAATTTGTATGAAATGTGGAATGGCCGATGGTCACATCAAGCACCTGCATTGGGATTGGGTTAAGGTAATCCCTTTTTGGAATACTATTAAAGCATCCTTGGATCCCTTCCTGGGACTTGATAAATACTTTACACCAGACGTGTGCTTAGTTGGCCTCTATCTGGCAGGTCTCTTTGGCCCTCAGAATGCATACATGGCATTGATTGCTGTTTTGCCAAGTTAATCATATTATGACACTTGTTGGATGATGCCACTCCCATTTACAAAGAATGGCATCAGGTGATCCTTTAGGCATTACTGGTAGAGAAGCAGATCATCTCCTCACAAGCTAGGATAAAGCTGTTACATTCTAGGTGGGAACTGCTCTATACCTTACTATCCATTGTTGTACCATCATAAAGGGGTGGAATGGTTCTTTTCTTTTTCCTTTCTTTCCTCTGCAGTTTTAAATATTACAACTGAGTGCTTCCTTTCTCAGTATTGTTTTCATGTCTTTCATCTGTCATTATTGTTTTTCTTTTCAAATCTCGGGTTGCCCAGCTCTGGGATCTGTGGTGATGGGAGTGGGGAGGGAGGGTTCTTGTTTTGGATTATTGTTTTAGGTTTGGATTGTTGAGGGTATCCAGTGAACAGGGTGACTGAGATTGAGTGGCCACAATAACGGCAACTCAATCTCAGTGCCTGTGTTTTGGGCTACTGGACAAGGTAGCGAGGGGCCAGGAGGAAGGGCGAGGGAAGGCAAAAGGATCCACATCACATGAGGAATAGAAGGGGAGGGAAGGTATGTGGGAGGCAGTGTGGCAGTAGGCTGCTGAGCTGGCCATGTGGCATAGTGATGGGGGTGGCTGACTGCGGTTGGTAGGGTTAAGGGTTCAGGTCAGGGTGGTGTGGTAATTTTTGCAATGCATGGCTTTTTTTATTTTTCTAAGTTTTACACCCCCCTCGACATACACCACCCTGGAGCTGAGAATCTTTAGTTAGGGGGGTGAGGGGGCACAGCTCCCTGCACACTTTTCAGTGCTGTCACCACAGTTGTTGTCACCACGAGTGTATATCGCCATTCTTTATTTTCGACGATGTACACTCGCCCTAACGGCGATTGCCAAATATTGAGTTTTGTTGTCATGGTTATAAGTTTGTAGTTGATTGTTTTTGCTGTTCTGTATTTTGAAAATTTCAATAAAGTGTATTCAATTAAAAAAAAATTCCCCTTCTACCCTCCCTATTCATGTAGGTGTTCTTTATGCCTCCCCAAAGATCTCTCCTTCCTTCTTTCTTGATAACCTGTCTTCCCTTGTTTCCCATGCTGCCTCTGGTGAACTTATCCTCTTGGGTGATTTCAATGTAAATTGGCTTTCCCCCACCTCCAGACCCACAGTGCAAAGGATCGAGTACCTAAAACTTTACCAAATTAATTTCTGAACCAACCTGACTGAGCCCTTACTCTCCCAATCACTCCGTCCTGGACTGGGTATTTGCCTCCCACCCCCACTGCATTATAACAGCAGGCACACTGCCGGATGCATTCAGTGATTACAACATGACCTACTGCATCAGGAAAGTGAGACTTACCCACATCACCCCCAAATATATATGGTCTAGATCTCTCAGATCTCTTGACACTCATGCCTTACAACACGACCTTACTGCCTCAGATTGGTTACCTGTCTTTCATGCCCCTGATGTTGATACTGCCCTGTCCCTCCTCCAGACCATACTTACATATGCAGCCTTCATACCTCCCCTAAGAAAATCAAGAGTCAAGCGTGCCCACAATCCATGGATCAGTCCTGATCTTATTGCCTTGTGTAAATCCCGCAACCAAGCATGTGTTTGTTTTAAATCCTTCCAATCCCTGTCTAACCTCCTATTTTATAGGTCAGTCAAGAATTCATACACCAAGAATTTATGCTCTGCTAAGGCCCTCTATTTCAGAAATAAACTCCAATCTAACCTCATTTCCCCAGCAAAATTCTGGAAAGTTATCCACTCCATTTTTGATGAATCCCCCCCTCTACCAAATCCACTCCTCAGTCCTTATGGTGAATGGCTCACCAGTCTCTGATCCATCTTCTGTCTCCACTCATCTCAATAATTTCTTTACCACCTGTGCCCTACCTTTCTCTTCTAGCCCCACCATTCCCCCTCTGCCTCCACTCCTCCACCATCACTCAAAGGCTTCTGTTTCCCCAATCACCCCCACAAAATGTTTTTCCCTCTAACCTTACTCAACCCCTCTAAGTCACGTCCTGATGGGATGGACCCTAGACTCCTACATATCTTGGCCCCAGCCATTGCCTCCTCTCTAGTTCAGATTATGAACATATTCTTCTCCATCTGCACTGTCCCCCAGGCCTGGAAAGTTGCTAAGGTACTCTCCCTGCATAAAGGGGATGACCCCTCCTCCCCTGATAACTTCTGGTCCATCTCTCTCCTCCCCTCCTGTGCTAAACTCCAGTATACCAAAGTCTACTCCAGATTCACTAACTTCCTTCACTCCTCTGATTTCCTCTCTCCCTTCCAGTCTGGCTTTTGGAAGCATCATTCCACTATACCCTCCCTACTGTGGGTTACTGACTCTGTGCTCACTGGGATGGATCAGGGTCACATCACCTCACTTATATTCATCTACCTGGCCAAAGCCTTTGACTTGGTGTCTCACTCCCTTCTTCTTAACAAACGATGCTGCACCAGCATCTCAGCCAATGCTGCTGCTTGGTTCTGATCATACCCCTCGGGCTGTCAACAGTTGGTACAGTTGGGAGGCATCTTGTCCCCCCCTTCCATCCTAACTGGAGTCCGACAGGGCTCCATTCTGTGTCCTGTATTCTTCTCCATTTTTCTCAAAGGCATACCCTCTGCATGTTTCTCCTTGAATGTACATATGTACACAGTTGACATAGTTATCTACACAGTCTCAAAATGGCGGACACTCCTGGCTTAGAGTAAAACTCAGCCATTTCTTATAAGTTAACTCATTTATTGAAAAAATAAGAAAAGACTGACCATGCGGGCTGCGCATACCCAGATCTTGTGGTTAGTCTTTTTTTATTTTTTCAATAAATGGGTTAACTTCATAAGAAATGGTGACATCATTGTTTCTAAGGTTGGTGAGTGCCTGATGCTTCTGTGACTGTTTGATTATTTTTCGAGAGCACCATTACCCCAGTGTGCACATGTTTGCTGTGGAACTGTGGTTATCTACACTTGAGGCCCTATGGCCTCTGCTGTGACTGGCTGCTCCATCAGGATTTCTATGATGTTCTGCACTGGTTCAATGAAAATCTACTCAAGGTCAACAACAAAAAACAGTTTGTCTGAACTTAGGCACCTGCCAGAAACTGGGCAGGCTCCCGTTCCCCTCCCCCTCCTTGTTTTCAACACTTTAGATGGCACCCCTTTGGAAGTGGTCCCAGCTTTCTGGTACCTTAGGAGTGTGGCTTAACAGTAAGCTTGATTTCTCTGTCCACAGAGACACCATCCATGCCAAAATCCATCCCAAACTAGGCACCCTATTCTGTAATAAAGACTGCCTGCCTCTCCTTCCAGGTCTGCAAGGAACCAGTAACCAAAGTGGTACTCCCAGTCTTTGATTATGCAGATATAGTCTATAGCTTCACCCCCTCCTCCTACTTGCCAGACTGGATACCTTGTGCAATGCAGCAGAGGGAGGTTATGACTAGGTATGTACCCACCATCAAATCTCTGGCACAGAGTGAAATTATGCCATATGAAGGCATCGTAGGCAGTGCTGGGATTCCGTGCCTGGACACTTGTGATGCAGCCTGTTGTACTGTACACCACTTGGCAATTGATGGAGTAGTAATCTTTCCTATTGAAGTAAGCATCCACCCCATCACTGGTGGGTGCCCAGATGGCAACATGGGTGCAGTCAGTGGCACCGAGTACTGCTGTTAGGTGCATAACTTGATAGAACTGCTGCATTGTTTCTGTATGCTCTGCTGGTGTGCTGAAGAACACAATGAACTCACCAGTGTGTGGCAGCAATGCATCTAGGAATTGGGCCAGCAGACATGAGTTGGCAGACTGCATGACATTGGTGGTATCCCCCCACCGGTGTCTAGAATGACCCCGTGGTTAGAAAGCACATGGCAGGCATCACCTTGAGCTCCACTGAAATGATGTGGATGTGCTAGGTGTCACTGCTCAACTGGTCATGCAGAAGCTCACAAAGCTGCCTGAGCATGGCACTGTTGAGCACGTACTGGCCAATGAGCTGGTCATCTGAGAGGCCCTCAATGGTAACCCATGGCTGGTATTATCTATGTGTAGCATAACACCTCCACAACCTACAGATGGGCCCAGGGTGTACATTTTCCCTATCCTCATCCTGCATGGCCTCAACCAGTATATAGAGCACGAGCAGGCATGTTCCCCTGACCATCATCTTGCTTGGTGGATGCATTGTCTCCACCTACCTCTAGGGTTTGCCAGAGTAGATCAGCCTTTTTATAGGTGGTAACTATGCTGTGCAAAGTGGTCTGCACTGTTCCTGTAGTGTAGTGCTAAAGCACCTTATATCACACTTCCCCTGTATTCATGTCCCCATTCCTCCATTTATACACTGACCACATTATCTTTCTCTGCGCATACTGTCCCATCTCCTTTGAATATTGCACTTTGGTGCAAATCCTTGGGCTAACAGTGCACAATCATTTTGCATGCTGGGCAATCCTTTTTTTTATCATATCACTATTTTAACACCTGCTGTGGCGTCTAACCAGCGGGGGCATCCAGCCGGTGGCCTGCCTACTGGGAGAGCAGCATGCTCACTCGCATGATGGGGGGTACCAGTACAGCCTTTGCCAACCTGCTGGAGAGCTCCCCTTACCCTACCACATTAGGCTGGCCCTGGACCCCCAGAGCGATTCCACAACAGTCCTCCCAGCACCACAGAGAGCAGCCATCAAGCTGCTCAGTCGCACCCAGCCATTTTCCTCCTAGTTTTTCCCCAGTGGATTGTGGATGTGTAATGATGTCCATGCACTATGTGCAGACATCTGCTGCACTTCCTCTCTAGTAACACCGATGTGTGCAGTGCCTCCGGGCATCACCACAGGCCGCCGGAGTGCAGTGTATTGTCCTCAACCCACCCCAGGACTTGGAGAGCTGTCTACAGATGCTTGAGCCTAGTCCTACCCTGCTGAACCCCGATGACCCCAGCTTGTTCCTGAACCTGGGTCCCCGGCATTGTGTGAGGTGTGGCGTCCAGCGCCTCAACCCTCAGCGTCACTGGGCTGGCTGATGCTGGGCAATCCTTTGAACACTGGGCCTGACAGCTTTTAGATAAATGTATCTTGGATACAGAAACTTTTGAAAAAGGGTCCACAGCCTTCATGGCAGCATTCCCCAACTCTGAGTTAGAAACTAAGAGACACACATTATCAGTGTAGGTAATTACTTTCAGCTGACTGTCCCCTAGAGAAGATGTTATTACAACTATATTACAGTTTGCTGCAATATATTTTATCAAAGGATCTAAAGAAAAATATATAATGACATAGAAACAGAAAAATAGAAACATAGAAAGTGATGGCAGAAGGAGCTCCAGGGTCCATCAAGTCTGCCCATGAGATGCTCAGGACCTAGTAATTGTCCTGGGGGGTCATCCCCCACCCTATGTTACTATACACTTGATTTACTGTCTCAAAGTTGTGCTCTAGCTCTGTCCCACCAATGCTTGAAACTTGTCACAGTCTCTGCCTCTGCCACCGTCAGACTATTCCATGGCTCCACTACTCTTTCTGTAAAGTAGTATTTCCTGAGATCCCTCCTGAAACTCCCCCCCCAGATTCCATTCATACCCTCTAGTTGTTGTGTTGGTGACCCTAAGGAAGAGCTCCTCAGTGTCTGGCACTTTGTTTATGCCTTTTAAGAACTTGAATGTTTCCATCATATCACCCCTCTCCCTCCTGACTTCCAGTGAGTACACATTCTGTACTGCTAGCCGTTCCTCATATGGGAGTCCCTGCAAACCCTGGATCATATTTGTCCCCCTCCTCTGCACTGACTCCAACCAACCTGTCCCTATTCTTCTTCAAGTGCGGCCACAAAAACTGGTAACAGTACTCTAGGTGTGGTCTAACTAGGGATCCGTATAGGGGATGATTACTTCCCTCTTCCTGCTATCAATCCCCTGCCCATATATCCCAACATTTTGTTTGCCCTGATGTATGCTTTGTAACATTGGCTCATCTTCTTCATGGTATCAGTAATAATGACCCCAGGTCCCTCTCTTCCTGTGAGGTGCTCAGTTTAACCCCATTAAGCCAAAATTCTGTCCCAGGGTTCCCTTTACCGATATGCATCACTCTGCACTTTTTTGCATTGAATTTCAGCTGCCACAGATTAGATCACCTTTCCATTTTTTGGAGGCCTTTTTGGAGGTCCCTAACCCCTTCAAGAGTATCCATCTGGCCTCTGAGATTGGTGTCATCTGTGAACAGGGCTACCTTACCCTGGATATCATTGCTGATGTCACTGATAAATATGTTAAAGAGAACAAGGCCCAACACATATCCCTGTGGAACCCGACTAGTAACCGTGCCCACAGCTGACCATGTATAAAGAGCAAAATATAATATAAATATTATAATATAATAAATATTATATAATATGATATAACATAATAAAGGGCTAAAGGGGCATCCATCTCTGGCCACTGCCTTAACTGAAAAAGTAGACCCTTAGAAACCATTCAACAGAGAAGTAACCACTTCCTGATTATACAGAGCTTTCATGCAAGCAATAAACTAGACAGGAATCTGCCAAATGCCAAACCTCACTCAACAACTAACACACCGAAATCTGGCCAATGGAAAATCATGTACACAAATGCTCACAGCCTGGGAAATAAGCTCCCAGACCTGCAGGCAATAATGTCAGAGGCTAAACTGGACATAGTAGAAATTAATGAGACGTGGTTTACCAGTAACCACACTTGGGAGACTTCAGTACCTGGCTATATACTGTTCAGAAGAGACTGAGGTACAAAAAGGAGGGTGGAGAGGCCCTGTATTTCAATGAAAATATCAAAGCTACAGAAATTCAGAATACATATAAGAAGCCAGAAGAACTGTGGGTCACCCTTGAAACAGGAAATGGGACTGCCATAAGAACTGGGGTTGTCTACATGCCCCCAGACCAGGGGGAGGACATAGACCCATTACTGTTAGAAGATATACAAAACATGACAGCTAAAGGGAAGATTCTGATAATAGGAGACTTCAACATGCCAGATACAGATCGGTCAATACCAGCAGGAACACCTGCCAGAACTAGACACACGGTGGATTTCCAGCAGGAGGAGGGCCTCAAACAACTGGTACAACAACCCACAAGAGACAGGACTATCCTAGATCTAGTACTGACTAACAGGGAATGGATCACAGATCTCCAGGTAGAATGTCACCTGGGGGCCAGTGACTATCACATGGTATGGTTCAATTTGGCCACTACATCGAAATCATCCCATTCCAAGGCAAATATATGGGACTTCAGTGGAGCTGACTATGATAAGATGGCCAACAGAGTTAAGCTTGCCCTAGCAAAAAGAAACACAGGTGAGGGGGTACAGGCAAAGTGGGCAAGCATTAAGGATGCAATACTTGAAGCAATATCCCATTGTGTTAGACAGAAAAGGAAGTGCAAAAGAAGAAGGAAACCACTTTGGTTCTCAAATACAGTAGCAGAAAAGGTCAGAGTCAAAAGGCTGGCCTTCAGGAGATATAAGGGAACACAGCAGGATGAAGATAGGGAGGCATACCAAACTGCCCTAAGGGAAGCAGGGAAGGGAGTAAGGCAGGCAAAGTCCCAAACTGAGAAAACACTAGCACGAACAGTAAAAGAAGGTGACAAGACTTTCTATAGCTACATTAGTGAAAGGAGAAAGTCCAGAGGGGTTATTGCTAAGCTCAAAAGGGAAAAGGGGGCATGTGAGGAGGAGGACCCTGTAAAAGCATCTATCCTAAATAGATCCTTTTGCTCAGTATTTACTGAAGAGAAGGTAGAGCAGGGCCCACAGCTCAGCACCATGGACACAAGGGGGAGGGAGGTGAGCACTACTCCATTCACAAAAGAAAGGGTCCTACAAGAGCTCGCTAAGCTCAGGGTGGACAAGGCAATGGGACCTGATGGCATACATCCCAGAGTACTTAAGGAGCTAAGGGTGGAACTAGCAGATCCATTAGCAGAACTGTTTAGTGAGTCTCTGCACACAGGAGAGGTCCCAGAAGACTGGAGAAGGGCTCATGTGATCCCGCTCCACAAGAGTGGTAGCAGGGAGGAGGCAGGGAACAACAGACCAGTCGATCTTACCTCAGTAGTGGGCAAGATTATAGAGGCACTCCTTAAGGAAAGGATAGTGCAACACCTGGAATCTATAGGGGCACAGGATCCAAAACAGCATGGGTTTACAAAAGGAAGGTCCTGTCAAACTAATCTCATAGATTTCTTTGACTGGGTAACCAAAGAGGTGGACCAAGGGGGAGCAGTTGATGTCGCCTACCTTGACTTCAGCAAAGCTTTCGACACTGTTCCACATAGAAGATTGATAAATAAGCTGGAGAGACTCAGGGTGGGTCAGAAGTTGGTCAACTGGGTGGCAAACTGGTTGACGGGCAGAAAACAGAGAGCAGTGGTAAATGGTATACAGTCAGAAGAGATGCAAGTCACAAGTGGGGTACCTCAGGGATCAGTCCTGGGGCCAGTCCTCTTCAATTTCTTCATTAGTGACATTGCAGATGGACTTGAGGATAAGGCTTGTCTGTTTACAGATGACACCAAGATCTGCAGCAGAGTAGATGATCCAGATGGAGTGGGCAGAATGAGAAGAGATCTGGATAAACTAGCAAAATGGTCAGAAGAGTGGCAACTGGGATTTAATGCAAAGAAGTGCAAGATCATGCACATAGGGAAGAGAAACCCTGAAGCCATCTATAGGATGAGAGGGGAGTTCCTGGCAGTCACAAAGGAAGAAAGAGACTTGGGCATCATCATCAATGATGACCTGAAATCATCCAAGCAGACCTCTAAAGCAGTAGGTAAGGCTAGGGGGATGTTAGGGTGTATTAGTAGGGGTAACACAAGTCATAAGAGGGAGGTAATAATCCATCTTTACAAGACACTGGTTAGGCCCCATCTGGAGTATTGCATGCAGTACTGGAGGCCACACCTTCACAAGGACATTAACCAAATTGAGGTAGTCCAGAGAAGGGCAACCAAAATGGTGCAGGGACTGCATCAGAAGACATATGAGGACAGATTAATGGAGCTCAGTATATATACCCTTTAGCAAAGGAGTGAGAGAGGTGATATGATCAAAACATTCAAACACCTTAAGGGCATTAACAAGGTGAAAGAGTCTAACAAGTTTAAATATAAGAAAAATAGCAGGACAAGAGGACACAGCATGAGATTAGAGGGAGGCTGATTAAGGGGGAATGTGAGGAAATTCTTTTTCCCAGAAAGAGTGGTGAATGCATGGAATGGCCTACCCCAGGAAGTGGTGGCTATGAATACAGTGCAGGGCTTCAAACAGGCATGGGATAGGCATAAGGGAGCAATACAGATGAGTATGAATAGGTAGGCCACTGACAGAGCAAAGGCCGATGGCACATTTATAAGGTAGAAAAAGAAATGGGTAGACTGAATGGGCCTTGCGGTCCCTATCTGCCGTCAACCTCTATGTTTCTATGTTTCTGTGTAATCTGATAAGTAACTAGTACTGAGAATAGATAAGAATTTTTATCGATAGCTGTAGTCTGGTCTAATGACAATAAAATACCTTCTGTTTCAGTTCAGTTTCAGTTTAGTTTATTTTGATCAATCATACAAGATCATTACAAAGCATACAATTACAATACAAACATAAAATTATTAAATTTTAAAACATAGTTTAAATATTTTACATATGCTTTATTATGATTTTTACCTAGAGGACAATCATTCTTTGTAAAAGAGAAGATACAAAGGAAAAAATGTTAAGAACATTTTGGAAGAAAGATAGACTATTTATTTGTAAGAATGTTCCTTATTATATTTGCTTTGATATTTGTAATTCTTAATTCTGCTCTCAGATACATTGCCAGGCAGGATTGAGGAAGAGCAGGTATAGTTTTTAATAATTTATAAACCAGTACTAATTATTAATCGGGATCCTTAACTTCCCAAACTTCAATCCCATCAAGGATTTGTGCAAAATGTATTGCTTTGATTACCTCTTCAAGAGGTTTGATCGTGAACCCCCATAACTATGATTAAATTTACTAAGGCCACAGGCAGTCTTGTTAACTGTGTCCATAACTTTTTTTAATATGTTTTGTTCAGAGACCATTCCTTGAAAGAGTGAGCCCCAAATACGCATACATTTCAGAAGAATCTACCTTTTGATTTTATTTATTTATTTAGCTTTTGTTGACCGGGTAAGTGCACTAGACAAATCCTGTCTATTTTCAGGCACGACCCGGGGGAGGGGGATACAGATGAATGCCAACTGACTTTGAACCAGATTAAGCTGTTGGTGATATTTATAGTGAATGAGGGAAATTTGGCCAGGACACCGGGGAAATTCCCCTACTCTTTTCGATGAGTGCCATGGGATCTTTAACATCCACCTGAACTACCACCAATCCAGGCAGATGGGACCTCGGTTTAACGTCTCATCTGAAAAACGGCACCTCAGAAGTGCAGCACCCCTCTCATGCTGCACTACAGTGTCAGTCCTGGGATATTAACCCAAGTGCCAGATGTGGGAACTGAACCCACAGCCCTCTGATCTCCCGGCCTCAGAGGCGAGTGTGCTACCTACTGAGCCACTGACACTGCAAAAGGTTTTCTGTTACCAAAAATCATGATGAGTTATTAACATTTCATTTTAATTCAGTAACTTGGTTTGCTAAGTAATTAAGTTGTTTTTGCAGACCTTTGCTTGCTAGAGAGGTTAAATCCAAATATTTTGCATATGTCAAGACTGGGAAAACATTCTCCAGAATTTCAGGAGAATCTAATTGAAGCTGTTTGAATCCTCAAAGTAAATTGTCCAAATAAGTAGAAAAAAGAGATGGAGCCAAGATATAGCCTTAGTGTACACCTCTGTTTGTTGGAAAGCTAGCAGAATGATGGCCTACCATTCCCAATCTAACTGTTGCCCAGGTCTCATTATAAAGGTATGAGATTATACTAATTAAGAAAGGATTTATACCATGTAGAAACATAACAGACCATAGAATTTTTTAGAGACAGAGTCAAACACTGATGAGAAATCAGTATATGCCAAAAAAAAATTTTGTTTTCTCAAAGATATATACGTTTCAAATTGCTGTCTGAAAACAAAAGTCTTACCAATCATTGAATGACCCTGCCTAAATCCTGCTTGGAGTTCAGACAGATCACCAGTGAGGTCCGTCTGTTGCAACCGTTCAGTTAGTAGAACATTTTGAGCTAATATCCAGTAAGCTTATAGGTCTATATGTTATTGGGTCAGATAGATCCCCCTTTTTATGTAAGGGTACTATCTCTGAACCCTTCCAAGACTGCAGGACGGAATTATTGTTTAGAGACTTACTGAATAATATTGCCAATAATTTACACCAACCTCAAGTGTTACACAGATAGACCTCAGCTGGAATCATGTTCTGACCTATTGCCTTTTTAATTTTTAAGGTTTTAGTAGTGAAATACACATCTGTAATAGAGATTGTTGATGTATTCATGTTTTATATTCACTTGACACTTCAAATGGGGAATTTTCACAGTAGAAATCATAAAATAATTTACAAAAATGTTGAAGCCACTGAGTCTATGAAATATGAGAATTGGGCTTCTTTTTAAAAATTATTAACTCCTTTTGAGACTATAGTTGCCAGAAAGTTTTCATGCATTTCCAAGTAACTGCCTTAAGCATTTTATCCAATTGACTATGGCAGTATGCTACCCTTTTTTGTTTTTAAAAGAGTTTGTATTGCTTTCTTTGTTGATTTAATAGTGTATAGTGGCTTCTATTTGCAAGATGTTTAGCTAGACTAACCTATGAGGTCAGCCTAGCTTTATAGTCACTACATTCAGAATTGAGTCAACCTACTCTGTCTGTTATTTTGAAAATATCTTTATGCAAATTTGTTTAAATAGGTTGTCTTTTAATAAATTGAAAATAGAAGTCAATATTTCCCAAATCTGACTGGCATCCAAAGTTAACAGTTGATCACAATTTAATAACAAAAGAAGCTCAGTGGTAAGCTGTATAATCCTTTTTTCTTGTGCAAAATCCTAAAATATTTTTTTTATTTATTCTGTACTCCTTAAGAGAATTAGATGTTTTTAATAACTGTGAATGTAAAATTGATAAACCACATAGGATAATAAGACAAAGCACCTTAGTGTGTAAGCACTGAGGCAAAGATTACCCTAAAGGGCATTGGCCACGAAGCCAAGTTTCAAAGAAATGCAAAATCACACATACCCCCATAATACACAGCATCATGGACTGTACAGTGGTAGTTATCTAAAGGTTTCCTACCTCAAGGTACCACTGAGGCAATTTGCATTGACTATAATGTGATCCTGCCTCATTCTGCCTCAGTATACCCAGGTATACCTCAGTACTGAGAAACTTTTCTATTGCTACCACTGTATATGCAAACCACCACAAAATGTCATGCTGGCTCAACTTTAAATAGAAATGCATATGCCAAAAGGCCTTTCCCACAAAGAGTGCCAACAGAAGACACAGACACGTGTTTTGTCCTACCAGGACTCATCAGTGTGCCTCATCTGTATGACACTGCAGTGGAATGAACCAGCTACACTAAGTTAGTCTATCAGGTTTGGGTTGTGGTGAGCCCAATAAAAACAAAAAACAAGATAAAAGATAAAGAACCTTGGTGCATAAGCACTGAGGCAAGGGCTAACCCAAAGAGCATTGGCTGGGAAGCCAAGTTTCAAAGAAATGAAAAATTACACATACCCCATAATGCAAAAACATCATGGGCTGTATATGTAAATCACCACAAAATGTTATGCTGGTTCAACTTTAAGTAGGAATGCATGTGCCAAAAGGCCTTTCACACAAAGAGTACCAACAATAGACACAGATACGTGTTTCATCCTACCAGGACTCATCAGTGTGCCTTATCTGTATGACATCCCAGTGGAATTATACTTGCTACCCTCAGTTAGTCTATCAGGTTTGGGTTGTGGTGAGCCCAATAAAAACAAGTTAAAAGATAAATAACCTTGGTGCATAGGCACCGAGGCAAGGGTTACCCCAAAGAGCAGTGGCTGGGAAGCCAAGTTTCAAAGAAATGCAAAATCACACATATCCCCATAATGCAACGCATCATGGGCTGTATATGCAAATCACCACAAAATGTTATGCTGGTTCAACTTTAAGCAGGAATGCATGGTGCCAAAAGGCCTCTCACACAGTGTACAAATGGTGCCAACAGTAGACAGAGACATGTGTTTCATCCTACTAGGACTCATCATAATGCCTTGTCTGTATAACACCCCAGTGGAATGAGCCAGCTACCCTAAGTTGGTCTATTGGGTTTGGGTTGCTCATCACAACCCAAACCTGATAGACCAACTTAGGGTAGCTGGTTCATTCCACTGGGGTTTCACACAGATGAGGCACACTAATCAGTCTTGGTAGGACAAAACACATGTCTGTGTCTTCTGTTGGCACCCTTTGCAGACTGTGTGAGAGGCCTTTCGGCACCATGCATTCCTGCTTAAAGTTGAATCAGCATAACATTTTGTGGTGATTTGTATTATGGGGGTATGTGTGATTTTGTATTTCTTTGAAACTTGGCTTTCTGGCCAATGCCCTTTGGAGTAACCCTTGCCTCAGTGCTTATGCACTAAGGTTATTTGTCTTTTAGCTTACTTTTTTTTATTGTGCTCACCACAACCCAAACCCGATAGACCAACTTTGGATAGCTGGTTCATTCCACTGGGATGTCATACAGATGAGGCACACTGATGAGTCCTAGTAGGACAAAACATGTGTCTGTGGCTTCTGTTGGCATCATTTTAAGACTATGTGGGAGGCCTTTCAGCACCATGCATTCCTGCTTAAAGTTGAACCAGCATAGCATTTTGTGGTGATTTGCATATTCAGCCCATGATGCTTTGCATTATGGGAGTATGTGTGATTTTGTATTTCTTTGAAACTTGGCTTTCTGGCCAATGACCTTTGGAGTAACCCTTGCCTCAGTGCTTACGCACTAAGGTTCTTTGGCTTTTAGCTTGTTTTTTGTTTTCATTGGGCTCACCACAACCCAAGCCCAATAGACCAGCTTAGAATAGCTGGTTCATTCCACTGGAGTGTCATGCAAATGAGGTACACTTATGAATCCCGGTAGGGCGAAACACATGTCTGTGTCTTCTGTTGTCACCCTTTGCAGACTCTGCGAGAGGCTTTTCAGCATCATGCATTCCTACTTACAGTTGAACCAGAATAACATTTTGGTGGTGATTTGCATATACAGCCCATGATGCTTTGCATTATGGAGGTATGTGTGCTAATGGACTTATGATCACTTTCAGCCTTGTCAGGAATAAAGAAAGTGCTCCATTGTTCTAAACTACTTTTTATTTATTGTTTTTATTTATTGAGAAATCAGAATTCCAAAGTTTGAGCTAAATGCTTGTTTACAAAGTATTCTCATCAAATATTGGCTGGGGGAACAAACAAGGTACATGAAATATGGACAAAAAGGTAGCAGCTGACAGGCATTGTCTGTAACACGTCAGTTAGAGGACTAAGTATTGCATATTACAAATAAAAGAATAAGGACAGACAGAAACATAGCATAATCCATTGCTTAGGTGCAGAAAACATGGGGAAAATAGTTCCATGCCAGCATAGGTAATAAAGTCTGACGGTCAAACTATGCACAAGCTATGGGCACTCCAGAGTAGTAGCTATATAGCATTGTCAGATCATAGAGGGGACAGTTGAAGGATCATTCCTTGAGGTCAGTACTGCCATTGGGGAAAGCATGCTGCAGGCTAAGAGAGTGAGGAGGAGAAACAACAGTGGGTGACAGCAGAGGGTCAGGAGAGATAAGCAGGTGTGGAGGTTGGGAGTATGGGGAGTACTGGACCAAAATATTAAATCAATTATGAAGAACCCAATACAGACAGGTAAGTACAGTTCCCCTCTATATCTCCACTTAGCCTACTATACAGAGAGTATAAGCAACATTCTTGTAGAATTTCAATCCAGATTTGACCTGATTTATTAATACATTTGTCTGCAGTAACCCTATGTAATATAGAAGGTGCTTCATTAGTGTATGTAACTACTGAATTGTCTATAATGCCATTGAACTCCATGATTCTTGCATTCATATTTTCAAGAATGAGTAAGTCATGGTCAGAGAAATGAAGTTTCATGACTGCAAATAAATCATCCCATTTCAAGGCAAAAATATGGGACTTCAGAGGAGCTGACTTTGATAAGATGGCCAACAGAGTTAAGCTAGCCCTGGCAAGAAGACATACAGGTGAGGGGGTACAGGTAAAGTGGGCAAGCATTAAGGATGTAATACTTGAAGCAACATCCCCTTGCAAGGGATAGTGAGATATGTAGTTAATGCTCTTCTGAGGACCTACGGTCTCACTCATCCTGCATTTGCTGGAGGCATTGAAATCATTGTGTTCTGCCTAAACATGAGCTGATTTGTAGTACCAAATGTGGATAGTCCTACTACAGCTCTTTTAGTGAGATTTTAAAATTTTTGTGCTGTGAGTGGATGAAGGTCACATGACTGCTTCACTTCCTGGTTTGGCCAGATAAAAACTAACCCTCGAGCGAGCGGGGTGATGCATGCGGAGACATGCACTGAGACCAGCGTGTTCATGCATGTCTGGCATGTCCGGTGAGGTCCATAGAGGTGAGGAGTCAAATACATTAGGTGTGCAACAGATAGTACTGTATTGAGAACATCATAAAACAAAACAAAATAAAAAAAAGCAAAACAAAATGGAAAACAATGAAGATATAGAACTATTAATGGGCCATTTATGTCAGGACAGAACATTAATGAAGTGTGATAATTGCCATAGGTACTGTGCTGTTAATAAGGAACTCTCTAATGAGCAGGAGTGTGATAAATGTATCCAATTGGGAGTTATTTTGTACAAATTAAACAACACTGTGTTAGAACTAAAGAATCTCAAAGAGTCAATGAATCTAGAGCAGGAATATGGGATAAAACATATTACTTCTATCGTTACCAATAATAGAATAACACATCATCTGCCAATTGATAGTAGTGTGAGTGGTAACTGTGTAGAAGTGTATGGAATAGAAAATACGCAGACAGTCTGTGGTGGGGATGTGTTAGATCAACATGCAAATACCACGGTACCTGTTCAATCAATAACAAGTCAGGGAGACAAGATACAAATGGATTGCAATAAATCATAAAGAAAAAGTCTAAGAGATGAACATCTACATAATATGACTGAACATGACACAGCGAATGTAAACATGCCAAAAAAACCAAAACAATATGACTGCAGCGAGAATAATGAATGGTGTCTTGTTCAGAGTGGAAAGTGGAGGAGAAAGGGTAGACAAGCATTGAATAGTAATGATATAAGTATTCAAAATGAGTACAGCATGTTGCAGAACAGTAATATGGAAGATTCAGAATTAGTACAGGATTTCCCGAATAACCCTGAGTTAATAGTACTAGGTGACTCCATAATACGGAAATGTGACACTATTATTTGTAAATCAGACAAGGAAAATAGGATGGTGCTTTGCTATCCAGGCATAAGGATAAATGATATAAAACATTTAATCCCAAAGGTAATTAAACAATCAAACACAAAAAAAATAGTAACAATACATGTTGGAGTGAACGATGTGGGACACAGTCATGAGAAGGACATCTGTTTGAACATAATAGAAACTGCTACTCAAATTAAAAAGCTATGTGCATGAGCGCTTATCTCTGGTATTTTACCAATCCCAATGGTGCAAAAGGAAAAAAACAAAACTTTGACTAGAATAAATATCAGATTGGAAAATTGGTGTCAGAATGAAGGTATTGGATTTATTAACTCATGGACTGACTTTTTAGGCAAGTGACATTTGTTCATCAGAGACAGAATGCACCTGAATAATGACGGTGCAAATCATTTGGGTTCAATTATTAAAGGATATATGGAACAGGCCTGTTTAAACTAATTAACGGGGGGGCTGGAAACCAGTTATCACTAATAGCCCAGCATTCAGTCCTAAACCATTCAAACAAAATACATAAAATTAGATGTCTGCTTAGTAACATTAGAAGCATGACTAACAAAATCTATGAATTGGAAATTGTATTACATTCTGAAAAAATTGATGTGGCTTTGATTACTGAAACTTGGCTTGATGAGAATGATAACTGAAATAATAACATACAAGGTTATAATATAATAAGAAAGGATAGAAAGGAAAAAAAGGTGGTGGAATTATCGCCTACCTATCAACAAAATTTAAGCATGTGGACATCACAGATAAAATTAAGAATGACAAAACAAGTGACACAGAAATATTATGGATTAAAATGTTAAAAGGAAATAAGATGGAATTCATTCTGGGCCTATGTTATAGACCACCAAATATTAACTGAATGTCACATCAAAAATTATGGATGAAATTCCAACAGCCATAGAGTATGGTCAAGTAGTTCTAACAGGTGACTTCAATTTTCCTGATATAAACTGGGAAAGTAATTATGCTGTAAACTATCAGAGTAAAGTTTTTTAGACTTCTGTAATGAAAATAACTTAACTCAGTTTATAAAACACCGATTAGGTCCAATAATATACTGGATTTAGTACTCACAACTAGTGACATTATTATAACAAACTGTAAAACTGGGTCTTCAGTGGGTAATAGTGATCACTCTTCTGGCTTGTTTAGTCTGGATTATGAAAATGTACCCATCAATGGGTTGCACAAGGATTTATCTGTACAAAACTGCAGATAAACAAGTAATACACAGAGAATTAAGTGACATAAAATGGGAGGATGTACTGATGGGGAAAACTGTAGATGAGTCATGGGTATACATAAAAAACACAAAACATAACATTATGAAAACCTATGTTAAACAAGTTAATAAATAAAAACAATATGGAAGAAAACCTAGATGGTTAAGCAAAAGCTTGATCAAGTTAATAAAAAAGAAAAACAAAACATACAGACAATACATTATAAAGAAAACCAAATTAAATTGGTTAAAATTTAAGCAAATTCAAAAAAAATGTACAGTAAATATAAAATAAATAAAGCAAAAAAAGAGTATGAATTACATTTAGCAAAAACCGCTACAAAATCTAATGGTAAACAGTTCTTTAGGTATATTAAGTTGCTGAAAAAGAGCAAAGGATAATTAACCTCAATCACAGTTAATGATACTGTTAACTCAGAGCCTATAGAAATTGAAAACTCCTTTAATAACTATTTCTGCTCTGTATATGCAGAACAGACTATACAAAATGTACAGACTGATTATGAAATAATAGAAGGGAACCACAGCTTTTCAAAAGAAGAAATAATGACAGGAATTGAAAACATGAAAGA
Source organism: Neoceratodus forsteri (assembly GCA_016271365.2). Taxonomy (NCBI): domain Eukaryota; kingdom Metazoa; phylum Chordata; order Ceratodontiformes; family Ceratodontidae; genus Neoceratodus; species Neoceratodus forsteri. The sequence goes on along the minus strand of CM057451.1, from coordinate 1,063,016,144 downwards.
TCACAGTGCCTCTGGAATGGATAACATAACTTCTGTTATGCTTAAAATTATGAAAGAAAATATCTGGTTGCCATTAAAATTGCTTTATGAAAAAACACTTAATATTGGGAAGTTATCTAAAGAATGGAAAAAAAAATCTAAAGTTACCCCTATTCATAAAGGTGGCAGCAAAATCCTGGTCTCCAATTATAGGCCTTTAAGTCTTACAGTACATTAGTACCTTGTAAAATACTAGAAACCCTAGTAAAAGATAGAATAAACCAACATATAAATAAAGACTCATTGTTTGATCAAAATCAACATGGTTTTAAAAAGGGGTAATCCTGTGCTACAAACATGATTAGTTTTTACAATCATGTCAGCAAGATTAGGGATAATGGTGTCCCTGTGGATGTACTTTTGTTTGACCTGAGTAAAGCTTTTGATCAAGACCCACATTGGGCAATGCATCAAAAATTGAAAAAGTATAAAATTGATAACTTCATTGTCAGGTGGATCAATGCTTGGTTTCATGACCGATCCCAAGCAGTCTCAGTAAGGGGCCACCAGTCCACTGAAGGCCAGATAACGCATGGAGTACCACAGGGATCAGTAATTGGACACCTTATATTTCAGATTTTCATGGCAGATTTAGATGATAATATTAGCAGTATTATTATGAAATATGCCAACGACACAAAAATTTGCAGCCCATGCAAAAACATTGATCAATTTCAGACTACAAAATGACATAATCGCATTAAGTACACGGGTAATGAAATGAGGGATGCAACTCAACCTTCAAAAATATAGTGTTCTACATATGGGTAGACATAATCCAAATTATGTCTATTATATGGATTGGGCGCCAATCCAAGTTAATGCTACCGAAAAAGATCTAGGGATTCTTATAGACAAATTAAACTTTAAAGAACAAAAAACCTCTGTTATTGCTAAAGCTAATAGGGTAATAGTAGCAATTAAAATAAATATTACTAACATACTAACATACTATTTGCCAGCAGATTAGGCCTTACGGTCTATCGAGTCTGCTCGAACCTAGATCCTTAGTTGGGTGCCGAGACCCTCCCATCCCTTGTTCTCTAGAAACCCCTATCATCCATCCCCACCCCCCGGCCGGGACAGGCCATCATCTGATACATTCACTTTCTGTGTCTGTCCCACCCTCTCCTGAAGCCCTCTACAGTGGATCTCTGAACCAGCTCACCAGGCAGTGCATTCCAAGGGTCCACCACCCTCTCGGTGAAAAACCTCCTCCTCTTTTCCCTCACCCTTCCACCTTCCAACTTCAAACCATGCCCTCTGGTGATACCTCCTGCTTTAGTCTAAAGATCCCTCCATGTTTACCCTATTTATTCCCTTGAGGTACTTGAAGACCTCAATCCATGTCCCCCTGTCTCTCCTCTCCTCCAATGAAAACAGGCGGAGCTCCTCAAGTCTGTCCTCATAAGTCAAATCCCTAGCCCTTGTATCATCTTTGTTGCCCTCCTCTGTACCATCTCCAGGAGCTGTATGTCCTCTTCAAATGTGGCTCCAGTACTGTACACAGTACTCAAGGTGTGGTCTAACCAGTCCATTGTACAGTGGCAGAATCACTTCCTTGCTCCTAGAGGTGATCCCCTTACATGCATCCCAACATCCTGTTTGCCTTGCTAGTTGCTCTCCTGCACTGCTCAGAGTTATTCATACATGTATCCACCATGACCCCTAGGTCTTTTTCCCTCATTGAGGCCTCCAGCGCCTCCCTCCCAGTGTGTACCTGTGTTTAGGTTTCCCACTAAGATGCAACACGTTGCACTTGGTGATATTGAAATTTAATTCCATGTGTGAGCCCAGCTCCAGGGTGTCCAGGTCCTTGCAGGCCACCTCCCTCTTCTCCCTCAACTACTGCTCCCATCTTGGAGTCATCCGTGAAGAGACTCATTTCACACCTATACCCTCCCTGATGTCCGATATGTATGCATTAAACAGGATCGGACCCAGGACCGAGCCCTGTGGTACCCACTACCAACCTCTCTAGGGTTTGAGAGCTCCCACAGACCACTACTCTCTGAGTGCATCCAGCTATCCAGTTTTCAATCCATCTGACCATCAAAGGCCTACTCCTAACCCCATCAGTTTCTCCACCAGACCATTGGAGGACAGAGTCAAACGCCTTGCTGAAGTCCAAGAATAATACATCCACAGGCTTACCCCTGTCCAGTTCTGATGTTACCCATTCATAGAACTCCACAAGGTTGGTTTGACATGATCTACCTGGCACAAACCCATGTTGCCACTATCCAGACCTCCCACCTCCTCCAAGTACACCCCAATCGTTCCTTTAGTATACTCTCCATTAATTTTCCCACCACCGAGGTCAAACTGATGGGTCTATAGTTACCTGGTACTTCCTCAACCCCTTTATGGATTGGTACCACATGTGCCTCTCGCCAATTACTAGGTACCCTTCCTGTCTCAAGTGACCTGCTGAAAAGCTCCACCAGGGGTGCAGCCAGTATGTCCGCCAATTCCCATAGTACTCTCGGATGAATGCCATCTGGCCCTGGAGATTTGTTTTTCTTTAGGGCCTTGAGGGCTAACCACACCCTTTTGGTGGAGATAGCATCATCCGTCCCCTCCCCCTTACTGGTCTTTTTATCCTCATCCAGATGTGACACCCCTGGGGTACCTTTCCCTCCCTCTTGCTCCATTTCTGTTGCTCCCCTGATCCCACTCCCTGCCGCTTCTATCCCCTTCATGCCTTGCTTTGTAGATATCCCATCCCCCTCCCTAGTGAACACAGAGGCAAAGTACTCGTTAAATACCTCTGCCTGGTCCCTCGCCTCTTCCAGCCACCCTCCTTCTGATCTCAATCTGCTGAGATGGCCCTTAGTTTTTCTCCATCCCCAATGTACCAGAAGAACCCCTTTTCCCCTCCATGTATCCCCTGTGCCAGCCGCTGCTCTTTACTGGACTTTGCTCCCCTCACCATACGGGTGACTTTTCTAGATGCAAGCTGGTACATTTCCTTATCCCTATCCCTCTTGTTGTTTTATATTTTTGTAGGCTGCCTCTTTCTCTGACTGCTACCTGTACCTCACTGACCACCAGCATGGTTTACGTGACCTTGCTCCCTTACGCTTCAACTTAGCGCAGATCCTGACTGCCTCATGAAGTCCCCGTTTTATGACCTCCCATCTCCTTTCCACACTTGTCATTGAGGTAATCCCCTTCAAGTGATCCTTGAGAATATTTCCCATGCCCATAAAGTCTGCCCCTGAAGTCCACTGCCAGTGTCCTAGATCTCACCCCCACTTCCCCCATGCTTATTTGAAACCAGACAGTATTGTGGTCACTCCCAGTCACGGGGTCCTGTACAGCTATGTCCTTTACCAGATCCCCATCTGCCAGAACCACATCCAGGACATGCCCCTCCCTTGTGGGCTCCATCACATTCTGTGTTAAGAACACATCCTGGAAGCCATCCAGCAGCCTCTGCTCCTTGGCACCCTAGAGGACATGGTTCCCAGTTTGTACCTGGCATATTAAGGTCCCCATCAACACCACTCCTTCCCTTTGGACCACACTGGGCAATGATGTGTCCAGCAAACCATCCTCTAGAACCTCACTCATCCCGGGGGCCTATATGCTACTCCCAGCTTGACCTTATCTCCTGCTGGGGATCATAAGGTGACCCATAAGGCCTCCACGTTTCCTCTGCCTCTTCTACCATAGCAATTTCTATATCATCTCTAATGAACATAGCCACTCCACCCCTCTGACCTCCTTTTCTATCCTTCCTAAGCATAGTGTACCCTGTACATTTAGGTCCTAGTCATGGTTTTGTTGGCCCATGTCTCGTGACCGCCACATCCACCCCCTCGAACAGCATGGCCTGGAACTCCGCAACTTGTTTCCCAAGCTCCTGGCATTTACTAACACCAACCCCCACCCTTATCCCTGATCCTCTTTGTCGAACCCCACCCAGATTCCTTGTACTCCATCCTCCCTGCTCCTCCTGAAACCTCCACCTCCAGTCTGTTTCCCCCTCCCTTCTTGGGCTTGACGGTTACTCCTCATCTGGAGGAGAGGGCTTGGTCATCCCTCCTCATCCCTCCCCTTACAAGTTTAAACCCCACCTTTCTTGTATGTAGTCAGCCATCCCCTGTTTAAGGACTTCTTCCCTAATGGGGCAAGATGAAACCTGTCCTTGGCATATAGTCCCTTATCCTCCCAAACTCCATTCCAGTTCCCCAACACCCAACCCATTCTCTTCACCCCACTTCCTGAGCCAGTCATTAACCTCTGTAAGCTTCTTTTTTTGTCCACTGAGGCCTTTGGTACTGGCAATATCTCCTAAAAGGAAATGTTGCATCCATTATCCCGACAGACTCTGGCAAGTTCTTGGAACCTTGCTTGGATTTCCAAAATGCTATTTCCCTCTAGATCATTAGTTCCCAAATGCACCAGGAAATCCGGTTTCCCTCCACAATCCCTAACCATTTCATACACCATGAACTTTGCTCTGTGCACTGTCAGCCCAGAGATACTCACTACCTTCACCTGGCTATGGCATCCACCCCCCTGTCCCTCCCAATGGATACCCCTAATCATCGAGTCTCCCAGTAACAGAATCTTAACACCGCCATCATCCTTATGGTTACCTCCACTATGCCCTCTCAGCCCCCCTTCCCCCCCTTTATTCATGATCTCAATTTCATGGGAGTCTTCCTGCCTTATTAGAGACCCCCTTGTCACCCTCCCCTTTCTGCCTCCCTTGCTATTATGCCCACTTAACTCAAACCCCCTCTGAATAGGTGTCCCCTTTAACCCTCTCTTATCTGAACCATTTATCCTGGCCCTGATGGTTTCCCCTTCCCCCACACCACCATCCTCCCCTTGTAATAGTACCCTTGCTTCCAGAGGTCTCTGTGGGTCCCCTTAGCTAGGGCTCCCTCCTGGTACTGACGTCCCAGCAGAAGGGGGCTCCTCTCCCACCTCCTTGTCTCCCAGTTTCTCTCCAATCATGCTCTCCTCCCTCATGTCTGGAATATGTTGCATCTCCCATTTGCTTAACATACATGTTTCCTTCTCCTCTGGGACTATGTCTATCCTTTCCATAGCTGGTCTGTGATGCCCTATGGGTATCCGACTCCCTCCACCCGGCCTCTGTATAAGTTTCCTCATTTCCACCAACCCCTTCCTCCTTCTCTAGGTTGTTTAGCAGCTCAAATTTATTGTGACACTCTATGTCAGCCTCCATCAAGTAACCCGAGTTTCCCCTGACTGCATCTCTAAACTGACCCTCTTCTTCCTCTCTTGTACTGTTCACCTTAGGAGCTTCCTTCCCACAGTCTGCTGTTTTAGGCTTCCGCATAACAGCCCTCCTGACTTCTTCCTCCAGTCTCTTTGTATTTAGAATGTTCACCCCGTACGCTTTCCCCTTAGCATCAACTTCCCTATCTAAGAGTCCTCTGTCCCTATATCCCCCCTCCTGCTTGCTGTAACATAACGTCCTGTAATTTCAGAGCATTGCCCCAGCCTCCCCTCAGCCCCACCCTTCTGCTGCCCATATCCACACCCCTTATCCTTGGACACCCCCCCCAGCTCCCACAGCTTACTCCTCAAACAATATACCTCACTCCTGATACAAGATAGCTGTCTACAGAGTGGGCAGACTCTCTCCAGGCCCAATTTAGAATTATTGCCATCCCACAGCCTGTGCAGCCTACAACCCTTCCGAAGATGCCTGCCATGGTGGAATATGGCCACCCTGATTATCCCCCTGTTTATAATAGCACACCCCTTTCTCAGTCCTTTCCTGGAGTACAGTTTCTTCTAAACTGACTGTAGTTATTTACAAACCCACTTCAACCCCACCAATAATGTTCCCAAGTCTCACAAACACATACAGTCCAGTGTGTTTCGGTCACACTAACAGTGTATGGGCAGACATCAGGTACCATACGATGTCACAGGCCCACCTAGCTCCTGTTGCTTCGAATTTCAGTCCCAAACAGAAATACTCAGCCCTTCAATCCCAACCCCAGTGGCTTTTCAGTATTTAAGAAGGCATACAAAACAGGGTGGGTGAGAGGGCTCTACCAAACACCAGGCAAACAACACATTTAAATTTCCCTAAGTATCCCTGCCAAACAATTATCCCTAAGCCACCAAAGTTACAATGTAACAGTTCTAATTCAAGGTAATAATTTTAACACATAAAACTAATTTCACTTACAAACTTTTAAAATATTTCAGTTAAAACAGAATATAACTCTAGCCCTCTTCCTACCTACCTGCTGCTTAAGCTCCCAAGTGAACAATGAAAGCCAAGTTAATTCCTGTTTAGAGACAAGGTAATTGCAGCTAATGTCTCCTCCCCCCAAACACCAGGCAAACAACACATTTAAATTTCCCTCGAAGTATCCCTGCCAAACAACTATCCCCAAGCCACCAAAGTTACAATGTAACAGTTCTAATTCAAGGTAATAATTTTTAACACATAAAACTAATTTCACTTACAAACTTTTAAAATATTTCAGTTAAAACAGAATATAACTCTAGCCCTCTTTCCTACCTACCTGCTGCTTAAGCTCCCAAGTGAACAATCAAAATAAATATTAAGAGTAGAAAATCTGAAGTATTATTGTCATTATATCTTTCATGTGTGAGAGTAGGAAATCTGAAGTATTATTGTCATTATATCTTTCATGTGTGAGACCTATCTTGGATTATGGATCTCAGATATGGTATCCATATAAAATAATAGAGATTTCCAAATTAGAAAAAATACAAAGAAGATATACCAAATCAATAACCATGCAGAATCAATACACTTACAAAGATAGATTAGTTAGGTTAGGGCTGCACAGCCTGGAAGTTATCTCTTGTTCTTTTTTAATATACTAAATAATCCTTTATTAATATTGGATCTGGAAATTGAATTTAAGAATGACCAGCTGAACACTAGCAGACATCCATTACAGATTAAGCTTGAGAGCTTCAAAACTAAAGATAGAAAATATTTTTATAACTTTTGAACAACTTCGCTTTGGAATCAATTACCTATTAAAGTTATCTCAAGTATTACAAAAGAAAATTTCCCCCAAAAATCTTGATGAATATATTGCTATTAGAGAGACTCTTAAATATTACAATATGTCCTAATAGGAGCTATTATGGGCCATGACTTTTTTGCTCCTGCAGAACTTAGTGAACTTAGTGTTAGAGAGAAAAGCAAGAGCAAAAGAAGTCTTAATCATTTTCCTTGCTCTGGTAATGTTCCTTCTTCTAGGTTTGCTTGTAAGGACAGAGCAAGGAACAAGATTAAGGCTTCTTTTTGCTAGGTAGAGTTATTGTTTGTTACTATTTTCTTTTGTTCTCACAAGGTTTAATACTGTTTTTGCTTACATTTTACTGCTGTAATCTTCTCTAATTCAAATTGCTGTTGCAGGGTATACTTTCTGCTGCATTATTACATGGTGTGCCTACAGGTTTGTTAATGTTTTATGCTTACAGATTACTGCTGTAATCTCTGATTCAAATTGTTTTTGCAAGGTATATCTTCTGTTACTGCTTTAGTTTTCTCTGTAGCAAAGTGTTATTTGCAGGGTATATCTTCTGTGAAATTGTTACAGGTGGTGGTTACAGGGTTTACAGCTTTATCTGTCATTAGGCTAAGCTTTCAGGGCTACTGCACTTGTTGGTTGACCGTTTCTGCTCTTACCTACTTGTTTCTTTTGTCCATGGTTCTTCCTTTTCAGCAGGGGAAGGGCCCAGCCACCCACCCCCATTCCCAACCACCCCATGCTATACTCCTTTTTTAGTGTAGCACAAATGTGACATTTCCTGTAGCAAAGCAGGAAGGGGAGGATCAGGGGGTATCCACACAGTGACCTCATTTACAGTGGCACTAGTAATTTAACTTGTTATAACAAGTTACACAAAAACAAACAGACAAAACAAAAAATCAAACTTTTGCTTTCATTTTCCTCCTTCTAATTACTTGGACCAGATTATAAACCCTGCAACTCATCTGAAATGGATATTATTAACTGCAGGTATTACATGACAGTTTTCAAAAGGGCAGTTATACAGGATTTAGGATGCTGTCCTACATGCTTGACCATTGGAGATCTAAGGGCTCAGCTCCAGGCAGCATGGGAAGAGATTGCATGCCTCAAATCACACATTCAGGAGGAAATATATTATAAGAACCACCTGCCATTTCTCCAACATCCAACTGAAGCACCTCGACCACAGAGGGTAGTTGGTGTGGGAGGTTGGCAGGTGGTTACGAGTGGCAAATCGGGTGCCCCATCACTCAATGCTCTCCAACATATCACCTCCACAAACCATATAAAAACCACAAACACGTATCTGCCTCTTTCTCTGAAATCAAACAAAGGGATACAGAACACTGCAGAGCAGGACATAGCAGCACAGCAAAACTCACCCAAAACAGGGACCAAAACTAAAGCAGCAAAAAGGAAATCTAAACACTTCTGATCATAGAAGATTCCATGATTTGGGGAGTTGATACCTACCTCCAGCTGGGGATAATAGTCAGATGTCTCCCAGGTACATCAGCATGGAGAGACACTGACCGCATTGCTAAAACTTTGCAGGAAGTAGGAGAAAACTTTGACATCCTGGTACACATAAGGACTAATAATTTCACCAGCCGGTCAGTTGTGGAAACCAAGAAACACCTGACCTGGCTGGGAGACACACTATCATCCATTTCATCCAGCATTTCCTTCTCTGAGATCCTGCTGGTCTGGGAGAGGGGGGAAGATGGAAGGAAGATCAGAAAAGGGGAGATAGGGGAGCTAAACATGTGGCTCAATGGCTGGTGCCAGGAAAAAGGACACAAATTTGTAGGTAACTGGCAATAGTTTTGGGAGCGAAAGTTCTTTAAATTCAATGGGCTGCATCTGACTAAGGAGGGAGTCAGTGCATTGGGGCAGAAGTTTGACATCTTTGCAGAATATTTGAACTAGCAAATGAGGAGAGGGGTGCAACACCCGATACATCGAACAGGAAGAACACCCCCTACCTCAGCTAGTGATCAAACAGTTCAGTTTGTTTATTGTTCATTTGCATCACCAGGTAAGGAAAAAGGTCAGTCTCCCCATACAACATGCAGGGAAAAGTCTGGACCTTGCCCAACAACTAACACACCAAATCTGACCAATGGAAAATCATGTACACAAATGTTCACAGTCTAGGAAACAAGATCCTAGACTTGCAGACAACAATGACAGAGGCTAGACTGAGATTCTGAAGAAGGACTGGTTGGTCCGAAAGCTAGAGCACTTTGTTCTTGTTGTTACATCTATGTTGGTCCATTAAAAGGTATCAAATCATTTGCTTCCAGAGGCTAGACTGGATAGTAGCTATTAGTGAGACATGTTTCACCAGTAACCACACTTGGGAGACTTTAAAGTCTGCCATGTACTGTTCAGAAGAGACCGAGGCAAAAGGGGAGTGACCCTTTATGTCAAGGAAGATATCAAAGCTACAGAAATTCAGAACACATATAAAGAGACAGAAGAAGTGTGGGTCATCCTGGAAACAGGAAATGGGACAGCCATAGGAACTGGTGTTGTCTACAGGCCTCCAGACCAGGGGGAAGACATGGCCACATTACTGTTAGAAGATATACAAAACATGACAACTAAAGGGGAGTTTCTGATAATGGGAGACTTCAACATGCAAGATACAGATTGGTCAATACCAACAGAAACATGCACCAGAACAAGACACATGGTGGATTCCCTGCAGGGGGAGGGCCTCAGACAACTGGTACAACAAACCACAAGAGACAGGACTATCCTAGATATAATACTGACTAATGGGGAAAGGATCACAGATCTCCAGGTAGAAGACCACCTGAGGGCCAGTGACCATCACATTGTATGGTTCAATTTGGCCACTAGAACTAAATCATCCCATTCCAAGGCAAAAATATGGGACTTCGGAGGAGCTGCCTTTGATAAGATGGCCAACAGAGTTAAGCTAGCCATGGCAAGCAGAAATACAGGTGAGGGAGTACAGGCAAAGTGGGCAAGCATTAAGTATACAATATTTGAAGCAACATCCCATTGTGTTAGAGAGAACAGCAAGAGAACAAGAAGGAGGAATCCACTTTGCTTCTCAAACACAGTAACAGAAAAGGTCAGAGTCAAAAGGCTGGCCTTCTGGAAATATAAGGGAACGCAGTGGGATGAAGATAGGGAGGCATATCAAACTTCCCTAAGGGAAGTGGGTAAGGTAATAAGGCAGGCAAAGGCCTAAAATGAGCAAACAGTAACACGAACAGTAAATGAAGGGGACAAGACTTTTTATAGCTACATTAGTGAAAGGAGAAAAAACAGAGGGGGTGTTGCTAAGATCAAAGGGGATAAGGGGTAATGTGTGGAGGAAGACCAAGAAAAAGCATCTATCCTAAATAGATACTTCTGCTCAGTATTTACTGAGGAGAAGGCAGGGCAGGGCCCATAGCTCAGCACCATGGACACAAGGGGGAGGGCGTTGTGCACTAGTCCCTTCACAAAAGAAAGGGTCCTACAAGAGGTCACTAAGCTCAGGGTGGACAAGGCAATGGGGCCTGATGGCATGCATCCCAGGGTACTAAAGGAGCTAAAGGTGGAAGTAGCAGAGCCATTATCAGAAATGTTTAGTGAGTTTCTGAGCACAGGAGAGGTCCCAGAAGACTGGAGAAGGGCTCATGTGATCCCGCTCCACAAACGCGACAGCAGGGAGGAGGCAGAGAACTACAGACCTGTCAGTCTTACCTCAGTAGTGGGCACGATTATGGAGGTACTCCTTAAGGAAAGGATAGTGCAACACCTGGAATCCATAGGAGCACAGTATCCAAGACAGCATTTGTTTACAAAAGGAAGGTCCTGTCAAACTAATCTCATAGATTTCTTTGACTGGGTAACCAGAGTAGTGGACCAAGGGGGTGCAGTTGACGTCATCTACCTTGACTTCAGCAAAGTTTTTGATACTGTTCCACATAGAAGATTGATTAATAAGCTGGGTAGGCTCAGGGTGGGTCAGAAGTTGGTCAACTGGGTGGCAAACCGGTTGGAGGGCAGAAAACAGAGAGTGGTGGTTAATGGTATACAACCAGAAGAGATGCAAGTCACAAGTGGGGTGCCTCAGGGATCAGTCCTGGGGCCAGACCTCTTCAATATCTTCATCAGTGACATTGTAGATGAACTGGAGCATAAGGTTTGTCTATTTGCAGATGACACCAAGATCTGCAACAGGGTAGATGATCCAGATGGAGTGGGCAGAACAAGAAGAGATCTGGATAAACTGGCAAAATGGTCAGAAGAGTGGCAAGTGGGGTTTAAAGCAAAGAAGTGCAAGATCATGCACATAGGGAAGAGAAACCCTGAAGCCACCTATAGATTGGGAGGAGAGTGGCTGTCAATCACAGGGAAAGAAAGAGACTTGGGCATCATCATCGCAGATGACCTGAGATCATCCAAGCAGCCCACTAAAGCAGTAGGTAAGGCTAGAGGGATGTTGGGGTGTATTAGCAGGGGTATCACAAGTTGTAAGAGGGAGGTAATAATCCCTCTGTACAAGACACTGGTTAGGCCCCATCTGGAGTACTGCATGCAGTACTGGAGGCCACACCTGCACAAGGACATTAACAAAATGGAGGCAGTCCAGAGAAGGGCAACCAAAATGGTGCAGGGACTGCATCCGAAAACATATGAGGACAGATTGACGGAGCTCAATATGTTTTCCCTATAGCAAAGGAGGGAGAGAGGTAGTATAATCAAAACATTCAAACATCTGAAGTGCATTAACAAGGTGAAAGAGTCTAAAATGTTTCAATATAAGAAAAATAGCAGAACAAGAGGACACAACATGAGATTAGAGGGAGGCTGATTAAGGGGTAATTTGAGGAAGTTATTTTTCACAGAAAGGGTAGTGGATGCATGGAATGGCCTACCTCTGGAAGAGGTGGATATGAATACAGTGCAGGGCTTCAAACAGGCATGGGATAGGCATAAGGGAGCAGTACAGATGAATATGAAGAGATAGGCCATTGACAGATTAAAGGCCTATGGCACATTCATAAAGTAGGAAAAATGGGCAGATTGGATGGGCTTTGCAGTCCTTATCTGCTGTCAACTTCTATGTATCTATGCTACATGCACCCTTGCTGTGGATGCTTTTATGTAGCATCCCACACCTCGGGTGTGTGTGTAATATTCTGGTTATCCACACCCGACCATTTATTATTCTATATTTTAATACTGCATTTCAGGTTATGCATGTTTTAACAATGTTGTCCATCTATGTGTTTTTTCAATAAATAAACAAGTAGTTGCACCCAGTCAAGGAGATCTGATGCTTGTGGTTGAGAAGGCCATCATGCAGATCAAGTACTGTATTGGATAGGTGCAAGCTGACTGAGACTCAATCCAAACAAAACCAAGTTGCTTCTGGTGGGCTCAGACCACTTGGTGTCTGCAGTAAAGGAAAATCTTGTTTTCCCTGTATGTGACAGAGGGTTACTGCAGACTAAGGAAGTGGTTGACAATCTGGGAGTAATATATAACAGTCAATTGGACTTTATATTTAAAAGTATTACTGTTATCAAACATGGTTTTTACCACTTGAAAAATGTAACCATATTGGATGCTTTCCTTTGACCACTGTGATCCGTGCACACTAGTAGCAGCTTTCATTATCTCATGAACTGACTACTGCAATGCAGTCTACTGTGGACTCCCATCTACTCAGCTTTGCCACCTGCAGTTACTGCAGACTTTGACAGCCAGAATGTTACCTGGTATATCCAGATTCAGTCAAATTACTCCTGCCCTGTGGGAGTTGCATTGGCTGCCTATTAGATGACTTTCTGAGTTTAAAAATATTTTGCTGGCTTACAAAGCCATTAATGGACTGGGCCACCTCTAGATTTGTGGTGTACTGGCAACCCATCAGGCAGATATCATGGCACCAGTGTTCTGCGCTCACATACCCAAGTGCTTTTGTTAGTCCCAGCAGAGAGATTAAAATCTGCTGCACTGAGACTCTGGAATATTATCCCTAAATCCATCCATTCTACCCCCTCAGTGGAAAGTTTTAAATCACAACTGATGACCTGGCTGTTTAGACAGGCCTTATCAGGAGACTGGTAAACTCTGAAAACTCTGTGTAATATGCATGTGCTAATTTATAATTCGGATTGGGATTTATCACCTGCTGCTATGCATTATTTGTAATCTGTAAGGTACAGGAGATTCCCTAGGTTCAAGCAGAGCCTAGAGAGAGGCCAGATGTGTTTGGTCTCTGTACCCAGAAGTCCCACCAGACTGAGTGGGCAGGTAGCCAGAGGGCCAGCTGTGCCCTCTAGTCCTCTTCAGGTGGTGCTCTCTAATGCCAGGTCAATAAGGAACAGGACTGCCATTTTTGCAGACTTGATTTAGTCTGTCGACCTGGCTTGCATCATGGAGACCTGGCTGGGTGATGATGCTGGCCCACTTCTAGAGGCAACTGTTCTCGCTGGGTACTCTGTAGTGCAGTGCCCGAGGAAGGATCGCAGGGGTGGGGGAGTGGCCATAATTTTTAGATCCAGATGGTGCATCCGGTTGGTAATGTCAGCTCTTTTGAGTGTGTCACCATCGTGGGGGTCCAGGTGCAGGTTGCAGGATTCTCCTTATTTACTGGCCTCCTGAGTCGGATGAAGAATTCCTGCAAGAGGTTGCAGACTTCATCATTGATAAGGTTTTGGAGTCCCCCAGGTGATTAATCCTGGGGGACTTCAATGCCTGTGTCAACAACGAATCCTCGCACTTCAGTTACAAGCTCTTCCAGTTGATGTCATCACTGAGCCTTGCACAAATGGGTGCTTCTGCCAGCCACCAGCACGGTCACATGCTCGATCTGGTGTTAAGAGGCTTGTACCCAGAGGGACTACTAGCACTAGCTGAACTATCTAAAGTGAACACAGCTTGTGTGATTGGCGCCAGCGAAGCAGTGGCCACCTATAACAGGGTGGTTTTCGAGGCACTGGACGTTATCGCTTCAGGTCATATATGACCCAGATCCTCTCACTTGCGATCCCCCGGTTTGATTTGGATCTCAAGGTGATGAAGATCAAGGGTCGGAAGTAGCAGCGTTGCTGGTGGAAGACCCAGTTGGAGGCAAACAAACTGGTCCTGCATGCTCACTATTGTGAGTACCAGGAGGCAATCACTCATAAGAAGTCCTGTCTAGGGAGATTGCTGCAGAGAACAATAGACCTTCTCAGCTTTTTCAAACTGTGGACAGGCAACTTCATCCTGCCTGTCTACAGCTGAAGTAGACTTCTTCATCCACTTTATGTGAAGAGTTTGCGCTATTTTTCTCTGACAGAGTGTTGTCTGTCCAGTCGGGGATTCCAGCAGTGAGGCATTCCATGCCTTGCACTGGTCGGACTGGGAGGAACAGAGTTACTCCATCAATCTGGGAGGAGTTTAAAGAAGTGGAGGTGGCAGAGATCATTGAGGTGATCTCAGAGCAGAAGCACACCTATTGTGAACTGGACCCACCCCCAACAGTTTTTTTAATGTGATACACAGGGACTGTTGGCCCGGTGTTCACCGGGATTGCCAGGTGCTTAATAATAGAGAGGGTTTTCCCAGTAGCTTTGAAAGAAGCACTGGTGAGGACCCTCCTGAAGAAACAATCTCTCGACCCTGACATCCTGGCAGATTACCGTCCTATCTCCAACTTGCCATTTCTGAGCAAGGTTGTTGAAAAACTTGTGGCACAACAGCTTGAAAATCACCTCATATCCTTTGAGATCTATGAGTCATTTCACAGTACAGAAACAGTATCAGATCAGATGCATCATGACCTACTCAGGGCTAGAGACAGAGGAGACAAGTCAATTCTTGTTCTTCTTGACCTCTGCTCAGGCTTTGACACTGTGGATCACTTCATGCTTCTCGATCGGCTCTGAGTATTGTGGACTCACCGGTGTTGTCATCAAATGGTTTGAGTCCTATCTCTCTGACAGGGTGTAGTGGGTGGTGGTGATGGGGCATTTGTCCTCCTCCCCAATGCCTCTGTCATGTGGAGTGCCTTAGGGCTCGATCTTGTTGTCGATGTTGTTTGCAGTGTACATGCTGCCCATGGGTGAGATCATTTGGCAATTCAGTGTGGAGTTTCACTACTATGCAGATGATACCCAGCTGTATTTGTCATTTGCGCACAGAATATCTGATGCTGTGGATGTACTTAACATCTGTCTGGCTTAAATCAGTGACTGAATGTAGTCCATCTGGTTGCGACTGAACCTGGATAAGACGGAGGTGCTGGTAGTCGAGCCAGGTCCTGGACGTGATGGACTGCTATCTGGGAGTAGACACAGGTCCTTTCCTGGGGTCTGCTCCATTGGTGGCTACCCTGAGGATGTGTGATCTTGGTGTAATCATACAAACATATGAATTAGCCAGCAGAAATAGGCCACATAGTCTATCAAGTCTGCTTGAATGCGCAGCTAGCACCTCTATCTCACAGCTGCCCCTCCCCCTCCCCCTTCACAATACCCCCCCTTCACCCTGTCCCATCACCTTTTGAATCCCCCCACTGTCTTAGAGGACACCACCTCCTCTGGCAAAGTGTTCCAATCCACTGCCACCCTCTCCGTGAAAAAGTGTCTCCTCATTTCCCTCCTATATCTTCCCCTCCTTCAATCTTAGACCATGACCTCCCATGTCCCTTCCCCTCCGTATCTTAAAAATACCTTCTATTCCAGTCTTGTTAATCCCCTTTTAATACATAAAGGTCTTGATCATATTCCCCAACTCCTTTCTCTTCTCCAGGGAGTACATATTCAACTCCCTCAGCCTGTCCTCATACGGACTGTTCCCCTAGGCCCCAGATCATCTTAGCTGCTCTGCAAAAACAAGGTGCTGCATCAGCATGTGGTCTGAAAACAAAACAAAATGGTTATACTACATGCATGCTGAAAGTAGAAAATAGAGTTTAAAGAAAGTAGTTGCTCTGTGCTGTACCACTTCCAGTAATCTGATATTCTTTTTAGATATGGAGACCAGTACTGCATGCAGTACTCCAGGTGTGGCATGACCAGTGACCTGTAGAGAGGCAGGATCACCTCCCTGTTCCTGGAGGAGATTCCTCTCGCAGTACACCCCAGCATCCTGTTGACTTTTGCTGCCACCTTCCTGTATTGATCAGAGTTGTTCATCTTATCCTTTACAATCACTCCAAGATTATTTTCCTCCTCAGTGGTACCTAGCTGTACTCCACCTAGCTGGTAACTCCTCCCTGGGTTCCTTTCTCCAAAGTGCAGTATCTTGCACTTTTTTGCACTGAACCCCAGCTGCCAAGCTTCTGACCATTCTTCCAGTTTAGTCAGGTCATTCTGCAGTCCCTGCCATCCTTCTATATTGTTCACCACCACCCCCGACTTGGTATCATCAGTGAAGAGGCTGATCTTATTCCTGATGCTATGCAAGATGTCCGCAATGAATATCCCAAACAACACAGGCCCTGAACTGATACCTGTGGCACCCCACTCAACACCTCCCTTGGAGACGAAAGCTCCCCACCCACCCCTACTCTCTGCTTTCTTCCTTGTATCCAATTCTTGATCCAGTTAACCATCTTAGTTCGCATCCCCATGTATCTCAATTTCCCTCCCAACCTCCCATGAGGCACCAAATCAAAGGCCTTGCTGAAGTCAAAAAATATGACATCCACCACATGACCTGTCATCCTAGATAGCAGACTGATGCTTGAAGCTCAGGTTTCATCTGTTGTCAAAAGTGGTTTTCGCCACTGAAGAAATATTGCCAGGATCAAGCCTCTCATTCTGCCCAAAGATCTGCTGACTCTAGTGCACGCCTTTGTTACCTTTAGGCTCGACTATTGTAACTTTGTTTACTTTGGGGTCATGAGAAGGACTCTCCACAGACTGCAGCTGGTGCAGAATTCAGCAGCCCAATTATTTATTTTATTTATTCATTAGAAAAATCTGATTTACAACCTTTGAGTCATGGGCTCATTTACAAAGGCACCTCGTCGCAGGGGGGGATATACGGAGTTACATAGTATGGTTACAACAGTGAGAACAGTGCAGGTGCAGAACAGTAAACAGAGTACACATAAGTTACATAATAATGTTACTCATAATAGGTTACAGTCAAATACAAGGTACCCAAGGGTTACATTGGGGGTACAGCCCTGAACATATCTAGATAATACCTGGAGAGGGTGGAGGTAGGGAAGGAGAGTGGGGTGGAAGGGAGGGGGGGAGAGGATAGGCTATCCAGAGGATGTTGTCAAGTCATGAAGGCCTGAAAGGAGGATCCCACAGTGGGATTAATTAGTTGCATCTACAGTAACGAGCATTGAAGAGATGGTTCTGGGGGCGATTTTGAAGGGGCCAATTTTGGCAATGTCTGTGATGCAGGGTGGGAGGGAGTTGAACCAAGCAGGGGCTCGGTAATGGAAGGACCTCTGGGCTAGGGAGGTCTTGGTTCTGGGCACCAGAAAGGTGGCCTTGACAGAGCTATGGGTGGCAACAGACAAGGATGCACACCGTGGGGAAACAGAGACCCTCGGGGGGAGAACCCTAGAAGAGATTTTTTGGTGAGTAGGCAGGTCTGGTAGTGCAGACGCTCCTCAAAGGTGAGCAGGTTGGCGATAGAGTAGAGCAGGCAAGTGTGAGTGCAGCAAAGGGCTCTGGTCCGGAGTCTGCAGGCCTTATTCATTGAGAGCTGGATTTTAGTCAAGGCGGTATTGTCCACTGCAGCATAAATGGGCAAGTCATAGTCCACTAGCGACAGGACGGAAGAGGTGATGGCAAGCTGGAGGCAACTTGGGGGAGGCAATCTCTGTGATGGTATAATAGGCCTATCTGAGAATTTATGGCAGAAGATAGGGCACTGATGTGGGTGTGGAAGGTGAGAGCCGAGTTGAAAGTGATGCCTAGATATTTATAAGAGGTCACTTGGTCCAGTGGGTGCAGAGTGCTGGGGAGAATGAAGAGGGGGGCATTCTTGGCCTTGTTTTGGTGATGGAAGAAGAGCACTGACTTAGTCTTCTTTAGGTTAATGACAAGTCGGTTGTCAAAGGAACCCCTTTTCAGCTTGGTTGTAGGTGTGCTGGAGGGATACCTGGAGAGAAGATGGATCAGGGAGAGATGCAAACAGAACTGCATCGTCGGCATAGAGGAGCATTTTTCCTGTGCAGGAGCTGGGGAGAGTGTTGAGGTTGAGGCTGAAAAGTACAGGGCCCAGAATGGAGCCCTGGAGTACCCGGAATGAACGGGCCGGGTATTGGAGAGGGAGCCATTTATCTTCACACGCTGGGATCTAGCAGAGTGGTAGTTGGAGAACCAGGCAAAGGAACCAGCGGAAAAGCTGAGTTGGTGGAGGGAGTTGAGCAGAAGGGGGGTGACAAACACTGTCAAAAGCCTTGGAGATGTCTATGAACACTGCGCTGGCAAGGTTGCTGGAATCAAGATCAGAGTTTAGGTATTGAGAGAACTCCAGGAGAGCAGTAGTGGTACTGTGTCCTGGGTGGAAGCCATGTTGTTCTGGGCACATTATGTTATATTTGGCCAGGTACTCAGAGAGTTGAAAAGCCACAATTTTTTCTAGGGCTTTAGAGAGGGGGGGAGGATAGAGATCGTCCGGTAGTTTTTGGGTGTGGACCAATCTCCACTCTTATGTATAGCGGTTATTTTGGCTGATTTCTAAGCACTGGAAAACTGACTGAGGCATAGAGACCAGTTTAGTAGGTCTGTAAGGGGGACTAGGACAACATCCAAGACCAGGTGGAGGATCATGGGGTCTAGGGGGTCACAGCTGTAGTTGTTGCTACCCAGGGCTTTCAGCAGGTGAGGCTTGGCCACATATGGGGGATATAGTGTGTAGGTGGAAAAGAGGGTGAACCAAGGCAGAGGGGATAGAGGTGGGGATTGGGTCAAAAAAGTTGTTTGGGACAACAGAGCTTAGGTCAGAGAAGGCAGTACTGAGGCAATCAGCTATGTGAGTTGGGTCTGTAGTGATGGTGCCATCGACGGAGACCTGGGACGGTGGGGGGTGGGGGAGCGGGTCTTCCCATTAAGCTCTTTCATGCTGTCCCAGAAAATTTGGGCTGAACCCCAGGTGGATGCAAGGGTGGTCTGATAGTGCTCTGTCTTGGCCCATCTAATGGCCCAGGTGCACTGATTATGTGCTGCATTGTCGGCTTGTCTATCAGCCAACTTGCTTGATTTGATAGTGATGTGCCAGAGATTATCCCTATGCTTATGTTTCTGGATAACAGATGGGGAAATCCATGCGGATCTGTCTAGGTCTAGTCATGTGACCCCAGTTCTGTGTGCACTGCACTGCCTGCCAGTCAGGTGGAGGGTCCTTTTCAAGGTGGGCTTGCTCACCTTCAAGGCCCTATATGGACTGGATCCTAGCTACCTGATTGTGCTCATGACACCTTCAAGTTCTGTCTGCTCCCTCCACTCCTCATTGAGGGGCCTCCGGGACATTCCCAGGGTTTGGCTCAAAACATCAGGAGATTGCACTTTTAGCGTAGCTGGGCTGACCCTGTGGAATTTGCTACTACCTGCAGTCCGGGAGGCTCCCTCGATTGAGGTGTTCAAGCAGAGGCTAAAGGCCTACCTCTTCTGCCTGGTCTTTCTGGACTAAATCTCCCCAAACGACCATTTGAGTTACCCTTATATATATTTCAATACTGTGACTATTTATATATTATTTTCTTTTTCATCTGTGATGATGATTTTTAGCCATTATTTAATTTGTGTTTTTATGACCTGTACTTTCTTGTTGTTAGGTGCCCAGATTGATTTCTATGATTGAGTTACTAGGCCGGTTAATAAGGGACATGCTGTGGATGTCCTTTATCTAGACTTCAGCAAAGCTTTCAGTTCTGCGCCCATGGAAGGTTACTGGGCAAGCTGAGGGACCTGGGGGCAGGAGAAAAACTGGTGGCATGAATTGGGAGCTGGCTGCAGGACAGACAGCACAGGGTAGTTGTAAGGGGGGGGGGTCACATCCAAGCCAAGGCCTGTGACCAGTAGAGTACCACAGGGTTCAGTGTTGGGCCCTGTGTTATTCAATGTCTTCATAAGGGACATTGCAGAGGTGGTCAAAAGTAAGATCAGCTTGTTCGCTGATGACACAAAGATTTGTGCAAAAGTGGACAGTGAGGAAGGGAGGCAGGCACTGAGGGAGGATCTAGCTAGACTCAAGCTGTGGTCAGTGGAGTGTCAGTTGGGGTTTAATGCTAAGAAGTACAAGGTCATGCACCTAGAAGCCAGAAACCCCAGGATCAGTTACTGGCTAGGGGGAGTGCAGGTAGCAGTCTTAGAGGAGTAGAGGGACCAGGAGGTACTAGTCACAGGAGACATGAAGGTAGCGGTGCAGTGTAGGAGGGTGGCAGCGAGGGCAAACCGGATGTTGGGGTGCATTGCTAGAGGTATCACCTCCAGCAAAAAGAAGGTCATCCTGCCCTTGTATAGATCACTGGTGAGGCTGCACTTGGAGTACTGCGTGCAGTACTGGTGCCCTTACCTCAAAAATGATGTGAAATTGCTGGAAGGGGTACAGTGTAGGGCAATGAAGATGATCATGGGGCTAGAGCAGATGCCATATAAGGAAAGGTTGAGGGAACTCAAAATGTACTCACTGGAGGATAGAAGGGAGAGGGGATATACTGTAGTAGAGACCTTTAAGTACTTAAAGGGCATAAACAAAGTTGTTGAGGGAGGATTGTTCCGCTTAAAGGGGGAAGGGTCACAAGGGAACACAACCAGATTGAAATGGAGAGGTTCAGGATGGAGATGAGGAGGCTCTATTTCACAGAGAGAGTGGGGCTAGATTTATTTGTAGCTTGATAGTATTTTGGTGACTTTTTGCAACAAACATTTAAATTTTCACTGGTGGGTTCTTTCATTCCTGCAGTCAGTCGAGTTGTGTATTAGAGCCAGACAAAACCTCAGAAGGTTCAAACTGGATTGCTCTGATTGTCCTCACAGCACAGAACAGGTGGATTGCCCAAACCCTGCCCTCCCTTGGCTAACCTTGCTTTATGGGTTTAGGCAGGAAGGTGAAACAAGTCCTGCTAAGACACAGAACAGGGTGGGGTGCATCACAGAAGGCAGCCAGGCAGTGTTGCATAAGCTGGGAGGATATCTTCTTGTGATTACTATTGTAAAATAAAAAAAATAAAAAACTTGGAGGGGGGGTCCTTGTACATAGTCCTTAGGAAAAGGCATACACTACTAAGGGGAAGTGAGGTTTCCTAATAGTGAAAAAAAAAACTTACACAATTTCAGCAGGGACAGAGAGAGAGAGACACATGTGGGGAGTGGTGCAATGCACTTGCTGTGGGGCAGCACTCTTTCGGGAGACATTCTGGAGGCTGTAATGCTGCCCTATTTGCAGACACCTCTCTGCTCTGAGGGAGGAGTAAATAAGTAAGTAATGATTTATTTATACAAGGCACCCTTCCTGAACTCAGGGTGCCTTTACAACACTCCATAAAATAACAATATATTTAAAATCAATAAAACTGATGACAAAGACAATAACAACCACTCAGTAAGTCTCTGAAAATGCCTGGTTAAACAAATATGTTTTAAGGATTTTTTAAATCCTTCCTCGGTCAGGCTATCTCGCATCTGGTGAGGTAGAGAATTCCACAGGATAGGTGCCATAAAGGCAATTGATCTTCCTCCAAATGTTTTTAGGGATACCCTGGGAATCTCTAGCAATCCCTCATCAGAGGATTGGAGTGGACGGGAGGGGCAGTAACAAAACAGGATCTCTTTCCGGTAGTGAGGTCCAACTCATGTAGGGCCTTGTAGGTCAGCAATGAGACTTTGAAGGTGATCCACCACTGTATGGGCAGCCAGTGCAGTTCACGCAGCACAGGTGTTATATGACTGGATTTAGAGATTCCAGTCAACAAGCTGGCAGTCGCATTCTGCACTAGCTGCAAGTGGCAGATATCCACCTCCGGTAGCCCTAGATAGAAGGCATTGCAGTAATCAAAATGACTGGTAACAAAGGCATGGACCAAGGTAGGAAGATCTTCGGGCGGGACCAGGTGCTTCACCCGGGCTACATTCCTTAGATGGAAAAAGGAGGACTTGACTACAGCCGACACCTGCACCCTCAGGGTCAGACCCTCATCAAATACCATGCCCAGGTTACGTACCTGGCCCAAGGCCATAAGCGGGGAACCCCCAAGGTATAAACCTGAGGGTTTCCTTGCCCATGCCCCTGACGTCCTAAAACCAGGGTCCACCACCAATACCTCTGTTTTACTCGAGTTCAACTGAAGCCAACTAATACTCATCCAGTTCTGTATCTCCAGCTGGCAGTTGTTAAACACTGTGACTGAATCAGACTCCTGTTCAGACACAAAATACATGCAGAGCTGAGAATCATCAGCATAGCAATGAAAACTCAGCCCATACTGTCTTATGATGTCCCCTAATGGAAGCATATATACCGCAAATAACATGGGGGACAGCACCGAACCCTGTGGAACCCCGCAGGGCAGCCAGTGAGGGTCCGATGAATTAATTCCCGTCACCGCTATCTGTGATCTGACCTCAAGGAAGGATTGAAACCAACTGAAGAGTGCCCCCCTCAGTCCACAGAAAACCCTCAGGCACTCAAGCATCACTCCATGATCCATGGTGTCAAATGCTGCTGAGAGATCAAGGAGAACCAAGATGGAATGAGTTCTCCAATCTCTTGCCATCAGGAGATCATTTAGTACCTGCACCAAGGCTGTCTCAGTGCTGTGCCATTTTCTGAAGCCAGACTGGAGTGGGTCATAGATATTGTGGCTGGGAAAATGATCCTCCAGCTGCAGAGTGACCACCTTCTCAATAACTTTACCTACAAAGGGTAAGTTCGAGAGTGATCTGTAGTTTGCTGGGCAGTCGGGGTCAAGGGAGGTTTTTTCAGATGGGGGTGTACTACTGCCTCCTTTAAGGGATCTGGAAAGATCCCTCTCTCCAATGAAACCACCACTATCCCAGCAAGGACCGGGACGGTGACCTCTACACACTCCACTAGTAGGCAAGTAGGGCCCGGATCCAAACTACAGTAGGTTGGCCACAAAGTCTGGACAATCCTCACTATATCCATGACTGCCAGTTGGCTAAAGGTGAACCAAGTCAACTGGGCATTAGTACCACCCAATTGATCAGTGCAAGGTACAATGGGAAGGCACTGGCTGATCTCCCTGATGGCGGATACCTTATCAGCGAAAAATTGCACAAACTCCTCACACTGTACTTGTGACAATGCTCGACTGGCATGGAGGCAGGCTGGATTGCACAGTCTGTCCACAGTCCGGAAGAGCTGGGCTGGCCTATTCTTCATTGTATCAATTTCCCTGGACAGGAACTCTGCCTTCTTATGGGAAATTGCTGATTTGTAGATCTTATAATGATACAACAATCTAAGCTTATCCACCTCCAGGTGAGTTTTCCGACAGCGTCTTTCCAGTCTTCGCACCTGTCTCTTCAGCTCACAGATCTCCCCATTAAACCAGGGGGCCCCCCGGGTGAAGGGTAAGGGGGTGAATATGAGTTGGATCAATGACATCCAAGGCCCCCACAACAGCCCTATTATAGGCCAACACAAGGGCCCCTGGGTCAGTGCTATCCATTGGAAATCCTGAGGAGTCCAGCTCTGTCATTAGGCCTTCTGAGGTAACTCCTCTCGAAGGACGGAACTGCACTACCTCCTTAGGGGCAGTCCTATTTTGGGGGGCTGTGAAACTGAATCTCAGGGTGTGATAGTCAGACCAACCAATTGGCTCCACCTCCACATCAGAGATCTCCATCCCCAGATGGACATCAAGTCCAGTGTGTGCCCCCCCCCATGAGCTGCAGAGGTAATAACCCATGTCAGGCCCAATGAATCCATCAACTGGACAAGGTTTTGTTCAAATGGCAAGAGTTCTTCATCAACCCAGGCACTGAAGTCCCCCAGAATTAACCATCTGGGAGACTCCAACACCATCCCGATGATGAAGTCCGCAACCTCCTTCAGGAACTCCCTCCCGTCACCTAGTGGATGGTAGATGAGAAGGGTTCTGTAGTCTGCACCTGCACCCACTAAACACTCAAAGGAGTTGGTGCATCCAACTGGCACCTCCCTGAGATACATTTCCTGTCTAAAACAGACTGCAACCCCCCCCGCCTCTACGGTCCACTCTTGGGCGTTGAATCACCAAAACCCAGCCGGAACCGCAGACTCCAAAATAGGGCCCGCACTTTCATCCAGCCAGGTCTCAGTGATGCAAGCCGGGTCAACAGAAGCAACAAGATCTGCAACCACTGTGGTCTTATTCCTAACTGACCTGGCATTGCTCAACACTGCCCAAAAGGGATGAGAATCCAATGATGGCCCCACTTCCTGCCTAACAGAGTCAGAACCCCTGGGTATGGGCACAAGGCAAGGATAACCTTGCTCCTGTGTCCATTTCACCCCAAGGCATCTCCTGGTTCTCATTGTCACTATCTGCCCATCGGCCGATCTGGTAAGGAGTAGGGAAACCTCCACCCCCAACCAGAACCTGGCAGAGGATTGAGAAATCTCCTCCCCTGGCCAGGGACCACCACAGCTGCTGCCTCAGAGGTTGCAAAGAATAAGGAGTGGTTTGACTACAGTGGGCACTGGAAAGGTGAGGGTGGTGAAAATAGGTGGATCCCTCCGTTTGTAGCAATCCACAATTCATATGCCTTTTTGGTGAAGCTTTGTTCCTCTATGGAGGCACTCACAGTGGAGACCAAGGAGAATGCTGGGAACCTCCACACAGGAGACCCACAGAAGGGTGGCATGGGATCCCATACGGGAAGGAAATAACTAGACTTTGATGGCAGATAAGGACTGCTTAGTCCATCCAGTCTATCCATTTCCCTACCTGTTGGATAAGCTGCAGATCCTAGTTAACCAACAGCCTACTTCCTCCTACCCTCCACTAGGACTGCCTTATGTCTGTTCCATGCATTCTTGAATTCCCCCACTGTTCTTGACTCCACAACCTCCTCAGGAAGGCTGTTCCATGCATCCACAACCCTCTCCATGAAAAAATACTTCCTCACATTACCTCTGAGCTGTCCACCCTCTATCTTCAAATTGTGCCCCCTTGTTCTTGTACATCTCTTTTCTGAAAGATACCACCTCTCGGACTTTGTTGATTCCTTGAGATACTTAAAAGTTTCTATCATGTCCCCTTTCCTTCTTTCCTTAAGGGTATACATATTAAGCTCCTTTAGTCTCTCTCTTCAGTATGTCTTCTGGTGCAGACCCTGCACCATTTTGGTTCCCTCCTCTGGACAGCCTCCACTCTGTCTATGTCTTGTGGAGATGGGGTCTCCAGAACTGCACACAGTACTCCAGATGGGGTCTCACCAACTGTCTGTACAGAGGGATAACAACTTCCTGTTTTCTACTATTGATGCATCTCCCTATGCATCCCAGTAACCCCCCAGCCTTCCTTACTGGCTTCTCACATTGCTTGACCCCCTTAAGGTCATCTGATATAATTACCCCCAGGCCCCTTTCCGTTTTTTTTTTTTTTATTCAATAAATTTTTTACAATTTTGTACAACATCACTTGGTAGAATAGAACAGAAGTAATGTCAGACAAACACTATCACAACCCACCACCTCCATCCCCCTCCATATCCCCCACTGGAGCGATGAGTTATTCCTTAAAACAGAACGCTTCAGATTGCTTATATCATGTAGAGATCAAACCTTTAAGCTAGTCCGGGGAGCTCGAGAAAGTGGGGTGACCTAATTCTAATATTGAGCGTATAATTTACCCCACCTTTTATCAAAAGCCACTGGATTATTACGTATGCTGGCAATCATTTTTTCCACCCTAAGATATAAGGACATCTCATGTAACCATTCTGTATATGATATAATGGTTTGATCTTGCCTCTGTTTGAGAACTAACTTCTTAACCGCCATTTATATTAGTGAAATATGAAATTTCCTTTCTTTGACCGATATCAAAGATAAATCCCCCAATATACAAACCTTTGGAGTAAAACAAGATTCTAATCCTAGTAAGGGGTTAATTTGGGATTTAATTCTTAACCACAATGGTGAAATTTTTATACAGGACCAGAAAATATGGAGTATTGTCCCTTCCTTTTGGCCACATCTGACACGTGGATGATTGGGCCCGACCCATTTTAGCTAACTTACTGTACATGGAGTATAGTACATATTATTTAGTATTTGGAATTGAGTGACCCTTAGCCTGTCTTGTGTGATGTACATATGCATGTCCCTCCAAATGTCTGACCAGTTAATGTTCTGGTTAGGGATAAGCAAATCCCACACCACTGAACCTGACAATGCAATTGGATAAAAGGTATCCATTAGGGCACCATATATTAATGAGATACCATGCTGTCGCCCAGCTAAGCCTTTAATTTGCTCGATTATGCTACTTAATCTGGAGGGCATATATATTTCCCCGAATCTCTGTCGGAGCCGGTGTCTTAGCTGGTAAATCTTAAAAATAGATCTGGAAGGGGTTTGAAGCTTGTTTAACATGCCAGTCGCTGACAAAAGGCCATTAGGCTGGTAAAAATCACACACTTGCATACCTTGTAATTGGGGAATACAATTCGTTGTGATGGGAGAGTCACTGATTCTAATATTGAGATTGCCTACAAGCTCTTGCATTGTATCCTTACTAGGACAGATACATAAGGAGGCACAAACCTAGGCAAAAATTTTAATGGACACACCTATCACCCCTTTCCGTTTTTATTGTTGTCAGTATCTCACCCCCCATTGTGTACTCTTCCCCTGGGTTTTTGTTTCCCAGGTGCATTACGTTGCACTTCTTTGCATTGAATCTAAGCTGCCATACATTTGACCATTCCTCCAACCTTGCCACGTCCCTAATCATCCTTTCCACTCCATCTTGTGTATCAACCCTGTTACAGATCTTTGTGTCGTCTGCAAAGAGACATACTTTTCCTTCCAGGTCCTCTGCAATGTCACTTATAAAGACATTAAAAAGGACTGGTCCCAGTACTGAACCCTGTGGTACCCTCTAGTAACCCTCCTTTCTTCACTGTGGACTCCGTTTATTACTACCCTTTGCATCCTGTCATCCAGCCAATTTTTTATCCAGGCTACCACCTTGTGATCCACTCTAAGGCTGGCTAACTTGTTTATTATTCTTTGTTGTGGGACTGTATCAAATGCCTTGCTAAAATCTAGGTAGGCCATGTCCACAGCCCCCTTCCTGGTCTACTACTTTGGTCACCCAGTCAAAGAAATCAATTAGATTCATCTGACATAACCTTCCCACTGGAATCCATGCTGCCTTGGGTCCTGTGCCCCACTGGCCTCTAGGTACTCAACAATTCTTTCCTTCAGAAGTGATTCCATGATTTTCCCTACCCCTGAGGTCAAACTAACTGGTCTGTAGTTTCCTGCCTCTGCCCTGCTCCCACTTTTGTGAAGAGGAATCACAGCCACCCTCCTCCAGTCCTCAGGTACCACCCCATCCTCCCATGATTTGTTAAAGAGAGTAGTCAGCGGTGTCACTAGTTCTACCCTTAGTTCTTTTAGAATTCTTGGTTGAATCCCATCAGGCCCCATTGCTTTGTCCACCATCAATTTTACTATTTCTTTCAGAACCCTTTCTTCTGTAAATGGACTGGTATTGACCCCCGTCTCCAGAGTGTTTCTCTTATTTGGTTTAGGTACCTCCCCCTCCTCTTGCTTTGTGAATACTGAGCAGAAATATTTGTTCAGTACCCCTGCTTTTTCACTGTCACCCTCTGCTTACATTCTCTCCCCTTTATTAAGCTTCCATATCTCTCCCTTGGTCTTTTTCCACTCCCTAATGTACCTATAAAAGGTATTATCCCCCTTCTTAACGTAGTTGGCTATCCTTTCCTCAGTTTGGGCCTTTGCTATTCTGAATTCCTTCCCTGCCTCTTTCTGCTTTAACTGATAAAGTTCTCTGTCCTGCTCCTTCTGCGTTTCCTTATATTTCCTGAATGCTATCCTTTTCTCCTTAACCTTCCCTGCCACCTCTTTTGAGAACCATAGCATTTTTTTTCCCTTCATTGTGTTTTGTTCATTTGCTTCACACAAAGGCTTGTTGCCTCTGTGATGGCTGTTTTGATTACTCACCATTGTACCTCCACCCCTCCTTCTTGCCTGTTTGCAAGTGCTTTTCTGAGGCACTCTCTCATTTTCCCAAATTTAACTAAAGTCCAATACTCTTGCTTTTGTATGGCTTCACTCTATGGCTGTGTTTATCGTGAACTACACTGTTTGGTGGTAGCTTGTTCCCAGATGGCTACCCACTTCTCAATCTGAGATTCTTTCTCCATCCCCGTTTGAGAGTACCGGGTCTGAGATTGCTCTCTCCCAAGTGGGTTCCAATACTAGCTGTCTGAGGCATGCCACTTGTAGGGCATCAAGAATGACCCTGCTCTACAGCAAAGGTGCTCTAGTTAACATCTGGCATATTCAGGTCCCCCATCTATAATACCTCCCCTCTTTCTGCCATTCTAAGGATGCCTTCTATCATTTCCTTGTCCATTCCCTCCCCCTGAGGTGGGGGTCTGTATACAACACACATGCAGATTGTGGTGCCATTTCCTGTCTCCAGGGTGACCCAGAGTGCTTCATCTGCTCCCTGTTTATTCTTTAGCTCTGTTGCTTTGATACCTTCCCTTACATAGAGAGCTACTCCTTCTCCTCTTTTAACCTCCCTGTCCCTCCTGTAGATTGTGTATCCTGGTATGTTGACATCCCAGTCATGGTTCTCTGTATACCATGTTTCTGCGACTGCCACAATATCCAGGCATCCCTCTTTCATCAAGGCCACTAGTTCACGGAGTTTGTTACACAAACTATGGGCATTGGTACTTATCACCCTCCAATTTTTGATGGGGGATAGGACCAGGAGGGGGGATGAAGGGAAAGGAGTGGGTTGGGGAGGGCAGCTGCTGTAATATTATACTGCAAGCTGCACACTCGGGCAGACTTGATAGACCTATAGGCCTTTTCTGCCAGTAATATCGTATGGTTGTATGTTCGTAGGCCTGAAGGACTCTGCACTTACACAGTAAAAGGACACTATTATACTATCTAAAAAAGTATGTAAATTAATTGTAAAAAACTTAATTAATGCTCCAGTTAGGGTTTATAATACAGCGACAAAAGTAGGAGGGTGGAACAGAGGCACACCCAGTCAGTTGTTCCACTCCACAATCCATACACCATTCTGGGGGAGCACAGCTCCCCTATGTATGCACCCACGGAGGAGATTAAGGAGGCTGAGGACACCTGTCACAAGGGAGGCCCACAGGAAGGAGGCAGAGGATGCCACAAGGAAAGGAAGCAGCTCCTGGTGGGGGACTCAATTATTAGGGGATAGAACTGGGGGAGCAGGGAAAACTGAAGCAAAGTGCCTGCCTGGTGCCATGGCTTGTAGGGACAGGAAGTGCATCCTCAGGATCACAAGAACAGCTGCACGGGAGTCTGAGCTGGATGTCATTGTCCACCTAGGGACAAATGACTTGGCTCAACATGAGATTAGAGCAGTGCAGAAGGACTTTGTAGAACTGGGGAGGGCCTAAGACAAGTAGCACACACACAGTATCCTTCCTCAGAGGTGCTGCCTGTAAATGGCATGAGTGAGGCAAGGGTACTTTGCACCATGCAGTTTAATGAGTGGTTGAAACAATGGTGTGGAGCACAAGGGTTTGGCTTCATTGGGGACTGGGGTTCCACCTGGAGAGACACTAGCCTATACTGGCAGGATGGTCTGCATCTGTCCAGGAAGGGAACAAGTCTTTTGAGCAATCGGTTTAAATGCTTCATTGGCAAGCTTTTAAACTAGTCAAGGGGGGAGGCACTGATAAGCAGCAGGAAAATCCCAGCCTCTCCCTACAAAGCAGGGTACTAAATGGGGAAAAGACCGAGGTTGAAAGGTCAGTGGGGGATGCTGCAACAGAAAGTAAAGCCATCAAAAAAATGGAAAGCAATGAGTACCAATGCACGTAGTCTGAGTAACAAGCTTCCTGAATTAGTGGCCTTGATGGAGGAGGAACATCTGGATATCGTGGCAGTCACAGAAACATGGTTCAGACAAACCATGACTGGGATGTAAACATACCAGGATACACTATCTACAGGAGAGACAGAGAGGGTAAAAGAGGAGGAGGAGTAGCTCTTTACATAAGGGAAGGAATCAAAGTAGCAGAACAAAAGAGAAAATAGGGAGGAGAAGAAGCACTGTGGGTAAATTTGGAGACCGGCAATGGCACCACAATCCGCACAGGGGTTGTATACAGACCCCCTTCTCAGGGGGAGGAAATGGACAAGGAAATGATAGAAAGCATACTTAGTATGGCAAAAAAAGGGGAGATATTGCTGATGGGTGATCTGAATATGCCAGATGTTAACTGGAGTGCAGTTGCCACAGCCACTTCGAAGAGTGGGGTTATTCTAGATGCCCTACAGGGCATGCCTTGAGACAACTAGTATTGGAGCCCACTGAGAGGGAGCAATCTTAGACCTGGTTCTCTCAAATGGAGATGAAGAGAGATCACAGATGTAGAAGTGGTAGCCATCTGGGAACTAGCGACCATCGAACAGTATGGTTCACAATAAACACAGCAATAGAGTCAAGCCATACAAAGCAAAGGTACTGGACTTTAGGAGGGCTGACTTGCTAAAATGGGTAAGTGCCTAAAGAATGCACTAGCAAATGGGCAGGAAGGAGGGGTGGAAGAACAATGGGGAATAATAAAAACTGCCATCACAGAGGCAACAAGCCTTTGTGTGAAGCAAATAAACAAAACTAAACGATGTAAGAAACCACTATGGTTCTCAAAGGAAGTGGCAGTGAAGGTTCAAGAGAAAAAGAAAGCTTTCAGGAAGTACAAGGAATCACAGAAGGAACAGGACAGAGAACTGGATCAGTTAAAGCAAAAGGAAGCTGGGAAGGCAGTCAGAACAGCAAAGTCCCAAACCGAAGAAAAGATAGCCCACTCAGTTAAGAAGGGGGATAAAACCTTTTATAGGTACATCATGGGAGCGAAGGAAGACCAAGGGAGGAGAAGTGAGGCTTAATAAGGGGTGGGCAGAGGAGACTGTGAAAAGGCAGAGATACTAAACAAATATTTTTGCTCAGTATTTACAAAGGAAGGGGGGGTACCTAGAACAAACAGTAGAAACACACGGGATACAGAAGTTGATAGCAGCCCATTTACAGAAGAAAGGGTTCTGAAAGAACTCTTAAAACTGAAGGTGAACAAAGCAATGGGGCCTGATGGGGATTCATCCCAGAATTCTAAAAGAACTAAGGGTAGAATTACTGACACCACTGACTACCCTGTTTAACAAATCATGGGAGAATGGGGTGGTACCCGAGGACCGGAGGAAGGCAGATCTGATTCCGCTTCACAAAAGTGGGAGCAAGGCAGAAGCAGAAAACTACAGACCAGTTAGTTTAACCTCAGTGGTAGGGAAAATGATGGAGTCACTTCTGAAGGAAAGAATTGTCAAGTATCTAGAGCCCAGAGGGGCACAGGACCCAAGGCAGCATGGATTCACAGCAGGAAGGTCATGCCAGACAAATCTGATAGATTTCTTTGACTGGGTGACCAAAGTAGTAGATCAGGGAGGGGCTGTGGACATGGCCTACCTAGACTTTAGCAAGGCATTTGACACAGTCCCACACAAAAGATTAATATACAAGTTAGCTAGCCTGGGAGTGGGTCCCAAGATGACAGCCTGGGTAAAAAATTGGCTGGAAAATAGGACACAGAGAGTAATAGTAAATGGAGTCCACTCTGATGAAAAGGGGGTTACTAGTGGGGTACCGCAGGGTTCAGTATTAGGACCAGTCCTCTTCAATGTCTTTATAAGCGACATTGCAGAGGAACTGGAAGGAAAAGTATGTCTCTTTGCAGATGCAAAGATCTGCAACAGAGTTGATGCACAAGGTGGGGCGGAAAGGATGAGAAGGGACTTGGCAAGGTTAGAGGAATGGTCAAATGTATGGCAGCTTAGATTCAATGCTAAGAAGCGTAAGGTAATGCACCTGGGAAACAAAACCCAGGGAAGAGACACAATGGGGGTGAGATACTAACAACAACAAAATGGAAAGGGACCTGGGGGTAGTCATATCAGATGACCTAAAGGTGGGCAAGCAATGTGAGAGGGCAGCAATGAGGGCTGGGGGATATTGGGATGCATAGGAGAGGCATCGCCAGTAGAAAACAAGAAGTTATTATCCCTCTGTACAGACAGCTGGTCAGACCCCATCTGAGTATCTGCGGCAGTTCTGGAGACCCAGACTGCAAAGACATAGACAGGATGGAAGCTGTCCAGAGGAGGGCACTAAAATGGTGCAGGGTCTGCACCAGAAGACATATAAAGAGACTAAAGCAGCTTAATATGTATAGCCTCGAGGAAAGGAGGGGGGACATGATAGAAACTTTCAAGTACCTCAAGGAATCAACAAAGTCCAAGAGGATAGCATCTTTCAAAAAGAGGTGTGCAAGAACAAGGATGCACAATTTGAAGATAGAGGGAGAGGCTCAGAGGTAATTTAAGGAAGTATTTTTCACAGAGGATTGTGGATGGGATGGAACGACCTTCCGAGGAGGTCGTGGAGTCCAAAAACCGTGGAATTCAAGCATGCATGGGACAGTCATAAGGCAATTCTAGGGGATGGGGTAGGAAGAAGTAGGCTGCTGGTTAACTAGGATTTGCAGCTTATCCAGTAGGCAGGGAAATGGGCAGACTGGGTGGGCCAAGCGGTACTTATCTGCCGTCAAATTCTATGTTTCTATGTTTCTATGGAAATTTAGTGTTAGGGTTTGGTCACCCTGATGTAGACAATGTTGGAGACTGTTGGGGACACTAGGATCTAGTAACAACATGGAAATTGGGCACCCCAATGTTGGCAGCAAAACGTTTTTTGTAATTTTTGTTAGAAAATAAATTTTTTTTAGGATCCTAGTTCATATCTCATCATACAAACTAGGATCCTACTTCGTATGACACCCATACAAACAAAGAATTCAAATGCTACGTAACACATTTTAAGAACATTCTCCAGCACATTCTCCAAGCAGTAAAGTGCAGAATGCACCTAGGGGGTGCCAATAAGAGAGCTACATGTGTTACTTCCTCCCCAGAATATCATTTTGGGAGGTTTCCAAATTTGAAGTTTTCAGGCAAAACCGAAAACAAGACGGTGGCCATACAAAGTAGGAATTTTCCCATACAAAGCAGGATTCCTACTCTGTTTCATACAGGTATATTGTAGTGTTTACTGAGCATGCTCAGAAATGATTTTTTAACATTTTTAAATTGTAGTAACTAAAAAACTCTGACTAGGGGAGGTTGATACGTAAGTGGTCTACATAGAAGCAGGTTTGCTCACTTTGTTTAGCTGCAACACAAGCTGATTTCTCAGTCCTTATGTGTGAGTGTGTTTTTTTTAGCCAGTTTGTGATGTTTATTTAGTCATAGTTTCGACTGGACATAGAGTATTTTCTGGCAACTACACCTCAGGGCTATAACTTCTGGATTTACCAAGCAACAAGTTTCTTTGGTACAAATGAGTTTTACATCCGGACCTGCTCCATGTGTGGTGAAACTGTTCCTGCTTTTCACTAGAACACTATTTTTTGTTGCTTTTATGTTTTATTTGATTTACTGTATGTAACAAAGTTGATTTAATTTTGAAGGATTTCAAAGGTTCCCATCTTTGCATACGTTATAGTGCTGACCTCTCTGAACACAGTTCATGCTGTTTTCATTTAGTCTTGCAACTTAAAAAACGCTTATTACTTTTCACCAGACTAGCAAAAGGCACATTTTTGGGATAGTCTCCTTCTGCCCTGAAAATTTCAAACCAAACCATCTGGGCTATAGGCAAATTCAAAGAAAAATCCCAGCAAAGTCAATGAGCGAAAACATGTTTATTTCAGCTCTCCATACCTCGTAGACTGCACATCTGACTGGAACGTAACTTGCCACATCAGGAGAGCTACCCCACCGGACAGAGCATACCAAATTTCAGGTGAATATGACACACAATTACAAAGTTATTAAATGTACAATTTTGAGTTTAACATTGAAGTGACTACTCAACCCTAACTATATATATAATATATATATATATATATATATATATATATATATGTATATATATATATATATATATATATATATATACATAGTGACACAGCAGTGCCACTATAAGTTAGGTTGAGTACCCCATTAAGGTTAAAGTGTGAAATTTGTCAGGTTAATAACTTTGCCACCATAGGACAGATTTGTCTGAAATTTGGCAGACATGGAGCGATACCATAGATCTCTGGATCTGCCAAGTTTCGTACTGGTTGGATATACAGTTGCAGAGTTAGAAAGCACCATTCTGTGTCACATTTATGCTTTTTTGCACATTCTTTGCTCA
Source organism: Neoceratodus forsteri (assembly GCA_016271365.2). Taxonomy (NCBI): domain Eukaryota; kingdom Metazoa; phylum Chordata; order Ceratodontiformes; family Ceratodontidae; genus Neoceratodus; species Neoceratodus forsteri. Next base: position 1,062,981,629 of record CM057451.1, on the reverse strand, counting down.
CACCTACAGGTTGCACTCTTTGCTCAACTGGTCCAAAACCTTCAGGGAACATGTAGCCAGGGTATCCAATGTGCCTTTTAAAGATTTTGTGAAAAAATATTAAACGGTTCAAAAGTTATTCAAAATACAAGTTTCCCATTATAGTCAAAGGAAAAAGTTAACAAATAGTTTGACAGTGTCGCAAATGCAGTTTTTAGTGTCACAAATGACCCCTGTAATGTCGTGAGTCAGCCATTTTTTTTTCAGTTAATGGTCATAGAAATGCTTGACATTTAAATTTGGGACCCTCTAGGGACACAGTTCTTTTCGTGTTCACCTAGTCGAGCCCTGAGGATGCTAGCCACGTTTTCTTTTTGGGGATAAACACCCCAGAAATATGTTTTTGAAATTTTTGAAAACTGTAGTGTCACAAAGTAGTGTCGCACCTGCGACACTTTCATACTATTTTTTGCGAAAGTGTCATGATTTGCGACACTACTTTACTACTCTATGCCCAAAATAACAGGAATTCTTTGCCACCCTGCTGCAAAAGAACGGTTTGGTCTTTTTGGCTGAAATTTGGAGAGAAAGCAGCCAACATCCCACAGATGTGCCATTTGGTGGTTTGGAGACAAAATATGACAGGGCTGCAAAGTTACGGTACTCTTAAGTTGATGATTCTTCCCATAGACTAACATTACGGCATCTGTCATGCATTTCGGGGCCTGTATCTCAGAAATGCCTCGAGATATGGACTTTTTGTCAGAAAAATGCTTAGCCCCCACTAAGGTGCTAAGTGCAAAACTAGCCAGGAAAGTCATAAATAATATGAAATAATTTGTTTTTCCCTACATCATACGGTTCCTGAGATATGAGCAATTTTGTATTCCAAGTGCTCATTTTCTGCTCCGAGATCCATTATTATGCATACATTCTTTGTACTCACTGTGTTTCTCTATGCAGCTGTTGGGGGAAAAAGGGTATGCTCTTTCATTACTGTTACAGTTAGCATTTCCACTTGCGTTTCCATAACCTTTTGCATTACCGTTCCCATCTATGCCACCATGTGCATTACCTTTTGCATTTTCCTTTGTGCTTTTGTTACTGTTACCATTTGCATTTGCGTACTCACTTCCATTTTCATTTCTGTTTCCTTCATCATCATTGTTGCTGTTACTGTTACCAGTTGCATTTCCAGTTTCGGTACTATGACTCTGCATGTTACCATTTGCATTTCCATATGCGCTTGCATTTGTGTTTCCATTTGCATTACTACTCACTTTGATGTCATCATTGCTGTTTCTGTTGCCGTTAGCATTTGCATTACCATTTCTGCTTTCATTAATGTTTTGCACTTGCATTTATCTTACCATTTGCATTACCATTTATGTTTGCGTTACCATGTGCATTACCGTTTGTGCTTGCATTTGCTTTTCCATTTGCATTACTGTTCACTTTGACATCATCGTTGATGTTACTGTAACTGTTTGCATTTCCAATTGTGGTACTGTTACTGTTTGCGTCTTTGTCACCATTTGCGTTTCTGTTGCCATTGGCATTTGCATTTATGGTTACATTTCTATTGTCAAATGCATTACTGTTTCCTTCTGCGGTGCCGTTGCCTTAACCGTTTGCATTTCTGTTTGCATTTCTGTTACCATTTGCATTTTTCTTACCATTTGTGTTTCCGTTGGCATTACAGTTAACATTACTGTTTTTGCTAAAGTTTGTGTTTCTGTTGCCGTTAGCATTTGCATTGCCATTTTTACTTTCATTAACGTTTGCACTTGTGTTTCTCTTACTGTATGCATTACCTTTTCTGTTTGCGTCACCATGTGTGTTACTGTTTTCACTTACGTTTGCTTTACCGTTAGCATTATTATGTGAGAAAAAATCACATGGTGGGGGCCCTGCTCTCCCACCACCACATTCCATTCACTATTTATAATGCTCATTCTCAAAAAGAAGGAAAATTCATGGCAAAAAACTCAGTTTAATGCATCAGTTAGGGTTGTTCCACAGTGACAAAAATGAGGAAATTCAGTGTTAGGGTTGCCACCCCTTGCACCCCAAGACCACCCCTTCCTTACCAACAGGCATTGGGGTGTGCATTGGGGTCATCGGTCCTGACTCTCACTCCATTCTCCTATACTGCACCACCTCTCAGCTTGTTTACATATGGGATGGGGTGAAAGTTAGACCGAATTACCAATGCACAAACCCAATGCCTGTTGGTGGGGATGGGGTGGGCTTGGGGTGTAAAGGGTGGCAACTCTAACACAATTTCTCACTTTTGTCATTGAGGAACACCCTAACTGATGCACTAAACAAAGTTTTCTTGCCATGTATATATATATATATATATATATATATATATATATATATATGTGTACACTCATTGCAAAACATTTGTTAATGCATCAGTTAGGGTTGAAGTGACAAAACTTAGTTTTTGAGAAAGTGTAATGTAACTGGTAAGTAAAATTTGTTTTTTTTTAACAATTTTTTATTTTATTTGAAATATCAGCTGTACCTCTGAGCCAGAGGCTCTTTTACTGAGGTTCCACATCATACATAGAATACAGGATGTTGTAAAGGTATGCACAGGATAATAATGTAGAGTAACAGCAATACAGTGATACAAATGACATGACTACAAAACATAGATTGAGAAGCCAAGATACTGTGCATAGAAAAGGCTTAACCACTAACAGAGACAGTATAAAAATACAGTTCAAGTACATAAAGATTATATTTACAATCAAGTGCCATCAGTGGGCAGGAATGTGCAACAGGGAGACAAAAGAATACAAAGACAGTCAGAAAAAGGTAAGTAGGAGGGTGAGTGGGTGAGGGGGAGAGGGGAATAGGTGAGAAGTAAGAGAATAGTGAGTGGAGACACTATGGAGCAGGGGAGAATTATGGGCATTTGCAGTGGTTCAGTGAGAGGAGGTACCGACAAAGTTTACTTTTAAATAGGCCAAGTTTGTCAGTGGCCAGAATATCATGAGGCAGGCTGTTCAACAGGTATGGAGCCCAGTATGGAAAGGCATGTTGCCCAAGGGCAGTTTTACAGAAAGGAACCAGGTACAAGCCTTTTAATGTGCTCCTGGTAGTGCACAGAGAGAGGGTTGGAGTCAGAAAATGAAAGATCTAGGGTGGGGACTGGCAGGACAAGACTTTCTTGGCTATTAAGCAAGTATGGTATGTTAGTCGACCTTTAAAATCCAACCAGTGTGCTTGCCGGTAAAGGTTGCAGGTGTGGTTAAGCTCATGGGCTCCAAGACCAAGTCTGCAAGCTTTGTTAAGAGATACTTTGATCCTGTTTATGGCAGTGTCAGATGCAGAGCCATAGATTACTATGCCATAGTCTAATATGAAGATTACTGAGCTGGTGACAGCAAGACAGAGGTAGTCATTAGTTAAGCATTTTTTATGCCTATACAAGAGACAGATCCTAGTATTAACAGCTTTGCAGACTAAGTCAACATAGCCTTAAAAGGAAAGGGTGGAGTTAAGGGTAACTCCAAGGTATTTGAAGGTGCTGACCTGTTCTAACTGTTGGAATTGACCATTAAGAATTGTGAGGGGGGCATTTTTGTGTTTGTTTTGTGCATTTGCAAATAACATAGATTTAATTTTTTTATTGTTTATGGCAGGCTTTTGTTTAGAGAACCATGACTCTAACTCACAGAAATTAGCCTGAAGAGAACGTTGTAACATGGATGGGTCCGAGTGACAAGTATAGACAATGTCATCATCAGCGTAGATTAATAGGTTACCAGAGCAGGCTTGGGGGAGGGTATTTAGAAAGAGACCAAAGAGGAGAGGCCCAAAAAGAAACCCCTGCTGGACCCCAGAGTGGACAGGTAATGAGGAGGAGAGGGTGTTACTGATTTTCACTTGCTGGGAGTGACCATTGAGATAATTTGTAAACCAGGAAGTGACTTCAGGGGAGAGTCCGATTGAATGGAGGGATGAGTCAAGGAGGTCATGGTTAACCTTGTCAAATGCCCCTCTGTGGGCAGTTGTGATACTGTGTCCCCTATAGAAACCATGCTGTTGGGTGCACAGGAAATTGTGCTCTGCTAGTTAGTCAGGTAGTTGATCTGATACAATTTTTTCCTATGATTTGGATATGGGGGAAGGATGGAAATTGGGCGGTAGTTTGATGTGGGTAGTTTTGTCACCACTCTTGTGGATAGGAGTGGCAATAGAAGATTTCCATAGGATGGGGAATTGACAACAGTGGAGGGAGAGGTTAAGGATCTGGTGAGTGGGAAAGTACAGCATCAAGAGCCAGATATAGTAATTTCAGGTTTAATGAGTCACCACCGAACCTCGACTTACCCAGTACTCTCTAGAGGTAAGTTTTTGCTTCAGTAGTGGAGATCAACCTGAAATGGAAGGGGGGTAAATCAGAGCAGCAGAAAGAGAGGGACAGGCCGCCTTATTGAAGAAGTCAGAAGAAAGTACACTACTCAGATCAGTAAAGGCCAGGATGAAAGTATCACCTATAACCTGAGGGTCCTGGGTGATGGCTCCATTAATGTTAAAGGGGGGCAGTGTTGGATTTTCCCGTGAGTTCCTTTATGGTAGCCCAGAATTGCTTACCATTACCCCAGGAGGAGGCAAGGTTCTCTTTAAAGTGATCAGCCTTAGCACTACAAATTTCTCTGGTGTAGGCATTTCATGCGGCCCGGTAGTTTTGTCTGTTGGCAGGTTTTCCAGAAGTGAGGGCCTTAGGGCACAGGTTATCCCTGTCATCCATTAGTTTAAGTAGAGAGGGGGTAATCCAGGAATTACTCAGGTTCTTGATTGTACACTTTGAGTACGGGGTGAAGATATCACAGACTGTATTAAATGCAGAGATGAAGAAATTAAGGGCATAATCTATGCTGGTGGCAGAATCTAAGGGAGACCAGTCACTAGTGTGAAGGAAATCACAGAATTTTCCTAGCATGCCTTTTTTAAGTATACATTTTTATGTGTTTTTTGGGGGGGAATTTTTTGTAACAGTTGGACCAATGGTAGAGAGTGGGGGAATGGTCACTCATTGAATCAGGGAGGACCATGATGTTTAAGAGTCACTCTGGGCAGTTGGTGAGTATTAGGTTGATTAGGGTACTAGTACCCATTTTATAGTTTATCCTAATAGGTGAGGGGGCAAATTATGTGAGGTTGAGTGCTGATGCAGCATCTCTATGCTGGGCTGAGGTAGAAGCCAACCAGTTAATGTTGAAGTCCTTTAAGAGGATCACCTCCAAGTTATTTGGTAGCATTGCGCAGTATTCAAAAATGACATCAAAACCAGATATGGTATTATGGGGGATGATATAGGTGGCTAGTACTGTAATGAATTTACCAGCACTGCCAATAGCAACTTTAATGGCCAGTGCCTGGGTGACAGCAGGAGGTATAGAGATGTGGAGAACAAGACCTTGGAGTGGGTCCGCGAGATATAGAGCACAGTCCCCCACTTGCCCATTCTGTCAACTCTGAAAACCGAGTAACCAGGGAGCATAAGAGCAGAGTTGGGTATATCAGGGGTCAGCCAGGTTTCCACAATGGCAAGAATGTCCGGTTTATGTTGAACCACCCAGGCTTGGAGCAAACCAAGCTTTAACTGCAAGGTACAGATGTTTACTGATACAATCTTGAGGCCAGCAGATGATTGAGTGGAGAGACGGGGAGTTGAACCAGGCCCAGGGTTGGGGTGGATATTCCCAGATAGCAGTAGAAGTAGCAGGCCATAGCGGGAAAGTAAATGTTTCAACAGTTTAGAGGTGGACGAGGAGTGCCTACTAGGGTTCTTACTGCAAGATGAAGGTACAGAGAGAGAGAGAGGGATTAGTTGGGGTAGAAGCAGTGAGAACAGAAAAGGACAGTGAACAGATGCATTGAGATAAATGGGGGGGTGACTAAATGACAAAAGGTTGCACTAGCCATGCTAGATGGGGGGCAATGTGAGAGGTCACCCAGTAGTAAATGGCACTGTGGGGGAGGTTATGACCGGGTACCAGAGTGAGCAGAGGAACAGAAGCAGAGGAGTGAGGAGGTGAGAGGCAGTATGCATGACTAGCTGGAGGAATAAGGCAGAGCTATGGGACACCCAGAGCAGAGGGGGATAAGGATGCTAAAAGGTATGGAAAAAGTGAGGGACTGGATGGAGCAGTGGTAGAGTCATTTTTATGAGTGTTGAAGCTACATGGTTTGAATCTCAGGTGGGGCGAGTGTCAGGAGAGGGGTGGATAGAGGACAGCAGAGGAACTGAGGCAGTGAAGGGAGATACAGACAATGAAAGTAGGAAAGGGAGAAAGTAGAGATGACAGGCCAGGAGGACTCAGTACTAACCCCTGGAGGTCAAATGTTATAACGGACTAATGGGAAAGTGGGGACAAAACAGGGGAAGGTCATGTGACAGGAAGTTACCTATAAAACTAGGGACAACCATGGGGGGTTGTAGCAAAAAATCAATATCATGAATCGTTTTCGAGATACGTGCTCCAAAAGGCACTGCAGGCATCGCAATGTTGTCCTATGGGAAATTTCTCAAATTCAGAATGCTGTAACTATGGGTGTGTTGAATGGATTGGGACCAAACTACCAAAAGGCACATCTGTGGGACCTGGGTTTGCCACCCTGCCAATTTCAGCCCCAAAGCACAATCCACCTTGGCACAATGAAGTGACAAAGGAAACAAAATACATGGGACAATGTTTTTGAGAATTGTTTTCGCGACAACAAAAATGTTTTCATGGTAACAAAAATGTTTTCACGACATCCCTATATCTTATAGTGAAATGTTTTTGTACACAAAAAAATGTTTTTGCGCACCAAAAAATGTTTACGTGAAAGTTTTCACGAATGTTTTCGGAGTGCACATATAAATTTTCCCATAGGCTAAAATGGGACATGAAAAACTTGCATAACTTTTGAATGGATTAATATTTTTTCACCAAATCTTCAAAAGGCACCAGTTTAACCTAGACCACATATAGGCATGCAAATATGAATCTACTCAGATGCATTCTTCAGTCCTTTAAGCCTGACAGAAAAATGCACAAAGGTTGGGTATTTTTCACTTTTTTGACACACTACAGTTCTACAACCATACATCTGACCAGAACGAATCTTTCCAGATCCAGAGATTTCCAGATCCAGAGATCTATGGTTGGATGCAGTGCATGCAAACTTTCAGGCACATCGGACAAACAGTTACAAAGTTATTAAAGTGCAAATGTTGGGGTTTAACAATAAAGTGGCACGCCACCCCTAACTATACTTGCACTACCATGTAGGTATATATATATATATATATATATATATATATATATATATATATATACACACTGTAGATATATATATATTAATTTGCAAAAAAAACATTGTTAATGCATCAGTTAGGGTTGATAGCACAGTGACAAATGTATGGAAATGTGATGTTAGGGTTACCACCCTAACCACCCAACCCCCACCCCCTCCACACACCCTGAACCAGACCACATATACAAATGCACATTTGAAGCCAGACACATGCACTGTTCGCTCTCTGGAGCCTGACAAAGATGTTGCACAAAATTTGAGAATTTTTCACCTTTTTGACACTCCACAGCTCAGTAACTGTACATCCGATTGGAATGCAACTTTCCATATCCAGAGATCTATAGTTGGACAGTGCACATGCAAAACTACAAGTAAATTGGACAAACGGTTTTAAAGTTATTAAAGTGAAAACTTTGGGGTTTAACATAGAAGTTTCTTGCCAACCCTAACTATACCTGCACCAGTGTGCAGGTATTTTATATATATATATATATATATATATATATAGTATACCCACTTATAGCGGACACTGTTATAAAGGACAGTCAGTTATAGCAGACAAAAACTGATTTCCCAAACCAAATATATCAAATCTAATGCATTTTTCTCTGCTTTTAATGGACATAAACACTGCTTATAATGGACATTGTGCAGCTTTTATGGGCATTTATGGTGCTTTTTTGGTGGGGCAGGGGAGTGCAGAGCTGGTGAGGGGATTTGGAAAATGTAGAACTAAGATGGGGGAGCTACAGAGATTGTAATTATTTCTTACAAAATAATATTCCACAAGCTGCATTTTATTAGTTAATGAATTACAAAAAAAAGGAAATTATTTTATGTTTCAGTAAATCCCTCATAGTACAATTGCCTTTGTTCTTACTGCCACATAACCCCAATATCCAGCCCCTACAGTTACTGTCTTCTTTTACCTTCTGCAGTAAACTTCCTTAACAAAAAAAAAAAGGAAACAAAAACACTAATATTCCTTAACAGTTAAATAACTAAGCTTGGCAGGATTCTGAATAACCTATGACGTTTTATAATAGGTTCTCATTTACCTTGAGCCTCTGCTTATACACATAGGCACTCATAAAACATAGGCTCTACCACCTCTGGATATAATGCTGAAACAGAGAGAGAGAGAGAGAGAGAGAGAGAGAGAGAGAGAAAGCAGACAAAGCTTCCTTAAATCAAGAAGGTTATTTTCTAGACTAAACTGAATTGAATTATTACTTTTTGGACCTGTGTAAGTAACTAGTATTGATTCAATTTTTATAGTTGACTTTTCTTAGTTTAACTTTAATTTGCTAGAGAGGAACCCTAGCTGGAAGATATTTACAGTCATTTGTGACTAGACCTGTTACTTCACCTCTGTGAAATAGGTGTCTGAAAGGAAGGAATGCACTCCCTGAGGTGGTGGGTCAGAGTTGTAATTGATTGTTTCTGGAGGGAATAGGTTTTACTCTCACCCACCCTGCCCCTCCCCACCCACCCTAAGTGCATAACTTTCTTTATAGCAGGGGTTCTGAAATCACTTCCCCAAAACTACTAACGACATACACCTGTTCATATCCTTAAAGGCACAGCACACTGAATAGGGGACAGAGACACTCACAAGCTTGCACACACTAAAACAAGAACAACAACAAAAAAAAAGGAAAGCATCTGTAACAGGAAGGGACACAGACATGTGGGAAGTGTTGCAATGCACTGGCTGTGGAGCAGCAGTCTTTCAGGAGACACTCTGGAGACTGTGTTGCTGCCCTATTTGCAGGCACCTCTCTTGGCTGAGGGAGGAAGTTGTTCGTCTCCATGCTGATCTGGCAAAGATTTTGGAAACCTGCTCCCCCAACCAGGGACCACCCAGGCCACCACCACCACTCACTCAGAGGATGCCAAGAAAGAGGAGTGGTTGGACCATGGTGGGCTCAGGGAGGATGAGGGTGGTGGAATAGAAGTGCATCCCTCCAGCTGTGCCTCTTCACAATTCATTTACCACTTTGGCAGAGCATGGTTCCTCTATGGTGGCACCCACAGGGGAGACCAAGAAGGATGCTGGGAACCTCCACAATGGACACTCACAGGAGGGTGGCACAGGACCCCACAAGGGAAGGAAACAACTCAGGGTTGGGGACTCAATTGTTAGTGGGTAGAACTTGGGGGAGGGAGGGGAAAGGGAGGTAAGGTGGCTGCCCACTGTCATGGCTTGAGGGACAGGAAGCAAATCCTCAGGATCATGGGAGCAGCTGCAAGGGAGAGTGAGCTGGATGTCATTATCCACCTAGGGACAAATGACCAGGATGAGAATGGGATCAGAGCAGTGCAACAGGAGTTTGTGGAGTTGGGGAGAGGCCTTAGACAAGTAGAACACATGGTAACTTTCTGGGAAGTGCTACCTGTCTATGGCATGGAAGAGGCAAGGGTACTCTGCACCATGGTATTCAATGACTGGTTGAAAAACTGGTGTAGAGCTCAGGGATTTAGCTTCATTGGGGACTGGAGCACCACTTAGAGGTATGCAGGCCTATACAGGTGTGATGGTCTGCATCTATCCAGGAGGGGAACCAGGATCCTAGGTGATAGGTTTAAATGCTTTATTGACAAGCATTTAACCTAGCCAAGGGGGAAGGACTGAAAATGAGAAGGGGAAATCTCATCCCCCCCCTCAAAAAATAGAGTAGTTAGTGAGGTAAATACCAAGTTAAAGCAGTTGGTAGGGAGAAGTGCATGGGTAAATGGAGAAAAAAGACAAAGGAAGTAAGGACAAGGATGGGGCAAAAAGGAATAAAGCCATAGAGAAATGGAGGGTAATGAGTACCAATGCTCATAGTCTTGGTAAAAAGCTCCCCGAAATGGTGGCCTTGATGGAAGAGGGATGCCTGAATATTTTGGCAGTCACAGAAACATGGTACACATAGAACCATGACTGGGATGTCAACATACCAGGGCCTAAAATCTACAGGAGGGACAGGTAGTGAAGACGAGGAGGAGGAGGAGCTCTCTATGTAAGGGAAGAGATAAAAGCAACAGAACTAAAGGGTAAACAGAGAGGAGAGGAGGCATTGTGGGTCTCCCAGGAGAATGGAAATGGCACCACAATCCACACAGGGGTTGTATACAGACCCCCATCTCGGGGGAATGAACAAGGAAATGATAGAAGGCATCCTTGGGATGGCAGAGAAAGGGGAGATATTGCTGATGTGGGACCTGAATATGCCAGATGTTAACTGGAGCACCGTTGCTGCAGCCACATCCAAGAGCAGGGTAATTATCGATGTCCTACAGGGAGCATGCCTCAGACAGCTAGTATTGGAACACACTCAGGAGGGAGCAATCTTAAACCTGGTACTCTCAAATGGGGATGGAGAGATAATCTCAGATTTAAAAGTGAATAGCCATCTGGAAACAAGCAACCACCAAACAATGTGGTTCATGATAAACTCAGCTGTAGAGTCAAGCCATACAAAAGTGAAGGTACTGGACTTCAGGAAGGCAGATTTTGTCTAAATGGGAGAGTGCCTCAGAAAAGTGCTAGCAAACAGGCAAGAAGGTGGGGTGGAGCAACAATGGGGAAACATCAAAATCACTATCACAGAGGAAACAAACCTTTGTGTGAAGCAAATAAACAAATCAAAATGAAAGAAAAAACACTATGGTTCTCAAAAGAAGTGGTGGGGAAGGTATGGGGAAAAACAATAGGATTCAGGAAGTATAAGGAAACACAGAAGGAGCAGGACAGAGAACTGTACCAGTTAAAGCAGAAGGAAGCAGGGAGGGAAGCTGAATAGTAAAGGCCCAAACTGAGGAAAAGATATCAACCTCAGGTAAAAGGAATAAAACCTGTTATAGGCACATCAGGGAGTGTAGAAAGACAAAGGGAGGGATAGTGAGGCTGAATAGAATGGACAGTGGGTGGGCAGAGAAAGACAGTGAAAAAGCAGGGATACTGAATGAATATTTCAGCTCAGTATTCACAAAAGAGGAGGAGGGGGAGGTGCCTAATCCAATTAGCAGAAGCACTCTGGATAAGGTGGTCAATCCCAGTCCTTTCACAGAAGAAAGGGTTCTGAAAGAACTCCTAAAACTAAAGATGTACAAAGCAATGGGGCCTGATGGAATTCACCCTAGAATTCTAAAATAATTAAGGGGAGAACTAGTGAAACCACTGACTACCCTTTTTAGCAAATTATGTGAAGATGGTGTGGTACCTGAGGACTGGAAGAAGGTGGATGTGATTCCCCTTAACAAAAGTGGGACCAAGACAGACGCATGAAACTACAGACCTGTCAGTTTGACCTCAGTGGTAGGGAAAGTGATGGAATCACTTCTGAAGGAAAGAATTGTTGAGTACCTAGAGGCCAGTGGGGCACAGCACCCAAGGCAGCATGAGTTCACAGTGGGAAGGCCATGTCAGACAAATCTAATTGATTTCTTTGACTGGGTGGCCGAAGTAGTAGACCAGGGAGGGGCTGTGGACATGGCCTACCTAGACTTTAGCAAGGCATTTGACATAGTCCCACACAAAAGATTAATAGTCAAATTAACCAGCCTGGGAGTGGGCCCCAGGGTAGTAACCTGGGTAAAACATTGGCTGGAGAACAGGACACAGAAGGTAAGTGTAAATGGAGTCCACTCTGAAGAAAAAGGGGTTACTAGACAGGTAGCGCAGGATTCAGTACTGGATCCAGTCCTTTTTAATGTCTTTATAAGTGACATTGCAGAGGGACTGGAAGGAAAAGTATGCCTCTTGGCAGATGACACAAAGATCTGCAACAGCGTTGATACACAAGGAGGTGTGGAAAGGTTGAGACAGGACTTGGCAAGGTTGAAGGAATGGTCAGAAGTATGGCAGCTTGGATTCAATGCAAAGAAGTGCAAAATACTGCACCTGGTAAACAAAAACCCAGGGGAAGATTACACAATGGGGGGAGGTAGTAACAACAACAAAAATGGAAAGGGACCTGGGGGTAATCAATCATATCAGATGACCTTAAGCTTAGCAAGTATTGTGAGAAGGCAGTAGGGAGGGCTGGGGGGATACTGGGATGTATAGGGAGAGGCATTACCAGCAGAAAACAGGAAGTTGTTATCCCTCTGTACAGACAGTTGGTGAGACCCCATCTGGAGTACTGCATCCAGTTCTGGAGACCCATCTTGGCAAGGACATAGGCAGGATAGAGGCAGTCCAGAGGAGGGCAACTAAAATGGTGCAGGGTCTGCAAGCGAAGCCATATGAGGAGAGACTAAAATAGCTTAATATGTATACACTTGAAGAAAGGAGGGAGAGGGGGACATGATAGAAACTTTTAAGTACCTCAGTGGAATCAACAAAGTCCAAGAAGGTAGCATCTTTCAGAAAATGAGATGTGCAAGAACAAGGGGACATAAACTGAAGATTGGGGCGGTTCAGGGGCAATGTGAGGAAGTATTTTTTTCACACAGAGGGTGGTGGACACATAGAACAGCCTTTCTGAGGAGGCTGTGGGGTCTAAAACTGTGGGAGAATTCAAGAATGCATGGGACAGACAAAAGGCAATTTTTGTGGGGGGTAGGAAGAAATAGGCTGTTGGTTAACTAGGATCTGCAGCTAATCCTGTAGGTAGGGAAATGGGAAGACTAGGTGGACCAAGCGGTTCTTATCTGCCATCAAAGTCTACGTTTCTATGTTTCTATGAATACTTCTTCTCAGTATTCACAATGTAAAAGCAGGGGGAGATGCCTAATCCAGTCAATAGAAGCACTCTGGATGGGGGGGGAGTTGATATTAGTCCTTTCACAGAAGAAAGGGTTCTGAAAGAACTCTTAAAACTGAAGGTGGATAAAGCAATGGGGCCTGATGGGCTTTACCCCAGAATTCTAAAAGAACTAAGGGGAGAACTAGTAACACCACTGACTACCCTGTTTAATAAATCATGGGAGGATGGTGTGGTACCTGAAGACTGGAGGAGAGCAGATGTGATTCCTCTTCATAAAAGTGGGAGCAAGACAGAGGCAGGAAACTACAGACCCGTCAGTTTGACCTCAGAGGTAGGGAAAATGGTGGAATAACTTCTGAAGGAAAGAATTGTTGAGTACCTAGAGACCAGTGGGGCATATGACCCAAGGCAGCATGGATTCACAGCAGGAAGGTCAAGTCAGACAAATCTAATTGATTTCTTTGACTGGGTGACAAAAGTAGTAGACCAGGGAGGGGCTGTGGACATAGCCTACCTAGACTTTAGCAAAGCATTTGACACAGTCCCGCACAAAAGATTAATAAACAAATTAGCCAGCCTGGGAGTGGGTCCCAAGGTAGTAGCCTGGATAAAACACTGGCTGGACAACAGGACATAGCAGGTAATAATTAGTAAATGGAGTCCACAGTGAAGAAAGGGGGGTTACTAGTTGGGTACCGCAAGGTTCAGTACTGGGTCTGGTTCTTTTTAATGTCTTTATATGTGACATTACAGAGGGACTGGAAGGGACAGTATGTCTCTTTGCAGATGACACAAAGATCTGCAACAGGGTTGATACACAAGGTGGAATAGAAAGGGTAAAGGATTTGGTAAAGTTGGAGGAATGGTCAAATGTATGGCAACTTAGAGTCAATGCAAAGAAGTGCAAAGTAATGCATTTGGGAAACAAAACCCAGGGGAAGAGTACACAACAGGGGGTAAGATACTGACAACAACAAAAATGGAAAGTGACCTGGGGGTAGCCATATAAGATGACCTAAAGGTGGGCCAGGAATGTGAGAAGGCAGTAAGCAGGGCTGGGGAGATACTGGGATGCAAAGGGAGAGGCATCACCAGTAGAAAACAGGAAGTTATCCCTCTGTACAGACAGTTGGTAAGACCACATCTGTAGTACTGTGTACAGTTCTGGAGACCCAAGCTCCACAAAGGCATAGACAGGGTGGAGGCTGCCCAGAGGAGGGCAACCAAAATGGTGCAGGGTCTGCACCAGAAGACATATGAAGAAAGACTAAAGGAGCTTAAGATGTATAGCCTCGAGGAAAGGAGGGAGAGGGGACATGATAGAAACTTTGAAATACCTCAAGGGAATCAACAAAGTCCAAGAGGGTAGCATATTTCAGAAAAAGAGATGTGCAAGAACAAGGGGCACAATTTGAAGATAGAGGGGGGACAGCTCAGAGATAATGTGAGGAAGTATTTCTTCACAAAGAGGGTTGCAGATGCATGGAATGACCTTCCTGAGGAGGTCATAGAGTCAAAAACAGTGGGGGAATTCAAGAATGCATGGGACAGACAAAAGGCAATTCTAGTGGGGGGTAGGAGGAACTAGGCTGTTAGTTAACTAGGATCTGTAGCTTATTCATTAGGTAGGGAGATGGGTAGACTAGGTGAGCCAAGCGGTCATTATCTGCCATCAAATTCTATGTTTCTATGGACACTGGAGATAACAGACAAAAATTGTGTGCACAGATGCGTCCATTGTATCAGGCTTGCACTGTATGTATACATTATATATTATATTTCACGTCAATAACTTTGCAACTGTTCATTGGGTTTGCACAAAATGTGGAATAGATGGTGTTGGTGGTAGATCTCATGATTTGCCAAGTTTAGTTTTTTCATGAATTTTTGCAAATATTTCCATGTTTTTGTCCTCATCGCGCTATGCCCACTCCGTTTGAAATTTGGGCCTGAAATTTTCAGAGTAGAAAGAGGTTATCCTAAGAAACAATCCAGCATTGGTTTTGTGAAAAAAAATAGTAATCTGTTCCAAAGTCATTACATTTTGAAATGTCGGGTCCTGAGCATGTTCAGTTTAGTCTTTGGGATAAATGCAGTTTCAATCTAGGAACCCTGGTTGTAAATGGCTGACAAAGAGCGATTGCAAAGAGGGATTCAGAAATCTCGCAAAATCCCTGTTTGTGAGAAAAATCCATCTTCGTCAGTTGCCATTTTTGTTTCTCGCTTAGCGAGGGAAGAAAACAAAACGTTGTGATCCCTCCTGTTTTATTTTTCATTTTTTTTGTAGCTGAAAAAAAGAAAACAGTCCCCTGACATCTTTTTTCATTGCAAAATCCTGCATCTAAATTTTCAATGCAGAATCCTGCATTGAACTGCCTGTCTATAGTCCACCAACATTGGGGAGTCCAATCCCTGTGTTGTCATATATCCCCCTCCACTGCTGTGGCACACTGTGAGCCCACCCCACTGTGTCAAGATATTTAATTTATGTTTCTGACACTGGGATGCCCACTCCCAGTGTCGGATCTCCCCTAGCACCTTTACTTGTATTGCTTACATTGGGGTGCTCAATCCCCATGTCAGCATGTATCCCCCCACACTAATGTGGTGCACTGAGAGCCCACCTTAGTGTGCCCAAATGTGCTTTTCATAAAACATCTGTTAAATAATAAGAAGAAGAGCCATTTTTCCTAGTCATGTAGCAGAGAGAAGCATGAATTCAAATCCAGAAGTGAATAAAGATCAGGGTATACCGTAACCTTTTATTCAGAGAGTTGTGCCTTTCAGAAACTTTTCAAATTTTTTCTTCTCCATTTATTTCTGCATTGCAGTCAGTAAGTTTTACATGAGAGCTGAATCAGCGTTTTTGTGTGCAGATCCTCCACAGGATCTTTAAGTTTGTGTTCCTTCCCTGAAGTGTTTGTTAAGCCGATCCTGTATCCCCCTCACAGACTGACAAAGCGACAAGGAGTAGCTCTCAATCATTTCCAGTCACTTCAACAGTCAATATTTTTTTGGGTAAGAATGAGGGGAGTGGTAGTTAATCACTATAAAGGCCAAGAGCTTACATGGAAAATGGATCAAAAGTTGTGATCTGAGAACAGAGATGTTTTCGAGCACGATTGGGAGATGGACAGACTAAATAGCATCAAAAATTGTTGGTATAGCCCAAAATGGATGAGATATCGGAAATCTACCATGAAAATTTGAAAATCTACCTTGGATATCTACTCTCTGGTTTGACTGGCTTAAATTAGCTACGAAGTGTACCTTTGTGATTTGGACATGCGAGGTGGACCAGAAGAACTAAGATACGTATCAATATACCCTTTTAAGAACTTGAACTTTGAACAATATTGTTACAGATAAATGTATCTGAGTCAAATAAGAAATAAGAACTAGAGGGATTGGGTATAATTACAAACACATTGAGAAAAGTTCTGAGATTTGAGAGAAGCTCCAAAAAAGAAGGACTAATAGATTTGAGCTGCAGGACTGTATATCGGTTGCTTGCTGAAAATTAATCTATTTGAATTGTTCTATGTCTTGTCTTAGTAATTAATTGTTCAATTACTTACCATATTGATTAATACACTGATTACTCAGATCTCTAAGCAAAATTACTGTTGTATTCAGTTGGTGTTAATATTCAAGGGAAAGTGGTTGTAGTGACTAGAGGTAACAATGGGAGGATCAGAGATTAAAAAACAAAAAGAGCAAACAATGTCAGCAAAAGTTGAAAAGGAAAATGATGAACAGTAAAAATCAAAGGGAACAGAATGACTCCTAAATTAGCTATACCGATCAGAACATTTCTGGAAATTGTGTAAATGCAGTGAAAGAGGAGGAAGAAGGGAGAAAAGAAAAAAAAGATAGTAAAAAAGTTAATCTGGACAGAGGGAAGAAGGGAAACATGGTTACCTTGGATATATTTTTGTGCACCTCTACACCCAATCTTTATAAAGAACATCAGAAAGAACAACAGAAAGACCTTCAAAAGTCAGTTAAGATAGAGAACGTAATAATGGAAAAAGAAATACAGGATGACATAGATTTGGTGAATCAGGGGAAAGAGAATCTGATACCCTTGACGAGGTTTGAGACAGAAAGATTAACTAGAGATCCTGTTAAGACAGATAAAGCCAAATGTAATTTGAGGGACGAAATCTCCCTTCATAATTCAACTGAGTTCAAGTGGGAACCATTCCCAGAATCTTTAACAAAAACAAAGTTAGACTATTCAGTACTGTCCCTAGAGGCCAGTTACAAACAACAAGAGCAGTACATTGATGTGGATGAAGCAATTAATAAAAGTATAAACCACCGTGGCAAAGAAGAATTGCCATAGATAACGGACTATCAAACGCCTTTCACACCAAGATTACTAACAGCTCTTAAAGACCCACATATGGCTAATATCCTCCTGCTAGAACAATTACATATATTACGACATGAGATTACCTACTTAAAAACCACAGTGGTGTACCAGGAAGCTCTAATAAGAAATTTGTTTAGAGAATTAGGTAGAAAAGAGATAAGCTCTGAGGAGGACTCTATGGCCATAGGGCAAACGAGTAAAGGGGGGCAAGAAAACCCCCTTTTACTGGATTGGGGTTCTGTAGTGAGGGAAAGAAAAAGTAGAAAAAAGAAGGGAAAAGAGGGAAAGAAGTTTAAAGAATTAGAAAAGCTACAAGAAGAGGTGGGAATAAACTCTAAAACAATACAAGAAAATCAAAACAACATTGCTACAACTAAAAAGACAAAAACTGAAAAAGAAAAAGGGAATAAGAAAAGAAGAAATAAAGAAAGCAGGAGAAAAAGGATAGATACCATAACAGAGAAAAAGCCACATAGGATAGAGATGTCAATAAATTTGGATCTCAGTGAAAAAATTAAGAACATCAGGGGTAGCACTGTAAATAATATTGACAGAGACAACAGAAGTACAAGACAGTCCCAAATCTGTGAGTACCCCTATCGAATTAACCCATGAATATGGCTATCAGGGAATGAAGCCATGATAGTCTGTTCAGGGATAGATATTACAAATCTTACAGAAAAAAGAAGTATTGTAGGACATGGCTATACAGATAATGAAACATGTATACGAGATCCCAAAAGGAAGAAATAATATCATACTAGACACAAAATTGGAGATTGAAGGCCATCTCAATTTGTTAATTCTGAAATCAGATAGACAAATTGCAAGTTGGCTTGGGAAGCAGAAGCACACAAAGGGAAAGACTGAACTCAGAATGGTTATAGAGGTTATAGAGGTGGAACAAATATTGAAGAATGAGTTCAAAGATAAGCCTGAAAGTCTGTTTCTGACAGAAGCAGAATTATCTCAGGCAATGCAGGAATGCTACTTACAAACCCAAGCCGACAAAGAAAAACAGTATGTTTTATCAATCCATGTGGTTGATCATTCACTGAATGAAACTGAATCCAAACTTATGAAGAAAGTGTGTTACACAATCTCCAAAGTTTTGGGAATCAGATTGGGAAAGCTAGGTGTTAAATGGGTATATAGAGAAACTGGTTACACAAAGCAAGGGCAAATAATGTTGCTGTTAGGGATCAAATCTTACAGTAGCTGATATTAAAAACAGTTAGCAAAACTGATGAAATGGGCATATGGATATACTCACATGAAGAAGTAGAACAATATGGAAACTCTTGGAGGTTAAGCCCAGAGGAGTTAGGGGAAAATTATGTCTCTAATCAGCAAATAGAATATGGTGTGACAGCACTGAATAGGTTTCAGACTCTTTTACAGGAGGTACAGGAATGACTATCTTAGTCAAATAACAAGGAACAGGAGGCTGTATCAGAAGGGGATAAAACACAGAATTCCATTATATCCTGGAACATTTCTGGTGTCTCCCAAAAATTGATGGATGAAAATATAAAGAAGTTCCTTTCAGCAAACATTATAATCTGTTTACAAGAGACCTGGGCAATAGAAGGTCTACATTTAAATGGCTTTGCCTCTTTTGAAGCGAAAGCCCATAAAGATAACAAATATGGCAGACCATCGGGGGGGTGGTAACTTTCATTAAAATAACCAAGAATGTTAAAATTAGAGCAACAGAACTTATTTCAGACAACATTATAATAGTTGCAGTCAAGCTGGCACGTGATATACATCTAATTATTAATGTTTATAGCCCACCAGTAAATACAAAGAATTTCTCAAATTCAATATGGGGAGAATTAGACTCCCATCTGGGGAATGCAATGAATAAATACCCAGGTAGCAATGTGATGTTGATGAGGGATTTTAACGCCAGATTGGGTCAATATGCCAGGAAATTGCTGAAGAGTACTTCAATATTTCATAATTATATGAAGGATAGAAATAGTAATATTCAAGGGAGGCATTTGTTTAAGATTCTGGAGAAACATGGATTAATCACACTTAATGGTAGCATGAAGGGAAAGAATACTTCCTACTTCACTTATTTAAGTGGGCAAAGAGCAAGTATGATAGATTATATATGTGTTTTGCCCTAGCAGTATGATAATATAAAACATTTTGAGGTGGTAATATGTCCTGAAAGTGATCATTACCCATTAAAAGCAGAATTACAACCAGTTGGGAGTCTGGGGACACAAAGGAAAGACTCTGCAGAAATACAGATTATCAATCAGATGTGAGTACTATAGTCTGTGAAGGTAGATATAGATATAGGGACAATTTTAAATTAGTCAGAAATCTAAAGTATTGCAGAGAATATTTCAGAAGATAGAACAGTAACAGAGATTCAACATTTGATAAAGGTTATTACAGACAAAGTATTGCCTTTATTATACAAATCATTTAAACAAAGACAGGATTATTCTTGGTATGATAGGGAATGTCAACAATTTAAAAGGCTTCTTAATAAAATAATTACAAATGTACTAGAAAGCAAAACAATAGGAAATATACAATATCTCAATAATCAAAGGAAGGAATATAAACGTCGTCTAATTAAAAAATCTGATCTGTTTATTCAAGAGCAGTAGAAGTCTATGTTACAAATAATAGAAAATGGGGATTTAAAAGGTGTCTGGTTTAAAGTTGCAAAGGGGATGGGAAATGTTGCTCAGAATATCACAGCACATATTCCAGCAGATAATTAGATAGTGTATTATCAGAAATTATTTTGGCAAGATACTGAGGAGACACAAATCTATTTTCTAACACAATTGAATGAGGCACATTCTCCACTGAATATATTACCTTATGAAGTATCTCGGGCAATATCAGCTACTAAATTAAATAATGCACCAGGAATGGATCGTGTTCCCTCTTTTCTTTATAAAATAGAACAGGAGTGGTGGAGTATCTTATTAGCAATATTATTTAACAAAATAATTGAGAGTAACAATATCCTGAAATCATGGAAGTATAATATCATAATACCTATACATAAGAAAGGTAATCCTGAATTACCAGAGAATTTTAGGCCTATTAGTTTACTAGATAGTCTGAGTAAAATTTTCACAAGAATTTTACTTGACAGAACACACATTTGGTTGATAGATTCAAATATACTGAATTATTATCAAGCAGGATTTAGGGAAAACTACTCAACTGTGGACCAGTGTTTCATTTTAACACATATTATAGAGAAATATTACAAGAAAAAAAAATCCCTATTTATGTAACATTTGTAGACTTCCAGGGAGCTTTTGATAGGATAAACAGGTGCCTATTATGGCAAAAACTATTGGATATGAAGTTTAACCAGACCATCTTAAAGATAATAATACATTTATACTCTGAAAATAAGACATATATTTGATATGATCTGACTGGTAATTTAATAGATGCCTTCCCAACAAATCAAGGTGTGAAACAAGGCTGTATTCTAGCCCCAACACTATTCAACTTATTTATAAATGATTTTCCTGAAAAACTTTCTTCTCTCTCTCCAGCCACGCACCAGCAGTGGCTGGATAAACGGTACCAATTCTTATGTACGCTGATGATTTGGTCCTTATTTCACTTTCCCCTATAGGAATGGGAAGACAATTAAAACAGCTTCAACAATATTGTAAAGAAAATGAGTTAAAAATAAAAATGAATAAAACATAATAATAATTGGGAAGAAATCATAAAAATGTAAATGGTTTATTAATAATAATCAGCTTCAATTAGTATCAGGATATATATATCTTGGCCTTCAGATATCTAGTAATGGCAAATTCACAAAGCAAAGGACATATACATTAATTAGATTAATACAAAGTAAGAATGGTTTATTGAGATTCAATGCAAGATTTGGAGGGTATAGTGTTAATGCAATTCTTAAAGCAGCAGAAATGAAATTAAACCCAATTGCTCTCTATGCTTTAGAAGTGTGGTTGGATGACAATGTAGCAAAATTAAAGAAACCATTTAATAATTTATACAAAAATATACTGGGAATACCCTGCTTAACACCTGTGGCTGTTGTAAGGGCTGAAGTAGGAAGAACACAAATAAAATATTTAGCATATCTAACAAAACTAAGGTATTGGATACAATGCACTAATTTAGAATCGAACAGACTGACTTTCAAATGTCTGATGGAGAAAGCTAACTGGATATCTCAAGGATCATCACCCTGGTTAAATCACATAATTTTTTTATCTTAAATCAAATAGGGTTAAATCATTTATGGTATGATCAACAAAAGGGAATAAACATTTAAAAAAATATAATCAGTTGATTAAAAATAAATTAAATAGTGCCTCAGCTAATGAGGATATAGAAAAAATTAGGTCATTAAAATGTATCAATGGTATGCACAGAATAAAATAAATCATACTAAGGAACCATATTTCTTTTTTATAACTGATAAAAAATTAAGATGCTTGTTTACAAGGTTCAGATTGGACTGTATCCATCTAAGTTTAGACAATATTTACTGTATATGCAAAGGATAAATCAGAATTTCAGGATCTAAATTGCAATTGTGGTCTGAATTGCTTGGAAACTTTAGAACATTTGATGTAACATTGTCCAAAGTATGCAGAGCTACAAAAAAAATCGTGTTTCCATACTGCCAGACTGATCAGCTACCAGGAAAGCGGTATTGATAATTTTAATGAATCCACCTAAGGATTTTATTGCCAAAGATATGGCAACATTTATAAATTGGATCTATAAGAAAATGAAAAATAGTTAAGTGGATTAAGGAGGGGGGCTACTGGATTTATAAACTGAATGGTGCAATAAATATGTGTATATATTAGTTTGTTTAAGTAAATTATATGTGAGTATTTATTCTTTTTTATTTATACAGTTTGAATTTTCAATTTTTTCTTTGTTTTGTATGTATGAATATGATGTTTAAAGTGTGGATTTTATTATGTTAATTTATAATGACCTGATGGTTGAACAAATAAAATATGACTACTACTACTGTTAAATAAAGAAAACTGTCCTTCAACGTCTTTTTTTGTTAACCTGAAAAAAGGAAACGATCCCTCGTCTACACCACTGCTACCCTCCCCGTCCAAACCCTCTATCTGTGCACCCACCTTCCCTTACCCCCCTTATCCTATACTTACCTCTGGAGGTCAGGCGCTATTATCTTCTGAGGACCGTGACATGTCTGCGCTCTTCAAAGCCGAACTACAAACTGAGGAATCAAAGTAAGCTCTGCATAATGGCAGTCAATGGAGTTTTCAATTTATGTTGATATCTTAGCCATTTTAAGGAATTTTGACCCCACATTTTCAACATGGGATTCTTGTGACCCCACCTCATGAACACTGACACTGTTATTTCATTACTCAGTCCCAAAAGGGGGTTTTGTAGCCGCTGCATGGAATCACCTTTTGGGACTGATTAATGAAACAACAGTGCCACTGTTCATGAGGTGGGATCCCAAAAAGTGCGTGTTGCAAATGTGGCGAAAAAAATCCAAAAAATGACTATGTTATGAGTGTGCATTGTGCTGTTTCTACTCATGCTCATAACTTCACCAATTTCTTATATTTTCTCTCCAGATTTTCAACATTGCCATTTTGTCACATCTCCTTATGAACAGTATAGCTGTCTTTTTCACATCCTGCCTGAAATGTGTTTTCAAACCTGTGGCACAGAATGTTGTGGTCGCTGTGCAACATCAACTTTCAGGACAGAGTAACAAAATCACAGTGCCACTGCTCATGAGGGTAGGTCTGAAAAAGTCCATGTTGAAAGTTTGGTGAAAAAATTCCAAAAAATAACTGTTTTATGAGTATGCTTTGCACAGTTTCTATGCACGCTCATAACTTCGTCAATTGTTCATATTTTCACTCCAGATTTTCAACATTACCATTTTTTCACACCTCCTCATGAATAAAATTGCTGTAATTTTTCAAATCCTGCCAAAAATCTTTTTCTGCACCTGTGGCGCAAAACTGCATTACAGTTGCTCACAATTACATTTTGACAGGAATTTGAATGTTTTCTGTACTGGGTACATGAGGTGAGGTGACAAGAAGGTTCTGGTGAACATTTGGGGTGTAATATATTTAAGATGGCACAGTTATGACTATTTGTCCAAATTTCACTATGCCTGCTCATAACATAATGTGTGGAAATGCAGGGGCCAGAGATCCCTGTGTTTTCACAACTAGATACATATGTGCATCTGTCACTTCAACCTTAACTGATGCATTAATGAAGTTTTTTGCAATGAATATGGGTTGAATAGGCACTTTAATATAGAATGGCACACTCCTCCATGCAGAACAGCATTCTACGATACACTATATAAACTATTGCCTTTTCACTAGTATGATGCTCTTAAAGCAGCAATATTATTTTTTTTGTGGCAAAATCTTTTAATATATTTTTAGTAATAATGTATTTCTAGCAAAAGAGCACTATTGCTAATTTTCTTTTAATATTATTTAATTTCTAAACAGATATTGCATATGGTTCTGAAGATTTTAAAAGTTTCTGCTCACTTGCTATATCCCTAGTGGAAAAAAAAAAACAACTAGAATCTTGTTGTGATTCTGTGCTGTTTACTAACAAAAATATGTACTAGCAGCATCTTTATACATGCGCAGTATAAATCTTGATTGTGTAGTTAAAAAGCAACATCAAAGGAAGAAATTAAAAAAAAATTGGCAGAAAGAAACATAGAAATATAGAAAGGTGATGGCAGAAGGAGACCAAAAGTCCATTAAGTCTACTCTTGCAGTCCCGAGATCCTAGGTGATCCTGGGTCCTAGCTATTAGATTCCCTTGCAGATTTGATTAATCTGGTTCAAGGTCAGTTGGCATTCATCTGTATCCCCCTTCCCCCCGGGTTGTGCCTGAAAATAGGCAGGATTTGTCTAGTGCACTTACCCGGTCAACAAAAACTAAATAAATAAAATAAAATATCCTGCTCAGACCCATTACATGAGTGTACTGGGAGAGAGAGAGAGAGAGAGAGAGAGAGAGAGACAGACAGACAGATGTAAGCACTATTTTGTCTGCCTACCTGCCCTGTACAGTGTACACACACACTGCACAGCTACATTGAGGCCAAATTTAATTTCATTATTTGTGATTTTCATTGACTGTAGAATTTCTCTTTGGCCACCAATAGTCTCTCCTTCTCTCTCTTTCTCCTCTGGATGGTGACACAAGTCAAAGATTTATTTTGCCAGCCTACTCTTGTGCTGTGTACACACACAGCCACACTGGGGCCAATAATTTACTTTATTTGTGATTTCTGTAATTATTACATTTCTCTTTGCCCCCCAATAGTCTCTCTCTCCCTCTTTCTCCTCTGGATGGTGACACAAGTCAAAATGTATTTTGCCAGCCTGCCCTTGCCCTGTATACACACACAACCAGCCACAATGAGACCAAGAATAAACTATTTGTGATTTTTGTAAATATAACATTTCTCTTCAGCCCCCAATAGTCTCTCCCTCTCTTTTTCTCCTCTGGATGGTGGCACAAGTCAAAGATTTATTTTGCCAGCCTGCCCTTGCCCTGTACACACACAACCAGCCACAATGAGACCAAGAATAAACTTTATTTGTAATTTCTCTAACTATAACTTTTCGCTTTTGCCCCCAATAGTCTCTCTCTCTCTCACTTTCTCCTGTGGCACAAGTCAACAATTTATTTTACCAGCCTGCACTTGTCCTGGGCTTGTACACAACTCTCCTTTTCCCTCTTTCTGGTATTCAATATATGTTCCAAATCCACATAGGATATGCTACAGGAGTTAGGCAGTTTGTGAGGTATTACTTACCTATGTCAATATCCACTCTGAAAACAAGACTGATGGCTGACCAGAGAGTCACTGACTGTCCGACCGGCCACAGCAGCTGCAGTCTGTGCTCAGATCTCCACCACATGTGACTATGATGTATGGTCTTCCTGCTCCTGTGCTTGGCGCTACACCTCTCCTCTGTCTTTTTTGTTCAGCTTGGTGCTGTCTGTTCCTCCTTACCCCTCTCTGTGGGGCACCAGGTATGCAGAAGAAATCCCTGCTTTCCATGGACCCGGAACCAGACTTCTGCGGTGAAGTCCATACTTATCTGAGTCCGTGGATTCAGGGTTTGATCTGGGCATCTGGATTTTGGATGGAACAGTCCAACCAGCCATAGTCACCACAATCCTTTCCAAGAAATAGTGCTTCTTAAGATCCCTCCTGAAACTCCCACTCCTAAGTTTCCATCCATGCCACCTCATATTTGAGTTGGAAGCCTTGGTGAATAGTTCAGTGTAGGGTACTGAATTTAAACTCCTCATGTACTTAAAGGTTTCTATCATATCCCCCCTTTCTCTCCTAGATTCAAGTGAGTACATGTTTAATGCCTCCAGCCCCTGAAGCCCCTGCATTATCTTGGTTGCCCTTCCTTGAATTATCTCTATCCTGTCTCTATCCTTCTTAAGGTATAGTCTGCAAAAGTGTAAGCAGTATTCCAAATAGGGTCTCACCACAGATCTGTACTGTGGACATATCACCTCCCTGTGCCTTCTGTCAAATCCTCTCCCTATGCATCCCAGCATTTTGTTGGCCATACTATATTCTGTGTTGAATTGGCTGGTTTGTTTAAGTGTGTCACTAATAATAACTCCTAGATCTCTTTCCTTATTTGAGTCACTGAGTTTGATCCCATTTAGCCAATAGGTTGTTCTAGGGTTATTCCTGCCTATATGCATTGCTTTATATTTCTTGGCATTAAATTGCAGTGTTAGTGGTTCAGCAGGTAGCACACTTGCCTCTGAGGCCGTGAGATCAGAAGGCTGTGGGTTCTATCCCCACACCAGGTACCTGGGTTAAATCCCAATACTGACACTGTAGTGCAGCATGAGGTGGGTGCTGCTCTCCTGAGGTGCCATCTTTCAGGTGAGACGTTAAACCGAGGTCCCATCTGCCTGTTTCAGTGGTAGTTCAGGTGGATGTTAAAGATCCCATGGCACTTCTTGAAAAGAGGAGGGGAATTTCACCAGTGCCCTGGCCAAATTTCCCCCCATTCACTAAAAATACCACCAACAGCTTAATTTGGTTCGAGGTTAGTTAGCATTCACCTGTATCCCCCCTCCCCTGGGCCGTGCCTGAAAATAAGCAGGACTTGTCTTCTGTACTTACCCAGTCAACAAAAACTAAATAAATAAAAATTTCAGCTGCCAGATACTAGACCATTGTTCTAACCTTTTCAAATAATTTTGTATGATTCTCATTGCTTCTTTGTTATCCCGCCTTCCCCCTAATCCCCCTCCCCTTACTCCCCTCCACACTAATTATATTACCCACCCTGCACTCCACCCTTTCTGACACTACCATTCTCACTCTACCCTACAACCTTCCACCGTCCCTCTATTAGTTAAATACATCTTCCTTCTGCAGCCGTCCCACTACCTGCCCACTCCACTGCATAACAAAGTCAATTTTGACTGCTGCTGCTGTGATGTGTTACTTAAGTATTTAACTGTTATCTTATCACCTCAACTTGACTGCACATACCCTGTATTGCCGATTGTTTTTTTACTGTAACCTCTATGTCTGAACTGTTTCTTGAAGAACTTTATGTAAATGTCTGTTGTTCTATCTCCATCAATTTGTTTGCACTAATTTTTTGCTCATTGATTGTATTTCCTGTTGGTTTTAACCTGCACCTATGTGTGATGTAGAACCTTTCTAAAAGAGTTTGTAGCTCAAATGTGTTTCTACAAGACAATAAATAAATAAATACATACATAAATAAATAATTTCGTGTTGTCCACGAACGGTGCAATTTTGCCCTGGATATCTACTCCTATGTCACTGATGAACACATTAAACAGGATCGGGCCTAAGAATGAGCCCTGTGGGACCCCACTTGTCATGTCTCCCTCCTCTGACATCTTCCCATTGATCACCACCCTTTGTCTCCTTCTGTCCAACCAGTTTCCTACCCACTAAATGGTGCAGCTTGCTACTGTATGTCCAGATCCTCTAACATCTTCAGAAAGCATTTGTGTGGTACTGAATCAAAGGCTTTGCTGAAGTCAGAATAGAAGAGGTCCACTAGCTGGCCACTATCCACTTCTCTAGATATCCAATCAAATAAAGTAATCTGGTTTGTCTGGCATGACCTGCCTGTAACGAAATCATGTTTTTTGTTTTTCTGTCGGCCATGCTTATCCAAGTGGTCTGCTACTTCTTGTTTAATCAGGGCCTCCATTTGCCTTCCTAACACTGATTTTATGCTGACTGGCCTGTAGTTACAGGCCTCTTCCCTGCTACAGTACCACCCTTATGCAGAGGCACAACCTCAGCTCTTTTCCAGTCATTTGGTACAACTCCCATCTGGAGAGAACAGTAAACAGGTGCGTTAAGAGGTCTACTAACTCACTCGCTAACTCTTTAATTATTCTCACGTGTATTCCATCCAGACAAGGAGATCTGTTGATCTTTTAACACTCACGCACCTCTCTGACCCTGCCTTGGGTAATACTTGGTGTTTCCATTTTTGCCACTCCCCTGCCGTGTGCTGTAATGCTACAGTCAGGCATAGGGCCACTGTGTTCTTTGGAGAACACTGAATAGAAGTATTTGTGCTAAGCAGTGGCCTTCTGTCTGTCTTCTTTCACTATCCTATCCCCATTCCTGATTTTATCTACCCCTCCACCCTTGTTTGTCTTTTCTTGCAAATATCTGAAAAACTGTTTGATACCCTCTCTAACATGTTTAGCTATCTGAAGTTTCATAGCCACCTTTGCTTGTCTCACTGCTGACTTAGCCTCCTTATTGTTTAGTATGTATTCCTCTCATAGATTGTTACCCGGCTTTCTTTTGAATTTGTGGAATGCTTCCCCATTGACCCATAATGGCTGTCCTAACTTGACTTATGAGCCATTTATTGTTTTACATCATTAATTACAGAATTAGTAATAAAACCTATTTTAAAAATATTTCAGGAAATTAAAAGTATACTGATGATGAATCTAGGGGATTATAAAGGTATTCTTGCTAAAAATTATATGATGATATGCTTTGCTGACCAAAAAAATGGCTGCCATTGCTGTCACAGGTGAAACTCTAGAAACATTCAAGCCAAGTTCTGATTCTATTTCATATATTCCACATATTTAGTGTTTCCTTCTTCTTAATAACTATGTACATCAACATTAAAAAATAGGATTAGTATCTTGACTCTAAGTCTTCATCTGCTCTTAGTGCTTATCAACATTAAACATCATAATCTTCATTTTCTGACATCACAACTGTTCCCACAGAAACAGATTATGATGTCAGAAGCAAAGGAATATATGTCAGGCACTGATAAGCATTCAGAGCAGATT
Source organism: Neoceratodus forsteri (assembly GCA_016271365.2). NCBI lineage: Eukaryota > Metazoa > Chordata > Ceratodontiformes > Ceratodontidae > Neoceratodus > Neoceratodus forsteri. Next base: position 1,062,952,862 of record CM057451.1, on the reverse strand, counting down.
ATGCCTAGAAGAGCAGGGATCCTGTTTTGATGTTGATATCCAGAGTTACAAAGTAAAAGTGGAAACCATGTAGAGAAATTATATGGAACCTAAACTGAACTGTGTCTAAAATCTGTGGAGATTTGTTTTCAAAGTTTGTACTGGTACATCCTTTTTTTTTCTTCTTTTAAGTGCATTACACTGGTAAAATGTCTTTTAGGAACACAGAGGCATAGGGAATTTCAGATGAAAAATGTCCAAGGGGTGTTAAACATATTCACCCCATAGTATGGTCTATTCCAGTATATTTGTATTTAGGAACTGACAAGATAAATCATAGAAATAGAAACCCTTTCTCTCCCCCAAGGTGTAGTGAGAAAGAAATAATGTAACCTATGGGAATTGAACCCAAGCCCCCTGAATAGCATCCCAGTGCTTTAACCAGAACTACAGGCTCACATGTTTGGCCCTGGGGTTGCTGGACACACTTCCTTTCTCTGGTATTGCATATCCTGCAACTAGGAATAATCAAGATGACAATTACATGCTTTTTGGTGCAGTATTAGGCACTTCTAAGCAATGTACAGTACATCACAAACTGTTGTGAGAAAGAAATCATGTGACCTACTGGGAATTGAACCCAGGCCCCACAATACCATCCTAATGCTCTAAGCACTGAGCTACAGGCTCACATGGTTGGGTCTGAGGTTATTAGACACACTTCCTTTCTGTGGTATTGAATATTCTGCAACTAGGAATAATCAATATAACCATTAGATGTTTTTGGTAAGGGCTAGTCCCATAGCCAGACCATCCCCCTAGTCAACATGCACCACCCACTCCACTCCTTGGTCCCCCTGTCTCCCCAAAAGTAAAAAGTGCCATGTGGCATCCTACCAGTCCTTCCTCCATGTGACACCATCATGTAGGACACACCCTTCTCCCTAATACAAATGCTACCCTTCAGAACCCTCTATAAGCAAGCAACTGTAAGATCAAAGTGAACCCCAACCCCTGTTCCATGGTGGAGGGGGGATATAGGTAATCCCATATACTTATCTTGTTCCCATCCTCTACTGACAGAGTCTTTAAAATATGGCCCTTCTCTCTAAACAAAATGAACAGGATACCCTTTACAAGAAAAACTAACATTACTAGCACTTGTCCCCTGACCCCATTCCATAATTGGGGCAGTAAGAATATTCTGGCCAGCCAGTTGGCTCCCTCTTCCCTAAACTTCAGCATAGGTCTTGATAGTCTCTCCTGCTGCAGGTTTAAAGGCAAAGCAAGGGAACTTTATTTATAGAGAGCCATTTCTCAAAGACTCAGGGTGCTTCACAACCTAACCAGTCAGAACAGTGCATCGTTTACAGTGCATGCAAGAAGTGTGCTGTAATAGCAGCAAAATGAGGGCAGCTACAGGGGTAGAACAGCGAATGGTAATTACCGAGACCCCTGTAGCTGTTACCTCAGTGGGAGGGACTGATTGCCGGGAAGAATGTTGGGGAAAAAAGTGGTGACTGGCCGAGCTGCTCCCATGGTGGAGAGGTTTAAGGTACAGAGCAGCTCAGCCAGTGTGGATCTGAAGACCAGTGTTCTGTTCCTGGTCTATGAATTTTTGACTGCGAGATGGGTGTACATACTTTTACTAATTACTGTCTCACAGATTCTCCCCCACTCTAAGTTTCTAAATTCTGCCCAAATCCAACTCCCTTTTGGAGTTGATTATATTAGTAATGGGGGGTGTGGGAAGCTAAGCTCCCCCCCCCCGAGTCAGGTGGTGTGGGTTGCGGAGCCCCCTGAAAATACATATATTTAATATTTTATTTTGTATTCATGGTAGCGGTCTTCGGTGTGTGTTTGGACCACTACCATGTTTATGTGTGCGGTTTCAGTAGGCACTGTCTTTGAAAGTGCCATTGTTGCTGTGCTGCCCTCCTGAGATGCGCTGTTCTCATGTTTGTGTTTCAGACCTAGTGGCCTTCACAATGATAAATATTTAGAAGCATAAATAAAACAGCTATAACAATATAGATTGCATTTCTAAATACTGTACATAAAATCATTTGCAATCTGTGAATGCTTGTTGACATTGAATTTCTTTTTTTTTTTTTTATTTTATGGCCCATTTTTACCCACGTTTTCACCCTCCCCATGCCCAGTCATTCAAGCATGTGTGGAGGCACACACATGCCATGGCACCGAGGCACCCTCCCTACTAGTTTGCCACCCCTGGCAGCCTACGCTGCCTTTTGGACCTCCACCAGATGGCAGCAGAACTCCGGGGGGGGTCAGCACAGATCCTCCCTAGGAGAGGACAGCTGCCATTATGGCGTCTTAATCTTGCTGCTCCCTCCCCAGCTGGCTCCCCGATAACCCTGGTTCATTTCCTACCCTGGGTCGCCAACGTGGCATGAGGTAAGACATCCAGCACCTCAGCCATACCTGCCACTGAGCTAGCATGACATTGACAAGTTTTCAAGAAGGTCTTAAAGGCCATTACTGGGATGCATAGGGAGAGGCATCACCAGTAGAAAACAGGAAGTTGTTATCCCTCTGTACAGATAGCTGGTGAGACCCCATCTGGAGTACTGTGTGCAGTTCTGGAGACCCCATCTCCTCAAGGACATAGACAGGATGGAAGCTGTCCAGAGGAGGGCAACTAAAATGGTGCAGGGTCTGCACCAGAAGACATATGAAGAGAGACTAAAGGAGCTTAATATGTATAGCCTCAAGGAAAGGAGGGAGAGGAGGAACATGATAGAAACTTTTAAGTACCTCAAGGGAATCAAAAAAGTCCAAGAGGGTAGCATCTTTCAAAAAAGAGGTATGCAAGAACAAGGGGGCACCATTTGAAGAGGGGGCAGCTCAGAGGTAATGTAAGGAAGTATTTTTTCACAGAGAGGGTTGTGGATGCATGGAACGGCCTTCCAGAGGAGGTTGTGGAGTCAAAAATAATGGTTGAAATCAAGCATGCATGGGACAGTCATAAGGCAATTCTAGGAGGTGGGGCTAGAAAGAAGTAGGCTGCTGGTTAACTAGGATCTGCAGCTTATCCATTAGGTAGGGAAATGAGCAGACTAGGTGGGCCAAGTGGTCCTTATCTGCCATCAAATTCTATGTTTCTATGTTTTTATGTTTCTATTACAATATGGGAAGAGTTGCCATTTGTTGCTAGGGTGATCCATAATATCAGGACTGCAATAAAGAATGCCCTGTCCCCTGACTGTCAGGGACGAGATGTAGGGACAGACAAAAGACCTTTATCAGAAGAGTGAAAAGGGTGAGTTGGGTTGTGGTAGAGGCTGTCTGCTCTCTATCCCCATGTATTTTGAAGTGTTAAATGGGTGTTTGTAAATACCTATCTGCAGTCAAATGGCAAAGTTTTCAATTATTTGGGCTGGAAAACAGGAACTTTCCCTCTGTGTAGAAACCTGTTGCAACAGTACTTAGCTCTCTGCTCTCTCTTCTGTCCCTGTATTCTTTTGTTTATTTCATCTGTTCCCCTGCTCATGGAATGGCCACCTGTGAGTAGTCTCTCTCTGTCTCTCTCTCCCTGTTCTCCCTTTGTGTCCTCTTTCTTTGTTTTGCACCCAGATATTGCCAAAACTGCTGTTTGACTGTGGAAAATCCCCCATCTAGTTTCACATAGAAGGTTTTTAAGACTTCATGTGTATTTTTGCACTGCTTAGTTAGCGCTTCCATGTCTGTGCTGAAAAACAGAAGTAGTGCTTTAGTCTGATGCTTAGAACCTCAGGGTTTGTATTTCTTCAGTGCAAGTGAAGTCACTGAAGCGAATACAGTTTCTTGTAGCCAGCAAACTGTGTGCAAACATTCAAAAGTAAAGCAGGGTTTGAACTGTTTGGTGTTTGTAAAGCCACCTGGCTGAATTATATTAGGTAGCTTATATTGTTAAGCTAGTCACACTGAGTAAGCTGTTTGCTCCAAATGTTGTAAATAGTAAAAATAACTGACCTGAAAATGGCTTGTTTGTTCAGCAGCCTCTCCTCTCAGCTTTCCATCTGTCTATAGTGCCGGCCAGCCCTTGCTCCACCTCTTTTATGATGAAAGCTGATGGGAGGAGACTGCTGCTCTCAGGAAAAGGGTAAAATATGAAATTACTTGAAATTTTTAACTTTAATGAACCAGAAAACCATGTATTGATGAAATGAATGCCTAAACTGAAACTCAGGTGAAATATAAACTGTGTTTGCTGTTAAAGTTAGATTCATTCTGTAAAGGGAGGAGTTTTCCTGTATCATGCGATCTGACCACAGTATATATTGAGTGCAAAAGAGTGTATAAGGTCAGTGTGTGGTAGGGAGGCAAGCCTACCAGTTGTCTAGCCAGTTTCTAGGCAAACCCTTTCTTCAGTGAATGTAACTGTAGAATTATATTTTATTTTTCATTCTGCTTAGTGTTATTTTATTTTTTCGCCTTTAGTCTGTTTATTTTTCCTGCTGTATGAATAAATTTAAGTTTGATTTCTACAGTCCTGACCATGTGCTGGACTCCATTTGATCTCATGAGTACATGGGTGATAAGGAGCCAGGAGGTCTTTGAAATAGAACAGCAGGTGAGGTAAGCATAATCCAGTGCAGGACCTTGGTGCAGGGCCAAGGGACTGCTAGTCCCTGTGACTAGCAACAGAAAATAAACAGGACCAACACTCAATAATATGAATTATGCTGATGATGATGAAACACTCAAGAAGCAAAGGTAATGCTAGTGTGTTTAATTCACCAAATTCACCAAAGGTTTGCAGTTCAAATTCTAGAATATCATACAACTGCAAATGTGTGATTTAACAGAATGACACTACAACCAAGTGCCCTGACTCTTTGACCAGATGGGTCTTTTTCATGGGGCAGGTACCAGAGGAAAGAAACACCCCTTGTTTTATTTATTAAATGAATCAGAATTACAAACCTTTGAGTCAAAGGCTCTTTTGCAAAGGCTCAACATCAGGGAGATACAAACAATGAAACAGCAAATGACAAGGAATAGGGAACACATACAACAAAGAGTTATTATACAGGATAGTAACCATCCATAGTCAAAACAAATTGTATAATAAATCAATCAAATAGGCAAGCGAAGTTAAAACGAAGTCCATAAAATCTCAGCAGGGGGACAACAGTTTGGTCTGAGAACTTGGTCATATGACTCTGGTCAGGTGATCTACTGACTAGGCATAATGTTTAGTTAAGTAGTCAGTGAGCCTGGGGTGTTTCAGACCAGAATAATGCACTCAACATTAAAATATTTTTAAAAATGTATGAAATTATTTCATGGGTGCTTCAATTGTGTGTGGCTATAAACATATAGGGGCCAGTTCTCGAAGGGGCGAAATTTAGAAGCTGTCCATGTGTAAATTGCATGCCCCACTAATTGGGCATGGATAGTCACAGGGTGCATGGATTCATAACTGTGAACCATCTGCAGGGTACCTCTCTGTGGCCCTGGTCCCGGCATGCAGGTCCACTGGGGGTGGATGGGTGTTGGAGGACCCAGGCAGCATCCAATGGGGTGACAATCCTCAGTCCAGGAGTGGATCCCTTTTGCCAGGGATGGGGGAGTGTGAGTAGATGTGGGACTGGGGTCACAGACTGTCTCAGCAAGTGGCCGAACAGCAGCCTATAGCCCACCCAGGCATCCTGGTGTGCTGGGGCAGCTGCTTCCCCAAAGCAGGGGGACCCTGTGGACACTGGGTACCACTGTTGTCTGGTCAGTGGGTGGGCATGTAGGTAGTTCAAGCAGAATCCATCAGGTGGAAGGGTGCTCCCAGCAGGCTGCCACTCCATGCCATGCAGAATCATGTGGAGCATGGGCACGTCCCCTGCCACCTATGATGCATAGCCTCTGGGGTGGGCTTGGGGGTCTCGTGCACTACCAGCCAGTGTGCCTTCCATGAATGCAGCTGGGGGTCTGTGGGACACCTGTTGCATGGCTTTATGATTCTGGGATGCCTACGCACCTCACATACATGGCACGTAGGCATGGAGAATCATCCCTTTTATGAATAATAAAAAACAAACATTACAAATAAAATCGTAATCTTTGGAAATTTATTCGAATTTCATATCAAAAACATTGACAATTGGTATTACATAATCTTTGTATGATTAGAGGTACAGTATATAGGAAAACATTTTATACTATATATTTATTATTATATTTTTATTTGCAAAATCATAGGACAGTTTTTACAGTGTATAAATTAGGACAGTACATAATTACATCAGTCAGATAAGTAGCAACACATTAGTCAAGGGTCTCAGGACTACTTACATATTTTACAAAGCAATTCATATCATAAGCACTAAGACATTGACGTAAACCATCATCAGAGTTGATAAGTTTCTAAGGTACAAAAGTAGGATCTAAAGATGAAATATATAGAATCCATTTCCTCCATTTAAGCTCAAATACAGACCATTTATCTGTGCTTTTAGCTATTAATCTCTCTAGTACATAAATTTCTCCCATTATTCCCCGCCAATTCTGTATGTTTGAGACATCTTCTTCCCCCAATTTCTAGTAATTGCTTTTTTAGCTGCCAGCATATAAGTAATTAACTGTGATCCTCTGGGTATTGGGAGACCCTCTGGCAGAATTGAGAGTAGAACTAGCTCAGGGGTCAATACTGCTTCCACATCTAACAATTCTTTTAATGCCTCTAAAATATCTCTCCAGTAACCTGCTAACTGCTGGCAGGCCCAAAAAACATGGAACTGGTCTGCAGATGTTTCTCCACAATCTCTCCAGCATTTGCTTAATGTCCTTGATGAGAACCTGGCCAGTCTTGCCAGAGTATAGAAAAATCTATTTCTAACTTTCCAGGCAAACTCTCGCCAGTAGGGGGCTCCCAAAAGTCCCATTGAGAATTTAGTATTCTTCTCCAAATCTTCCTTTGATGCCTGGAGTGGAAGCTCTTTATTCCAGGCATTTAGAATTCCCTGAGTTGAATTTTTTGATAATTCCCTCAAACCCCTATATATTAGTCCCACAAAGTGGGGCCACAGCTGTCCTCTTCCCCTTGGTCATGACTAAAGTAAGCAATAAAGAGGGTGGATCTGAGAGTCTACTAAAGGCTGGCCCTTTACTTTCTACACCCTCTATTAAGCTTGTATAAGTTGAAAAATCTTATTGTAGAAGATTGTATGTTCCTTGAAGTTTAGTAAAAGAGAGGACCCCCCTGGCATCCACCAATTGGAACATAAACTTAAAATCTTTTTGTCTCCATTGAGCCAAAGTACCCTCCTGTTCCAAAGTAAGAGTTTGGATTCTGAAATTTAATAAATTCAAATAGGGACCCACTGGTTCCAGCTCTCTTAGATGGATGATTCTCTTCCAAGTCTCCATAGTAGAATTTGTACTATAAATAAGTCTAGGTCTTTTGTTTACTGGGGCATATAGCATTTGTAAAAGTTCAATCCCCTCCCTTACCACATTAAGGGTGAATTCTAAGTTCTTCCACGGTATGTCACATTTTGAGTTATTCCAATTGAAAACTCGAGCTATCACTGTAGCATTTGCATACATCTGAAGATCAGGCAAATTTAAACCTCCCTTATTTTTTGCTAACAATAATGTGAACCACTTGATTCTGGTTTTTTTCCTGGCCCAGACAAATCTCGCCAAAGACTTATTCCAGGAGGGAAAGTACATTCCATCTGGCATCATCGGTATGGTCTGAAAAAGATATAGCAGCCTTGGAAGAATATTCATCCTAATAAGATCCACCTTAGAATATAGTGATAAATGAAGTTGGGACCATTGATGTAGATCAGACTCTATTTTTTGTGTTAAAGGTTCATAGTTTACCATAGTGAGATGCATTAACTGGTCTGGTAACTGTAGGGAAGAACTTCTGTCTTAGAATAATTTATTTTATATCCAGAGAATTGAGCAAATTGCTCAAGTATTTCCCATATTGCTGAATAGAGGACTGTGGATCTGCTACTGACAATAAAATGTCATCTGCATATAAAGCCAACTTCCATGATTGATTGCCCAGCTGAATGCCCTTAATTTTTTCTGATTTTCTAAGCATCATAGCCAAGGGCTCAATATAGATGGCAAATAACAAAAGCGATAGGTGGCATCCCTGTCTAGTGCCTCACTGTAACTTGATATAGGGTGTAATACTGCTATTAAGTTTTATATATGCCCTTGGTTCAGAGTATATTTGCTCCAACCAATTTACAAATTCCTTTGGGAAACCCAAATGACATTAATGTCCCCCATAAAAATCTCCAGGACACTCTGTCGAAAGCCTTACAGGCATCTAAACTGACTAAAGCCGAGGGGGTAGCTGAGTTAGCCATATAATCCATCAAGTGGATTGTTCTTTGTACATTATCTACAGTCTGACACATGCGTAAGAATCCTGCCCGATCTGGGTGTATCAGGGTAGGCAGTATATTCTCTAACCTATGGGCCCATATTGCCATGTACTGTATATCTTATAGTCATTATTTAAAACCAAAATGGGTCTATATGACTCTAAATTTAATGGATCTTTACCTGGTTTCAATATAGCTGAAATGGCCACATATGACCATGAGGGTAGGGGGCACCTCCATCCTGCACCTCTAAAAAAGGTTTTTGTATCGGCTGAATTAATTTTGAAAGAAAAGTCTCATACCATACAGCTCCATAGCCATCTGGGCCTGGGCTTTTTAATATTTTAGAATTTTTAACTGCTTTCTGGATCTCTATCATGGAGATGGGGCATAAAAGTGAAACCTGCTGGGATTCAGATAAGTGTGGGAAGTTAAGGTGTGACAAGAAATTTTTTATATCCTCCAGGGAGGGGGGTGTAGGATCAGAGTACAAATCTGCATAATATTGTTGGAATGCTTTCAAAACTGCAGGGGTTTTACTAAGAATATCACCTGCTATGGGGTCTCTAATCCTTGTAATAGTGTCAGTCTGCTTATATCCTCTAGTACGTCTAGCCAAATTTCTGGCACCTGTAGGACCTCCCTCATAATAGTATCTTTTAAGATATAGTAAGGACATTTGTGTCTTATGATCTAAAATGGATTGTAATTCCGACTGAATTTGTCTAAGCTCTAATTGTGGAACTTGTTCTCCTCTATCTCTCTTCTGCTGTAGTTCTTGTAACTTATCTTGTAATATTTTGTATCTAGATTCTCTTTGTTTATTTAATCTGGAGGAATAAGAAATAATCTCTTCTCTAATCACAACCTTCAGAGTATCCCAGAGGATAGTAGCTGAAACAGAAGGATCTGCGTTCTCCTCTAAGATTTGTGTTATACTGTCTGCCATTCTGGTCTTAAACACTGGATCCTTCAAGAGAGAAAGATTCAGTCTCCATAAAGTTGTTTTATGAGTTTTGTTTAACCCAACCTTAATTAAAAGAGGTATATGATCTGAGAAGAGGCGAGCTTCCAGGGATATATCTTGAATCATATCTAGGTGCTCTGTAGATGTAAAAAAATAATCTATTCTAGCTGAGGTGTGAAATCTAGGGGAGACAAAAGTATGTCCCTCCACAGAGGGGTAGAAATGGCACCATATATCTGTAAGACCCATCTTAGGTATCTGAGCTTTTAAAAGTTTTTGAGTGGTAGTAAACCTATGTTGTTTAGAAAAGTGGAATCTTTCTGTGAAGACATTATTAAGTTGAAGTCGCCTCCTATCAGCATAACCCCCTTTTGCTTTTCAAGCAATCTATTAAAGAACTGTCTCAGAAGAGAGGGAGATGCTCCTGGTGGCAGATAAACACTCACCATTGTCACATCACTTTCATGCAACCTCCCTTGTACTATGACAAAATGCCAATTATTATCTGAATAGACCTCCCTTTTAGTGAATGGAGTAGTAGCTGGAATCAAGATTGCCACTCCTCGCTTCTTCTCTGACTCACTAGATGAAGAAAAGACAGTGTATCTGCCACCTGCAGCAAGCTTAGCATGTTCCCCTTGCGACAAATGTGTCTCCTGTAAATAAATGCATTCTGCGTTCTGCTTCCTCAGATATTGTTGTAATCTAGCTCTTTTAATGGGATGATTAATGTCATTAATGTTTAATGACAATATATTAGCTGTTTCTAATGCCATATTTTGTTTTCATTTGATAAATCATTACTGATTATTGCACTTTCTCCCCTCCACCACTCCCTTTCCAATTTCCACAAGGATCCACAAAATCTCCAGAATGTACCAACCAGAAATATCCTATCTCGTCTTAAATGTCCTGTCCTCTGACCAGTTCTATGTAATCTAACTAAAGTTTTCCTACTGTCCCTTATCAACCAAAATAACTTATTATCACATATATAGCTGTGATTAGCCACTGTAAACTGCTAATGTAAATGATATATCCAGTAATCTGAAAAGATAGCTGTGCATCAATGATTGACAGTAACTGAAAAATGTATATATACATAACTATTGCTTTTGATATTATTCTGTACTGTAAAAGCTTTAGGACTTCCAAATGTGGGGAGAGAACTAAAAAACTCCAAATTTCCTGTAGAAACTGCTCCTGGAGCATTTGAACTCTCCCTAGAACTGAAAGGAATCCCTTAACATTATTGTTAGGGGCCTTCGAGGAGCCAGTAAATGGTTCCCCTTTAAATAAGGCAAAAATAATATAGGAGAGGAGTATAAAACTCCAAAGAAAATCTTTAGGGACATCCCCCAAAAGCAGCATAGAGCTCAAAAACTGCTCCCTCTCCTGTACCCTTAGCTTTCTGAAATTTTTTTCCCCTTATGTTACTTCGATTATCGATGGAAGAGAAAAAAAAAGTAAACTACAATTAGCATAGCCAAATAATTATATCTGTAAATTCTAGTCCACCTTTAGAAGGCACTTGGATTATATGAGGTAGAATCTGTTCATCGTGCAGTCACCTAATTCAGGTTCAGAGCAGCTCATTATTATAGAGAGCACACTTCAGGCCCGAGAAAACGTTGGCGCAGCACTTTTTTTTTTTTCCAATCTCTCTCTCCTGCTCACTTCAGCTGAACGAGCATCTCCGTTAGTTTCAAGTATTGTCACTTTTTGCTTTTCTTCTGTAGACTGCTAGGGTAGACCTGATTGTTCCCAGTTCTTGTTGTTTTCCCCTGTCTTCTGTTAGAGTTAGACTGCCAGCCAACTTGGCATTTTTCTGGATTGTTGCCACCTAAACTTCGTTCGGGAAATTGTAAGCCCTTTTTTGTAAGTTCTTCTTTTGCTTCATGAGCTGTAGAAAACTCCCTCTTTCCAGTAGGTAGATGTACAATTAGCCACACTGGATAAGGGGTTGTAAATTTGTGCCCTGCTGCTTTCAGTACTGGAAGTAATGGTAAATAAGCACGTCTCAAACGAATGGTTTTTGGTGCATAGTCATGATCAAGATATATGTGAGTTGTGCCATAGAAAACTTTCTGGCGCCGCCATGCTGTAAGCAGAATATGTTCTTTTGTTGCATAGCTATTGAAACAAAGAATTACTGACCTAAGTGGAATATTTGCAGAGGTAGGTTTAGGTGCCAATGCCCTATGCACTCTTTCAAGATGAAGATTGAGATCTTTTGGCAGTTCTAAGGCTGTGTGTAGCAAAGCTTCAACAAATTCTTTAATATTAGTTCCCTCAGAATACTCAGATAAACAGTAAATTCTGATGTTTTTGAGGCGTGCTCTATTCTTGAAATCTTCTTGGTGATCAATTATTTGTTCTTGCATCTCTTTCATCTGCTATACCATTTGTTCCAAATCATCTATTCTATTCTCATTTACTGCTGCAGCTCTCTCTTGTTTGTCTACTCTCTGCTCTAATTGTATCACATCTCTTCATAACTCACTGTACATTTCTTTGATTTCTGCACAAAAAGTAAGTATCTCTTGGTAAATTAGGTCAAGTTTTGCCTTCTTCACTTTGTTTTTTGGTTGTTTCCACTGAGATTTGAACAAGCCCCATTTAAGATCTGCAGAGTCACGGTTATCTGATTCGACTGAGGCCTGTGATTTGGTTCCATCAGCTATCTCCTCCATCGTGCTGTGTTTCATTATTAAATTCAATCTCTCCAATTCCCTACACTTTCCTCTGGTTTTATAATGCAAAATCTGTTTCAGAAATATGCAGGATTACAGCCGAAGCATAGTGTTTTTAGCTCGGGGTAGACGCAGTTCTCTTTTTAGGCTGCCATTACTCGAGGGGCAGAACCGGAAGTCTATAGGAACATTTTTGTACTTGATGTACTGTGCTTGTACCTCCTGTACTCACAGAGAGATCTGATAGACATGGGTGTTAAGAAGTCGGGAGCTAAACCCACATGTTTTTGCCCAGATATGTGCTACCACTCATGTATTTGGGTTTGAAGCACTGAGGTGTTTCACTCACTGAACCTTTCACTACACCTAAAAAGAGAGGGCAAAAAGAAATTACAAATGGTTATTATTAAACATTAACTGATAAATACCAACATAACCAACAGCTACATGAATGGTTAAATGCCGTGAATGAGATCCTAACAGTATTCTACCCTATATAAAAAAAAGAGAGACAATAAAAGTAGACTAGACACATGTACAAATTAATGTACGAGCATGATCAGGAGGACAATAGGGCTTGACTGTGGAACCCAAGAAGGGGGGCGTTAAAGTGATAGCACTATTAAAGGAAAGACTTTAAGTCTCAGCTGATGTTGAGACCATGTGACTGTAGGCTACCAAATTTAAAAATCTAAAAGCTGCAGTAGCTTTTCCAGTTTGCTACCACCTCTTATTCCCACTTTTACAAATTCAAGTCCCATAGATTTCAGGCTGGATGGAGCATTGCTATGATGTGTGGCAAAATGTTCCACTACCAGACTATCTGGGCTATCTTTCCTTCTGTTGAGGACACTATCTTATACGCATTGTCATGTTGGATAAAAAAAAAAAACAGGAGTTGTTTTATTTGGCTGTAGACTCCTGGGGAAGGAAAGACAACACTTGCTAAAGCTGATCATCTCTTCAGGCTCTTGAACAGAAGGTGTTGCATCCATGAGGTATCTACTGTGTTCCGATAACATGAATTCTTTCTCAGAATTCATGTTGGTCCTTATGCACTATGGGGCAGAGTTGCAATGCACCACGTAGCTGGGGCTTGCAGCTGCTCCATACCATGTGCGCTCCTCATGCAGAATGCATAAACTGGGGGTCTGCAACACCTATGCACCCGATCCCCCAGGTGTGCGGACAGCAATGTGCTGGGGCAAGCAGCTAGCATGCTGGCACAATGCACAATGCACCAAGGTGCATAGTGCTGGCCACAGGGGTGCACAGGGAGCACAGGGTATGCCAGGGAGGACCCTGCCATAAGCCCCCTATGTGCCCCATGAACACATCAGGATTTGCCCAACAACAGGGTGAGTAGCCCACCCACCCTCCGGGGCCACTGCATATGACTGTCCGGTGCCTCCCACCACCCTGGCACACATTGGTCACCCCTCCAGCACAATTCCCCACACAGGGGCACAGGTCATGGATGCTGCCCCACCCCCCAAATGACATTGCCTGCCCACCTCCCACTAATGGTGGGGTACAGTGCCACCCTACCACACCACCAACAGACAACTCCCCACCTCATCCCTGTACACCACTCCAGTTCCATTGGATGGCTGATGGCATTGCCCTCCTCACACCACCATAGCCACTGGACCTCGGACATCCAGAGGGTGTGCTGCCAACATGCACCCAGCCATATTTGGGATCCACTGTGGGTCCTGGTCCAGGCATCCGACTGGATGCCTGACCAAGTCTGTGACTCCTCCCCTGGCTGCACTGCGGAGTCTTGCACACCAGTGGGATGGGGCCATGGACGGATGGCAGTTGTTGGTGAGCACTGCTGGTGTGCACATGTCCGCAGGTGTTGACCTCCATGGGTGGGTTACACACCTCCGGTGCATATTAGCCAACCATTAATGCAAAGGGCCCATAAATAATATGATGAAATCTCTACACAAAAATAAAACTGGTCTCTTCATTGCAAATAGCACTCTGCTGCCCATCTTGTTGTATGGTGCCCCACTCCTCCATACCCATAGGGGCTTCCTATACTCCTATACTCAAAAGTCCATATAATAACTTTGACTGCTTTGCCACAGATGCTTCCCTAGGGAACATAATCGCAATGCATTCTCTGCACTACACTGGCCCTCTCTGAAGGGAGGATTACTTTTCTTCCTCGTTGCCTGGTTTTTAAAATGGTAAAAATCTGCACCCTTCCTATCCTGCTAGGCCTTCTTGTGCCTAAATCTTTAGGTGTGTATTACGATCCTCCTCCTGCACTCTCCTTGTGGTGTGTAGGTTTAACATAGGTGCAGCTACCAGGTCTTTTGTCACTGCTGCACACTTTGGAGACGCAAAATTGTCCCTCCCTTGGTGTCTTTAAAAAGGGATGAAGATTTATATTCTAAGGTGCAGTCAACGCATCTGCAGTAACAGAATGCCCTAATCTATGATCTCATCCTTCCCCGGTCTTTTGACCCAAGCCTTTTAGACATGTTAATTTCTTTGTTCCCTGCTTATGCAGGTCCCTGTATTTTGACAGTTCTTGTGTTGTTGTGCAACTTGCATGTTTCTAACCTGTGCTTCTAAGATCAACTTGCAATTTCTATTGGCTTGTATGTAATGTCTAATCATGTCTATCATGTATTCTGTGTTCTCATTGTAATTAGTTCTGGGCCACCCCTATAAAAAAGACTTGCAGTCTCAGTAGGCCTACTCAATTAACAAAGCTCCATCAATCAATCAAGTGCTCAATCAATCACTAACATTTTAGAAAATGGAAACGAGTGCCGAATGAGTTGTTGGGATTAACTCCATTGCTCTGTCATCATGGAAAAGATGTTGGGGGGCACTTTTTGCTCTTACATGTTCTTATATATGGGCCTGATGGGTTTAGGTTCAGGATAAGGGTGAACTCTAAATAATAATGGCAGATGGGGAAGGGCTTGCAGGATACCTAATATGTATTTTGGGGGGATACAGGTGGACTAGGGAGTTGGAAATAAATGAGGGGATTGGGGTTTTGCAAAAGCTATGGGACTAGCCCTAGCCAACCTGGAGTGGGAAAGGGCATCTTTTTAAGGTTTTCACTATTTTTCTGATACTTTAGTGGACCAATATTGCTTTGTGTTTTTTTCTTCTTATTGGGATATCTTAAGAACATTGTATTATTCATGCTGGTCTCACATGCTAGCCCCTTTTTACTGCTGTGTAGTTGGAGCCTGCAGCCGTTTTGTGACAGCTCAGAAAAATGAGCTACGAAACAGACCTTGGAATGCTTCCATTTCGGAGTTTCAGAATGATCCTTCCAAAACTGCAAAACGATCGGTAGCAGTCTGCTACGGCCGCCATGCCGCTGTTTCTGTCGGCTGGAACAGCTAATTCACAGCTTCCATTGGACTCTTTGGTATCCTTCCAAAAGCCCAATGGAGCTTAAACCCCTCAGCCTCCAAGATTGGGATATGGAATAACAGGCGCACTATTTTGGCTGTTACTTCTGCATTCCGATGCGTGAACTGCACATGCGCATGAGTCGTGCACATGCGCAGTTCCATGGGCACCACCATGTTGGGAATGGCACAATGCCATTCCCTGTAGTACAAACCCAAAAAATATTATAATGTAGGTCTCTGGAACATGGAAAATGGTTGCTTGTTGTCCCATTGGCTGAACCCATACCGACATTATGCCTGACATCGGGGTACCTAATCCCCATGTCTGCATCCTGTCCAGCCCCCTTCCCCATTCATGTGGCACACTGAGAGCCCACCCCAGTCTGCTGAAATGTGTTGCTGTTTTTTTCTTCTGTAAATTAGAAAACAGTTCCAAGTTGCATTTTTTTCATCCCTGTAAAACTGAAAATGGTTCCTCATCATCGCTGCAGTTTCCCTCCACCATCCCCTCCCCTCCCTACCCTCCCACTGAGCACCCTCCCAACAACCCCTTACCCCATACATACATCCGGAGGTCAGCACGGTCATTTTCTCTGCATCAGAACACGTCTACACTCTTCAAAGCCCAGCTGTGAACTGAAGAATTAAAGGTTCGCATCCTTTATAACCATTCAATGGAATTTTCAACTTACGCTAATATCTCAGCCATTTTTTGGACTTTTTGGCCCAATTTTTCAACACGGGGTTCTTGGGACGCCACTTCATGAAAACTGTCACTGTCATTGTGTTACTCAGTCCCAAAAGGTGATTTCACAGCAACTGTATGGAATCACCTTTCAGGACTGATTCACGAAATGACAATGCCTCTGTTCATGAGGTGGGGTACAAAAAAGCCCATGTTCCAAATTTGGTGACAGAATTCCAACAAATGACTGCATTATGAGGGTGCATTGTGCAGTTTCTATGCACACTTCTAACGCCACCACTTTTTACTATTTTCACTCCACATTTGTACAACTGCCATTTTTGCACACCTCCTTCAAACCAGTACAGCTGCCATTTTTCACAACCTGCTCAAAATGTGTTTTTTTAACAACTGTGGCACACAATAGCACGTTTGCTCTGCACAATCACCTTTCAAGACAATTGAACAAAATGACACTGGCACTGTTCATGAGGAGGGATCCAAAAAAGGCCATGTTCAAATCAAATCAAATCAAATTTTATTTATAGTGCACTTTTCAACATATCAAAGCGCAAATACATATCAGAAATGACCTCAACCATAATAAATAACAGCAATAAAACAATAAAAGCAGCAATAGACCTATTCAAATGCTAATTCAAATAGATAACTTTTCAAAGATGCCTTAAATGATTCCGCAGACAGGCATGCTCTAATCTGATGAGGTAGAAAATTCCACAGGGTTGGGACCATGAAAGAAAAAGCCCTGGCCCCAGATGACTGAAGACGAACCCTGAGAATCTCTAGCAATCCCTCATCAGTGGAACGGAGTGGGCGGAGAGGGCGGTAGGGTAGGAGGAGCTCTTGCAAGTAGCCCAGTCCCTGACCGTGTAGGGTCTTCTAGGTCAGTAACCTGACCTTGAAGGTGATTCTCCACTGCACCGGCAGCCAGTGTAGTTTGCGCAGCACAGGTGTGATATGGCAAGTTCTTGGTAACCCAGTTAACAACCTGGCTGCAGTGTTCTGCTCCAACTGCAGGCGATGGAGATCCACCCCGGCAACTCTAGATATAGAGCATTACAGTAATCAAGATGCGAGAAAACAAAAGCGTGGACCAACACAGGGAGGTCATCATGTGGAACAAGGTGTTTTATCTGGGCGATATTCCTCAGATGGTAAAAGGAAGACTTGACTGTGGCTGATACCTGTGTCTTCAGCGTCAGCTAGCTGTCAAAAATTATGCCCAGATTCCGCACCTGTTCAGAAGGTCTCAACTGGTTACCCTCTAATGCAAGACCAGAGGGAAAGCCAGGAGTCAACTTCTCTACACGATGACCTGGGTCCACAACCAACACCTGAGTCTTATCCGGATTCAGTTTCAACCAGTTCACACTCATCCAATCCTTTATCTCAGTGAGGCAGTTGTTAAAGACCAATAATGCATCATTCTGTTCAGGTACAAAGGACATATAGAGCTGAGCATCATCTGTGTAGCAGTGAAAACTTAGCCCATAACGCCTTATAATGTCTCCCAATGGCAGCATATACACCATGAACAACATGGGGGAAAGCACAGAGCCTTGTGGCACCCCACAGGACAGAGCATAGGGAGCAGAGGAAAAAGTCTCTGAAACTACCCTCTGACTTCTGCCTGTGAGGAAAGAGTGGGACCATATGAGGGCTGTCCCAGACAGTCCACAGAGTAGCTGCAGGTGATCCAGCAACATCCCATGGTCCATGGTGTCAAATTCTGCAGAAAGATCAAGGAGAACCAAAATCGAACGACTCCTCCTATTTCTCGCTTTTAGGAGATCATTAAGTACCTGAACTAACACCGTCTTGGTACTAAGCCTCTTTCTGAAACCAGACTGAAGAGGATCATAGACCTCATGGGTAGTAAGAAAGTCAATGAGCTGCAACGCGACTACTTTCTCAATAACCTTGCCCAAAAAGGGCAGGATAGAGATCGGTCTGTAGTTATCAAGACAGTCAGGGTCAAGGGAAGATTTCTTCAAAAGGGGTGTCATGAAAGCCTCTTTTAAAGACTCTGGAAACACCCCTTAGTCTAAAGAGTCCCTGACTATCTTTGCAAGGACTGGTCCAATCGCATACATGTACCCAACAAGGAGGCGTGTGGGACCAGGATCCAAACTACAGCAAGTCGGTCACAAGCCATGGACAATCTTCATGATATCCATGATCACTGGCTGGTTAAAATCTTTCCAGGTAGACCGAGGGCCTGTAACCCCACATCGATTGCTGCAACGCTCATTTAAACGTGTACTGTGGATCTCCGACCTGATCAATGACACCTTATCCTCAAAGAACTGAGCAAAATCATCACACTATTTGTGAAAAAGCTATCCAACCCCACAGACAGGCTGGATTGCACAGTCTGTCCATGGTCCAGAAAAGCTGAGCAGGTCGATTTCTTGATGCAGCTATCTCCCTGGACAGGAACTCTGCCTTTATATGGGAGATTTCTGATTGATAGTTCACATAATTGGCCATCAATCTAAGTCTGTCACCTTCCAGGCTGGATTTCTGCCAACAACGTTTCAATCTTTGCCCTACTCTCCTCAACTCCCTCAGTGTCCCATCAACCTAAGGGGACTGAGGTCGAAGGGAGAGGGGGAAAACACGGACAGGTGCTATGGAGTCCAGTGCCCTCACCGCCATATTATTATAGTGCACTACTAAGGCATATGGTTCCATGCACTCCATAGGCCAACTCAATAGGTCCAACACCGCCATCAGACCCTCAGGGATAACTCCCCTCAAAGGGTGGTACTGGACCATCTCCAAAGGGGTAGGTCTCACAAGGGGGGTGAGAAATTGAACCTTATGGAGTGATGGTCAGACCACCCAACTGGTTCCACCACCAGTTCCATGATCTTCATCTCCAGGGTGAACACCAGCTCCAGAGAGTGACCCTGAATATGGGTAGCAGCAGTAGCAACCTGTGTGAAGCCCAATGAAATCATCAATTGGAGGAAGTCTTGACCAAAATGCTAGAGTTCATCATCGACCCAGGCATGGAAGTCCCCCAGGACCAACCACCTGGAGGGCTCCAACACCAGGTCGACAATGAAGTCTGCAACTTCCTGCAGAAAAACTTTCTCATCACTGGGTGGACGGTAGATGAGTAAGATTCTGCAGCCCACACCTGCTCCCATGACACACTCAAAGGATCTAGGGGACACCATTGGAACCTCCACAAAGCCCAATTCTGATTTAAAACAAATAGCGACCCCCCCACCCCTTCAATCCAACCTCAGGTGATGCATTACCGAGTACCCGGCTGGAACAGCTGACTGCAATATGGGACCAGCATTTTTGTCCAGCCAGGTCTCGGTAATGCAAGTCAAGTCAGATGACTCAACAAGATCAGCAATAATTGCTGTCTTGTTTTTTATTGACCTGACATTGCATAACACTGCCTGGATTGGATGAGAGGCCTTGGAGGAGCGGGCCACTTACCACTCTCAGTGTAGCCCTTGGGTATGGGAACCAGGCATCGCACTCCCCTATCCTGGGCCTATTTCACCCCAGGTCATCTCCCCGAGCCCACCACCCTTATTTGCCCACTCTGTTCCCCCCTTCACAGCCAAGGAACCACCCTCCCTCTCCACCTCCTCCGTGCAATCCCCAAGGCATAACAATGCCTCTATACCTTGGGTTGCAATGGGGTGCTATCGAAAGGGCGCAGGTCCCTCAGCCTAAAGAGGGAATAGCGCCTGCCCACGGAAGCCCGGTCCCAACACATACTGCCAAATATTTAAAAACAATTGTTAATCAACCAATTTGATTTAAATACTATCAAAACCTTAGCTTGATTTAAATATCTTAAACAGCAGCCTCGCTTCCCATTTCTAACATAATAATAAAAAATTTAACAAAAAACCTAAATAAAGCAATTATCCATTCCTCTTTGGGCAAACTCCTCAGAGAAAGTCTTAAGCAGTCTGGGCTGATTTTAACTCCTCAGGAAAAGTTAATAACAGTTTGGACACAAAGTCACAGTTTCTTCCCACTTATACTCCACTGAGAACAAGAATAGTAAAAAAACCCTTAGAGCTCTCACCCCTGAGGAATCTGTCCAAAAGCCTATCTCTCACATAGGCAGAATAAGCAGTCATACAATCTGGTCTTGAATAAAACAATGAAGCCCTCTCACTGCTTCACCGAAATATATAAGAGGGAGGAAAAAGGAACAATCTGACCTGGGTAGTACTAGGATGAAGATTGAATTTCTAGCTGTTCCATAAGCTCCATGTGAATAAAGCAGACTTTCACTGCAGCTAGAGTCACCTTCCAGTCCTCAGGATTTATTCCAGCTGCTTAAGAGAGAGCTCAATCGACCAGCCAAAAAGAAAGAGATTCTCCCCTGGGTCATCCCCCAAGGTGTCACTAAGGAAGTCAGACACTGACTGGATCTACACAAGCAGGCTCTCCAGGCTGCCCCCCACAAAACCCAGAAACCACAGGCACATTGGGGCCTGTCCTCTGACAGCAAACCCCTGATCTCCTATCATGGCTAACTACCCCAGTAGACCACCCTGGGTTCAGGCCAGTATTTAATAGACTCAAAATTGCTTAAATGAGTGCTTCCAACCAAAATAGAGAATCTCCCCCCGGTCATCCCCCAAGATGCCACTGAGGAATTCAGCCAGTAACTGGAATACACTTGAGCAGGCTCTCCAGCCTGCCCACTGTAAAACCCAGAAACCACAGGCACACTGGGGCCTGTCCTCTGACAGCACCACCCCCAGTCTGCCCCAGCCAACCACTCCAGCAAACCACCCTGGGTTCAGATCAAAATCCCGGCAGGCTCTCCCACTCCAAAAAGACGGCACCAAAGACGTAGCAGTCTGCAAAGCCCAGAAAACAAAAGCTGCCAAGTCTCTGAGAAAAAAAACATCCTCAAAGTCCCAGTCTCTGACTCTGGGTCACATCCCCAGACACTCCAGCAGGATCTGAAAGTAATCCCAGGGCTGTGCAAGGCCAATAACCAGTCTACAGTCCCAGTGCACAAACTACCGACTCCTGGCAAAAGCCTCCCAGACTTTAATTGGAACATTCCCAACAAGGTTGCCAAATCTTGCTCAGAAGGATAACCTCCAATCCTGAAGGGGAAGACAACAGCAACGCCACACACTGTCGCTATCTCTGCCGACGACTATCGCCAGGTATGAAAATAAAATAAATAAATAAATCAGTAAATCAATAAACTAAAACAGAAAAATGACAAAATTAACATTAAAACAAGTAAAAGGAACATAAACTACAGCTGCTGTAATGTGCTAGCCCAACATGGCCGCCATCTTGATTTTCAATGTTGAAAATTTGGTGAACACATTCCAAAAAATGACTCGTTATGGTGTGCATTGCATTTTACAATGCGTAACGCTCCTAACGTCGCTAATTTTTAATATTTTCACTTCACATTTTTAACATTGCCATTTTTGTACACCTCATTCACAACAGTACAGCTGTCATTTCCACGACCTACCTGAAATGTGTTTTCGCACCTGTGGCGCAGAGCTGTGCGTTTGGTCTGCGCAATCACCTTTTGGGACAATTGAACAAAATGGCACTATCACTGTTCATGAGGAGGGGTCCAGAAAAGGCCAAGTTGAAAATCTGGCATAACACCTCCACCTTATGGCCAAGTTACACCTGGGCGTTGACTGATTTCTACGCACATGTGTAACTTACGTCACTTGGTAGTGCTTCACAGCCCTATCGGCTCTGGCCGCCATATTTGTGTGTGGCATTCACACACCTTCAGTGGCAGTTGTTCCTCCATGGCAGTGGCGCTTCTACAAGCTCGCCAAAGTCATATTGGATCTGGCTAGACTTTATTCTTATTGTGTTCCTCTGTTTCTTTATTTGATCTTCCTCATTTTTTCCACTGTTTTCTGCCTGTTTCAGCAGTTTCTTGTAATTGGTTCTTTCTGCGTGCCTCATTTTTCCTGTCTTAATTATTTCAAGTACATGTGCATTAGTCTGTCAGTATATTTAGAGTGTAAAGAAACTTAAAACATGTACAGAATTCCATGTTTACCCTCCACATTGGTCTGTCTCAATGTCCTCTAATTCTCTCCTTTTTTACATATTTTGTAGCTTTATCTGATCTGATAGAATAATTCCCTGCAGGCCACTCACAAAGCAGCGGAATACTGACCTGCAGTGCACCAGACCACAAGTGGTCTGAAGCAGCCCCATCCCTATTTTGAACTGGATCACAATGTCAGACAATCATATAAAAAATTGGCCTCTGACCTCTAGTACCCATGCCACCCTCTACCTCCATGCAAATAAAACATATTCCCTTCCCTGAGTACACTTAGCACCCATACCCCCCTCCCACAACCATCTTGTAAGTAAAATAAAACATCTGACTACTGACACAACCCTTCCTCCACCTTGTGCAGCCACCATTTACTAAAGGGAAAAAAAGATGAAAAAAAAAAACCTTATTCTACAGACATATGCAATATGTGCATTTTGGGACTTCATTCTTTCCAGGATTTTTTTCCTTTGCTCATCACTTGCCCATTCTTTGAATCTTTTCCATTTTAGGCTTCTATTTTCAAGGTCCACAAGTTGCCAAACCCCCTAAAAACCACCTAACTGGCACCTTGTTAACTTGACACAGAATGTTTATTATGGTACGATTAGGCTTTAAGCTGATGGCACTTTGGCCAGTCTCAACATTTGGGGCCCAAATGGTCCAAAATGATCAAGTTATGGGCAAAATTAAAAAAAAAAATAAGAAAAAGAAGTAAGCCCAGAAATGCACATATTATACATGTTCATGGACTTGGGAATATTTCTCATGTTTATCTTGTGGTTATATCTTGGCCATTTGTGGCCATTTTGTGCCCACATTTTATGGTGGCCAAGTTACCAACCTACTTCATGATTACATAAGTAGCACATTATAAATTTGATTCACAATTTGTTTTAAGGGTAAAGGCCTAAAACACATTTCAGATCAGATTTATAGGATGCCATTTATGTGGTTATGAGTTTGGGTGGCAGGCTCACCACACTGATAATTTGAGGTAAAAATGGACAAATATGGCCAAGTTGCAACCAAAGGAAAAAAACTAGAAAAACATGACTGAATCCATGTGCATTCACACTACGTGCATTTTTGGACTAAGGTGTTTTTCAGTTTTTTTTTCTTTCTTATTTTCAGATAGTGGAGTGAATTAAGGGACATTTAGGAATCTTGTCTGGGAACACTAAGGATCCAAAATAAGGAGCCAAACTGTAGGGTGGGGGTGGTGTGGGTGCTCGAGGGTGAGCAAGTATGTTTTTTTTATTGCATGGTGGGTTGGGAGTACAGGTGTTTGGGTTGATTGTCCACTGCTTTTTTTTTTTTTATTACTTATGGATTAAATGTGAGGGGATTTACTGGTGGCAGAGTTGATAATCTGCTGCCAATGTTTTACTTTTAGTGATGGGTCTGACAGAATGGTGGGATACTAGTGGTGTGGTTGTACTTCTACTGCCAGTGTTTTATTTTTGGTCAAGGGTCTGGCAGTAGTGGGGATACTGGTAGTGAGGCTGGATGCTCACAAACAGTTTGTTTTCAATGGGAGGGCTGTTTTCCTGACTACAGATTAGTTCTAAGTTATGAGATTGACCCTCCTGCATAATTGATATACGTCAGATTCACAAATATACAGTTAACATGTTCAATAGACATTTGGCACTTGTGAAAAAATTGCATTCTGTTCCCTAAAGAATTTGAAAACTATTCATTTTTTTCTGTAAAACCACCTATCAAAAAATTATCCCTGGGCTAAACTCTAAGAAATCTGAAAGTTTCAGGTTTTGGCTCAAAGACGTTTTTGTGCTATCAGTGAGAAAAATGGTCTAGATTTCCATATTTTTATGTGTTCTCAACCTTCTAAGACTTTTATTTCTAACTTTATCACTCCTACCTTCTGACCTCTCTCAGGAGAGGTCTCTCGGTGCTTGCCTTTTTCCAACGCACCTAAAGCTCTCTCTCACTCCTCCTGGGCATGGCACTCCATCCTGCTTCCTGGCCACCCAGCCACCCGGCTTTGAGTCCCTCGAGGTGGGACCACCAGATTACTCCTCCTGGTGCTCTATCTAGAATCTAGATAGGTGACCAGGAGCAGAGGAGAGCCAAGGAGACAAGCGAGGAGCCCGAAATTGGGCATGGTTGGCTAGCACCCCTGCACCCTCCATTACCAATCAGGAGACAGAGGATTTTTCTACTTTTTTTGTGTGATTACACCTTCTCCCCTCCCTCCCTCCCTGCAGAGCTTGAGCATGTAATGATGCTAGGAATGTCCATCACAGCTCTGAGAACCACTTGCTGAGCCCTGAGTGTTGCAGTGCTTCCAGTCTCCACCGGGGGCTGCTGTGGTGTCAGGCTAACCCTGGATCTCCCCCCAAGAGAAGAGAGCAGTCCTCTGGATGCTCAATCCTCTCTCTCCTCTGCTGACTCCAGGCTGCCCGGGCCCATTCCCAAACCCAGGTCACCAGTGTGGCATGAGGTGTGGCATCCAGCACCTCAACCCTCAGCACCACTGGGCCAGCTACCTTCTAAGACTTTTAAACTCATAAACCAGCCATTACCAGATTTACCTGACTCTGACATCCTGGCACTGAACTCCATGAATGACAAATTCCAGATTATTTGGTACAGAGTCAGACACCTTATTATGGTGCAAAAATTGGATAAGACTTTAAACTGCCTTCTGAGCACTAATATAACAGGTGCGATAGCACCTGTACTGTTAATTAGGGTAGAGTTAGTGTTTGTGGTATACCTTGGTGGTCTTAGCTCCTAGGACTGTGATCAGTGACTGCTGTCCAGTCCATTGTGAATGGACAACTAGAGTGGCCACAAATCCACCTCGATATATTGAATTTAGACATATTAAAAAAAAGTACATTCGGGAGACCACGACTTGAGCATGTGGGAGGTTGGTTGGACCAGATTAGATTCCATGAAAGATATTGATGAATTGTTAGAAATGTTTTCCAAATTATTTAATCAGATTGTTGACAAAGTCATACCCAAAAGAAAAATGCAGATTCTGGCTAGTAAAAATAAAGGGGTAACCCAAGATGTTTTACAAATAATGAAACAAAGAGATAAAATGTGGAGAGAGTTTAAAATAAATATGGAAACGGCAGCACTCCTGAAATATAAAATTTTATGGAATAAGTGCAAAACTGAAATTAGAAAACCAAAATGCAACATTTTATGTCAGAACAGACTAAATCTTTTAGTAACCCCCCAAAAACATTGCAAGTTCTAAATAACCTGCTGGGAAGAGGATTTAAGGATGCTACTATATATTTAAAAGTTGATGATCAGCTGGTTAGTGAACCATAATTGGTAGCTGAGACATTCAATACTTTTTTTGGAGATTTGGACAAGTATAGAACTGATTCTAATATGGTATCATCAAGGAATGACCCACAGTACGGACATAGTGACTCTCATCATACATTTTATTTTAAAACAGTTACACCTAAACAAGTTAAAGATTATGTTTTAAGTCATGATCCAAGACCCCACATTGGCCATGATAGAATTGACTTCTGACACATTAGACTGGGAATTGATACATTGGACCAGCCCAACATTGTTTAATTTTTCTTTGTGCTTTGGAGTCTTCCCTAATCAGTGGAAAATGTCAATCATTAAACCTATCTTGAACAAACTTTGGCAGAGCCACTAAGACTGTAATTGCATTAACTAGATAAGGGTGTTCCATGTGCTTAAAAATAAACATGAACTGCTGTTGCATACACTAACTGAATCAAAGTACGGTACATTGAGAAAGGGCAGATATAAAAATAATGTCACCATCTGTATTACAGTTACCTATATGTTTCACATTTTATTCTATGCACTGTTATAGCAATCAACTCAACAGAACCGGGCCATCATATACATGAAGGTACTGTACCTTACATAGAAACACTGCTGAGACAACTATATGTTGTGACAAGGTGGAAGATAAACACAATGTTGAGACCTGTTTTTGAAGACATTTGATGTGTTTAATTGATTTTATAGAGATTGCTATACAGTTCACACACATAATTAGTATAATATAAAAGTGCATATACCCGAATGTCAATTTAAATCTTACACATTTCATTACAAGTTGTTCTCTTGACGGAAGATACTACTGTACAAAGCCTAAACATGGGCATTAGGTAAAAGTAAACTGGGGTAGGTGTGTTATTGAGGGTATTGCATAGATTATCTTGTATTGCTGCTCCACCCCAGACACACACTACATGAAAATCAACAACTGCTTGATATGAAGCAACAGGAATTAATTAGTACAAGGACAGAAACAAGTAGGAGACTCAATAAGTGGCTAGACAAGCACAGGTATAGTAAGTCAAATAATATTTCAAAAAGTCTCACTATTATAATTATTTTTTTACAAATGAGTCTGCACAGTTGACAATTTTTGTAAAAAAATAATAACAATGGGAGTTATTCCACATATGTCCACAGGTGCCATGCATTCAGGTGGAGGGATGTGAGGCCTGGATGCACCAGTTTGCCCTGCTTCTGAGTCAGAAGATCATGGCAGAGAGGCTGAGGTACTGGGGGTTCCATTGATAGCTCTTGAAGCAGAGGGAACCAAATCTGATGAGGCCAAAGAGGGGCTATTAGAATCATGTGAGCCCCTTCCACCTGTAGCTTCAGGAGAGCCCTCTGAAGCACTGGGAAGGGATGAAAGGTGTACAAGAACCTCACTGTCCAGAAAAAAGACAGCACATCTCACCAGAAAACACCACGCCAGGGAATGAGTGAGCAAAAATTGGGTAGTTTTGCATTGAATGGGGAGACGAAGAGGTCTCTCTCTGGCTGACCCCACAGGTCGAATAAGCTTTCAACCACCTCTTGATTTAGCTTCCACTTGTGAGCCCTGACAGTGGTGTAGCTGAATCTGTCTTCCAGGATGTTGTTGATGCCCGGCACATGGACAGCTGTCAGGTGGAGGTCATGCTGGACTGCCCAGTACCACACTTGCATCGTCTCCCGGCATAGAGGGTACGAGCGAGTGCCTCCCTGTTTGTTCAGGTACCAGATAACAGACATATTGTTGGTCTGAATCAGGAGTGTCCCCAAACATAGAAGAGGTTGGAAGGCCTGGAGGGCATACAGTATTGCCCTCATTTCTAACATATTAATGTGTAAAGGTGCTTCCAGCTGAGACCATGTTGCTTGGATCTGATAGTCTCCTAAGTTGGCTCCCCAACCTTGACACGAAGCATCCATTGTAAGGGTCATGGTAGGAGCAGGGGGGTTGAAAGGGGAACCCCCATGGAGTGATTCGACAACTTCTGCCACCAAAGAAGATTCTTCTTCGTGTACCCAGACACTAGGACCCTGTGGTCCAGGTTGTCCAGCCGCTGATCCCATTGGACATGAAGAGTCCTTTGGGTCACCATCATATGCAGTCTGGCCAAAGGAACTGTAGGGATCATAGCTGCCTTCAACCTGAGAAGACAGTGGATCAACCAGGCTGTGGTTCAATGTGAGTTGGCCACTAATGTGGCCTGTTCCTGGAGGGTCTCTGCTCTGTCCGATGGGAAGAAGATCCTGCCTTGGACCATATCCAGCACCACCCCAAATGAATTGAAGGTTCTGGAAGGGGAGAAGTGGGACTTGGGATAATTGACTATTATTCCAAGTCTGGAAAAGAGGTCCAGGGTAAAGGAAAGTGACTCCCTCAGACTGATCTGTGATGGGGCTGATGGAAGCCAATCATCCAGATAAAGGCACAATTAAATCTCTCTGCTCATATGGCCACAGCCACCACTGCTAGAAACTTGGTAAAAACCCAAGGTGCTGAGGATAGGCCAAAGGGGAGAGCCTTGAACTGGTAATGTTCCCCCTGGAAGGCAAACCGAAGAAAGTGGCAGTGGGCCTGGAAGACAGGGATGTGCAGGTAAGCATCCTGCATGTTCAGCACACAAAGCCAATGACTCTTGTGAAGCAGGGGTAGAAGTCCCTGGATGGGGAGCATGTGGAACCTCTTGTACTCAATGTACAATTTGAGCATGCTAAGGTCCAAAATGGGTCTTAGGTCGCTCATCTTTTTGGGGCACTAAGATGAAATGGAAGTATTACTCTCTTCCTATCTCTGCTGGAGCCACAGGCTCTAAGGCTGACTTTTGCAGAAGAGCCTGGATTTCATCTCCTATTAGAGACAGGTGCCTTGGAGGAAAATGGGTGAGGCCTGGGGGGTTGTCCAGAGACCTGTTTAGGAACTGTATGGTGTGACCTCTTGTTGTTAACTGAAGGACCCAGGGGTCCATGGTTATGTCCTGCAACTCTGGAAGGTGGAGGGAAAATCCCCCCCACTGGTTCCCCGAGAAGATCTGAAGGAGGCAGAGGGATCCCCCACAAGTCAGAAGGCTGAAGGGAGGGAGTCAGCTGCTGTTCCAGGGGGCTTCTGGGACTTGGCAGGGGGAGTAGGGATTCCTGATGCTGGGTACCAGCATTTGGCCTGGTCTTTGGCTGGGACCTCATTGGTCTGGCATCTCTGTTGCCAAAGAAAAGGCTGTTTGCCTTTGTAACCCCCTTGGCACATGAAGCAGACATCATGGATGGATTTACCTCAGTCCTGCAATTCAGTGATAATATCCTTCCTTAGCGTCACCTCTGAATAACATGGATCCCCTGAAAGAGGCATCCAGGATGGAAGTCTGGACATCTTACAACAGGCCAGCAATCCTGAGCCACAAATGTTGCCTAATGCACACAGCAGTGGCTGTGGTGCAAGCAACTGAGTCTACTGTGTCATAAGTGTGGCATGGAGGGCATGACAACAGAATATTTTAGCCATTCTCACTGTCTTGGCAATCTGAGCCTTAAGCTCCTGGTCCTGGGTAGCATCCATCTTTTACTCAAGAGAGGCCAGGGAATATTTCTGATAGGAAACCATATGATCCACATAATTAAGGGATGAGAGCACATGTGAAGGAGGAATGGATCTTGCGACTTGAAATTGTCCTGCTGCTTAGATTCCTTATCAGGAGGAGACATACCCAAATGTTAGGGTTAGAGAACCAATTTTGGGAAGCTGTGATAAGAACTGAGTCTGCATTAGGATAGCCAGTAAGGTGTGTGACCCCATCTGAGGAGTGGTACACCCTGTCTGCCTTTTTTGAAACAGCCAGAATGGAGGAAGGCTGTTGCCAGACAGTGGACATCAGGTCTTCATGGGGCCCAGTCCCAGGAAGTATGGCCATAGGAGCTGTGTCAGTCATGTCTAGATGCTGTGCAAACCTTTTCTGTTTTGGATCCTGTTCCTGGATAGCCCAACCACAGGCATTTTGTATAGTTATGAGGAGTTCTGCAAAAGAAGGGTCCTCTGGAGGGGACTTCAGGGACTCCTTAGGCTGAGGCTCTATAGGTGTATGCATACCAGAGTTGGAGGACAAGACAGAGTCTGAAGAGTGCCTGCCGGGGGTCTGAACCCTTTTTAGTGGAGTGTCCTGGGATTTATGCTGGGCCTTTGGAGATCTTAGGGTTCAGATCCGGGCAGCATGGGCAGAGATTGCACACCTCAAATTTCACATTGAAGAGGAAATACATTATAAGAACCACCCGCCATTTCCCCAGCATCCAACAGAAAAACCTCGACCGCAGAGGGTAGTTGGTCCAGGAGGTTGGCAGGTGGTTAGGAGGAGCAAATCAGGTGCCCCATCACTCTCTGCTCTCCAACACATACCTCCAAAAACCATATAAACACTATAAACAGGTATCTGCCTCTATCTCTGAAATCAATAAAGAGGCAGAAGACACTGCAGAGCAGGACACTCATGCACAGGAGCCAGCACAACAAAACTCACCCAAATCAGGAACCAAAACAAAACAAGCACAAAGGAAACAAAAACTTCTGATCATAGGAGACTCCATGATTCGGGAGTTGATACCCATCTCCAGCTAGGGTGATGGTCAGATGTCTCCCAGGTACATCAGCATGGAGAGACACTGACCGCATTGACTAAAATTGTTCACAAAGCAGAAGAAAACATTGATGTCCTAGTACATAGGACTAATGATCTCGCCAGCCGTCAGTTGTGGAGACCAAGAACACCTGACTAGGCTGGGTGACAAACTGCATCTATTTCTATCCGCATCTCCTCTCTGAGATCCTGCCAGTCTGGAGAGGGGAGCAGATGGACGGAAGGTCAGAGAAGAGGAGATGGGGAGCTAAACACATGGCTCAAGGACTGGTGCCAGGAAAAAGGACACAGATTTGTAGGGAACTGGCAACAGTTCTGGGAGCGAAAGTTCTTTAAATTTGATGGACTGCATCTGACTAAAGAGGGAGTCAGTGCATTGATGCAGAAGTTTGATGTCTTAGCAGAATATTTAAACTAGCAAATGGGGAGAGGGGTGCAGCACCCCATAAGTCGAATGGAAGAACACCCCCCCTCAGCTAGTGGTCAAACAGGAATTAGCATGTTTGCTGCTCATTTGCATCACCAGGTAAGAAAAAGGTTTGTCTCCATACGCATTTATTGGGGTACGCCAAACTTCACCCAACAACTAACACACCAAAATCTGGCCAATGGAAAATCATGTACACAAATGCTCACAGCCTGGGAAATAAGATCCCAGACCTGCAGGCAATAATGTCAGAGGCTAAACTGGACATAGTAGCAATTAGTGAGATGTGGTTTACCAGTAACCACACTTGGGAGACTTCGTACCTGGCATGTATTGTTCAGAAGAGACCAAGGTGCAAAAAAGGGGAGGAGGCCCTGTATGTTAATGAAAATATCAAAGCTACAGAAATTCAGAATACACATAAGGAGCCAGAAGAACTGTGGGTCACCCTGGAAACAGGAAATGGGACAGCCATAAGAACTGGGGTTGTCTACAGGCCCCCAGACCAGAGGAGGACAGACACATTACTGTTAGAAGATATACAAAACATGACAGCTAAAGGGAGGTTCTGATAATGGAGACTTCAACATGCCGGATACAGATCGGTCAATACCAGCAGGAACATCTGCCAGAACTAGACTCATAGTGGATTCCTGCAGGGGAGGGCCTCAAACAACTGGTACAGCAACCCACAAGAGACAGGGCTATCCTAGATCTAGTACTGACTAACAAAGAAGGATCACAGATCTCCAGGTAGAAGGTCACCTGGGGCCAGTGACCATCACATGGTATGGTTCAATTTGGCTACTACATCTAAACCATCCCATTCCAAGGCAAAATATGGGACTTCAGAGGAGCTGACTTTGATAAGATGGCCAACAGAGTTAAGCTAGCCCTGGCAAAAGAAACACAGGTGAGGGGTACAGGCAAAGTGGGCAAGCATTAAGGATGCAATACTTAAGCAACATCCCATTGTGTTAGACAGAAAGAAGTGCAAAAGAAGAAGGAAACCACTTGGTTCTCAAATACAGTAGCAGAAAAGGTCAGAGCCAAAAGGCTGGCCTTCAGGAAATATAAGGGAACACAGCGGGATGAAGATAGGGAGGCATACAAAACTGCCCTAAGGGAAGCAGGGAAGGCAGTAAGGCAGGCAAAGTCACAAACTGAGGAAACACTAGCATGAACAGTAAAGAAGGTGACAAGACTTTCTATAGATACATTAGTGAAAGGAGAAGTCCAGAGGGGTACTAAGCTTAATGGAGAAAAGGGAGCATGTGAGGAGGAGGACCCGTAAAGGCATCTATCCTAATAGATACTTTTGCTCAGTATTTACTGAAGAGAAGGTAGGCAGGGCCCAGCTCAGCATCATGGACACAGGGGAGGGAGGTGAGCACTACTCCCTTCACAAAAGAAAGGGTCCTACAAGAGCTTGCTAAGCTCAGGGTGGATAAGGCAATGGGACCTGATGGCATACATCCCAGAGTACTTAAGGAGCTAAAGGAGGAACTACAGAGCCATTAGCAGAATTGTTTAGTGAGTCTCTGAGCACAGGAGAGGTCCCAGAAGACTGGAGAAGGGTTTATGTGATCCCGCCCACAAGAGTGGTAGCAGGGAGGAGGCGGAGAACTACAGACCGGTCAGTCTTACCTCAGTAGTGGGCAAGATTATGGAGGCACTCCTTAAGGAAAGGATAGTGCAACACCTGGAATCCATAGGGGCACAGGATCCAAGACAGCATGGGTTTACAAAGGAAGGTCCTGTCAAACTAATCTCATAGATTTCTTTGACTGGGTAACCAGAGTGGTGGACCAAGGGGAGCAGTTGATGTCGCCTACCTTGACTTCAGCAAAGCTTTTGACACTGTTCCACATAGAAGATTGACAAATAAGCTGGGTAGGGCTCGGGTGGGTCAAGTTGGGTCAACTGGGTGGCAAACTGGTTGACTTGCAGAAAACAGAGTGGTGGTAAATGGTATAGTCAGAAGAGATGCAAGTCAAAAGTGGGGTACCTCTAGGGATCAGTCCTGGGGCCAAATCCTCTTCAACATCTTCATTAGTGACCTTGCAGATGGACTAGAGGGTAAGGCTTGTTTGTTTGCAGATGACACCAAGATCTGCAACAGAGTAGATGATCCAGATGGGGTGGGCAGAATGAGAAGAGATCTGGATAAACTAGCAGAATGGTCAGAAGAGTGGCAACTGGGATTTAATGCAAAGAAGTACAAAATCATGCACATAGGAAGAGAAACCCTGAAGCCACCTATAGGCTGGGAAGGAGTTGCTAGAGTCACAAAGGAAGAAAGAGACTTGGGCATCATCATCATCACTGATGACCCAAAATCATCCAAGCAGACCTCTAAAGCAGTAGGTAAGGCTAGGGGTGTTAGGGTGTATTAGTAGGGGTATCACAAGTCATAAGAGGGGTAATCATCCTCTGTACAAGACACTGGTTAGGCCCCATCTGGAGTACTGCGTGCAGTTGGAGGCCACACCTTCACAAGGACATTAACCAAATTTAGGCAGTCCAGAAGGGCAACCAAAATGGTGCAGGGACTGCATCAGAAGACATATGAGGACAGATTAACGGAGCTCAATATGTATACCCTTGAGCAAAGGAGGGAGAGAGTGATATGATCGAGGCATTCAAACACCTTAAGGGCATAAACAAGGTGAAGGAGTCTAACATGTTTAAATATAAGAAAAATAGCAGGACAAGAGGACACAACATGAGATTAGAGGGAGGCCCATTAAGGGGCAATGTGGAAATTCTTTTCACAGAAAGGGTGGTGGATGCATGGAATGGCTTACAAGAGTGGTGGCTATGAATACAGTGCAGGGCTTCAAACAGGCATGGGATAGGCATAAGGGAGCAATACAAATGACTATGAATAGATAGGCCACTGACAGAGCAAAGGCCGATGGCACATTTATAAGGTAGAAAAAGAAATGGGCAGACTGGATGGGCCTTGCAGTCCTTATCTGCCATCAACTTCTATGTTTCTATGTTATCCCTAACCTGGTGTCTAGAGGAGCCTTCTCCAGAAAGGTGGGAATCCACAGGAAAGGCTTATCTAGGGGTCAGAAAGGATGCAGGAGTCTGATGGTTTATGACCATCAGGCTCTGAGGCTAGTTGAGTCCTGTCCTCCTGAATCAGGGTTTGAAACTGCCTGTATATCAGCCTGAGGCTGCTGTGGAGACAGAGGCTGAGGCTGAGGAGGAGGTCATGGAGGAGGAGGAGGTTGGTATAATGGATAGCCTGGCATCTGATATTGAGGGTGTCCATTAGTCTGTTAGGAGTAGAAAAGCCAGAAGGAAAATACCCTTGATTAGACATAGCCCAGAATCTGGTACCCCTGTAAATAATTGGGTTGATGATCAGGCATTGAATACCTCGGTGAAGGGTACATTGATTATTGTGAGGGCGGATAGCCTGGAACATTGCTCATAGGTCCAGCTGGAAACAGAGCCGAAGGCCCAGCAGGAGGTAGAGCTGAAGGCCCAGCTGGAGGTCCAGAAGGACTAGGCATCAGCCCTGTAGGGAAAGACAAAGGTGTTGGCACTGGATCAGGGACAGGAATGTCCGGAATCAGAAGATTCTGTGCCTGGAGGCCTGATGGAAGGCCATCCAGCATTTGAGGAATGGTTAAAGTGCCAGATATACCATGAGCTGGCAAAGGCTCACATGGCAAAGGGTCACTTGGTATCGGGGTGTGAGTAAAACCTGACAGAAGATCTGTCATCATCTGGGGAGTCAGATTCCAAGATAGTGGAACCTGGTTGTCCAATGGGCTTGGGTTGAGGAGGTCCTGATGAAAGGTCCCCAGAGGGATTAACAATAGGCCCAGTGCATGATTCAAGAAGAGACTGACCTGGCAAAGGAGGGAGAACCTCCAGATTAGTGCCCACCTCCATCTCTTGATCTTCAGGCAAGCCCGGAGGGTCTGGTTGTGTCAATGTGAGCAAGGAACCCACAAAAGACTGTTGCACGTCCAGCAGCTGGCTCAAATGATGCCAAGAGGTATATTACAACCCCAATGGTAGATCCTCAGCTGTGCAGTCCCCAGAGGAACTGGGGAGCAACTTATCAGCAGCGGTAGTGCAGACGTCAGAAGAGCTAATGTCCGACGTATCGGCCGGGACCATGCAGACAATAGCAGAGCTGGAGTCCAGTTTACCAGCTGTGACTGTGCGCTCCTTGGTGGTGGTGGGTTAGTGACTTATTGACCTGGCTGCTGGTGATAGAACCTGAAGAAGGTATGGGCCTAAGGAGCACAATAGGGGTTCCATTGTCCAAGAAGAGCCCCAACTACACCATGAGTAAAGCAGGCAGGGAGGCTATGGTCTGATCCACCAGAGCAGTAGAAGACCTGGCAGTAGGGGCAGTTACCAAAGTGGACACCCCTCCAGTGTCAGTGGTGCCCAATGGATGCTGTCAAATGGATTGAGACCTATCCTTGTTTACGTGCCCCTCCTTGTTGTTTTTCTTCTTTTTGGGTTCTGGTGTTGGAGAAGAAGATTTTTCCTGCAGATTCTGAAGCTCCTTTTCCATCAAAGCTATGCACTTCTCTAGCAAGTGGGCTTCAAGCTTTTTCTGGTGCCTAATCCATGTGGCCTGGTTGAAGGATTGGCAGGCAGCACAATCCTTGACCTGGTGTTTGGGGCCACGGCAGATCATGCCAAGAGAATGCTCATCAGCATGCAGGATCTGGGTGCCGCAGGAATTGCACTTCTTCTTTTCAATGCATCACCCAACTGTTCATAATCCTGAATTGTACCTCCAACTATGTCGCATGCTATAAATTTGTCACTGTTATTTATTTGCTTCCACTTTCTTCTGTATATATCCCTCAAGATCTCTATATTAGACCTGCTTATGTTAGACTTGTTTATACTGTGTTTTAATATGTAATTGTTTGACCTGGTGTACTGTTCTCTTTTTATGCTAATCTGGACATTTGTGTAAATTGGCATTTTTGCTCACATGTATTTCAATATAAAATAGAGACTGATTGATTAAAAACTGGACTGATGGACCTGAACCTCAGCAGTTCTTTAAAAATCCAAACTGGCCATACTGGGTGCAACTTGTGCAAATACTGCTCGTCCGGTCACTCTGGTTGCAATGTTCAGTCTGACTTTTACATATCTGGTCCACTCCTGAAAGTCTGTTTTTCAACCCTTCCTTGGCATGATTGAAAATGGAACCATCAGGACCAGACCAGAATGGTAAAAGCCAGACCAGATTAGCAATATTTGCACAAACTGTGCCCAGTCCAGATTTTACAGCTCTGTTCCTGGTCTGGTGATCTGGTTTTTACCCATACACCACTGCATATGACATAGTGACATACTGTACAGATGAATGCAGAGTCTAACCCATTGAAGGCTGAAGTTTCAGAAAACCATTATGCTAAAAATACCAAGTCTCACTCCCCACCCTTTAGTCACATTTAGTTCTCAACCAAAGCCATGCTTAAATATTGGTTCCTCTACATCCACACCATTAAGCTTTTAATGCCATCATTCCTCTTCTGATTTCATGATCTCCCCCATCCATGAAGTCCCATTCTGTTTGTGTCAGCCACCCCCCCCCCAAGCCAGGTAATTTTCCAGGGAGCAGCTCTTTACACATCATCAACTAACTTACTGCTAAACTTCTTATTTTTAAGCATTTTGTTGAGAAATTTTTGTTTTAGTATATCCATGGTCAGGAAAAATGAATTTGTAAAAGAAATCAAAGCCCCCATGTATCAGTTAATTTAATCACAATACAGCATGTTATGAACTGACCTGATTCTAGGTATAACCTAAGTCAAACAAAAATTAGACACACATATGCCCACCTATTTGCAAGTGAAGCAAATATAGTTACTATCACCCAGTTGTAAACACCCATAGTCACAAATTGCAGGTTAAGAACATTCAGTAGAATATAAACAGTAGCCCAGAACTGCCTGCCTGAGAAAATGAAGTTGGTGTATTATTTGGAAACAGGCAACACTGGGACTCTTGCTATAGAATGCCCTGCAAAGTAGTGGAAAGATGTTCTTAGGATGGTGGTGTCAAATGGATTAATGAGGTGTTCATTGGTGCTTAGAGGAACAGCAGAGCTGATTTGTTATGCAGAAAGCTCCAGGAAGTGTTCAACCCATTCTACTTCCAATAGTTTTCTACGATGTCTGTGCTATCCATTGGTAATCTGACACAGAATGATTGCCAGAAGATAATGGGTTCACTTTCTGTGGGCTCAATTAACTCCTCAAGCCAGAGGAAAAATAGTGCTCTACAGCTTCCTGTACACACACATGCTCTGTAGTAATGAGGCTTCAGTGGAGGAATCTATTTTTAACACTCTATCATGTTGTTTGGTAGCAAAAATTACATCAGCCCTTTTCTGAATGCAAAATGCCCACTGGGCTATGCCCACAGTTGTAAAAATGTTAGTGTAGCATGTGTTTCAAACTATTGACCAATTGTACTGTTGTCCTGTCTCTCAAAGATCTTAGAAAGAATTATTTTCGA
Source organism: Neoceratodus forsteri (assembly GCA_016271365.2). Classification (NCBI taxonomy): domain Eukaryota; kingdom Metazoa; phylum Chordata; order Ceratodontiformes; family Ceratodontidae; genus Neoceratodus; species Neoceratodus forsteri. The sequence continues at coordinate 1,062,915,848 of CM057451.1, read as the reverse complement.
TGAGATGACAGACTAGAAAAATATGGGATGCTATCCAATTCCCAGCATGGTTTTAAATCCAAACACAACACTGAGATGGCCTTGGTGGGGTTCACCATCTGCATATAGGGTGGCCTTGTTAGGAGACACTCTGTTGCAGCTGTGTTTGTGGGCCTCACCAAGGCCTTTGACCTTGTTGATCATGGTTTGTTGCAGGAATCGTTTTTTGATTTACATTTTTCAAAAGATGTGTCAAAATGGTACTCTAATTACTTAAGTAATAGTGTATATAGAACTAAAATTGATGGGCACATTTCACAGATTAACACCATTAAAATTGTGGTACCACAAGACTCGATTTTGTGCCTTCTTATTTTTCCCTAAACATGAATTCAGCCTCAGATATCTGTCAAAAATCCTTCATGACTCTTTATGCTGATGATACTGTAATTTACAGTAAGGTGTTCAACCAAAGGACGCAGTTGATGTAGTACAAATTTTTTTTTTTTCCAAAATGGTTGTTCTCAAAATGCATGGTGTTAAATATTAAGAAAACTAAATCAACAATTTTCTCAGGATGAAGAAAAAGGATAGAAGTCTTCGTCAATTGTTGACTTGAATGGTGAGAGTACTGAAATGATCGACAGCTTTAGATACTTGGGGATAACACTGGACTCGAATTTTACTTTTGAATCACATATTAATAACCTAATAAAAACTAGCCATCAAAGATTAGGAGCATTATATAGAGTAAAGCCTTTTTTAACTCCTGAGTCAAAAAAATTACTCACTCATAATTTTCTTTTTAGTGTTCTGGATTATGGTCTCATAGTTTATACTGCAGCAAGTCAGAAATTATTATCTAAATTAAAGGTTACCTACAACTGCACCCTTAGGTTTATGACAAATTCATGTTTTGTGATCTTTTCAAAATATCTAATTGCCCTCATTGGAAAACAGGATTAAAACTAAAATTGGTATACTTCTCTTTAAAGTGACTAATGGCCTACTTCCTACTTCTATTTAGGCTCCATTTCCAAGATGTGTCAATACTCAAGGGATGAGATCCCAAAGCAAATTTCTCTTTAGACTACCACTTTTTAAAAAAGCCATTGGACAAACATCATTACTATATATGGTTTCACTTTTCTTCAGTTAAATACCTACCACCATCTCCAATTGTTCTTCTGTCTTAACCTTTAAATACAGATTGAAATCATGCCTTGGTACTATAAATTCACTTGCAACTCAGCCTAAATGAAAGATATGTTTATTTTGTTTCTTACTTAATGTATTATATTAATTGTTTGTGAATTTACTGCATGTATTTGAATGTCTTTGTTATTAATGTAAAACATGTTGCTTGTGAAAACTGGCAGTGATGCTCATCTTACTTACAAGTACAAAAAATAAAAATGAAATGATTGTAAAAGTTTGCATGCATAGCCACAGAGCTAGCCCTTAATTGTCTGCCAAGCTTGGTGAAAATTGGTTTGGTAGTTCAAATGTTATTAATTATTTAGTTTTCCTACCCCCCATTTTTGTCACTTTTTTGCTCACAGCTTGCAAAAGAATTAGGCAGTTAAATTACAAAACTGACAGATTCATTAGATTTTGATACAAGGAAGGGTTTTCGGTGGTTTTGAAATGAAATTTTATTTTGTTTGTAAGTTATTTACGTTTTTAAGTTTATACCATTTTTTACCACTTGAAAAGATTGTTTTTTCAAGTTAAAGATGGACATAAGCAACATTTTTAAAAGCTAAACTATACTTAAATCTAAAGGTTGACAATTGTGTAGTTAGTCAGAAGACAGTCTAACTAGACATCTTACTTTCCACTTTTTATAGCCTGCATACTGTTGTTTAGTAAGGTAATTCATATGTGCCTTAGTATACTGTTGATTGTGCAGTACTTTACTATTGAATGTACTCATTCTTTAATTTCCCTTCCCCCGGGTTACACATGAAAACAATCCTTGCTTCACTATGCTTTTCCCAGTTTTATAAATAAATGAATGAATCTAAGCTGAATTTTAATTAGGGGAGAATTGTGTTAAAAAATAATTGAGTCAGAATTTAACAAGCTCAGCTTGTGCATAACAGATAGAATGTGAGCGTGGTAAGAAATGACACAAATATCCTCTGAGATCAAAATAGTCACAAATACAACCAAAAAATAGAAAAGAAACTCAATGGTTTCTCTTTGATTTGTGAGTTATTTATGACATTTTAAAAACTGTCATGAAAAATGAATTAAGTCCCACACAAACAAAATGTTAACATCTTAAAAAAATGAAAAAGAGTTGAGAACATAACTGAAAAACATTTGCATATATTTTGTTCTACAATTAAAGTCATACATGACCAAAATATTAAGAAAAGTATGTATAGTCTCCTGCTTTGTGCTGGGCCTGCAGGGGGTGGGGTCAAGATAGACAAAGACTGCTGATGGCTTTTATTTTTTGCTCCTGCTCTGTCTTAGCTAATATTAGCTTTGTTTTACTTGGACAAAGATTTTGATAAGAATGATAGATTCTGCACAAGGAAAGCAAATGTGTTCATCAGTGTCTTACAATGAGTTCATACAACCTTAACATGGGCCATTGGACATGTTTTTTCATCACAAGATTCCTATAGTGCTACTGAATGGTGATAGGGTTTCAGTGGATGCTTCTCCTTCACCTGGTTTTGGGTCATTGATGTTTGAATCACTTACTGGAAACCAATCTGTGTTTAGGGAAGGTACTTCCAAAATCAACAGTATTACAGAAGCATGTTTAACTTGATGAAGCAGTAAAATAATATGGTTCAATATGGGTCACTTGTTTGCCACTTTAGAAGGAATTAATCAGTGGATGCTGAAGTTAGATAGGAAGCTTGAAGCCCTTAACAGAACAACAAATTTTTTTACAGAAGGAAGAGGCCAACACTAAACTGGAATTGAAATCTCTGAAAGAAAAGAATATATACTTGGAAATGTGAGCCAGCACCCAGGAGTCTTTGGATGATATTACGTATGGACGTACAAACATATGAATGTGCCAGCAGATAAAGGCCTTATGGTATATCCAGTCTTCTTGAATGTGCAGTTCACACTGCACTGATAGATTGAACTACCTCCCTTTCCTATATCCCCCTTGACCCCTCTCAAATACCTCCACAACCCTCTCTTCCCAAAACTGCAACTTTTCCCTCACCCTTTCCCAACCTCTCTTAAAGATATCCACCTTTTTAGGGATATCACCTGCTCAGGCAACTCATTACATTTAGTTACCACACTCCTGGTGAAAGAGTTACCCCTCATCTACCTCATGTACCTTCACCACACCAGCTTTAGGGTGTTATCCCTAATAGCAGGGGCTGCATAACCACTGCTGTTAGGTAGAATGTTGCCCTTAATAGAAAAATAGAGACTTTAGAGAATGAATTTTGATACTGTTGATGGATTTTCCTGTTTCTTTTCCATACAGGTTTTTCTCCCTGGGCCACAGGAGGGCACCTACCACCATGTCCTCACTCCATCAACCATCAGTTGTCACCCCCCCCGCAACCAGTGACTCCTGCACTGATTGCACCCCATGGGGGGCCAGGAGAGGAGAGCTGCCCTTCCTCATAGTACAACATATCCAGATGCCAGAGGCTGGGTGACAGTGCAGGCAGGCAGGAGGAGAGCAGGCATGACTTCATGGACCCTGCCCCAGTCCCTTTTCCATTTCCTGCCCAATCCTCTGGGATGCAGAAGCCCACAAGCACATGCATGTGGAGGCATGCATGCATTATGGAACCACAACCACTCCTACTATTGAGTGACTTGCATCCTGCACTACCTCTGGCCTCCACCCTATGGCAGTCAAAGGCTGAGACACCAGCCCACTCCCCCAAGAGGGGAGAACAATCCTTAGAATGCTTGATCCTCACTACCCTCCGATGACCCCCAGCTGCCCATGTCCAGTTCCCAAACCTGGGTCACTGGCATGGCAGCAGATAAGGGATAAGCATCTCAACCCTCCACACCTCCACACCACTGGGACAGCTCCCGTGTTAACCTCTTTCTAATGATTCTTAGTTCATCACATTGAGATAAGGTATTCAAAAGGTACTCATCCAGACCTTTTCCTTTCCATCTTAGAGTCCTCCATTATTGGTGAATGCTTTTAGGATTCAACAAATGCACACTACATAAAAAAGGAAAATAATGAAGTGAAGTGAGTTAACAAGCACAGAAGACAAGAATATTGTCAACATTTGCCTTTGACTCTGAACAAGAATTCATTTTTAAATTAGCTAATCTACATGGTACTTTATTGTATCGTGGTCATCATTATCATATTTATCTGGATTTTGCTGCTGCTATACAGTAGTGCGTGAGCAGTATTATTGCTATAAGGGACAAGGTTTTGGAACGAGATGCCTCTTTCTTTTTGTTGAATCTAGCTAAAGTCTGAATCCGTTTTAAAGGTAAAGATAATACTTTCTTGGACCAGGATCAGTTACGTGTCTCCTTGAGATCAATGTTTCATTTGCACCAAAAGGCAGACACTAATGATACTGACAATTTCTCCAAACCTAACTCTGAACATTTGGTAACTGTGAAATCAATTAATCCATCACAACCTGTGATACATACTGAAAATGTATAAAAAGACAAAATTATATGAAAAGCTCTTGAGTATTGGTTACCCACATATGGAATTGATTTATTTTTGTTTTTCCTTTATATAACTTTTTAAGTCTGTGCTTCACATGAAAATAACAAAATAATGTTGTTTTTTTCTACAAATAACAGCGATGTGATTTTGAAGGTTGTGCTGTAAAGTGTCTAAGTGGAAACATACTTTATTAATGGTCAAGCCCCTTTCTTTTTTAAATACAGTATGTTCTGTAGAGCATTAAATGCAATTGCTGATTCATATCAGTTATCTTTTTTTCAGTCCTTTGAAGTATGCTGTGAACAATTAGGATATACTAGTAGCTGAATATTTACAGAACATCATACACTGTGAATGATCCTCATTATATTTGCAGCAGTGTGCTCTAAATAACAATAATTATTGTGACAGAAGCATATATAATATTCATTGTTCACTAATTAGAAGTATTCTCTTCTTGGTTCAATATCTATAGAGTGTTAAACTGACACACAGTGGCTGATGAGTTGATATATTTAAGTGTTATGGATTTTGTGTTTAGCTTAATTCATTACTTGTAACCTTGTTACCTCACATCATGAACTGAACTGTTGTTTGTTTTTCTTTTGACTTATTAGTAAGGATTTATTTTTCTTGTATATACTATCATTTGCCAAAGAAACTCCACCATAAATAAGAAAAACAATAAAAATAAAAAGAAAATCAGGTCTGGGACCATTAGACAGTTTATTACTAAATTTGGCACATCATTTAACAGACGGTGACTTGAACCTTTTTCTTTCACTTTTTTTGAATTTCATGCTGATTGGTTATGAATGTATTATTGACTGCATGTCAATTTGGCATGTGTATATTACTGATGTCTCAAAGAATAAAAGAAAAAAAAGAAAGTTAGAACTCATCTCTTGCCCAAAGTACCCTGCACAAGCAAGATAGTACTCTACTTGCTTAAAAACAGGAAATTCATTGCACAAAACTACATTGATGCACACATTAGGATTACAATGCCAAAATAGCTGAAGGAAATGTGACAATAGGGTTTTTATGTCCTAACACCCATACTATATCTCTACCCTAACATAGTTTTCTGAGACAAACATAAATATGTATTTACTATTTATATGTATTTACAATATATGTAGGCGAAAACACACAATGGGGTGTTGTTTCATCTGGATAAACACTTACCTAGGGACATTGTGAGGCATGAGGCCACAGGCCACTTCCCTTAGAAATGCATTTATCCAAACTAAATCCTACCCCATTGTGTGTTATTGTGCTTATAAAATGGGTATATGTTAACAATTTGTTTATAGTTTCAAGAAATGTAAAAATATTAGAAAATGTTTTTTTAATGTCAAATAGTCCCTCTGCTTGACAATTCAATTTCAGTTTCAGTTTATTAACAAAACATATATAGAATCACACAGACTGTTACATGCCACACATTGATAAACACAGAGCAAACATCACCTAAAATAAATATGCATTTTATATAATATGCCTTAAAATGCAAGTTGGTAAACATAAGCAAACAATAAACAAATGATGAGGTGTGGTTTATGTCCTGATAAGAGCAAGCCCAGGTGCATTATAAGACATGAGATGCTTGCACTGAGTACTTTTTCAATCAATCAATTTTATTTAACCAGGAGAGCACCTTTGAGATAAACTCATTTGCACAGGGGTCCAGAAAGAACATACTTACAATATGACAAAAATAAGACAATTGCAGGCAGAATGTTTGCAACAATACAATACAGTACATAAGAATAATGGGCACCTAACAAGGAATTCTAAGATGCATGAGACAATAATGCAAGTTTATAAGCTACCCTGTGGTACACAGGAGTGCATTGGTTACCAGTAAAAATGAGGAAGAACAAACATTCACAGGGAGTAGTGATGGGGAGATGCCAAGAGAGATGAGGAGTACAGAACATCAAGCAGATGAGAAAACAGAAGAATTAGGGTAGGGGGCAGTAAAAGCTATGTGGAGGCAGGACTGCCAGGAGAGTAGGCTGTTGCATGGAGGCAGGCCTACCAGGTGGGTATAGGAGGATAGATGAAATACAGAAGAGTGAGCATGAGTATTTGGGGTACAGAGGAGCCAGAGTGATTATGATAAGGGAGGAGGCAGCTGCAAGGTAGCAGGCCTGCCAGGCTATATGGAAGCACTAGAGTTGTAGTCCAGGAGAGTACCTCATGGTAGAGGGCGTGTAAATGCAGCTTCAGTGAGGCATAACCATCAAGACTAGGAGACAAGTGCTGTACAGCTAGAATAGGGATGGAATCCTCTAAAGGGGGTGAGATTAGGAGTAACATTTACAATTGCAATTCAGTTAATTCCTGAGCAGTGACTTGAAGGTGAACCATCCAACCATTTGCATATGCTTGAGAGTTTTCTGGGGGATGTTCCATAAAGTGGGTATAGCATGGCTTATAGATGAGGAGCTATAGAAGGATCTTAATCTATGAATGTCGAGCAAGATATATGAGTATTTTCTGAGAGCATAGGTGCAGGAAGAACATTTGAAAATGATGGAGATGAAAGTGGGAAGTTTCTTGGTGATAGCTCTGTAAGCCCAGAGGGCACCTTGGCATGTTTTATCAGGACATAACCCAAACCGCATCATGTGTTACTGCGCTTATCAGAGTGTCCCCAGTAAAGAAGTTAATTTAAGAAATGCACTTAGAACTGTATATAAAAAAGACAAAAAAAAAGATTACTTGAAAAAGAGAAAAAGTGGTCCTTCTCATTGTGTTTGAATAGAGATGTTTCATTAAAAGTCAGTATAGGAGGTTTGTGTTTGTGTGTCTCTATTATCCAGCCATTCACAGATACAAACAGTCAAAGACTGTGGTGTTTTTTCTTTTGTAATTTATATGTTTCTTTATTTTAACTACCTTCTTTTACTTAAAGCAGGGGGGATTGGATTGTGTCCTAATGCAGTTTCACTTACATCATCAATGGGGAGCAAGACTGTGCCATACTGTGTTCTGTATTTCCTGTGATGTTTCTGCCCATGTTCCTTTCAAAGACAATGACCTTTTTGTTGTGTGCACTTTCATTTTTTGAGGGAGGTTTCTCTTCTAAACGTCTGTCTCAACTGAGAGCTAGTGTGTCCCTCAGCGGCCACTGTATTCAATCATTTCCTACTTTGCAGTTTTCAAAACACAATGGTCATGGTCTAAAAATGAAAGAGTTTTTCTTTGCAGCTCAGAATAATGAGGTCCCATTTTTAATTTTGCATTTTTGATGCTGGGATCACACTTCAGGTGATGGTTGTTGAGGGGGAGGGGAAATGCGCAGAGGAATACAGTGGGGATGGAAGAAACAAACAAGGCAGAGGGGAGCTGAGGCAAGGGGCTGCAGTGAGAAATCAATGGGCTGTCAAAAACTTTTGTCAACAGAAACTAAAGTTAAGGGGTGACTGGTGAGAGTGCCTTTAGTTTAACTATGTTGTTTTTTTTTTTTGTGGCTATGTTTGGGGTACATGTCTCTGTGACAGGACCTCTGTGCAGTCTCTTACTCATGTACTGGACTGACAGTGGTGTTTGCTTTTGCACTGGACCTGTGCATATATGCCTGGACATTTAATACCTTAGGCTGATGATTTCATCTGCCAGGGATTTGCTGTTTTCTCCTTTAGGTTTTGTGGTATATTTCTACTTTTTGGGACAATGACAGACGATTTATCACAGAGTGGTAGCCTGTATATTGCTTCATGACAGGTGTCACAGCAATGCTATGTTTGACACTTGTACTTTGTGGAGTGTGCCTGCCTCTGAGAACAATTTTGGCTCCTGATAGGGCCTTAATATTTCTTTGTGGTGCAGTCAGTCAGAGAAAGTTAGTGCTGGTTGGCATAATTATGGTCTGATAAGGACATGGCTGGGTAGTCCTTTCAACCAATTAGTTTAAAGATTTTTATTTGCCTATTTTATAAATATATATATATATACCACACCAGTGTTCAATACACTGGGTAAATAAATTATGTTATTTTGGGATAAATATTTAGTTTCATTTATTTTACTTAGAACACAATTTATTCAACTTAGAACATGTTATTTCCTCTTAGAATTTGGAAATAGAACTTGGAGGACAATGGGCCAGACAGAGAACTTGCAGTGGAAAGAAAGGCAGTTTTTTTGCAAATTAATCCCATAGCCAAATGTTTTAGCCATGTCAGATTTGATGCACGTCTGAACAAACCACTGTGACCCACATTAAGGTGAAATGGAGGTATTCCGGTTGGCCGTAATATTTGCATATTGTTTGTCAAACTAATAAAACATTTAACTAAAAAAATGAAAGGCAGTTTTAAACTAAAACAAGGTTAAACACCAGTAAAAACATTACAAATGGTGTGGTATATATCAAATACATAATGAGTTGCAGTAGGATAACACATTTATCTCCACACGAGTGCTAAGACCTTTATAACTAACTTGTGGCTTCACCACTTATGAATTATAGGTCTTACCTCTCACTAGAGGAAATAAATGTGTTATTCCACTATAATCTCTATGTTTTCCCTATATGCTAGCATTCTTGGGAGATGACAAATAATTATCTATAATTTAAAATACATTAAATATAGAAATCTTACTGCCGCATATGTAACAAATCTAGCTGAGGAATATTATAATTATCAATATTTTACTGCATATTAAAAGTGCAAATCTTACTGCTGCATGCATAACAGTTCTAGCTGAGGAATATAATTTAAGGTTACTGGCCTGGTCCTGTGAGACTCAAATTTCAAATGTGTTATTGAATGAATATAACCAACAGATCACAGACATTAATAAGGACTAATGTTATAGAATAGGACATCAGTTAATTACAATCATTTAATTTACATATTGCAGTTCATGCAACAAATGCTACAGCATAAATTAGAGCTGTAACAGAAGTAAATAAAAATACTTCTATTTTTTCCTTTCTGATACAGTATTCTTTGCCAGCAAAAACTGGTATAATCCATCTTTTACACTTGGGTATCAATGCTTCACTGTCAAAAAGAAGGTGTTGAATTGTAATAAGTGACTCCTTTCTGCAAATGCAATTCTTAATAACCCCAAGTTTTAATATTCTGTAGATTACATCTGGGAGAAACTGTCTTAATATCCCATATCAGAATTTACAATATGTAGCTCTTAGGATTTTATTTTCACAGTTAATTAGATATCTTTCAGTAAAATAGGCATCTTTATACCGACGGTATATACTGTGCCATTATTATTCAACATACTCATTGTACTCTGGTCTTTTTTGTACTGCCACATCCTTTAAGTTTTGAACAGCTTCTGCTATAAATACATAGTGATTTGTCTTTGCTACATTCATTTAAAAATCGCCCATTCCATTTTTTACCAGGGTAGCATTAACTATTGAAAACAAAGTATTTCTATTATTTTGAATTAAGTATTCTTCCAGACATTGCCTTGGAAATCTATTATCATCAAGGCCACTGTTTTTCATTTTTTACCAGAAAATCCGGTAAAATTCTGGAATTAGGGCTGCCTGAAAACCGGTAAAAATGAAGATTTCATGGAATCTGGCATTTTCTAGCAGATCAGTAAATCTGTAAAAAAAGTCTGTTTTTCTTTTAATTCCTTCCTGTACTGTTTTCAATTTGCTTTATTTAATGCTCTGTATATTAAGCCTTCTTTAATTCTGATTATTTATGCACATGCTAAAAGAATGATAACAGAATCCCGGTAAAATCCAGAAATTAGAGTAACAATCACCGGGTGAAATTCCGGAATCTTAAGTCTTGAAAATGGAATTTAATTGTTTTAATCACCGTAAATCAGTGGCCTTGATTATCATTCATAGCCATGATTTCCTCTAATAATTTTATGTCTCCAATTTCTATTAATGCCTCAAGGACAAGCATACTGTCTTCTGCTCTTATGAAGGATGATGGCATTCTTGTGGTGAATTTATGGTCACTTTAAGGAAGAAGTTTTGAATTCAGTCAAATTTTTTTTATTCTAAGCTTATTAAATTTTAATCCCACCAAAACAATGGAAATTGGTAAAACAAAGCCAGGAACAAGTAAGCAGAATAAAGTGAAATAAAAAAAATCAGAACATTCAACAACCTCCCTCCCACCCCATGCCAGACCAAACTCCACCCCCATGACCAAATAAGAGACAGGGACAATGTGTCTAGACAAGTAAAATCATATTAGCCAACAAATCCCATGCCCCCAGACATCCCAGAGCAAAACACACTATTACTGTGAAAGAAAGAAAGAAAGAAAGAAAGAAAGAAAGAAAGAAAGAAAGAAAGAAAGAAAGAAAGAAAGAAAAGAAAGAATAGAGATTAGAGGGGTTTGGCACAAGAAACAATTATTGCGAGCGACATGAAGTGATAGAAGAGAATGCAGGGCCTCCCAATGCTGCTGGTAGCAGTGAAGACCTTGGTGCAGTCTAGCAATTTGTTTTTCCACTGCAAGGGCCTGCAGGAGCTCATTAAACCATTCCTGAAACAGGGGAGTCAATTCATCTCTTCAATGTCTATGACTACCTTTGTCACTGCAGCTATCAAAGCTATGTGGGCTTTACAATGTCCGATCAGGGTGAGAGGATAGTCACTGATTATATAAATGTTGGGTGTAAAGGCATCTTCTAGACCAAGAAGCTGATCTAACAAGTCCTTGATATTCTCCCAGAAGGGTGCCACCTCTGGACATTCCCAGAGCATATGAAAAAGGTGGCCCATTATGAGACCACAATGTAGACAAAGAGGAGAGATGGATCTACCCATCAAGTAGAGTTTATGTGGGGTGTAATACAGATTGTGCAAGATGCAGAACTGAGTCCATTTGTACTTATCCCTCTTAACAAGTCTGTAAAGTTTCCACCAGATAGTGCACCTTCTAGCGCTATCCAGTTGCCAATCAAGAGTTTGTTGCTAATAACAACAAGTACCCTCTAGGACTGAGGGATCAGCCATTTAGAGGAAGGTATTCAGACCCACCTCTGGATGAGGCTGCTGAGCCAGTGAAATAAGTCAGTGATTCTGAAGAGAGCTGGACCAGCCGAGGAGCTACGCTTACTGCATAACTCGCTGTCTGCGTAACTGACACAGATCATACGTTATGTGAAGGATGTAAGGATGGACAGAGCTCAAAGGGGGAGGGGGTGCAGGGGGCACAGTCCCCGATGAAAGCTTACGTTCATTGATTAAGTCTGCTATTATGTGTGTGTGTGACGCTGAACCTACGTTTCCAGCGGAAGGCGGCGTGCATTCCTATAGCCTTTTACGCTATGCAATCTGGCTGGTCCGACTCTCTTCACAATCGCCAATAAGTCTAGGTATATGTCTCTCCCGGTAGAATCACAGGGGACAGGTCCCAGGGCCACGGCAAGGGCTTTAGTTAACTGTAAGTATTTGAAAGGGTGAAAAGTTTTTGTAGTCGAGTGTGGGAGATGAAACCATCCTGATCCAAAAGTGAATCCATTGTGGCCACCACCAATTGAGGAAAGAAAGATATAGGGATCTGATAGCCTCCAATATGAATATTGGGGTTTGTCAGTATGAGCTGTAACTGGAAAGTGACCCACTTTATACAAAGGAATTGCTCCATCTGCTTGTGGGCCTTAAGAGACCATACCAGTGGAGGAACCTGTAAGGCAGTTGGCAAGTGAGAGGGTCTCACATACAACAAACTTTCTAAAGAAATACCAACCTTTCAACAGAGATTTGCCTCTATCTGTAACCAAAAGGTTGATAGTCCACCCCACCTGGTTCAACTGGAGTGGTAGCCCACTGGAGAAACTTGGCACCATGTGGGACTAGATAGTAGAGGAAAAAATTAGGTAGGTGCAAACCACCCAGGTCTCTTGAGAAAGTGAGCTTATAGTAGGCCAAGCAAATCACCCCTTCCTTCCAGAGAAAGCAATTCAGCAAGTGTTGAAGTGACATAAATCAGACATTTGGTAGGAAGACCTCCAGCATTCCCATCAGGTACAGTAAGCTGGGAAGGATGTTCATTTAAATAATGTTAGAGTGACCTCAGCAAGATAATGGCACAGAGGCCCATCTCTCTAGGTCACACCTAATGGTCTGAAGAAGAGGGGAAAAATTAAGGGAAATAATGTCAGAAAAGGGAGTGGGGTGTGTGAATGCTCAAATACTTCAGCGTCTCAGGTTCCCAAGAGAGGCATAAGGCCTTAACATCCTTTTTCAGGACAAGCATATTCAGGGGCATGACTTGGGACTTGTCCAGATTCAGTTTATATCCAGCCAGCACAGAGAAGGCCATGATCTCTGCAAGAGCAGCAGGAAGTGAGGAAACTGGATCCTTGACATGGAGAAGCAGATCGTCCCTATAGGCGAATAATGTATACCGGACCCCTCAATCATAACTCCTTTAATAGATGGGGAAAATTGAAACATATAAAGGAGGGGCTCCAGATACAAGTTAAATAGAAATGGGGAGGGGGAAGTCCTGTCTTGTAACCCTCTTCAGCTGAAAAGGGGAAGAAGAAGAAAGACCATTGCACCGAATCCTAGCAGTGGGCATACAGTAGATAACCTGAATCCACTTATAGAAATTGGAGGGGATGCCAAATTTTATGAGGACCGCAAACTGGAAGGTCCATGAAACATGATCAAAAGCTTTTTCCACGTCCATCGAGACCTGCACCACAGGGGAACTGCTCTCTCCAGGCATGGAAATAAGATAAAGGAGCTTTCTTAGGTGATCACTGGATAGATGTCCCGTCATGAACCCCACCTGGACTGGTGAGATCAGCCTCCCCAAACCAACTGCAATCTATTGACAAGGACCTTAGCCAAAACTTTTATATTGGTATTTAGGAGGGAGATTGGCTGATAACTTGATATTAGCAGCCCATCCTTGCCAGGCTTTCGGAGGAGGGTAATCTAGGCCTGATTAAAGGAGCTGACTTCCAGTCCCTCTGACAGGAGGAAGTTATAAAGTTGTGTAAGAAGGGGTGTAAGGTCTGGCAAAAGTTTTATAAAAGTTATTATTAAAGCCTTCAGGGCCTGGCACCTTAACCGGGGGAAGCTGCTTAATAATGGTGAGAACCTACTGAAGGCTGATGGTATTCACAAGGAGTTACTGTTGGGGGTAAGAAAGGGATGCCAGAGGAAGGGGATCCAAATACTCCTGGATAACCTCTCGATCAAACTGAGTCACAGGAGTGTCCTCGTAAAGAGTGTTATAGAATTCTCCAAAGGCCTCGACAATGTCACGGGGTTTGGTAAGGAGATCACCACCTGGTACAGACCTCAAACAAGGAACAACTCTTTCTTCATCAAACTATCAGAGTCTCCAAGCTAGCAGACAACCTGCCCACTCTCCAGATTCTAAATAACTGGATTTCATTCAGAGGAGGGCCAAATCCTCTTTCTCACAAAACAACTCCCAATACTTGGAACAAAAGGTATCCAGTTCACACTCTTACCTCTGGAGGTGAGGCAGATGAGAGACCCCCTCTCCAAGTGCTGGTAGCCAACAGCAGATTATCTTCCTCAAGGACACAATGTTTTTTATGAGCAGTGGCCAATTAGATACATTTGCCCTGGATAGTACATTTCAAAGCCCCCCAAAGCCAGTCCAGTGGGATACTGATCCTTTATTAGGTCCAGTTGATCCCTTAGGAATTGCCTCAGGTGGTAAACTAAAGTAGGATCCTTTTTTATTTGGGAGTTAAAAAGCCAGATACTGTCCCTTTCCTCCCTGATATGAAGAACCTGAAGCAGCTCTATAGGAGCATGATCTGAAATGACCTGCAAAAGGATTTCATCCAAGGCTAGACCAGGTAGGGAATGTTTACTCAGGAGGAAGAAACTGATCCATGAAGAAGAACCATGTGGAGGGTAGAAAAAAGTGTATTGTCTGTCCATGGGATGTAACATCCATCATGGATCAAGGAGACCCAGAGTGTTCAGGAGCTCTCTTAGCCCTCTTTGTCCTAGAGACAGGCCCCGCCTGTAAGAGCCAGATCTGTCCAGGTCAGTGTGCAGGACTATGTTCTAATCTTCACCCAGAATGATGATAAGCCTGGGAAAAGAGGAGAGGTGAATTGCCATGTTTTAAAAAAAGGATGGGGAGTTGGCCATGAGGCCATAGATGGAGCCTAAAATCACTGCAGTAGTGCCTAGACAGGTCTGCAACAAAATGAGCCTACATTCCGGATCCAAATATTCTTTAAGTAGGTGAAAGGCCATGCCATGGGCAATGAGGGGGACAATCCCCCCCTTGCTGTGTGGATACCAGCCCCATAGATAGGGGCCATGCAATCCCATCTAAGCAACAGAGCTTCACCCTTCTTCAGATGAGTCTTCTGTAACATGACAGTGTGGGGTGAAGACTTCTTGAGATGGCCCCAAATCATATATCACTTCCTCTGATCTCTAGCCCCTTTAATGTTCCATGTTAAAATCTTGTAATTAACACTCATGTGCAGGAACACCAGAAATGGATAGCCAAAAGAAACAGAAGAATAATCCACACTCCTTTAAAAAATGCTCTGGGAGATAACCACTACCCCCAACCAACTACTCATACCCACCATCCCCCCAAATCACCAAAGACAATAGTAAACTGAAGACCTCCTCCCCTCCCAAACCATACCAATCCCCCAAATGACCCCCCCAAAAAAACACCCCAGTAAACCCAATAGCAACAATGTTACAGCTATTAGAAAACAGACTACTGGAAAAGTCAACAAGTCAGTAACTCTAATAACATTAAAGCAACCTCCATAGTCAGCTAGCCAGAAGAAGGGTTGGAAATGTTCTGCTATGTGGTATTGGGAAGTGGTAAAATACCACAAGAAAGACAAAACATTAAGCCCCTATTTAAAAAGGGGGATACATGTCAGGAGATAAAGAAAGACAGGTAATGTAAGAACCCCTTCTGGCAAGCAACTGGAGACCCAGCCCATAAACCAGTGCATGACACCTCCCATACCAAGCAGAAAATCCTTTCTCAACCAACCCCCTTCCACCCCTCCCCAGAAACTGCAAAAAATATTTCAAGCATATATTAAACAGTAAGCATAATACTAACACTCCATAGTACAGACTATGTAGTACAAAATAATCTAACAAGCTACCATAAAGCAGACTGGCGCCATAGTGTGTACCCCTTTCACAAAAGGACCAAAATACAAAAAGAAAAGAGAAAAAGTCCTTAGAACAGTCGAGGACAGATTAGTTAAAACCACTCTTCTAAATGATTGATGATAACCAGTCACTAGATAGTAGGACCCTTATGTAGAGGGACAAAAAAGCGTAAGACCATAAAGCCAGTGGAGAACAGCAACTTAAAAAAATAAGCAGAAAAGCAACTGGCAGGTGCTCCCAACATCTCCACCTTGAGCAGGATAAAATCAAAATCAAAATAATACAAAACAAAACTCAGGAAAGTAATCCAAAAAGTCTGGCTGTCGGTGATTCAGCCCACTGAAAATGCATTCCTTTCCAGAAAAGCATGAAATTTGGAGTCCATAAATAACGAGATAACGTTTGCCCCAAACAGAAATAGAGTCTAGAACCATTTAGCAATGAAATGGCATAATGTCAGGCTGAATGAAAGTCTTCCCTTGAAAAACATGTGTCCATCAAATAATATCTTAGAGGGTAGAAGCATCCCAAGCTGGAGAAAGTCCAGCAAGCAACTTCAGTCCCAAAGGAAGCAAGGGTAACAATGAAAAAGCCTCTGCAAGGGCAGGAAGACCCAGCTGGAGAATATCACAGTTACAGCACTCTGGAAGATCATTAGCTAGCAGGTAATCAAGGGGAGAAGACAGGAGCAGCAGTGATGCCTCACAACTGGTTATACGGTGGCAGGGCATAAATCAAAGCACCAGCAAACCATGGCTCAGGATCCATTTTTGATGACTACATCGAGACCCAGTCAACAGCAAAGATCTAGTCTCATATAGCAAGCCTTGCTGGCTGAGCTTAAAAGCCTAACATCTAAGCCTCTTAATTATGGAAGTCCAGCAGCTAAGCCACTGAAAAGACCCCATGGCAGTTGAAAGCAGAGCTCCATAAAAACAAATAAAAAAGAGTTCACTCGACTTGCAAACAGGAAAGTGCCAGTCTATACAAGGGTCAAGATATGTGGAGCCAGTGTAGGGAGATCACCAGGAAAATGGGGGAGACCACTTCGAGGTGGCATGAAGGAAGTGAGTTCAGTCAAGTGAACAGTCCAACTAAATATATCTTGCTCAATGGATGGAGGCAAACACAGTAACATGACCATCTAGATGTAAGAAAATCCTCCGGAGAGACTCAGCATGGTATCCACAGACCTCTTCATCGGGGTTTAAACAGATCAGGCAGTAACATCTCCAGCCTTCTTTTCACCTGATTGAGCTCCTCAAAGTTCTGCTAAATGCCAGCTATAAGGGCCTGTTGCAGGATAGAGCATGTGGAATTGATCCATGCCACAATAATTTTGGCCATTATAGGATGGGAGACTGAGCATTTTTGTCTCATCACTGCAGACAGATCCTGAGATATGCATAGTCTGTTCCCCTCACAGGTGATCTCTTTTAAGTCCCACAAAGTTGCAAGAATATCTGATTTATTCAAATAGTTGAGTAGGCGCAAAATGAGGGATTGGGGGTCCAGCTGGAGGTCTCAGCCACAGAGCACAGTGGGCTCTTTCAACTACATAGACCGTATTGCGGGGGAAAGGACCTGCAATCTTTTCCAGCAGCTTCTTGGCGAAAAGAATAGGGGAGGACCCTTCTGCATCCTCGGGCAAGCTGAAAATAACCAAGTAATTGTGCTGAGATCAGCACTTTAAATCCTCCAATTTGGCATCAGTACAAGCCAGTCCCTATTTAGTTGAAAATGCATCACTCTCCATGTGGTCTCTTCATCTTTCGAGAGAGGTAGTGCAGGCCTCCAAGTCTCTGACCCACCAGCTGAGATCACCCAAGTCTGCTCGGAGAGATTTTAATTCATCTGTAAGCTCCTTGAGCGACTCCTTCAGAGGCTGGAATTCCTCAGAAAACTCCTCTTCAGAGAGAGGAGTCGAACCAGCAGATGCAAAAGCAGAGTGGGAGCCTGCAGAGCCCTGGGACTTAGGCTATTTCACTGACTTGTCTGGAGTTTGGGACAGTGTGTGGTGCAGTGGGGCAGGCTTCATCTCGGTGTCCATAATTGACTGGGACAAAGCAGAAGTCATCAGAATCAGTAGGAGCACACTCCATGAAGCATCAGCTTTGAGTAAGCACCGAAAATGCAAATCAAATATTGTTTAATTAATAAAATTAAACATGAGGAGTGGGAGCCTGGGCAGACAGCATCTACTCACTGTGGCGCATCAAGTGACTTCCCTCTCCATTCAATTTTATTAAAATTTTTTTTAGCCGTTATAGCCATTCCCCATATTTTATTCCCATACATTATTTGATTCTTAACTTTGGCATTAAACATTTCTTTTAGTGCATGCAATGAATTTCTATCATAAAGCTGTACAAACCTATTAACACCAAGCATAACTTTACTGGCATTTCATTTTACATATTTTATTTGTGTTGGCCAACTCAGTTTTCAGTCGAACATCACTCTGAGGCAACAATAGTCTTCCACTTCTTCAAAACTCCTTCCTTCTATTACCCTGCTCTTCACATGGAATGTTTTCTTGTTAAATGTTACAATTTTAGTTTCTGTTGTGTTTACCTGTATATCTAATTTTATTTTATTCAGATGTTCTATTACAGTGGTCATCCCCCTACGAAGACCCAGTGAAGTGTGAGATAATAGAAATGTTTCATCAGCACAAAGCATTATCTTAACGTCCCTTCCATTAATGTTTGGGGCAAAGACATCTACTGTACTTAGGGCACTTTTTAAAGTTTCTATATAAAGACTGAATAATATAGGTGCTAGGAGGCATCCTGCTTAATGCCAGATTCTATTTTAATGGCCTCTGTTAATTTCCCAGTTCTGTCATATCTGATTATGGATGTGGTAGCCATATGTAATAATTTTGTGATAACTAATAGCTGCTTATCTGTTTCAAACCTTTTCAATATATCCCACAGTATGGATCCATTGACAGAATCAAATGCAGCCCTTACATCGATGACCACTGCGTAAATGCATTCTTTTCAAAAAATATTGTTAATACACTAGTTAGGGTTCCAGCATCAAAAGCAGGGAAATGTCATGTTAGGGTTTCCAAAAATAATACCACCCCCTGTGGGCAGCAACAGGCATGGATGTGCCTTGGAGTTGTCATCCCTAATGTTCACCACATTCCATGAGTAAATAAGCTGAGATGGGCACAGCATATGAGAATGGGGTTACCATTAGGGCTGACAACCCCAGGGACACTGTAAGCCTGTTGCTGCTTGCAGGGTGGGGGTGGGGTGTTAAGGTTGGAAACCCTAAACTGACATTTTCCTACTTTTTTAATATACATTTTATCTCCTCTATCCTCAGCTGCCTCCTTCTGACTGACTCCCCCAGCCCCATCACCTGCTTCCCCAGGACTTACCTTCACCTTATGCCCTGCTGCCACAGGGATGTGATTGTGCCCAACCACCTGGTTCAGAGCCTCTTGGGGGTCACTCGTCATCTAGTCTTTGGGATTCTACACCATTTTTCTCACTCCCTCCCCATTTCTGGGGTGCATACATCAGTGTGTGTAAGTGGAGGTGCTCACATGCTGCAGAAGTTCCACAGCACCCTCCCTTACTTGGCCTCCCTGACCTGTCCTGTCCTCATGCCACCACCTGCAGGCAGTCATGTAGCAAGACTGACAATCCACCCTTCCTGGGAGAGGAGAGCAGTCCTCCAAGATGCTTGATCCTCTCCCTCCCTGACCGACACCGTATAACCCACTTGCACTGTGAACATGAGTCACTGGCATAACAGGAGGTAAGGAACAGATGCCTCAGCCCTCCATGCCACTTGGCCAGCCAAAATCTCATTACTTTAGATGATGGAACCCTAACTAGTGCATTAATAAAGTTTATTGCAAAGAATTTCCTTAGTTTTTGAGACAGTATAATCATATCCTTATTTGCCTGTGGGAGTGCCATCCATGCATAATTTTTGAGATATTGTAATTGTAACCTTATTTGCCTGTGGGAGTGCAGGGCTTGGAAGCCTTGTGCTCATGTCAGTCCATAATGGTATCCATATTTGAGTGTGGGAACTATCCATCCATAATTTTTGAAATATTGTAATCATGTCCTTATTTCCCTGTGGGAGTACAGGGCTCTCTGGTTGGACTCCCATCCATCCATAATTTTTAAGACACTGTTGTTGTCTCCAATCCCATGCTGTGCAGCACCATAGAAAGACATCACATTGCAATGTTATCCTATGGGAATCACAGGAAAATGTGAAACCTGTATAACTCCACAACAAATAAATATATTTTCATCAAACCAGAAAAAGACACATTTGTAGGGCAAGCCCATTGTACACTGCAAATGTAATACAAAACTTGGAAGCCATGTTTTCAGAGTGGAGTGCCAAAAAATAACTGTTTACAACTCACATCACAATGCTATCCTATGGGAAAGTAAAGAAAATGTAACCCCCCAGAACTCTAGAGCAAAGTAATATGCTTTCACCAAACTAGCAAAGGGCACATCCGTGGAGAAAGCGCTTGGTATCCTGAACATTTCAGACCAAAATTCCAAACCATTTCTTCACTGTGAAGTGACAAAAAAAAGAAGAAAAAATGTTTTTTCACAATCATGTTTTGAACTTTCTTTTTTTTTTTTGCAATTTGCGAAAAAGAAAAATCCTTTTTCACAAATTGTGAAACAGAATCCTGTTTCATAATTTTTTTCACAATTTGCAAAAAAAGAAAATTTGTGAAAAAGGATTTCAGCATGTTAAAAAAAAACAAATGTCTAGGTGATTTATGAAAAAATGGACACCGGAATCCAAAAGAATAGGTACCGATTAACAGAACACATGAGTTAGTTACTTCAAAAAACAAATTTTTTTTCTGTCTTTTAGTGCTGTATGCCTTGCTAAGAAAAAACAAGATGGCAGCAGCACAAAAAAAGATTCCCCATTTGCAACAAAGGATTATTCATTTGAGACACAGGATTTCCCATTATTTGAAATAGAATCCTGTTTCAAGGTTCACATCTAACATTTCCCATTTAAAATGATGGAACATTTTAAAATGTAATAACTTTTGTGTGGATAAATATTTTTTCACCAAATCTTTAAAAGTCTCATCTGTGACCCAATACCTTTCTGCCCTAAACATTTCAGGCCAACATCCCAAGCCGTATTTGTTCAGCGGTGTGACAAAGAAATTTGCAAAAACAGTAATTTTCACATTTTGTGACACTCCGTATTTCCCCACACACACACACACACACACACATCTGACCAGAATGAAACTTGGCATATCATGAGATCGGATTTGGTACGAAATCCCATCTAAAAAAATCCCGAATAGTAAATTACCGCGAAAAACATCCCGAACGGCCGATTTCCCAATACAGTCAAAATCCTGCCATAAAAAATACTGAAATACTGAAATTTGGAAATATGCTCAGTTCTCTGCAACATGCCATAATCCAAGCACTTCGTAGTTTCTTGCACTTTGCAAATGTGAAGAATGACTTGCCACTGCCGTCCCCATTCTTGAAATTTGTAGCAACACATTATACCATTCTTTCAGGAACACTGTATCAACTATATATATATATATATATATATATATATATATATATATATATATATAATACTGAATGAATTTAGTACAGCACTATAAGTAATCACTGTACAACAGAAAGTACATGTTGCAAAACAGTTATTTCGCTGTCATTCACAGAAAAGAAGCTCCCACTGAACACCTATGCTAAGCTATAACTCTGCTTCAGTCTAAACAAGTATGAAATCACTCCAGAAATGAAATCATAGATGCATCAAACACATTTTTATTTGTTTGTGGGGTGGGGGGGATTTGACGGACAATGCTGTAATAAAAGACAATTGGCTGTCACTGTCAAAAGAGAGAGTTTCTCCTGCCATTGATCCAAAAATGGGTACTGTGCACTCGGCTCAATGAACTTGCATTGGCTCCCATTTACAGACATGTCAAAAAGTTATTTTTTTGTGTGACTTTGTTTGACTCCCATACATCACAGACACCACCAATGGTCATTTGTACACAAAAGAAACCATAAATCACATAGCAGTGGAGCCAACAATGAGTACTGTGCACTCGGCTTCATTTACTTACATTCCTTCAATTTTACAGAGATGAAGAAACAGTTTTTTGACAGTCATGGATCAGTAACACAAACATTACATGTCACTCTTACAAGTGACCATTGGTCCCCAAAAGAAATTGTGAATTAGTGCGAATGGGAGCCAAAAGCAGATAATGTACAATGTGCTGTGTGTACTTGCATTGGCTCCCGTTGACAGAGCAGAACAAAGTTTTTTGCATAAATGATCATTTCTACACTAAATCTATTTGGAAGGGGAGACAAAAATGGATACTGTTTGCTCGGCTACCTTTTCTTAATTGGCTTACATTGGCAGAGCCGAGGATCGCAATCAGGTATCTCCATAATGATGGTAGTGATGACATTAATGATTCTCAGTGCCAGAAACACCCGACTACAGCAGTGCACGTAAACAAACCAGGAGATCCTAATGCGGTGGCAGGAAAACATCAAATTAAAAACATAAGGTACAACTTTTTCAATTAAAAGATGTGTGATTAGACTAAGGAACATCAAGGGAACTCTCAATGAGGTGCAAAATGTGATCTGTTACTTTGCATATCACCTTTGCTGCAGAGGGCTTTATGATGCTGCTACTGCCTGGAGTTTACTGCCGAGTCTGGTGAGTCATTATTACTGGTTTACATGTAATGAGGCAGGATTTGGATATTCGGTATTTTTTTGTTTCTGTATTTTGATTAATCAAGATATTTTTTTCCGGATTTTGGCACTCAGTATTTTCTATTGAGGGAATTAGGACAGATCCCCATGAGATCATCTGTCCCTGATGGTGCACACAAAATTTCAGGTGAATTGGTTTAACAGTTGTGAACATGTTAAAGCGGAAAATGTCATGTTCAACATAGAAGTGATGGTTAAATCCTAACTATAGGGGTGCAAACTTTAACACTCCATATCTCCTCACCCACACATCTGACCAGAATTACACTTGGAACATCAAGAGATATGTTGTCTCTGATGGCACATGCCAAATGTCATGCAGATCAGATGAACAGTTGTGAAGTTATTAAAATGCAAAAAACACAAAAAAGATTCCACATTTGTGACAAAGGATTACCCATTTGCGACAAAGAATACTTTTTCGAGGTGAACATCTAACTTTTCCCATTGAAAATAATGAGACATTTTAAAATGCTGTAACTTTTGAATGGATAGATATGTTTCATCAAATCTTCAAAAGGCACCACTGTGTATCAAGACCTATATACCCTAAAATTTTCAGACTAAAATTCCTCACCATCATTGTGCAGTGGCTTGGCAAAGAATTTTACAAAAACATTTAAATTACTTTTTTTTGACACTTTGTATCTCTGCACCCACAAATCCAATCAGAACAAAACCTGCCACGACAAGAGATATTTGGTCCCTGGTGGCTCCTGCAAAATATCATATAAATTGCTCTAATGGTTGTGAAATTATTAAAGTGCAACATTTTGAGTTTAACATAGAAGTAAAGATTTAATCCTAACTATAAGGGCCTCTAGAAAATCTTTTTTTTAACTACATATTTTTCCAGGATACAATTTCATGTAATAAATATTTACTCTAAAGTACTAAGATTTTTTTGAAAAGCATTTCAAAAGATAGATATTAACTGTTTCTCTTCCACCAATGATCCTAACCTATCTAAAATATTCCTGGAGCATGCAGTACCTTCATAATGACTGGTGTTAGAGTTATTGGTCTATAAGCGATAGGGTCTTCTTTTGCACCCTTTTAAAATAGCAGAACAATAGTTCCCATTTTCTATTCATTTGGGATCTTTTTACACTTACTTATCAGTGTGAAAAAATATTGCTAAAAACTCTGCCCACCAGTCCAGATGATACTATAAAATGCCTGCTGAAATAGCATCTACTCTTGCTGCCTTATTTTTCTTTTGTATCAATACTGCATTTTTTACCTCCATATTATTAACTGGTAGCCACTGTGTGCCACACCTTACATGTAACACTTCACCTTCTTAATTTCCAACATCAGTTTCATTAACATGATAGATCTTTTTGAAATGAGATACTCACATATTTGGGCTGATCATAGCTTCAATGTTGTATGTTCTGTTATCTTCACTAAAACATATGCTACCAGGGCTCAAAATTGCTTGCTGTCCTTCTTGTGTATTGCATCTCTCAATTTGTCCCATAGACTTGCTCTATATTCCATTTTCCTATTTTTCAACAGGTTTCTGTATTCTCTTTTTAAGTTTCGGTACCCTTTTATAGATTGAACATCTAATTCCTTATATTTCCCCAACAGTCCTTATTTGCTGTCTTCTGTTCTTACATTCTGCATCAAACCATGTTCTTTGCATACCTATCTGACCTTACATTTCATTCTTTTATTCAGGTCGAATTTTTGTCAGTTATTCCAGTGAAGTTATCATAAGACTTAATAACTCGCTCCACAACATTCTTTCCTCTGCGTAGGTCTCATTTACCCCAATTATAATTTCCCATTTCAATCTGTTTAAACTTCCATCTTATGTAATGCTTTTGATTTTTTTCTTTTGCAAATGGATTCCATATTATCTTTTTAGCATAGTTAATACACATGATTGCATCTAGATCTATACTTTAAACCTGCTTAGGTGTATTTATTTGTCTAGTTGTTGTTAGTTTAATATAGATTGGGAAGTGATCGCTGTCCTAAACGTTGAACGATTTCATTTTGTTAACTCTGTGAAAACAGTAAGCATCAATAAGTGGTAAGTGTATTACTGACCCTCCTTTTCCTTTTAAGAATGTAATTGTTCCTTTCTTATCCCCTGGGCTTCTGTAATTTAAAATACTTCAATTTAGATCTGCTGCAAGCTGTTATATCTTTTTCCCTTTTTTTCTGTGTTCATCCACCCTGGCATTCATATCTCCCAAGAGCATGATTATCCCATTTGGTATCTCATTTGTTACATCAGTAATGACATCCTTTAATACATTCATAATGTATGGGAGACACTTGTTACCTAGAGAAATCACACAGATAATTTCCTTGTAATCTCATCACTATGACTTATGTGATAAACCTCTCTTAAGTACATCATAGTGATGAATTTACAAAACAGAACACCAGCATTAATCAGGACTCCTTGCTTTGAATGCTGATCACTAGCTGGTTTAACTCTCTCTCTGCTCCCATCTCCAATGCCCCCACAATCTCCAACTTCAAAACTGCCCTTCGGAGCCAACTGTTTAACACACGCAGCTGCTCCTGTCTCTAAATGTGGCCTACATCTCTTCACACTTGACAATGCCCTTTGGGTGGCACTCCACCTCACCCCCTCCCTAACTTCTCCCTGCTGCATACTACCTCTGTTATTACAAGCATGTGCTCAACCAGATCATTGTAATTGCTACTATTTGTACATATGTATGAAACCACTTAGTGCTTCGCTAAACTGTGACTCTTATGCTGTAACCTAAAATTGTTTCTGTATGTCCTCAATGTGATGAGGTACCTTTGGAAATAAGCCTCTGGCTCAAAGGTTGTAAACTGATGTACAATAAATAAATAAATAAAATAAAAGTGTTTAAAATGTGAATTCCACTGTGTCCGTTAGTGCTCACAGGAACTAGCAATCGTGATGTCAGCTGCATCATTTCCATTTGCTACCAAAAATGTGTTGAGAAATTTTGGCCTTTTACATTTCATTTTTCTTTTTGTTTTTCTGCCCCTATTCTAATTACCTGTATGTGTTTCTCTGACAACATGCAGATATCTCCCAGCACTCCCTGCAACCAGACACCATGTGGTGTCCACCGACCAATAAAATCTCACCACATTGATTACTTACAAAATGGCTGCATTTTTAAGATGTTTTGAGTTTCTTTTGTTGTCTTATGAAATAGTTAATTGGAAGGATTGGTTAAGTTTATAACTTGTTTGTTTGTTTGCCAATAAATCACTGAAAAACAATCACAAAAGACTGGATTCCTGACTGCAGTAGGTAAGCCACAATATTTGAATGTGTGACACAATTTTGATCTGGTGGTGGTGGTGGTGATGGGTTGGGTTCTCCTTAGCCCATACACTATAAAAGCTAAGGTATGAGTTTTTGATTAGCAACCTTGATGAAACTGCCTCTCAAGATTACCATAGCAACTTTGTAAACCTCTTGAGCTGTGCTCTCGAGGTTTATAATTGTCATGGTAACCTCTCGAAATGATTACATTGTGAGTACTAATCCAACTGCATACATTATCCTCTATACTCTATTAGCAGATTGCTGCAACTGTGAATCAGGTGCACAATAAACATTAATTAAAATCAGTTTTTCACCAAAATTAAGATTTATCACTGTACATAGGCTGTCCTTATAATCAATATAAAAGTCATTGCTGTCTAAGTTTCAATGAACTGTGACCAAATTCATAAGGCCCCCACATGGATGGACACATTTTATAGTCCTAGTCATTTGTCACTGCCAGTTTTGAAACCCTTCAAGTAGATAAGCCTCTTCATTTACATCCCACGTTTCCTGCAATTAAATTTTATATTTTTAATAATAGATATGCAGGTTGCATGCTTCATTTTTGCCTTGATACCCTCTATAATCCAACTTACTTAATTGTGCTGTAGTTCTCTCTTCTTCCTTTAGTCACACTGTCTTATTAGTTGTTGTACTTCTTATGCTCAGATCCATTGTGCCTGACTCCATAATGGTTTCTTGGATGACCTTTTATAATCACTTTCTTCTATTGTTTCAGAACTTTCTAATATAATACTTCAATTAATTTGTTCTCTTTTCTGTGTTCTACCTCTGATTATTTTTATTTACCTTCCATTCTCATCTTTTTCTTGTAAAATGTACTCTGTTTCTATTGGTTTAATACATTCTGTTATCTTCTGTTGTTTTGAGTTCATTTTCTGGTAATTTCCCCCTTTCACTGCTTCAACTTTATGGATTGTGTCATTTGTTTTATTATAGTGTTTACATTAATGACATGATCTGTAAAACCCTGTTTTGCCTCCAAAAATAACTCTTACCACATTATTGCTAACCATATTGCATAGCTAGCCTTTTCACTATTGGCTCTCTACCTACAGTATAAATAGATCTGAAATACATCCATTGTATTTTATTTCCCAAAATCAGTTTACAAAGGTTATAGACCACGATTTTTAAGGAAAGAGCATTTTCATTTTTATTTTTTAGATACCTTTTAGAAATAACATCGTCAAAATAATCCCCTTTGCTATCAGAATCTCTTTTTCTGTTTCTTGTGCTACACATTTATGGTAAGCGCATTCATGACATTTTGAGAATTTTACAGTTAATCCTGACCTCCTGTTCACCTCAAAATGTATTGTACCCGTTTGCTTTTATTTTTAGTCTTGTTTTGTAGTTTTTATGATTGCTGTGTGACCTCCTTCTCACCTCACCCTTGTCTCCCTCTGTTATTGTTTCAACCTTATCTCTTCCTTTTTGTTTTGCTTCATTTCCTCTTACAACCATTTTTTTCTTGCTGTTAGGTTTCTCACTAGCTTATCTATCTCCTGTGCTTCTTTCTCTTCAATGTTCTTTGCTGTTTCTGTTACCTTCTGTTTTTGTCCTTTGTGATCTAGTTTCCTTTTTTCTGCTTTATTCTTTATTGGGCACTACTTTTGTTTAATAGATTTATTTTTAATTATTTTGTCTTCAATTTAATTGTTCATCAAATTCACTGATTCCTGTAAGAAACAGTAACCCTCCTTAATTTTCATTCTTAATAACTCAAAGCCTGCCATTATCAGTTTGCCATTGCATTGTTCTAGTTGCTTACTTTGTTCAACTTCTTTTGACTCCCAAAGATGGTGGGAATATTCTGGGTGTTTCTGGAGGGTGGGTCTAGGCTGAGTCTTTTGACATAATGGGGAAAAAGTTGTCAAGCCCTCTTAGAAAAGATCCTTTGAACTTGTTCTCATCTGATGTTTGTGTGTTCTCATTCCTGTTTGTGCTAGTGTTGTTTCCACCTCTACACCTTTAATGCAGATATCCCTTAAAGTCATACCATTTCTATTAAATGTTTATCATTTTTCATTTTCACCAATTATCCCATTTTTTTCCTTCCCTTGAGTTATTGAGGTCTGAGAGATTTAACCCTGGCCCCTGTTCTTCTGTCTGTATTATTGATTTACTCAACTTATGTAATATCATATAGCCAACATTTTTTCCACAGCTCCCCTTACTTTTTGAACCTTATAATTCTTTAATTTGCACCAATATTGGATGGTCAATTTGTACACCTTTACTATTAATTGGAGCAATGTAAGTTTAGGTTCTTCTGAATTTCTAATCCTTATAATTTCCTTCTCACTAATTGGATCTAATTGACTACCAGCATTCTCAACTTTATGCATTTTGACTTTTTTCCTTCTTGTTGCTTTGGTGGATTATTTTGTTTCTTTGGTTGGCCTATTTTATGACCTATATTGTCATCAAGTACCACACAAACCAATAGAGTACCTTCAGTATGATTTATATAATTAGCCCCTCTTTGTAATGATTAAATTCCAGATATTAGGGCACAAAAAGTACTAGAAGGCTTCTTAAAATAAAAGTAAATATCCTGTTAATATGTATATTATTTTGAATTCTATCCAAAGTTACTACACCATCAGCACTAGCATAACTAGATGTGCATAAGCTTGTTTCTTTCACTTTCTTTCCTTTAAAAGGAGGAAAAAGAAATATCTGTCTATCTATCTATCTATCTATCTATCTATCTAGCTGGGGGATTCTATACTGAAAGAGGTCAGATGGGGTGGAAGGGGAGAAAGGCACAGTAACATCTGGTTCAAGGCTATTCTGGGGTTGACTGTGGGCTGGACAGAGCAGGCACTTCTCAAGTGCACATGGAAGGGGAAGGAGAAACCTCACACAGTGATGCACATGGGTACAAATGATTTGGTGAGGGAGATGGTAGAGGTGGTAAAGGGGAGGTTTGAGGAGTTGGGTAGGCAGTGTGAGGAGATGGGGGTCAGTGGCATTCTCTGAGGTATTCCCTGTACCATGTGTGAATACAGTGAAGAAAAAAAGGATAGAGGAGTTCAATGAGTGGCTGATGGATTGGTACTATACCAGGGAGTATGGATTAATGTCTGACTGGGCAGAACCTGAAGCAATAGTGATCTATATGCTGGGGACAGGCTACATTTGAGCAGGAAGTGGAAGGGAGTACTAAAACTGGGAATAGAGGGGTATATATATCAACAAATGTGTATTTAAACTAGGAGGGGGGTGTTGAGGGGACCACTGATAGGAAAGAGGTCCATAAAGAGGAGCCTTGTGAGCTTACCCCCAACCCAGTTATGGGTAATGGCAGTGGGGAAGCAGCACAGAGAAAGAGATAAAAGGGGGGAAGAATAGGGGTAGGGAAGGGGAAGGGACAGGTTGGAGGGTGGTGTCACTGAATGCAAGAAGCCTAATGAATAGAACAGCAGAGTTACAGGCTTTCTTGGTGGTGAAGGGGGTGGACATTGAGGACATCATAGAGATGTGGGTAACTCAATACCAGGACTGGGATATGATGATCCCATTGTTCAGGTTATTCAAAAAGGATAGGGCTAAGGGGAATGGGGGAGTGGTGATCTATGTATGGGAAGGGATAAAGTGCATAAGGGAGGAAGGGGAGGAGGGGAGGACAGGAGCACTATGGATGCAGTTCCAAGATGCAAACAATAGGACACTGAGAATGGGGGTGGTGTACAAACCACCAGCTCAGGGGATTGACCTGGAAAGGAAATTAGCTGAACAAATTAGGAGGGTCTGCAGGAAGGGGAGCACAGTGGTGGTGGGGGGGACTTCATCCTACCAGGGGTGGGGTGGGGCACCCCATCCACCACAAGTGCAAGGGAGTGGGTCCTGCTAGAAGCATTTCAAGATAGCTTTCTGACACAGCTGGTGCAGGGGCTGACTTGGTTAGAAAGGACTCTGGACCTTTTACTGGAAAACGGGGAAGCTGTAAGAAATCTAGAAGTGGAGGAACCACTGGCTGGGAGTGACCACTATTCAGTGTAGTTCATGCTCAACCTGGGGAGGGAAACAGGGGGCATGAGTACAAGGGTGATTGAGTTTAGGGGGTGGACATTAAGAAAATGGGGGACATTTTGGGCAGGAGCCTGTCAGGAATGCAACCACACAAGGATGCAGACCAGAAATGGGACATCACAAAGGAAGGGCTGACAGAGTCAATGGAGTCTTGCACTAGGAAGAAAAGCAAGAATGGAATGGCAAAGAAATCCAGTTGGCTGACATAGGAGGTTATGGAAGGGGTGAGGGCCAAGAGGGCAACATTTTGAAAGTACAGGAAATTGGGGAGGGATGAAGATAAGAATATGTAAATGGAGAATTCCAGGGAGGCTACCTGACTGTTCAGGGAGGCCAAGGCATCCAGGAAGCCAGGCAGGGAATTAAAAGTGGAGAAAAAGACTTCTTCCACTACATTGGAGAGAGAGAAGGAAGAGCAAGGATCAGCTGGTGAGGATTAAGAAGGACAGGGTGGGTGGAGAAAAGGGTGGAGCAGGCAGAGGCACTGAATGAATACTTCTGCTCTGTATTCATACAGGAGAAGGGGGGAGATACCCCAATCAAGGGGTGGGGAGGAGAGGAAAACAGATGTAGGGATTACAGAGTGCAGGGTACTAGATGGGTTGAGGGCATTAAGGATGAACAAAGCACCTGGATCTAATGGCATTCACCCTAGGGTACTAAAGGAGTTGGCACAGGTCCTGGCGAGGGCACTGGCTGACCTGTTCAATACCTCCTTGGACATGGGATGTGTACCACAGGACTGGAGAATGACACATGTGGTGGCCATCCACAAAAGTGGCCCAAAGGATGAACCAAGAAACTATAAGCCAGTGATCCTCACATTGATCATGGGAAAGCTCATGGAAACCATACAAAAGAGAGGCTAGTGAGCTTCTTAGAGGAAAACGGTCTCAAGGATGGTCAAGAGCACAGGTTTAGATTGGGCAGATCCTACCAGACATTCCTTGTAGAGTACTATGCCTGGGTGATGCGGGGAAGTGGACAAGGCCATGCAGTGGGTGTCCTGTATTAGGACATCAGCTAGGCTTTTGATTCAGTGCTGCATGGGAGGTTGGAGGGAAACTAAAATATGTGGGTGTGACAGAGAGCTCCTGTCACTCTTGAGGACTGACCTTTTCTTAAATCTGTTGCAACAGTTCTTCTATTTCTTAGCCTAATCTTTCCTTTACAATTTCTAGTCCATAAGGTTGGTCACCTATGGGCATCCCTCCCCTTTCTTGACTATGCTATAGTGTCTTCTTTAAATGTTCCTTTTCCATCTCAGGTCCTCGTACGGGGAGGTTATTGTGGTGACCTCATAGCTGATGTAAAACAACAGGCTGTGTTTTTCATTGTTGGATTTAATATGCAATGGCACTATGTCATAAAATATATTGATGTATATATCTCATGTGTATGAAACCTGTAAATGTTGAAAATACCATGTAACTAGGTGTTTTTTGATAAAGGTGAAAAGTTACTATGGGGCTGTATTATAAAAAATAAGTTAGTTGTGCTGTTTAAAATGCATGTAAATTGCTGCAAGTTGAGCAAGTCTGAAATTTCATGGTGATCTGCATATATTCTATGATGCTTTGCATTATGGAAGTATGTGTGATGTTGTGTTTCTTTGAAACTTGGCTTATTGTCAATGCCCTTTGGGGTAACCCTTGTTTCAGTGCTTCTGCACTGAGGTTCTTTGTCTTTATTTTTATTGTTATTTGAGCCCACACCACCCAAGCAAACAAGGTTTGCATAGGGGATGCTGAATCTCAACTGATAAGTTAGATCAGAGATCAGTGAGTCAGCAGGTGCTGGCTAAATGTAGAGGAAGGACATGCATAGTCTGTTGCTGCAAACTGATGTATTGAAGAAGGGATATACCATTACTGAAGGTTATCTACTGTATTTTGAATAAACATTTCACAGAGGTTGGGTGTTGAACCTGATGTTGGGTGTCTGGTCCATCTGTTATCCCACAACCACTCCACAGTGGGGGCTATACCAAAAATGTATTTGTTTATTTAAAAGTTTTACCAGGAAAGCATACTGAGCAGACTACCACTCAATTCCAGATGTGTCCTGGGAGGAGGGGGGCATGGGAGAACATACAGTACACAGTATCACAAAAGCATATATGAGCAGCACATTCTGTAGAGTGAACAACAGGAAGTAAAATATAGTACAATAAAATACATATAATACAATGACTCTAAGAAAGTTTTATTTTTCAGGAAAGTATAATCAGGCAGAGTAAACAGCCAGACCATAAGTGCCCTACCAGAGTGACAAGCCAGCAGCTGTGACAGCCTTCACAGATCTGCTTAGTGAGAAGAGTGCCCTAGCTAAGTTATGGACTAGAGAGAAGTTAGGTGCATGCATAGGTGGGGCAGAAGTGGGCCTAAAGGAGAGTGTTGAGTTGGTGGACAGAGGGGGTGTACTGAATGGCTGAGGGGAGAGAATTCCAAGGTTTAGGCATGTGAAGAGAGAAGGCTGCCTGTCTGGCAGTGGAGAACATGTGTGGGAAAGACAAGGAGTGGGAGTCGGAGTGTCAGGGAGTGTGAAGGGGAAGGAGATGAGGACATGACAGAGGAGAGGTATGGGGGTAGGGACTGGGTCCAGAACTTAGCCATGAGTGGGACAGCCTCCTAACTTGCAGTGAGGGGAGGCACAGGGACCGATAGGGGGTGCAGTGCTGGGTGCTAGGAAGACAATCAAGGGTGAAGCAACAGAAGGAGTGGAAGAAGGTGTCTAGTCTGGTTAGGGTAGTTTTGGGTGCGGCATTATAGACTACATCACCATAGTCTAGGATAGGAAGAATCATTTTCTGTACAATGTTGCAGTAAAAATGGTGAAATTTATTTATTTATTTATTTGATATATCGGTTGACAACCTTTGAGCCTGAGGCTCATTTCCAAAGGTACCTCGTCACATGTAAGACAGAAGCTAATACAGACAGGGTATAACAACAGTTACATAGAGCATGTGTTACAGACATTTGTCACTTACAGTATTTACAGTAAGTACAGGATGTAGATATTTTCAGACTTTATTTACAATATTTGGATGACAATATTTACTTCATTACAGCAGAGAGACGTTAGCTTGAGAAAGCATCTAAACAGAGTAGTCAGTCCTATTCATGGGTTTGGTATTATTGATATAGGTTGCAATCCATAATGGACTTTGTTAGAAAATTTGGATCAGAGGGGATGAGAGAGTGAAATGTTAGTTACAGTTACAGGAGTGGATATTGAAGAGGTGGTTGCGAAGAGTGGTTTTGAAGTGGGCGATCTTGGGTGCACTAGTAATGGTATTTGGGAGTGCATTAAACCATGTGGGGGTCCTGGAGTGGAAAGATCTCTGGGCAAGGGAGGTTTTTACCCTGGGCACAACCAGTGGTGCTTTCTCTGAGTTGCGGGTGGAGATAGTGGGGGTGGCAGGATGAAGAGAGGCGGAGACCCCAAGGGCAGAGAGTCCAAGCAGTATTTTCTTGGACAGTATGCAGGTCTGGTAGCAGAGCCTTTCATCGAGGTTGAGAAGATTGGCAGAGGTATAGAGGGAGCAGGTGTGAGTGAGCCTCGGTGCACCAGTCAGGAGCCTGCAAGCCTTGTTTAGGAAGACCTGGATTTTCTGGAGTGCAGAGTTATCTGCTGCCCCTTATACAGGGAGTACATAGTCCACTAGGGACAGTATTGATGAGGTGATGGCCAGCCTAAGGGCGTGGGGGGGGGAGGCAGTCCCTGTGTCGGTAAAGGAGTCCAATCCGGATGTTTGTTGCAGCAGCAAGGGTGTTTATGTGGTCATGGAAAGTAAGGGCCGAGTCGAGGATAAGTCCAAGATATTTGTAGTTGGATTCCTGTTCAAGGGGGTGCTGGGTGCTGGGGAGGATGCGGAGAGGTACACTTTTTGCTTTGTTTTGGTGGTGAAAGAAGATCATTGATTTAGTCTTTTGTAGGTTTATGACCAGTCTACGGTCCTTAAACCATGTTTTGGCCTGGGAGAAGGCATGTTGGAGGGAGTCCTGAAGGGGCGTAGGTTTATGATGCGAAGCAAAGAGCACTGCACCATCTGCATATAGTAAGATTTTTGTGGAGCAGGCCTTTGGTAAGGAGTTTAGGTAGAGGGAGAAAAGAAGTGGCCCCAGGATAAAGTCCTGGGGCACCCCGAAGCAGACAGGTAGTGTGTTGGATAGGGTTCCGTTATTTTTGACACATTGGGACCGGGCAGAAAGGTAACTGGAACACCAGGCTAGGGGGTCTGTGGAGAAACCAAGTTGGTGGAGAGAGTTGAGAAGGAGAGGGCGGCAGACCATGTCAAAGGCCTTGGATAGGTCTATGAACACAGCTCCTACAATGTTACCGGCATCTAGGAAGGAGTGCAGGAAGTTGGTGAATTCTAGGAGGGCTGTGGTGGTGCTATGGGCCAAACAGAAGCCATGCTGCTCTGGGCATAGAATGTCATACGTGGCTAGGTATTCCATAAGTTGGGTGGCAACCATTTTTTCTAATGCTTTAGAGAGGGGGAGAAGAATGGAGATGGGCCGATAATTATTTGGGGAGGCTTTGTCACCACTTTTATGGATGGGAATAATGACAGCTGTTTTCCAGGCACTAGGGAATTGCCCTAGGCATAGGAATTTGTTGAGCAGGTCCATTAGGGGGACTAGGACCTTGTTGAGGACTAATCGAAGGAGCCTGGTATCTAGGGGGTCATTTATAGGGTTATTGCTGTTTAGCGCTTTTTGTAGGTAAGGACAAGTTTCATGGGTGGATATTTTGCGCAGGAGGAAACAAGGATGCTGCAGGGTTGGGGGTTGGGATTGGGGCACAGGGTCAAAGAAACAACTAGGGAGAACACTGCTGAGATCCGAGAAGGTGGTGTTTAGACAATTTGCTATGGTGAGTGTGTCTGTGGAGGTAGTTCCATTTATAGTGAGCTGGGAGGGAGGTGGGGAGCGTGATTTCCCCATTGAATACTTTGATATTATTCCAGAAGGTTTTTGCAGACCCCTACGTGGTTGAGAGAGTGGATTGATAGTGGTCTGCTTTGGTCTTACGGATGGTTCGAGTGCATCTATTGCGGGCGGCATTATATAATTGTCTGTCTGCCATCCTGCCAGATTATGTGGCTTTGTGCCAGAGATTATACCTGTCTCTCAACATTTGGAGTAGGGAGGGGGTTATCCAAGGAGCATGTTGCCTTTTGGTGCGGAGTTTGGTGAGTGGACCATAGAGGTCACAGGCCTTGGTGAAGGCCTGTGTAAACAGGTAAAGTGCAATGTCAACGTTGGAGGCTATATTGATGGGGAACCAATCTATTTGGGTGAGCAGCTGTTTAAGTTTTATTAACCCTCCTGGGCAGAGACACCTTCGGAAGGTTGTTTGGGTTATGGGTTTGGGTGTGAAAGAGGTCCATTGGAATAGGATGGGCGAGTGGTCACTTAGGGAGTCGGGAAGTACTTTTATATCCTGGATTTTGTTGGGGCAGTTAGAGATAATGATATCCAGGAGGGTGTGGGTACCAGTAGAAGGGTGAAGTCTAGTGGGTTGGGTAACTAATTGGACCATGTCATGGGCTGAGAATGAGTCCTTTGTTGATGCGGCCGAGGGGCCAAGCCAGTTGATATTGAGGTCCCCTACTAGTGTCTGCTCTGCACTGTGTGGTAGGGTAGAGAGGTATTTGGTGAGGGATGAGACGGCAGGCTTTTTGTTCTTAGGGGGTATGTAGGCAACTGTGAGGTATAGTGGGCCACTGAAGGGGTTGGGGGTGATTTTTAGTGTGAGGGCTTGTGCTCCGTTTGTGAGTTTGGGGGGGTGGGAGCATGTGACCAATAATGTTATTATTGATGTAGAATGCACACGCTTTCCTACCCTGTCTTCCCAAAATAGGGTGTATCTGGGGAGTGAGACAAAGTCATCGGGAGTAGATTTGGAGAGCCAGGTCTCCACTAGGGTGATGATGTCTGGGTGGTGAAGGGTGGCCCAGCATTGATGCGCTGCAGATTTCTTTGGCAGGCTGCGTATATTCAGGGAGGCAATGCAGAGTCCAGAGGGTCTGGTAGGTGTAGTGCTGGGGGCAGGGCCTGGATTAGGGTGGATATTACTACAGAGGAGGAGGAGTAGTAGGATGACTAAGGCTCTAACCATAGGGCGGCAGGTTGTTATATTTTTGGGAAAATGTTTGGGGGGGAGGATGTAGTGGAGCAGGGGATGGGCAGGGTTTGGAGGGATGGGTGGATGCAGAAGGGGTGGAGCTAGGCGGGGGCCTGGGTGGATGTTGGGGTTGGGGCTGCCAGTAGGAGGTGGATGCAGGGGTCCAGTGTGTGATGACAAGGTGGGGGGGGATGGCCAGTTCTGGAGAGATGCAATGGTGCAGTCCACAAAGTGCATAGGGTGAGGTCTGGCTGGTGGGAGGTGAACTCCAGGGTGGTTATGAGGATGAGGCACATAAGGTGGAAGTGAACAGACATGGTGCCTAGATAGCTTTGGGGGCAGAACAAAGAGGTTGTGGGGGGGAGCCAGAAAAGCTGTAAGAGCTTTGAGATATGCCACGATACAGTAACTTGACTTGTAGGCTCAGTGGCAGCGCTGCCAACTATGGTGGCAAAGGTGCAGGGTTTGAAACCTGCGGTGGGACAGAGGAGAGATTTATTTTAGGCAGACTATAACGATAGAGGTTTTGAGAGCTTTAGAAACTAAGCATAGGTTAGCCTGCTTTGGCTGTCTCATCAGTAGAGCTGAGGATACTGGTGGGAGGGGTACAGGGTTCTTAACTTGCAGTGAATGCCAGTAGTTTTATTTTAGCAGACTATGGGGGGGGAGGGGGCAGAGGCTTTGAGAGCCTTAAAACTGGGGGTAAAAAATAGCCATATAAGATGGCTGTGTGGCAGGGCTGCTGATTCTGGCAGCAAGGGTGCAGGGTTTGAAGCCTGCAGTGGTACCAAGAATATTATTAATCCCGGGGGGGGCGGACCGGGGGACCTCTCGTCACCGAGAGCAGTGATGAGAGGGTACCACAGGGGATCGGTATGGGGACTGGTGCTGTTTGGGATTTTTATTGCAGATATCTCACATGGGATCTGGAGCAAGATCAGCCTGTTCACAGATTATTAATGGATCACAAATTGGCTAAAGGGAAGGCAGCAAAGGGTGGTGGGGGGGACCTCTCATCACTGAGAGCGGTGATGAGAGTGTACCACAGGGATGGGTATGGGGACCGGTGCTGTTTGGGATTTTTATTGCAGATGTCTCACATGGGATCCGGAACAAGATCAGCCTGTTCACAGATGATACCAAGATGGGAGCTGTGATTGATGATGCGGAGGGGTGGAAGGAGTTGCAGGAGGACCTGACTAATCTGCAGGAGTGGGCAGAAACATGGCAGTTGGGGTTCAATGCCAAGAAGTGCAAGTTATGCACTTCAGAGCCAGGAACCAGGGGAGGAATTATCACTTGAATGGGGTACAGTTGGGGAGCTCCACAGAGGAGAAGGACGTAGGAGTGATCATCATGGGATGCATGTACAACCCTGCTCAGTGCAGAAAGGCGGAAGGAAGCAAAAGCCAACAAAATGCTGGGGTGCGTTGCAAGAGGGATCTCCTCCAGAAGGAGAGATAGTATCCTGCTCCTGTATAGGTCATTGGTCAGGCCGCATCTGGAGTACTGCATGCAGTACTGGCACCCATTCCTGAAGAAGGACATCAGCTTGTTGGAGCGGGTGCAGTGAAGAGCCACAAGTATGATCCAGGGATTGGAGTGTAAGTCCCATGAGGATAGGATGGGAGAGTTGAATACGTATTCACTGGAGGAGAGGAGGGATAGGGGGGATATGATCAAGACCTTTAAGTTTCTGAAGGGGATAAACAACACCAACACAGCGGGGATTTTTCAGATGAGAAGGGGAAGGGACATGAGAGAGCATGGACTGAGATAGGAGGGGGGAAGATGCAAGAGGGAGATGAGAAGACATTTTTTCACAGAAAGAGTGGTGGACAAATGGAACATCTTACCATATTATACAGTGTCCTGTAAGACAGTGGGTAGTTTCAAGAGGGGTTGGGACAAGGGAAGGGAAGGATACTGGGAAGGGGGGTGGGAGGAGCAGTTGCATGATGAGGGGCTAGCTGCACACTTGAGTAGACTCAGACCATGAGGTTTGTTTCTGTTGGCAATACTGTACGTTTGTATGTTCGTATATGAAAACCTATGAAACCTATTAAAAAAACTATATAAAAAAACCTGGAGAAAAAAGGAGATTAAACTACAATAATGACAAGCTTATCTATTAAAATAAGGGTTCTCTTCCTTACTTGAAACTATTGCAGAAGTGAAAAAAGATAACTGCAAACACTTTACAGCCACAAGGCACTTATCAGCTTCAGTTCCAGCTCACAGTGTAATGGTTTCCTGACATTTAGTTAGTCACGGCACCACACCTTTCCTTTATACCTATGAGTTACCATGTGACACCAAAAGCCCACAAACTTCAAATCCCCAAATTTAAATACAATAACATGTTGTTTTGTCTATTACTATTTCTATAACTACAGTCTGCCAAAACTTGAAATGCTAATAACGTGGAACACCTGGACAAAAAGCAATTACTGGCTTACAGCAGTGCAGTCTTATTTTAGCAAATCCAACACCCTAAAAGAGAGAGCCCAAAGTTGTTAAAACACCTTTTCCCTGTCAGGCTGTCTACAGCCTTTCTTTCTTTTTTTTTCCAGCACCTCTTGCAAATCAAGTTCTTTTAGTTCAAGATACTTGCCTTTAATTTCCTTCTGATTAATTTTCTCCTTCAGGTTCATAGCTGCTTCCAATTTTTACATACTCCAGTCTGTTCCACTTCAGACTTCCCTTCTACTGCTGCCAACATCTGGGTCCACTCCATGAGCAGGAGGCACTCCTTGGCTCCTATCTTCTCTGCCTGCACGTTACACTACTGCTTCCTGCTCAGGACCTAGGCTGTAGCAGAAAAGAGGTTTTTTTCTGAAGGCAGATATCATAAACTGTTAAATCCTAGATGTAGCAGTACATTGAAATTGCTAGGGCGACAATGTTATACCATTAATAAATAGGATTCTGCCTTATGAGAGGAGGGCATCAGACACACTAGTATCTCCACACTATCCGAGTGCCAGTCACCCTTCTATATTTCTTCAGTCAAAAAGATATGTTGTTGCTGGAATTGATGACTAGTTCAAAGTAGACAAAAATCACTGTGAGCTGAAGCATCAGTGCAAGAAATCCTTGATTTTACTGCAACAGGTATCCCTGCTGATTCAGGAACAAAGTTAGTGGGCCAGGAATTAACCTGTCAGCCATCACCAGTCTCCTATCTCCAGGCTTTGGACTCTGGGCTACAAGCACCCTGTACTCTGCTCTGCTATGGTCCTATCTGGAATGTGCTCTCTCTCTCTCTCTCTCTCTCTCTCAGACCTTAGAATATGGCTCATCAAGTAACTATCAAACTTCTATGCTTCTTCTTTGACTGGCAGAGTCCACCACTTCTCCACTACCTTCTGCTGATCTGCTTGACAATTCCCATAAGGGGTTCTGTATGTGCTTTACATATTCTTCCCTGATTTATGTTTTCCACTCATGAAAAAATGCTGTTTTGATCCACTCAGGAAAAAAAAAACAGTTTTGATGGTGGGTTAGAAGAATCTGAGGGAACGTCACATTCCTTTCACCAGTATTTCTTCGGTTCAGCTCCCTGCATAGGTTTGGTGGGCGTTTGAAGAATCTGAGGGAATGTTACTTTCCTTTTACCAACGTTTCTTCATTTCAGCTCCTTGTACAGTATAATGGACAAATTTTTGTATTGTGAGATTCACAACATTGAAATAATCTGTTCAGGTTGCTAGGCCCCCGGCACAACTGAGATTTCTTTGTGGTCTTGCTGGCAGCACATTTCCATCTGCAGTTCCATTTCTCAAGAAAGTGCTGGTGGTCTGGCTCTCTGGCTGCTGCAATGGAGCAAGACAGTCTACCAATAAGATGGTTGAGGACCAGGCTGCTGAGGACAGTCTGGGAGTGTTACGTTATATAGAGTGCTGTTCTGCAGGTCTGGAGGGAAATAACAAAATTAACTGAGTGTTGTGTGGATTTAGAGGGAGTGAAGGAAGAGAGAAACAGAGTGACTGTTTTACTGCTTATGCATTCCTGCCACTCAGGGAGTTTAACACTGAAGATCAAGAGAGATGAAGGAAGACTCACTAGGGTGGCACAAGGATTTCCTGAATTAGTGGGTCAGTGGTGCTAGATCTTGTTTTTTTTACCATCCTATAAGCAAAAAAATTTTTTTTAAATGTTTGATTTGATTCATTTGTTAACCTGGTAAGGACACTGGAACATAGGCCCTTTTTCAGTTCTGACCCAGGAAGACAACAACCAACAAGACAATACTTTACAAACACAGTATTTACAAATATTATTACACAAAACAATTACATGCAGATTTTAACAATAAATATTGTTTCAATTTTTCCTTAAAACTCAGAATAGAAGTAGCCTGATGAACTGCTAAAGGTAAAGCATTCCAATAAAAAGGAGCTGCTATTGAAAAAGCATGTGACCCAAACTTGAGTTTAGATAGGACAGTATCAAGCACAATCTCATTGGAACATAAGCTATGGAGGACAGTGCAACACTTACTGTAATCAGATCATATAGTGGGAACAAGGACCGAAAAAAATACTGTTAAAAATAACACAACCAAAGAAATACTCAATTCTGTAATCAGGAGACAATCAGCCCAATTGTTGGTATAACTCACAATGATGTGACAGTAGCACATGACAATAGTGACCGCGATTGAATGCTTTCAAAAAGGGCGACTCAATTGCGGAGCCTGTCCACAGGGCTACTGGTAGGGACAGCGACGGATGGGGAGGTCCGTTAATATATAGTGACAGATGTTGCTATATGTACACTCACATGGGGCAGGAGCACACCGCACCACCGGAAGGAGAGGGAGGGTCTGTGAGGGAGTGTGGTGGTGTGCTGCCGAGCTGGCTCCATGGCATGGTGTGTGGGTGGTAGGCTAGGTTGCAAAGGTGCCTGGTTTGGTCCAGGTGCATATTCCTTTGTTGCGCCTGGTCAGAAATTTTTTCTCATTTTACACCTTCAACATGCACCCCTGGAGTTGGGAACCTTTATTAGGGGGGTGCAGGGTGCAAAGCCCCCTGCTGGGGGGGTGCACAGGGAGTGTACATAGCTGAAATTGATTTTTGGTGATGTACACTCACCCTAACGGCGATCGTATTTCCGTGATCACCATTATCACATGGAACCGATGTGACTGAGCTGGGACAGACAAAACAAACCAACAAATATTGCTATACATAACCCTTAAAGAACATAATTCTTTTGGTTTCCAGTTTAAAGCATAAACTAGAAACATAGTCAAAATGTGGTAATAATGTACCCACTTCACCAGATCTACAAACCTCTAAGGGAAAATGAGATCTAAATATGTATAATAAGCCCAGTTTTTGATTAATAGTATTAGTACAGTGGTGTGAAAAAGTATTTGCCCCCTTCCTGATTTTCTCTATTATTGCATATTTGTCACACTGGATGTTTTCAGGTCTTTAGACAAAATATAATATTAGATAAAGGGAACCTGAGTGAACAAATAACACTTTTTTTTTTTACTTATTTCATTTATTTAATGAAAAAAGTTAACCAACACCAACTGGCACTGTGTGAAAAAGTAATTGCCCCCCTAGTTAAATCAACCCAATTAAAGGGATAATTAGAGTCAGCTGATTGAACACAGTCAGGCTTGATTACAGCTAGCCCTGCTCAATATAAACCTCACTTATTTTGCCCCTTACCATCAGAGTCACGTTGCCAGCACAAAGATTCAACAAGCACATTATGCCATGATCAAAGGAAGTTCCTGAAAAGATCAGAAAAAAATTTGTTGCCCTCTATCAGTCTGGAAAGGGTTACAAAGCTATTTCTAAGGCTCTGGGACTCCATCGAACCACAGTGAGAGCCATAATCTCCAAATGGGGAACACTTGGAACAGTAGTGAATCTTCCCAGGAGTGGGCGGCCTGCCAAAATTACTCCAAGGGCGAGTGTAAAATCACCCAGGAAGTCTCAAAGGATCCTAAACAACATCCAAAGAACTGCAGGCTTCTCTTGACTCAGCTAAGGTCAGTGTTCATGACTTCACAATCAGAAAGAGACTGGGCAAAATGGGCTTCATGTGAGAGTAGCAAGGCGAAACCACTGCTAACAAGAAGAACATAAACGCTGCCTCTCATTTGCCAAGAAGCACCTGGATGATCCACAAGCCTTTTGGGAAAATGTTCTATGGACAGATGAGTCCAAAGTGGAACTTTTTGACGATATGGATCCTATAATGTCTCACAGAAAGCAAACACAGCATTCCACAGTAAGAACACCATACCAACAGTCAAACATGGTGGTGGTAGTGTGATGGTGTGGGATGCTTTACTGCCTTAGGACCTGGATGACTTGCCATAATTAAAGGAACCATGAATTCTGCTCTGTACCAGAAAATTCTTAAGGAGAATGTCCGGTCATCCTCCGTCAGCTGAAGCTGAAGCGTGAAGGTCATGCAGCAAGACAATGATCCAAAGCACAAAAGCAAGTCCACATCAGAATGGCTAAAAAGAAGTAAAATTAAAGTTTTGGAGTGGCCTAGTCAAAGTCCAGACTTAAACCCAATAGAGATGCTGTGGCAGGACCTGAAACGAGCAGTTCATGCTCGAAACCTACCAAATGTTTCTGAATTAAAAGCAGTTCTGCGAGGAAGAGTGGGTTAAAATTCCTCCACAGCGATGTGAAAGACTGATATTGAATTATAGGAAGTGTTTGGTTGCAGTCATTGCAGCTAAATGTGGCGTAACCAGTTATTAAGTGTAAGGGGGCAATTACTTTTTCACACAGTGCCAGTTGGTGTTGGTTAACTTTTTTTCATTAAATAAGTGAAATTAAAAAAAAAACAAGTGTTATTAGTTCACTCATGTTCCCTTTATCTAATATTACATTTTCTCTAAAGACCTGAAAACATCCAGTGTGACAATATGCAATAATAGAGAAAATCAGGAAGGGGGCAAATACTTTTTCACGCCACTGTAACTGATTGAACTTGTAATGAAAAAGTCAACCCCAGGTACAGCAAACCCCCCAAATACTTAAATTGACAAACTTGCTCAATCGAACTACCCTGTAGGTCTCATAAAGATATGCTGGGATTATCTCTGAGCATAGAAGGCATGCCAAACACCGTTGATTTATTTTTTTGTGAATTAAGTACCAAAGAATTATTACAGAACCAACAGCAAACATCCAGGAAATCTTTTTCCAAAGCCTCAATTAATCTAGCTAAGGATTTTGATTGAAAAAACTAAATCAAGTAATTTGCATAAAGAATAGATTCACAATAATCACAAAACTGGGGAAGCTGATTAACAAAAAGGGAAAATAATAAAGGACCCAAAATGTACCCTTGGGGAACACCACATTGAATTTGTGCAATATTTGAAACAGCAGACCCAATATTAACAAACTGGGACCGATTAAACAATGGTTCCCAACCCAAGAAGTATCAGCCCCAGAGAACCCCAGCTCAGTCAACTTAGAGCTGACAAGATCATAATAATAAAATAATAATAATACTTTATTTATTAAGCACAATTCAGAAATCAAAGCACTTTACAGAGATAAAATATCATATACAACACACTACACAGTCTAAAATTATTTACAATACAAATACAGATAATCGCATAAAATACCATT
This sequence comes from Neoceratodus forsteri, assembly GCA_016271365.2. Classification (NCBI taxonomy): domain Eukaryota; kingdom Metazoa; phylum Chordata; order Ceratodontiformes; family Ceratodontidae; genus Neoceratodus; species Neoceratodus forsteri. Next base: position 1,062,872,182 of record CM057451.1, on the reverse strand, counting down.
AAATGTTGAAAGCTTGCTGAAACAAGAAAGCTTTTAGTCCTGCTTTAAAGCTCTCCATGGTCCTGCACTCTTGAATCTAACAAGGTAAAGAGTTCCATAGGGAAGGGGCACCAAACATAAATGCCCGGGCCCCTGATGTTTTCAGCCGGACCCTGGGAACCTCTAACAACCCCTCGTCAGTTAAGTGGAGAGACAGCCAGGGCTGTAGGGAATCAGGAGCTCTTGCAGATAGCTTGGACCCAGTCTGTGCAGGGCTTTATAGGTCAGAAGTCCAACCTTGAAGGTGATTCACCACTGTACAGGCAGCCAGTGCAGTTTGCGCAGCACAGGAATAATATGACTTGAACCAGAAGTTCCAGTCAGCAACCATGCCGCAGCATTCTGCACCAGCTGCAAGTGACAGATATCAACCTCCGGAAGCCCCAGGTAAAGGGAGTTGCAATAGTCTAGGCGCATAAGTCAAAAAGGCATGGATCACCGTAGGCAGGTCACCAGATGGAACACGGTGCCTAATCCTGGTGATGTTCCTAAGATGGTAAAAGGAAGACTTAATGACTGTCGACACCTGTGAATGCAGTGTCAGCCCATCGTCAGGTACCAGCCCAGGTCATGCACCCGCTCAGAGGAAGACAGCTGGGCACCCTCAAGCCAAATACCAGAGGCCACAAAATACAGATAGAGATTTGTATCATCAGCATAACAGTGACTCCTCAGTCCATATCATCTTACAATGTCTCCAAGGGGCAGCATATACACTGCAAACAACATAGGGGACAGCACTGAGCCCTGAGGGACCCTGTATGGCAGAGAGAATGGATCAGAGGAAAAGACCCCCGACACCACTCTCTGAGATCTGCCAGCAAGTAAAGATTGAAACCATCAGAGGACTGGGCCAGCCAGGCCACAGATAACCCTCAGGCACTTGCGCAGCACCCCATGGTCCACAGTGTCAAATGCTGAATAGAGATCAAGAAGCACCAAGATGGAGCTGCGCTTCTGATCTCTCGCCATCAGAAGATCATTGAGCACTCAAACCAGGGTGGTCTCTGTACTATGTTTTTTCCGGAAACAAGACTGCAGAGGGTCATAGACATCGTGTATGGTAAGAAGGTTCTTCAGTTGCTAGTCAACTACTTTCTCAATCACCTTCCCAACAAAGAGAAGATTAGAGATAGGCTTGTAGTATGCAAAGCAGTTAGGGTCCAAAGCAGCTTTCTTAAGGAGCAGCATCACCACCGCCTCCTTCAGAGAGCTGGGGAACTCACCTGACTCTAAGGAGTACCACACAATCTTTGCAAGGATCAGGCTGATGAATTCCATACACCCCAGTAATAGGCGTGTTGGGCCTGGGTCCATACTACAGCACGTTGGCCACAAATTCTGGACAATATGCATGATGTCTGAGCTATCCAGCTGTTGAAAGATCTCCAGGAAAATTGGGGAGGAGTGATCACACACTGACCACTGTCAACCCCATAAAGAGCGCTGGACCAGTCTCGGCCCTGATGTTGGCCACCTTATCCACAAAGAATTGAGCAAACTCATCACACTTAATTTGAGAAAATGCACTTCAAACCTGTAGACAGGTTGGGTTGCACAACTGTCTACAGTTCGAAAGTGCTGAGCCAGTCAATTCTGCATGGCAGGAATCTCACCGGACAGGAACTCTGCCTTCTTATGAGTGATTGCCAATTGATAGCTTCGATAATGATCCTTCAATCTAAGGAGGACAACTTCAAGTGCAGATTTCTGCCAGTGATGCTCTAACCTTCATCCATCTCATCTCTGTTCTCTCAAAGTCCTATCAAACCAAGGGGGCCGAGAGCAAAAAGAGAGAGGGTGAACACGGACTGGGGTGATAGAATCCAGAGCTTCAGTAACAGCCTTATTATAGGCCTGAAATAGACTCTCTGGATCTTTCCCTGCCACTAAGAATCCCAATAGGTTTAACACTGCCAATAGGTCTTCTGGGGTCATGTCCCTCAATGGGCAGTATCTGACCATCTCCACAGGGGCAGGCCTATGAGGAGGGGCCTGGATATTGAACCTTACTGTGTGATGATCGGACCATACAACTGGTTCCATTACCAAGTCAGAAGTCTCTATCCCCAGGAGGAAGACCACATCAAGTGAGTGACCATGACTATGAGTAGCAGAGGCAACTACCTTTGTGAACCACAACACATTCATAAGTTGGAGGAAGTCTTGTCCAAACTGCAAGAGTTCATCATCGACCCAGGCGTTGAAGTCGCCCAGGACCATCAGCCTGGGCAACTCAAACATAATGAAGTCTGCAACTTCCTGCAGGAACAATTTCTCACCTCCAGGTGGACAGTAGATGAAAACGATCCTGCAGCCCACACCTGCTACTATTTTAAACTCAAATGATCTGACCTCCTCAACTGGCATACCAGTAAGAACCAATTCCGATTTAAAACAAATGGCTACACCCCCTTCCCTGCAGTACGATTTTAAGTGGTGTATCACCAAAGAACCCAGCAAGGACTGCAGCCTCCAAAATGGGGCTGGCATTGTCATCAAGCCAGGTTTCGGTGATGCAAGCCAGGTCTGCTGTCCCAACAAGATCAGCGATAACTGCTGTCTTGTTCCTAATAGACCTGGCATTGCATAACACCACCACTCTAGTTGGATGGGATTCTAGGGCCGGCCGAGCTATCAGCCCAGAGATACTGGAGACTTTGGGTATGGCAACTAGATATGGAAAATCATGTTCTAGAGGCAATTTCACCCTAGGGTGTCTTCTTGTCTGTACAACCCTGATACAGACATCCCACTCCCCCCCTCGGAAGTTCAGGACCCCCAACCCAGCTCCGCCTCCTGCTGACAATACCCAATGCCCTGCAGCAGCTATAAACCACTGCTGCTAAAGGAGGACAGAAAAAGTGCTGGAGTTCAGAGAGGGAGTAGTGCCTGATCAGGACAGCAGCAGGCCAACACATCTTCAACCCAAACTTTACCCAAACCAATAAAAACAACACACTCACACTCTTCCCAGCCCCAGAAAAATATATACTCACACACATAGATAAAAACAAAATAAAATAATATTTGGGTTCTAATAAACCAAAGTACTCTCACCACTCTGGTTAGATTGATCAAAAGTAGGTCAATCCCCACTACCTCTCACGTAGTAGGATACGATCCAACAAAAAGGAAAACAAATTGAAACTAAAACACAAAATAACTAAACTAAATTTAACTAAGTACTTTTGCTAAATCACAAACCTTCCAATCACAATTCCAATCATAAATCATGCTCTATCAAGTCAAATGCCTTGGTCAGGTCCACAAACAAAAAGGCATAGCTAGCAAGGACTGTCAGCCAACCAGATTGCTTTGCTGTGTCTACCAATGTTATAAATATATTTACTGTATACATAGCTGTGACATCCATGTGATGTGATGTTGGAGATTCATGGTAGGAGTAAAGTGTCACTAATGCACATGTTTGGAGCCACAGCCTTATTTTTCAAACACTAATTTACTATGTTAACTTATACTACTCATATTGAAAAAGGAGTTACTTTCTCAAGTCCAGCTTACTGACTACTATCAGAAAATGTCTTTAAATTATACAGCATGAAAATTGCTAAACTTGTCCATGTACAAGTTTCCCCAGTGCTTCAATGTCATGCTACAGTTTGAATATGCTTTAAGCAAATAAGGATGGGTAGATTACACTACTAAATATTATTAAAAAAAATCATGAAATGATTATTGTATGGAAATGTGGGGCTCTATATGCCATGCCAAGTCATATAGATAGCTGCAGGCATCTGTTTGAAGGGGCTACAAATTTCAGCACAAAAGGTGACAGTGTCCATTTAAGGAAGCAAAAGCACACGCCACCAACATCAGCAAGAGAGAGGCAAGTTGCCTCACCAAATTACCCTTACACCACTCAGCAGTAGTCTAGACTCTCACTGTGTGTCTCTAGGTTTGAAGCCATAGTTTAGTTGGTTGCACAGCAAGTGAGCCAGCACTCATGCATGCACGTCTATGTGATGTCACAATGTCGCACAAGATGTCTAGAGCAACTGCAGGCTCAAGAGGGTAGTCAGGACAGGCTTATTGTGATTACTATAATGATTATCAGAATCCGGATGATGCGAAATTGTGAATAACACATGTTCCTACTGTGATTACTGTTATGTGACCCCACAATAACCTTGTTAACAAGCAACATGGATTCATCTGCTGCAATGGCAAAATCTGCTATGTTTAAAATGATCATCAATGTTGGTCACAGAATGTTCAATAACTGAAAATAATTGAGGAAGGAAACTACTAAGCAGCTGATGATCCCACATGGCATATCATGTCAGCTGACGTAATGCCTGTGGGTTCTGCCACAAGCAGTGATACATACAGTAAGCTTGATACTTTTGATTTTGTTCTGCTCACATTTTATTTATCTCCTTCTGGACTGGGTTGAGGTGAGTATGAGGTTTTCCAGTCTCTGAATCCATAAAACCACAATAGTTTGCCTCTACTTTTCATGTTTTACATCTGAGATCAAATTTTACCTCATACAGTTCACTGTTCTGTGGAACCACCTGTTGTGCAAACTAATGAGGAGAAAATGTTTCTGTGGTTGGCCCTCCAGCACTGTGCAAGGCGTCCATCTACAGTGCTGACATCCCGGGTTTGGGGATGGACTCAGGAGTCAGAAGGCCAGCTGAGGGAGAAGGATTGAGCATCCCAGGGACTGCTTTCCTTCTCCAGGGGAGGGGGGGAGAGTTTCCGGCACAATGCGGACCTCTGCCGGAGGCTGATGGTACTGCTGCAGATGGCACCACACGTTAGGAGGCAGGGTGGATGTTAGCATCATTGCACATCCCCACCCCACCCCCCAAGGAAAAATAGCAGAAAAACATGCTGGCCTCTAATGACGGCACCCACTTCCTCCACCACTCCCACTCAGACAATGGTCCACTGGGGGGAGGTGGTCCTGCCTATGCAACCCCACCCTGGGGGCAAGCCAGGGCTAGAGACCTGTGTTTCCTCAGAGGGGGTGCCCACTCGGTGGCTCCACCCAGGAAGCTACAAGGACTACTAGGGTTTGATCAGCATGTGATTTCTGTTAACATTTATGGGATATACTATACTGCATCCTGCAGTATTTCCCTGCTTGCTCTGCAAACTGCAATGTATGCAATGCTCTGGAATCGAGAGCTAATCAAACCCTAGTAGTCCTTGTGGCTCACTTTCATGTAACAGAAACATTTTCCTCTCCTTATAGTTTGCGCAACAACAGGTGGTTCTATGGAACAGTGAACTTTACTGTATAAGATATCATTCAGTCTTAGTCATAAAACACAAAATGTATTGCAGTTTTATGGATTTCAGAAACTGGAGAACAGCAAACACCACAGCCCAGCCTGGAAGGAGATATGTAAATTGTGAGAACAAAACCACATTACAGACTTAAGTATTACTGATTGATTAGAAACCCACAGGCATTACTTCAACCATGACATCCTTAGCTGGTGGCTGAGGACCATGAGATAATAGTGATAAAGGCACAGGTCAGTCAGAATGGCAAAACTCTCATCCTTGCCACGATCTACCTACCCCCCAAGAAAGCCACAGCAGGCCTTCCCACAATTATGGACGTGATCAGCATCCTTCCAAAGGGGACGGAGCTCGTCATTACCTGGGACTTTAACATAAACCGGGATGGAAAGGAGGCTGCCTTTTCAGGGATCTGATAGTCACCTCCAACCTGACACAACTTGTCACCTGCCCCACCAAGCAGAACTATAAGACAGGAAACAGTACCCTCCTAGACTGGGTCCCAGCAAGCTCACCATCCCGGATCTCTGAGATCACAGTTCTCTCAGACACGCTAACTGACCACTCCCCAATCACCTTCCTGTGGTCTAATAAATTTACCAAAAGCCCACTCATCCTCATTGAAAGCAGGGTCTTGAGGAAGGGTAAACTTGAAGCCCTCAAATCAGCCCTTGCCCTACATGACTGGACTCCTATCGACCTGGCGCCTACCCTTGATCAGGCCCTCAGTTACTTCATTAAGGGCTTTAGCTCTATCTGTGACATCTATGCCCAGCTCACAAAAAGAAACATTTGGGGGCAGACAAATGGCTGGATAGATGGGGAGCTCCTCTCCACCTGAAAGAAAGGGAAATACTCTGGGAGAAGGCCAGAAACACAGGTAGCAAGCATGACTACCAGTGTTACAGAATCGCCAGGAACTGCTGCACCAAGCTAATCCGGCTCGCCAAAGCCAGCTATCATAAGGCCCAGCTTAGCAATTCTTGGGGTGATGGGAAAAGATTCTGGGATAATATCAACAGCATCCTTGGAAAGGAGGACAAGAAGCACTCTCAGCTGCTCAGTATCAGTAACATCCCCACTACAGACCCTCTAGCTATTGTGGAGGCCTTCAATAAGACCTTCACTGATCTTACTCCAGTGCTACCACCTGCCTATTTTCAGCCTGGTTTGAACCATTCCAACAATGTATCTACTTACTCGACCTTCTACTTTAAAAGGGTGACAGTGAAGGAGGCCCGAACTATGGTTAAGAAAGTACTAGGTAAGACCAGACTGGGCAGTGATGGAATAGACATGAAACTTCTGTCCCCCACCCTGGACATTCTTATAGTGCCCATTACCACGCTGTACAATAAGTCCCTGGCCCTTGCCCAATTCCCGGAGGTTTGGAAGCAGGCCCTAGTTATGCCAGTACATGAAGGAGGTGACAAGTCTCTGGTAGCCAACTACAGACCCATCTTGATCCTCTCCCCACTGTCCAAGGCACTGGAAAAGATTGTGGAGGGTCAACTCATCGACTGCCTCAGTAAGTATAATCTACTATGCCCCAAATCAGCATGGCTTCAGACAAAATCACAGTACCACCATTGCCCTGCTGGACTACACGGATTATGCACATAAGGCCCTGGATGAAGGCAGACTGGTGGAGTCTGTCTTTGATACAGTCAACCACCTCCTGTTACTGACCCAACTGCAAAACATGGGTGTGCTGCCCAGTGCCCTTTGCTGGTTCTAAGACTACCTGATACAGAGAAATCAATGTGTCAAAATTGGGTAAACAGTATCCAGCACAAGAGAGGTATCATTAGGGGTACCCCAGGGATCAATACTGGGGCCCCCACTCTTTAGCCTCTTCTTAAATGACCTTCCCACAGCCTGTGACACCAAACTCATACCATATGCAGACGATGCTGTGCTCCTGAGCAGCAGTACGTCTCAGGCTGTCCTACAATCTGAGCTGCAGAACTCCCTCTCCAAACACGAGAACTGGTTCTGTAGTCATAAGTTGCTACTAAACTACAAGAAGACCAAGGCCATGCTTATATCCAGCCTCCACAACAAAAATAAGTAACACCCCCTCATCATCTCCAACTCATGCAGTGAGCCACTGGAACAAGTCCACTTGTTCAAGTATCTGGGGGTCATAATAGATGATACCTTCACATTTGTGCACCATATTGACTCTCTGGTCAAGACAGTCAGTACCAAGACTGGTGTCCTATACAGGCACAGACAATACCTCTAAGTCCACAGCTCCATCATATCTACTATTGACTATGGACTAGTGGTCTATGGTGCAGCAATGGATACAATACTCAAAAGGGTTCAGACTGCACTCAACAAAGCCTGCAGACTCATCCTGGATGCTGAGTGTGACACTCACACCCGTACTCTGTACCAACGTGCAAACTGGCTGTCATTAAGAAACAGGATCAAATTCCAGACTTGCATCCTAGGGAAGAAGGCTCTAGTGGGTAAAATGCTGCCTTGTGTAGACAATTTGATCAAGGCAGCCAACTTGTCAGGTCACCAGGGGGAGGACTAGAGGGGCATTGGCTATCTCCTTCCATCGCACCTCACTTGGGCAACTTGCATTTGCCTTCCGGGCCCCCTGTGGATGAATGAACTCCGAGGGCACCTCCTGGCCAGCAATTGTCTGGCCCAATTCAAAACTGACCTCAAACAGCACCTAATAACACTCTCTAAGTGCACCTGCCCCTATGTCCAGCCACACCTGTTCTCTCTGCCCCCAGCAAGCACTAGGCAGGCCTCAGGTACCCACTCCCTCTGTCCCTTCTCATGACTTGCCTCAGCAATCAGTTCACGTCATGCTCCTTTGGCACCCACCACCCAACCTTCCCCCTCCCCAACTCCCAGTCCTGTGAGTTTCCCTAACAGTCACTACTAGTGCAAGCTGTCTGACCATGCCCCCTCGCACCCCACCATTTACTCGAGAACGTCTTCTCCACTCAGACTCTCCTCACTCCCCCATTTCTCCCTATACCTTATCGCCCTTCTTCCCCTACCCTTCACCTCCACCACAGTACCTACCTCTCTCTCATACCTTCTTTCTTTACCCCACTGCCAGCTATCCCTGTCCCTCTGAACTACTGCCAAGGCACTTTGTGGCTGCTTGTTCCCCCACTCCCTTATAAAGGGTTTTTCTTGTTATTTTAACTTGCACCAATGTTTTGAGTTATTCTGTAAGTTCTGAATCCAGCTGTATCATTCATTGTGATGTACCTTTGCTTTCTCCTTTTGTACTTTGTTTTGCAATCTATGACGTGGAACCTTTGTAAAAGTGCTTGCTCTCAAAAGTCTTTTCTGAATCACTAAATAAATAAAAAATAAATAAATAAGCAGTGTAGGAGCTGATTGTTTCTGGTGGATCAGGGTGGGTTGATTGTTTCTGGTGGATCAGGGTGGGTCCCACCACCCTACCCCTTTCCCACTCACACTTAGCATCACACTTCCTTTATAGACTGGGTGCTCTGCCATCACTGCCTTGGGGCTGGTCCACATTGGGTACAAAAGAAAAACATAAAAAATCTTCCCCTTTCCTTCATCCACAATTAGGTAACTAACCCCTTTTTTTGCTTCTTTCTTTTGTCCACATTAGATACCTAACACCCTCACCTCTTTATTTAATCCAGAGTGGATTAATACTACCCACATGTGGGAGTCTAATCTCAAGTGCAGGCTGCAACCTTGTCACTCCATACCTAACAGCTACCAGATATGGATTTCATAAACTTTAACACCTGTGGTACCATCTTCACCAGGACATGTATCCTAAGGGTAGGACACTGTTCCACGTGCCTTGTCCTAATGGACCTGGAGTCACAGATACATGCAGCATGGGCAGAGATAGATTTTCTCCACTCTGAACTCCACCTTGCTGCACTAAACAACTCAACAGCAACAAATATGTTCAATCCACCAAAACAGGAACCCTTACCATAGAGTAATCAGGCCAGGAGCCTGGCAACTGGTCAGGTACCACAAATAAACTTCCAAACAAACCAGGAGTGGATACCTAACAAATCCAGATATCAAATAGATGCACACCACTATCTGCCACAACCACAGACAAGGCAGATAGTGAGGAGTGTAAGGCCCAGTCACTAAATTGGGAAACAGTCTCCACTGCGAACAATGCAAAAAAGGACAGTAAAGCACCAGTATTAAAAATAAGCGACTCTATGATAAGGGGTATAGAGTCCCATCTCCAGCAGCTTGACAATGCTATGGTTTTGGTCAGATGCCTACCGGGGACATCTGCATGGAGGGACACAGACAGGATAACAAACATTGTGCGTAAGGCAGACCCAGACACAAAAGTCATCCTCAACATAGGCACAAATGACCTATTCAGTCATTTCATAAATGAAACAAAGCAAAATCTAACAAGGTTCAGCAATAATTTATCTTCTATTTCATCCTCAGTCTCTTTCTCTGAGATTGTACCTGAGGGGAGGAAAGGCGGCAGCAGGCAGAGACTCAGGGAGACAGATATCTTAGAGCTAAACACTTGGCTGAAGTGCTGGTGCCAAGAAAAGAGGCACCATTTTGTGGGTAATTGGCATAACTTCAGGGAGAGGGAGTTTTTCAGATTTGATGGCCTGCACCTAGTGGTGTCTGAAGTGGATGAAATTCACGTAGCGAAGTGATTCGCGGAGTAAAGCGAAATCTGCAAAGTCCTCCGCAACACAAAGCGGAGTACTTTGCATCATAACGAGGAATGCGAAGTCCATTGAAACCAATGACTTCACATTATTCCACCTTCCCCAAACCACTTCTCCCCCAATTTTAAGGCGAAGTGCATTGAAATCAATGTACTTCGCATCACTTTGCCTTGTTATTGAGCTTCAAGGTGAATTTTGCAGTGCTTCATGGGATTGCAGGTCACATGGGCTCTAGATTATTCTGCACAGCCTCAGTTATGTGTAATGTGTGTGTAGTGGAAGATGGAGACAGTTTCTTCTCAGTGCTATGTGATTCAAATCCTCTAAAAGCTGTTAAAAAAGCCTTTTTGAGCCTTTTTTTTTTTTGCTCAAAATTTAGTACATCAATTGTAGGAAACGCTCCTGTGCTCATATCATTGAGTGTTAATTGTTTGTGTGTGGATTTTGAATGTTAATTTAGAACAGTCAGTCTGTGTACTGTAAAGTATGCTTTGGAGGAGGGGCGTATCTGTGGAGTAGGTAGATTAACTGGGAGAAAAATGCAGTCTTTCTGTTTTGGTTATATTTTTCTTGTATAACTGTTATTGTACACAGTAATATTTTCAGTCATTCTTGACATTTATTTGCTGATTGTTGTGGTGCAGCAGTGTATCATTTCAGTTTGTTTAAAACATTTGGTTATATCACTAAAGGTTTTCAATTTGCTATGCATTACTTGCAGTGTGTGTGAGTGTGTGTGCGACGCATGCCATTAAATCAGATACCTTTTATTGTGCCACAAAGTAATTGTGGCAGTGTGAACGTGCTATCCACCACACCTGCATGAATTTTTTATACTGCTTTGTGGTATCTTTAGTGGTAGTGGACTGTTACTGCCGTGCACTACCCCCACAACCGGCAAAAGGTATTCTTTTCCAGATGTGGATTTGTGACTTATGAGCACTGGTTAGATGTTGTTGTGCCTTTGCATCTGCATCTCTTGAGTGGGCAATGCAATCTTAATCTGTCTGTACATTTGCAGTATACCGTTAATTCTGGGAGACTTTTCATTTTTTGTTACCCTCTCATTTCACTTCATCAGCACTGGGAAATTTTCTGAACACAAAATAGTAGCATTTTAGGAATGCAAATTAATTCTGCTGACTGTGTATGACCACTGTGCGCATGACTGAGTGCGCCATTAATTCTGGGAGACTTTGCATTTTTTGTTACCCTCTCATTTCACTTTGTCAGCACTGGGGAATTTTCTGGACACAAGACAGTAGCATTTTGGGGATGCACATTAATTCTGGTGACTCTGTGTGTGAGGGGCTGCCAATATTGTTGTCACTTCACCTTACTTCATGTTAAGGCGGAATGATAATGCGAAGTAATAATTACAAGGCAAAGTGAGCCTTTTGCGATGGCCACTCCACATAGCAGAATGACAACGCAAAGTGGCCTCTTTGCATTCACTTCGCCGGCAGAATTTAAATTCGCTGCATCTCTACCTGAACCTTACAAAGGAAGGGACAAGGGCATTAGGCCAAAGGTTTGATGTCCATCAGAATCACAATTGGATTGGATAGCGATTACAGAAACTTGGTTCATGTGAACCCCACATGGGATGTTATGATACCTGGCTACACTCTTTTTAGGAGGAATCAGGAAGGGAAAAAAGGGGGTGATGACTATATACATAAGGGAGGGTATCAATGCAACAGAACTCCAAGACAAGCACTGTAAGGCTGAGGCCCTATAGGTTACCATAGGAGCTGGAGAAAAAGGCCCCATCTGGGTTGGGGATGTCTACAGACCCCCATCCCAAGACAATGACACTGACAAGGAGCTCCTGGAAGCCATCCTGATGATGCCTGACAAGGGTGAGCTACTTCTAGTTGGGGACTTCAATCTTCCTGATGTGGATTGGTCCTCTTACACAGTATCCTCAGAGAAGAGCAAGGAATTCCTCCATACACTGTGAGAGGCAGGATTAACTCAGTTAGTGCACTCACCCACCAGGAAGAAATTAATCCTAGACCTGGTACTCTTCAACAGTTCCAGAATGTCAAGTGTTCACATAGGAAGCCACTTTGGATCCATTGACCACAGATCAGGATGGCTAACAGTTAGCAGAACAGAAGCCAGATGCCACACGAAAATCAAGGTAATTGACTTCAGGAAAGCAAACTTCCTGGAAATGAAATCCCAGATCAAATTCTTACTACAAACCAGTACCAAGGGAGATGTAGAATATAGTTGGAAAACCTTGAAACATGCTCTAACTACAGTAATGGAGGATTGCACAAAACAGATCAGCAAATCCAAGAAGAAGAGGAACCCACTCTGGTTTACTAGGGAGGTAGCAGCAAAGATTAACAAAAAGAAAAGAGCATTCAAGCAATACAAAGAAACGAAGATGGACAGTGACAGGGAGGAATACAGAAATAAACTCATTGAGTCTGGGAAGGCAATTAGGATTGCCAAAGCACTGACAGAGGAGAGAATAGCAGAGGAGGTAAAGAAGGGTGATAAGAATTTCAATCGATACGTAAGAGACAAGAGGAAGAATAAGGGGGGGAATAGTCCATCTAGCATCAAAGGAGGGTCAGCTGGTGGAGAGGGATAAAGATAAGGCAGACGTACTGAATAACTTCTTGTGCTCAGTCTTCACTATAGAAGACAGCAGCAAGGATCTATGTTAAGTGGCACTGGGCAAAACAATAATGTGTTAAACATGAGCCCCTTCACAAAAGAACAAGTCTTGGAAGAGATGGGTAATTTAAAAGTAGATAAGGTAATGGGTCCTGATGGTATCCACTTGAGGGTCCTGAAAGAATTCAGGGAAGAGACTGCCACACCACTGGCTGAACTGTTCAATAACTCACTAGAAAGTGGTCTAGTACCAGACGATTGGAAAAGGGCAACAGTTGTGCCCTTGCACAAGAATGGAAGCAGGGAAGAACCAGGGAACTACCAACCTGTCAGTCTAACCTCAGTGGTGGATAAAATTCTGGAAGCATTGCTTAAGGAGAGGATAGTAGACTACCTAAGGGAAAACAGAAGACTTGACCCAAAGCAGCATGGGTTCACAGCTGGGTGCTCATGTCTAATGAATATGGTGGACTTCTTCGATTGGTTATACAGAACAGTGGACCAAGGTGGTACAATGGATGTGATTTACTTAGATTTCAGCAAAGCTTTTGACAGTGTTCCCCACAGGAGATTAGCAAAAAAGTAGAGCACACATGCATAGACCATAAAACAGTTAGCTGGATTAAGAACTGTCTTCAAGATGGGTCACAGAGAGTCCTTGTCAATGGGGCATTATCAGAGGAGGGCAGAGTAACCAGTGATGTTCCACAGGGGTCAGTTCTTGGCCCAATCCTCTTCAACATATTCATCAGAAACATTGCTGATGAATTTCATTTTTCATTTCATTTTAATTTTTATTTATTAACCGGGCTAGGACTCTGGGCCAAAGCCCTTTTTCAGGACCGACCTGGAACACAAAAACACAACAAACAACATTAAGACAACAATTATACAATTTTACAAATTACATAAACACTTGGACTGGGCTAGAAAATAATTTTTAAACTTTGCCTTAAAACTTGAGTAAGATTTAATTACCCTTAATGCAACTGGCAGCTAGATTTGAGGGGAAGGTCTCTCTGTTTGCAGATGATACAACACTCTGCAACAGTGTAGATACAGATGAAGGTGCCTCTGGGATGGAAGGATATTTCAAGAAATTAGAAGAGTAGTCAATAATATGGCAGTTAAAATTTAACACCAAGAACTGTAAGGTGATGCACATAGGTAAACTTAACCCAAGAAAGACATACACACTGAATGGGCATCAATTAGAAGAATCAAAGATGGAATGGGACCTCAGAGTAATTGTTACTGATGATCTGAAAGTGGGGAAACAATGTGAAAAAGCAGCACAGAAGTCCAGTGGCATCATTGGCTGCATAGGTAGAGGGATTACAAGCAGGAATTGCGAGGTAATCATCCCACTGAACAAGTCCTTGGTCAGGCTCCACCTGGAATTCAGCATGTGGTTCTAGAGGCCCCAACTTAAACAAGCATTTGTCAATGCTGAATGTTTGCTTGATGGCATTGGCATTGGTAGTGTAGAAGTTACAGAGCTGCATAATAGGAATGGCAGCGAAGTATTGAACTGAAGCCAACCCCACCACCACCCTGCAGAGAGTGACAGGCATTGGGGTGTGCCTTTGGGTCATCAGGCATAACAACCATGCCATTTCACCACACCCTACCCTGCAGACACTGACAAATGTCACAGTGTGCCTTGGGGTCTTTGGCCCTTATGCGCACCCCATTCCATCAGGAAAGACGGTGAGTTGGGTGCGGTATAGGAGAATGGGGTGAAGTTTGGGGCCAAAGTGTCCGAGGCACACCTTGATGCCTCTCACTGGCTGCAGGGTGTGGGTGGGGGTGGAATGGTATGAGCATTACAGGCAAGAATCCCAAGTCACACCCCTGATGCCTGCCATTCTCTACAGGGTGGGGCGTTATGGTCGGAAACCCTAACGCCTCAGGCATTCGTTGGTATTTTCACTCCAAATTCTCAACATTTTTTTTTGTGACCCCCACCTCATGAACAGTGGCAATATCAGTTTGTTAGCCGAAAACTGCTTTTGCACAGTGACTACGGCATTTGGCACCACAGGTGCAAAAACACATTCCGAACAGGATGTGAAAAATGACAGCGGTACTGTTCATGGGGAGGTGTAAAAAATGGCAATGTTGAAAATCTGCTGTGAAAATATTAAAAAGCTGGTGAAGTCACGAGCGTGTAGAAACTGTGCAACGCACACCAGTAATGTAACTAGTTTGGGGATTTTTTTACAGCAGATTGTTAACACAGACATTTTGGGACCTCCGATCATGAACAGTGTCACTGTGATTTTCTTTATCTGTCCCAAACAATGATTTCCCACAGCGACCACACATTTCTGCACTGAAAGTGTGAAAACACATTTCGGCCATGTTGTGGAAAATGACAGCTGTACTGTTCATAAGAAGGTGTGGAAAAATGCCACTGGTGAAAATCTGGACTGAAAATATTACAAATTCATGAACTTACGAGGGTGCGTGGAAACTGCGCAATGCTCACGCGTAACACAGTCATTTTATGGAGTTTTGTCACCAAATTTTCAACATAGCCATTTTAAGACCTCTGCTCATGACCAGTGTCACTGTGATTTTCTTAATCTGTCACAAACATTGTTTTGCACAGACTGTACCATTATGCGCTACATGGTGCGGAAACACGTTGTGAAGCGGATGTGGAAAGAATGACAGCTGTACTGCTCATAAGGAGGTGTAGTAAAATGGCAATGTTGAAAATCTGGAGTATAAATGTGAAAATTTGTGAACTTACGAGCGTGCATAGGAACTCTACAACGCACGCTCATAAAACAGTCATTTTTAGGAATTTTTTCACCAAATTTTCAACATAGCCATTTTAAGACCTCTGCTCATGAAAAGTGTCACTGTGATTTTCTTAATGTGTCCCGTACATTGATTTCGCACACTGACTGCGCCATTGTGCACTACATGGGCGGAAACATGTTTTGGGTGAGATGTGAAAAATGACAGCTGTACTGCTCATAAGGAGGTATGGTAAAATGGCAATGTTGAAAATCTGGAGTGAAAATATTCAAAATTCATGAACTTATGAGCATGCGTAGGAACTGCCAACGCACTCTTGTAAAACAGTCATTTTTAGCAATTTTTCCACCAACTTTTCAAAATAGGCTTTTTGAGAGCCCACCTTATGAACACTGGCAGTGTCATTTCGTTAATCGGTCCCGAAAGGTGATTTCGCGCAGTGACAGCGAAATCACCCTTCGGGCCCAATCAATGCCATGACAGTGAGGGCATTCATGAGAAGGGATCCCAAAAACCCCATGTTGAAAATTTGGTGAAAAGATTCCAAAAAATTCCCAAGATATGCAACAAAGTTGAAAAAACCCTATCTATTACATTATACAGCTTACCGGCATTTCCTCAGTTCGAGGACGGCTTGAAGAGTGCAGACGTGTTCCTGGTCCACCGAAGATTGTTGCACCAAGCTCTGGAGGTAAGTATGGGGTGAGGGGGGTGTGGGAAGGCAGGGTGCACAGTGGGTGGTCACAGGTGGGCTGGGAGAACGCCAAGGGAACATTTTCTTTTTTACAGTTTTTTTTTAATTTTTTTTTTTTAAGGAAGACGACTGGGGACATTTGCCATGCTGGGGTGAACTCCCAGCATGGCAGCTAGAAGGCTGTTTGGGGGGGCTGGAGCCAACGGGGGATTGGGCACCCCTGTCGGCCATACGGATGTGTGCCACACTGGGGTGGGCTCCCAGAGTGGCACCTGGAAAGCTTTTTTTGGGGGGGCGGCATGGAGCTGATGGGCCATTGGGCACCCCCGTCGGCTATACAGTATGTGCGTGGGGGGTGTGCATGAGCACGCAATATGCGTACATGCGTGTTGAGGGGGGGAGCTCTCTTCACTGAAGCAGAGCTCTCCCTTTCAACTGTATGCCACTGCATTTTCAACTGCTGTCATAGACAGCTGGAGCAGTGATTGGAGCACTGCGACCGTGCCTGCAAACACACTGACTGAACTGGAAGAGGCTGACACACCTCTGGAAAACTTGGATGATGGCACTATGTTTCTTGCACATGCGTGCAAGCAAACATAAAAAGGACATTGATCACTAAGAAAGGTTTCAGAGAATGGCCACTAAGATGTTGTAGGTTCTGCATCAAGAATAGTATGAAACAAGATTCAGTGAATTAAACTTATACTCTCTAGAGCAAAGAAGAAATGGGCGGGACATGACAGAAACATTCAAATACATAAAGGGAATCAAGACAGTCCAGACAGGAAACCTATTCCAGGAAAACAAAACAATGCATACAAGGGGGCACAATCTGTGCCTAGCGGGAGTCAGATTCAGAATCAATATAAGGAAATACTTTTTCACAGAGTATGATGGAGCCTTGGAACAGCCTGCCCTCAGAGGTGGTAGCATTGAAGACAGTATGGGAATTCAAACTAGCATGGGAGAGGCATTGCAGGCACCTGAAAGGGCAATAAAACAGGGAGGGGATAGAAATTTTGGGGTAGACTAGATGGATCATGCAGTTCCAATCTGCCAGCTACTTCTTATGTTCTTATGTTATTATGTTAATTGTCACTTCCCCTGTGTAATGTTGCTCTGTTGCATTTTTCTGAGTCATGCCTGAAAATAAGCAACTGTTTTTGTCTAGTGCACTCACCTGGTAAATAAAAACTAACAAAATAAATAGGCATCCAATCTATGCCTTCATTTAAACCATATTTTTGGTTTGTGGAATCAAATCTATCAATACACAGTATGATGCTTCTCTCAACAAAAACTTTCCATCAAAATTTTCACCCCTTCTATCCTTAGATACTTGTTCAATACCAAAAAATCTTTAGGCTGGTAATTGGTGATGGTACTGGGTCAAGATAGGGTGAACTAAACCGCACATACAATACTGCACATGGAATACGGCACATAGTTATACAACAACAAGGATTTTTGTAGAGTACAGTAAGAACTATTACCCCTGTCACTGTACACTTATATATTAGAATGTCAATGACACTGCTGGGGTGGTGCCTGGCTGATCTGCTCCCATGGTGGAATAGCTAGAGCACCTGCCTCTGGCAGCTTTGGGGACCTGGGGCTGTGGTTTGCTTCTACCCATGAGCCACTGTAGTGCAGAGTATTTTTTCTTTTTTTAAAATGAGTTTTACCCCGCTTCAGGGATTCCCTTTTCCCCAAAGTTCATGACCCCCCGGAGTTGATTATTTTAAGTCCGGGGGGTGTGGTGGACAAAACCTCATGTAAGGGGGTGCGGTGGGCAGATCCACCTTGCAAAAACAAAGAAAATCCTGTGGTGTGTGCTGTATTTGTAGTGGTCAATGTATTGTGCCAATGGTATTTTGCTGCATGCTATTTTGCATGAGGCATTGTTGCTGTGCACGTTTTTTTTTTATATGACTTTATAATCCCATGCCATTTGTGACCAACCTACAGAAAATGTCTAGCTATAGAAAACGATACATTTCCCCTCCTACTATAACCTTTATGTTCTTCTATTCTTAATTTTAAGGCTCTAGCGGTCTTCTCTATATAAACCCTAACACAAGGACATTTTATCATATAAATCACTTTTGTGATCTGACAATTTATAACATCTTTAATAACTACTTCTTCCCCTCTGGCCAGGTTTTTAGTTGTTTAAACCTTATAGGTGTTACTGCAGTTGTTACAGTATCCACATTTATAATTACCCTTGACATCTAAATTTGTTAAAAAAATTCCCATCTTGTTCTCTTTTTGGTAACTTATGGTCCGTATGTGTGACTGTCTCCTATGGATCTGTTCTTTTTTGCAACTATCATTGGTGGATTTCTGAAAGTTCTTTCCCAATTAGGCATGGATTTTAAAATACCACAGTGTTTTAAAATAATGTTCTTGATTTTATAACAATAGTAATTATAGGGGGCATGGAATAAAACCTGGGGCCCGATATTCAAAAGTTTGTGCGAGTGCTAACAGGCTTTTGCCCATGCAAACTGGGGTTTGTGCTGGAGCCTCATATCCAAAAGGGGCTATTGCATGGACAAAGAGGGTTAGTGCCCATAAAAAACATAATGTATGCATGCAGGCAAGGGGAGGGGTGTGGACATAAATATGCGCACTACCCATATTCAGCAGCACTGCACTGTACAAAATGGTTTAGTGCAGTCCTTTTGCGCAGCACAAATAATGCTGAACAAAACCCTGACTTAACTCTGGGCAACTCTTGCAGCTGCCAGAGGTAATGCAGCCACTGAGGTGGGTGGCCATGGGTGGGGCACAAGCACCCCCTGAGGTCCCTGGCACTCCCCCACCAATTGCCAGCACTATAGTACATGTATAGATCCCTGGTGCTAGTGATCCCCTGATCCCCAGCCCCTTAGTACATATACACATCCCTGTTGCTAGTGGTCACCCCCCATCCCAGCACTCTACTTTGTAATCACCCTGCCCTATAAATAAGAGGTGTGATCCCTGCCTGTACCTATGGCAACTGGCAGAGAAGGTGTGAAGAGGGCTGTGTTGGTCTCTGTATGGACCTGTGACATCACCAGTGAGGATACAGTGAGTGGGGGGGGGGTGCCATGAAGGAGTGATACTGGATGCCAGGGAGGGATTATTTGTACTTTTGGGTTGGCATTGGGGGGACCACTACCACCAGGGACAGTATTACAAGGTACAGGGCAGGGGATAGGGGCAGGGAGGGCACCACTACCACCAGAGCATGTATAACAAACTGCAGGACTGGGCATCAGGGGAGGGATGGTACCATTAACACCAGAGAATGGATTGCAAAGTACAGGGCTGGGGATTAGGAGAGGGAGGGGACCACTACCACTGGGGAACTGATTACAGGGATGGAGATCAGGAGAGAGAGAGAGAGAGCATCACTACCACCAGGGAATGTTTTACAAAGTATGGGGCTGGGGATTGATGGAGGGAGGGTACCACTACCACCATGGAAAGTATAACAAACTGCAGGACTGGGCATCAGGGGAGGAATGGTACCATTAACACCAGGGAATGGGCTACAAAGTACAGGGCTGGGGATTGGGGGAGGGAGGGGACCACTACCACTGGGAAACTGATTACAAAGTACAGGGCTGGAGATCAGAGGAGAGAGAGAGAGAAAGAGAGGGCACCACTACCACCAGGGAATGGTTTACACAGTACAGGGCTGGGGATTCGGGGAGAGAGGGCATCACTATCACCAGGGAATGGATTATGAAGTACAGGACTGGGCCTCGGGGGAAGGAAGGCACCACTACCACCTGGGACATATAGACATCTGGGACCAGGCTATGGGAGGGGGGCTGCCGCTTTAACCTGCCTTGCTATCTAGGCAAATGAGGAGGAGAAGGAGGAATTAGCATTTATATAGCGCTTTTCATAAACAGTGTATCCCAAAGCATTTTACAAGCAATGCTAGACTGGTAGTGAAGTGACTGAATGTGTAGTGGCAGCCATATCACACATCATCACCCACACACAGCCTGGATAACTTCATGAACCAGTTTATGGGAAGGGAAATGTTGGCCAGGACACCGGGAATGTTCCCTACTCTTTGCGAAGAGTGCCCTGGGTTCTTTTACTTCTGCCTGGACACTCACCAGGACAACACCAGGATGGGCAGAAGGGACCTCAGTTTAACATCTCATCCGAAGGACAGCACACCCCAGCAGCTCAGCACCCCCAAATACTGCACTCGAATGCCAGGGAATTTTAGGTGCAAGTCCAATCCCGGTGTGGGATGAGAACCCATGACCTTCTGGTCCAGAGGCGGATGTGCTACCAACTGAGCCACACTGACACCTGAGCCCATAATGGTGATACAAATTGTCACTTAGTGCCTTGCATGCTCTATTGACTCATTTACATGGGTTCCTTTAAATATTGCAAATAACGCTCCTGCATTATCCATTCTGGTGGCGTACTTTGGGAGCTCTGTCAGGGCAGCGATAAGGGGCTTAGTGCTGGGCTGACAAAGCCCTATATTTAGTCGAATTGTGCTGGTGTGCTATTTGACTGAATATAGCATCTTTAGGCACCCAGGCAAGCACAAGGTGCAGTACAAAGTTTTGCTCTCAGCTTTGCATATATTAGAATATCTGGCCCCGATCCATTTTCTTATCCTTTTCTTTCTCACCTGTTTTTAATAACTCATCTATAGGGGCTTCTTTCACCTTTGTTTAAGCTGCCATTAAAATGTCCTCTTTATATTCTCTATCCAAAAATATGCTATGCATTTCTTTTTGCTTATTGATAATCTGAATCTTTTGTACAATTTCTCTTCGCTCATTAGAGATATAATGTTGCAAAAGCTAAATGTCCTCATTTATGTTTGACAGGTCCCACATTTAGAACTTAAAAGTAATCATTTTAAAATGAAAGATAAAGAGCATAAAGTAAGTGAAGATCTTAGGCCATTATATTAAGCACCTCACGGTAAGGGATCACTAGTGAAGCACATTTACACATTCGGGAGAACTGTTTGGAGAAGTGGTGTAACAAACTAGAAGAGATACCTTCTTTAGAGATATAATGTTATAAAAGCAGAACAGCTTCATTTATGTTTGACAGGTTTTCTGTTTGTAACCATTTAAAATGAAAGATAAAAAGAATATATAAATATATATATATATATATATATATATATATATATACACACACATACATACACACACACACACACACATACACAATAGGGGTTGGAACTTCTAGAGTGTGATAAATGGAGATATCTTCATTGGACTGTGATAAATGACGATTACATCAGCACAGTGATGATTGATAAATGCCATTTATTCATACTGTGCTGATGTCACCACTCACTCACTACAACCTGCATACTAAAAGAAACTGCTTTACCAAACAGTTTCTCTTTCTCACTGAGGCCTGCAAGTTACTCAGTTAGCACTGCAAAAGACACTCACCTGTGTCCCATAGTGTTTCTGAGACTCCCAGCCCATTCAGAAAAACTCACACACACTCAGACCACACACAGAAAGAGCAGAAAGCACACAGAAACAGGAAAACATAACAATACTGCTGAAGCTCCCATCCCTATTGTACAAATAGCACACATGATGTGCAAATCGTGAGCTATGGAAAATATTCACACTCCTGCAGAGTGAGCTCTGAAAACTCTCACATATATGTATATAAGTAAGTGAATCTTTTAGATTATTACGTTATTCACCACTCAGTAAAGGATCATTATTAGAGCAGATTTATAAACTTGGGGACACTGTTTAGAGTGGTGGAGGTGTTTTTGCATGAAAAGTGATTTGAAGAATTTGTTAAAGTGAATAGAAATGTCTAAATTAATTATATATCATTATATTTACAAATGAACAAGTTAAGATGTCTATATCCCCCCAAATTTTTTTACCTCATGGCTAATAGCCCCTTAATTTTGCCATCCATCTTTCTCACTAAAATTGATAAATTAGTAGGCAATTTTAAATGGGATGGGAAACCCCCTAGATTTAATTGCAACAAACTTCGATCACATTGGAAAAGAGGCGGATTTGGACTTCCCTGGTTTAAAGGCTATCTTTGGGCCTTTCGCACCGCACAAACCATTAAGTGGTTTCAGAAACCCTCTTCTCATTCTCCACTTTGGATTTCAATGGAACCCACACTGTCCCCTAGAGGAGTTCTTACTTCCTTTATCTACAATCCCCTCTCCCAAATCTCATCCAACTATATCATCCTCTGTTTTCTATTGGAAGTTAATCCATAAATTTCTGAATTCTAACCCAAAACCTTGGTTATATGCTCCCTTATGGGGTAACCCAGTGCTCACCTTAGAAAATCACTCCATCTTCTGTCATACATGGAGGAATAAAGGCATTTATTTTCTTGGAGATATCTTAGATCAGAACTTGCTCACTCTTAGAGCATTTTCAGATTTGCAGGTTACATGGCAGCTCCCTAAACAAGACTTTTGGAAGTTCTTACAAATTCGATCTGCTTATAAATCCATCTCTAATTATGTGTTTAAGCATACTCTGTTAGACCCATGCATTTCACATTGGATTAATCTATTTGCAAAACTAAGCAGCTCTATTTACAAAGACATTATCGACAGTCTTCCTGATCAGTCCATATCAGCTAAAAATAAATGGAGTAATATCCTTAATTATAATATTTCAGATGCACAGTGGAGTAAATGTTAGTTTCTTGCACACACCACATTTAAAGATGCTTGCAGTTCCGTAATACAAATTAAGATTCTACATTTCTGGTACAGGACCCCCTCTATTCTTCAATGAATGGGCTTTCTAAACAATAACAACTGCTGGTGCTGTAACCAGGCCAAAGGGGATCTACTTCATATCCTCTGGACATGTGCTCCTATTAATAAGCTGTGGTGTAAATTTTTTTTATTTGCTTCCAGAGTCACAGGACAAAAACTTCCCTTCGATCCCAAAATGTTCCTTTTAGGCATCTCTATCTCGAATAATATTTCCCTTTCACATGCACATTTTAGATGGGTAAACATACTTTTTCTTTTGGTTAAGCATTTAATCCTTATGAAATGGAAATCCACTCTTATCTCCTCGTTTTCTGATGCTCTTCAAAGCCTTTCTCAATATGCCTCTTTAGACCATTTATCTCATGTTATTCATGACCGACTCAATGTATATGATCAGTGTTGGCAGGATTACTTTAAATTTATTGATTCCACTAGCTTTCAATGAACCTAATCTTTAATAGCTTTTTATAGTTATTTTTTCTATTTTGCTCTTAGATTAGGGACTATCTGGTTAGTTTGTGAAAAATATATCTCTCCTTGTTTTCATCTCTACTCTCTTCTCTCCTTGCTTTTTCCCTAGCTCTCATTGTGTATCTTTATTTATTTCTACTCCTCCTCTACTGTGTATAATTTTTTTTTGTATACCCATAGGTATCACTTTTGGTAACTTATTGAATGCATTACCTTAGCTTGTTTCAGCATTTATCCTGTATTAGGTTACCCTCCCCTTTTTTTTTGAATCCACGATGCTTTAATAACTGTAACCCCTTTATTCACGTGCTATAATATAGCTAATGTTACATTTTATCATGTTAATGTGTTCATAAGGTCTTTCATTGTATTTACCTTGCATAATGTACTTTTTTTTCCTAAGTGAGCTCCTTTGTATTTCATATGGAGGGTGTTTTCTCACTGTTTATGTACTTTCTTATGTATTCAACTTCAATAAAAAGATAAAGTGAAAAAAAAAAAGAAATGAACAAGAATTGATTTAACTGTGTAATACTGAAATTGTCAGTGTCTGAAAAGTAAATGCAGGGCTGTTTATTGGCTTGCTTTCGAGGATATAATAAAAGTCATTTGGTTGTATGTATATTTTTAATTAATTAATATCAGATTTAAAAATTTCAGATTTTAGCCAGTATTCCCTGAAGAAGGGAATTCCATGAAATGTTGAACATTTATTATCAGGCTGGAATACTTTATTAAATAAATTATAGTGGTGCTATTGCACCTCTATACTTAGGTATGAGTGCTCACTTCTATGTTAGAGACCAATTTTTGTACTTTTATAACTTTGCAACAGTTCAATGGATTTGCATGAAATTGTGCATGCATAATCTCGAGGGTAGGTCTATTGATGCACCACGTTTTGTTTGAATCAGTTGTGTGGTTTATGAGATATGGAGCATAGAAATTTGTAAAATGCACAGTTTTCTCACTGTTTCTTTGTCCACCTGTATCTTAGAACCTGTTTTAAAATTGTGATCTGAAATGTTTAGGTTAGAAAACCTTTGCCTCACAGATGTGCCTTTTGCTGGTTTGGTGAATAAAATGTTAATACACTCCAACATTATTATATTTTGAAGTTCTGATTTTTTCATGGGAAATGATACATGTTCAGCACATAAATGGATCCTGTATCATAGGAGCTAACCCCTTTACGCAGATGAGTCATCCTGTACTGCAGGAGCCTAATGCCTTTTCCCAGATGGGTCATCCTGTGTTGCCAGAGCCTAATGCCTTTGCGCAGGCGGGTTATCCTGTGTCATAGGTGGGAAATGCTTTTTCATGGGTCCACCATTTTGTTTTTTTAGTTAGTGAAAGAAAGAAAACAAAGAAAACACATAAAAGTGAATGGACTTCAAAAAACTAACATCAGAACCTAGATAAATGGGACCCATTTAGTTATAGTCTGATGTTCATTTTTTAAAATTATGGCTTAGCACTCATTATGAGAACAGTGGGATTTTCTGCTGCCACAGCTGGAACTCATGCTACTGGCTGCAGTTTCAGCTGACAGCTGCCATTTGCATGGTATCTAGCGGCACCGTCAGCATCCTCCGATCACCATTCATGTTATTTTATTTTTTTGCATGCACCCTGGTGTGTACTGGCATCTAGTGACACCCTCCTACCCTTCCAATCACTGCCCCCGTATATTTTTTAAATTAATATATTCATAAAGGTTGTGGCTCAATTCTCAGTATAGTAATAAATCAGACACACTTTTTGCAATGAACAAGTATGCCATTAGGTAGGTGCACTTTACTATGGTAAAAATTAGAAATAACTTCAGGAATGCAGCCACAAAACTGGAAATTTCATCACACTACACATTGTCATTGAATATCGCAAATTACCTTTATTTCCAAAAAAGGCAACTTTGAAAAACAGGCTCAAGTTCATTCAGCTCTTTTGCATTTTGTACATATTGCTTCCAAAAGAGATGCAGACAATCAAGCAGCAGTACATTTCAAACATTTCAATGACCTGTGGTCCAAAATCTAACCTAGCTGTAAGCCATTACATTAACGTTGTGTAGAGCAAACTGCATCTCTTTTGTAAGCAACATGTACATAATGTAAGAGGGGTGAATGAACTTGAGTATTTCTTTTAAAGCTGCTTTGATTGGAAATAAAGTTCATTTGTGATATTCAGTGACAATGTGTAGCATGCAGACCTTTCTGCTTTTGCAGCTGCATTCCTGAAGTGATTTCTCTACATTTTTAATTCCCTTGTGTATAGTGTCACCTCCACCCTTTTGATCACTGTCCCCATATGTTGTGTTTATTCCCTGGTTTCTAGTGCCACCCCCACAATTCTGATCACTGTCCCCATATTTTTTGTATGCTCCCTGGTGTCTGGTGGTGCACTTCCACCCTCCAATTGCTGTCCCCATTCATTTCCTGGTGTCTAGTGGCACCCCCACCCTCCCATTTCAGGTAGAAGACTGAAATAAAGAAAATGGTCCCTCGATTACTTTTTTTCTCATAAAAAAAACCTGTGGAAATAAAAACGGTCCTTCGGTTGTCAGCACCTGACCCCCACCTCCCATTCAGCAGCCACCACCCCACATCCCCCAGTACACCCCCCACACCCTCAGTCACCTGAACAGGTCCCAGGTTCAAGATCCACACTGTGATTGAAGACATGTCTTTCTGCTTGAACCAGTGACTACGATATGAGAAACTAAGGTAAATGTGGATCAAGGTATTTCAATAGGGGTTTCAACTTTTATGCATAACTCAGCCATTTATTTTTAATTTTGATCTCAAACTTTCAACATGACCTTTTGGGGAACCCACCTCATGTACAATATGACTGTCATTCCACAACTTCTGCCCAAAAGGTGTATTTGTGGTCACTTGGTGAATTCACCTTTTGGGTGGGATTTATATGATGACAGTCATATTGTTCATGAGGTGGGGTCATAAGAAGGCCATAGAAACATAGACTTTGATGGCAGATAAGGACCGCTTGGCCCACCTAGTCTGCTCATTTCCCTACCTACAGGATAAGCCGCAGATCCTAGTTAACCAACAGCCTATTTCTTCCTAACCCCCACAAGAATTGCCTTATGTCTGTCCCATGCATTCTTGAATTCTCCCACAGTTTTAGACCCACAACCTCCTCAGAAAGGCTGTTCCATGCATCCACTACCCTCTCTGTGAAAAAATGCTTCCTAACTGCCCCCTCATTTTTAAATTGTGTCCCCTTGTTCTTGCATGTCTCTTTTCTGAAAGATGCTACCCTCTTGGACTTTGTTGATTCCACTGAGGTACTTAAAAGTTTCTATCATGTCCCCCCTCTCCCTCCTTTCCTCAAGGGTATACATATTAAGCTTCTTTAGTCTCTCCTTGTATGGCTTCTCTTGCAGACCTTACACCATTTTAGTTGCCCTCCTCTGGACTGCCTCTATCCTGTCTATGTCCTTGCAGAGATGGAGTCTCCAGAACTGGACACAGTACTCCAGATGGGGTCTCACCAACTGTCTGTACAGAGGGATAACAACTTCCTGTTTTCTGCTGGTGATGCCTCTCCCTGTGCATTCCAATATACCCCCAGCCCTCCCTACTGCCTTCTCACATTGCTTGTTAACCTGAAGGTCATCTGATATGTTTACCCCAGGTCCCTTTCCTTTTTTGTTGTTGTTACTACCTCCCCCCATTGTGTAATCTTCCCCTGGGTTTTTGTTTCCCATGTGCATTATTTAGCACTTTGCATTGAATCTAAGCTGCCATACGTCTGACCATTCCTCCAACCTTGCCAAGTCCCTTCTCATCCTTTCCATGCCTCCTAGTGTATCATGTTGAAAATATGGTGCAAAAATCTTTAAAAATAGCAATGTTATGACTATTCATTGGAGTTTTGCTACACACACTCACAACCTTAGAAGTTTTACATATTTTGACCCAAAATTTTCATCATAGCCTTCTTATTGCCCCACCTCATGTATGTCACAGCTGTCATTTGTCAAATCCTGGCAAAAATGTTTTCACACTGTGGTGCGGAATTGTGCTGTAGTTGTGCATAATTCTGTTTTGCCAGGGATTTCAAAATTTTCTCTAAGGTGTACATGAGGTAGGGTAATAAGATGTAAATGCTGACAGTTTTGATCACTGTTGTCATATAAATGGAAGCGCAGGACCCAGAGGGTTCTGTACATCCACAGCTACATACATATATACATAAAGACAATCATGGAGCATGGGAGCTTTGGGCTCTGCGCGCCTACAGCCAAATAAGGACAATCACAGAGCATGGGAGTGCAGAGCTCAAAGGGTCCTGTGTTTCCATAGTGAAATTAGGACAGCTATGGATGGTGGGAGCACATGGCCCAAAGGGCCCTGAGCTCCCATAGGAAATAAGGGTACAAGTAAACTATCTGAAAAAGTCAGGAAATTAATTGCAAAAAAACCCCATCAATGCATCAGTTATGGTTTCTGGGACAAATATATGTAAATATGGTGTTAAACTTTCCAATGCTAACACCCCATCCTCACCTTACTCACACCAAGTGTCGGGGTGCATCCTGATGTCTTCAGTCCTAACACTCACCCCATTCTTCTATACTGTACCCATCTCAACTTATTTACTTATGGAATGGGGTGAGTGTTAGGGCTGATGAATCCAAGGCACACCCGACACCTGTTAGTGTGTGTAGGGTGGGGTGGGGTGTTAGGATTGGAAAGCCTAAAACCACATTTCCTTCCCTTTGTTTTGGCAGCCCTTACTGACAAATTACAAAGTCTTTTGCAATGAATATGTATTATATGTGGTGAGTAGCTTTGTTGTCCAATCTGTTTGTGGATTGTGTTTTGGCTTAATTGGATCTAGCTCCTTCCTGTTTGCTGAAGTCAGTTATGTTATTTTTTACCAAGGTGATCTGAGCCGGAGGTTCATCATTTGAAACTATATGATATCTTTCAACTATCCCACATTTTCAAGGATACCACTAGTTTTACACTTATGTCATCTGCCCTCACCAACTAAAAGTGTCACTGAGGCTTAAAAATAATGTGGAAGCAATGTCACCTGTTACAGTTACGTATATCCTGCAGCAACTAAGATTTACATTGTGCTGACACTGACCAGAACTCACTATTTTCATAACTGGTACACCTATAGTAATTGAGTGTCATGGGAGTAGGGAGTTTCAGGTATCTATTGGTATACATCTGATGTGAAACAAGATGATAATGCATCCCCTTAAGGCTACCTGATGCAGTCAGGACAGACTTATTCAATGGCCTATGCAGCCAGTATACTGTTATGCTTGTGCAACTGTGCTAGTTTGGTTTTGGCCATTCGCACACTCTATTCCAGAGGAATTGCCACCCTGTAGGGATACCAAAGGCAAGGAACCCTTGAAGAGGGTTCCACCCCTAGAAGTGCCGTGGGATGATTCCCATGGCTAAAGGTACCTTAGGAAGGATCCCAAGGAGAGACATGCTGCTGCTGGAGGAGGAGGGGAGGATGGTGGGGCAAAGAAAAAAGTGCTTCAGAAGGAGGCTGAGAGGAACTGCTTATATAGCTCAGGAAAGTGGGAGTGGCTAGCTGCTTGTCCATTGAACTACAGGCCAAGCCTTCCAATTCAATGGTCTACACAGCCAGTATAGTGTTATGCTTATGCAACTGGGTTAATTTTGTTTTGGCCATTTGCACTCTCTATTACTCAGGAATTACCACCCTGTAGTGGTACCAAAGGCAAGGAACCCTCAAAGAAGGTTTCACCTCTAGGGGTGCCACAGGGTGTTTCCCATGGCTAAAGGTAACTTAGGAAGGATCCCCAAAAAGAATTAAGTATTACGAAGCATATAAGCAAGCAGTGGCTGTGGCATAGTAGTAGATAAAGCATCAGGCAGCTTAATAACATAATGAGATGCCTTGATAACGTAATGAGATGCACAGGTTAGCAATAGCATGAGTTCAATGGGTAGCGCTAGAGAATGAGGGGACCTCCTAAGGAGAGAGGGAATGGCAAGTAATGACACCATCCACCTCCATCCAACAGCAGAACCTACCTTATAGAACTAGGAAACACTAACTACAGCTAACTAACTTTTATGACCTGAGGCATGGAGGAGGAAAAAAAACCCTTTGAGGAGGAAATCTCTAGGTTGCCTTCCCTCCAGGCTGGGATATTTTATTTAGTGACAGTTCTGCAGCTGTGATTTGGAAACCCAGTTAAAGGAAGGTGGAAAATATTTCAATCTGGTGGAAAACTCTAGCTTAATCCTCCTAGTGGAAACACCATGGAAGGTTACGAGAGTGCTCTGCAACATCAGGGGCAACCAAGATGAGAGGAGGAGGAGAGCAACAACTGCCGAGGCACTCACCTGGCCTACTTGCCCTAAACACAAACCAGGTGTACTAGGGAAACCACTAAAGTCGATGGATAACCATTGTAGTGGAACCACTAGAGCCAAAGGAGATTGGAGTAACCACCCTTCACAGCTAGTCTTAAATTCTACACCAGGAGCTTCTGTTGCATCAGCTAACAGCTAAAGCCAAACCTGGAGTGAGGACATTCCCAGCTATGGGCGAGGTGAGAAGAACCCCGCCCCAAGTCAGGCATGTTCAAGATGCAGACTTAAAATGCAGAGTGAGACCGTTGGCTACAGGGAAACCCTGCACCAGAATGGTATAGCTGGCATGCCCCAGAACTGATAAAGAGCTGAATGAGCAAATGAACTTTAAGTGCTGAGACCTTGCAACGGTTGGATGCAGTAGTGAGTGCAGCAGACATCCCAGAGGCTGAAGCCGAGGGGATGGTGATAGGCATGAAGCAAAGATTGCGTAAGCAAGAGTGGGCCTACACGTAGGTCAGTAACAGTGTAGCAATACTTGGACCCGCACATAGGTCTGTAAAAGATAGTAGCAATGAAGCTGCACTGTGAATACTGGGGCAAGCCAGTCAGGCATTCAAAAAGCCAATAAAGGTGACACATACTCTGAGGATTTGTCGACTATGGAGACAAGATTTAGAACATAAGTAATTAGCCACACAGGGCCATGACTCCCCAAACACCTCCAAGTCCCCGCCATAGGAAAAACAAGAAAGTGATGGAGGGGCCAAGACCCACATGCAGGTATTGAAACTAGTTGATATCATCAGCAGTAGCTTAGCTGACCTCAGAGTATAACAGAGTGTACAAACATAGAAGCAGCAACTGTACTGGGTACACTGAGTTGTAAACTTCAACATAGAAAGAAAGGAGACACCATGCTCTGAAGCAGCTATCACCTGACAGTGCAATGAAACTGCAGCAATGAGGTAAGTAGAGTGAGTTGAGAGATCATGATTGAGCTGCATAGAAAGGGTTCAGAGTGAGCCTGAATCAGATGAAAACAATTAAATGCAACATGGAGAGCAGCTATGGTTGAGCTGAACACACAGTAATTGCTGCAGTTGCATTGCAAGTAATTTGAGAGTTGTGAGTAACTGAGAGCAAGTAATATGAGCTCTGGAGTAGCAATATGCTAGGTGCTTAGAAACAAAGCCTCAAAACACAAAACCAAAACACCACAAACATGGAGAACAGGGAACAAGGCCCAAAACAAAGACACACAAACACAGAAAACAAGGAGTAATGACAGAAAGAAGCACACAGCTGGAAGCAAAATACAAACCAGAAGCAGGAAAACAAACACAGAAGTCCAGCAGAGACAAACAGAAGCAGCAAGGCAGCGGGGGCAAAAGCCCCAGCCAGCTGCAGAGGATAGACAGACAAAGCCTCTGGACAGCAAAGATAAAAGTGCTTCAGAAGGAGGCTGAGAGGAACTGCTTATATAACTCAGGAAAGTGGGAGTGGCTGGCTGGCTTCTTGTCCATTGAATTACAAGCCAAGCCTTCCAATTGTGATTGCTATAATGAGTCAATTAGAATCTGAATGTTGTGGATTACCCATATTCCCTCTGTGATTACTGTAATGTGACCTCCCACTAACCAGGGTAGCAAGCAACATGGGTTCATCTACCATGATTATACACAAGCCTGACTTTCACATTACTTGACCCCCCCACATACACACATATGTACACACACACAATTACTTTCTCTTCTGCTCCTCAACTCTCTTTCCATACGTGTCTACTCCATTTTATTGACTTGTTACAGTCTGATCCAAGCTCTATGCAGTCCACTTGTCATCAGATCAACAGATCAGCAAATCTATGTAATTGCCCAGTAATATCCCATGCTGCTCGCTCAATACTCTCCTCCATCAGTGACTGACAAATAAGCAAGTAATGTGCACATTCCCTGCAGTGTGTGGGAAGGAGACATAGGAGATCCTAAGTGTACTCAGAAGTTGATCTCAATGGGCGGAGTCATATAATCTGAATTCCACTGAGAGCAGTGTAAAGGTAGGCTGGCACCATTCACACATGCGTGTAGCAGGGAGCACCAGGAGGCAGCCACAGAATTGGAAGTAAGCAAAGAAAGAAGCTTCCCAGTTCTATGGAGACAACATTGAATACAGTGAGCCATGGGTTGGCAGCAACCAGGAAGATCATGCACACATGTGGCTTGAGAGCTGAAGCTAAGTGTTTCTTCTAGTTTAGTGGTAAGTTCTTCAGGCTTTACAGAAAATAAGCAGAGTCCTGCTCTGCTACAATGCAGGCATGCATGGTGCAGTGTAAAATAAGTTGCAGCACAATTTATGTCACAGTTGTGCATTTGCAACTGGGAAGCAACTTTTTAAGGCTGCATGATGTAGTCAGGACAGACTTCTTGTGATTAGTATAATGACTCAGAATCCAGATGAGGTGGGGAGTCACATGATGCAGTCAGCTGAATAGCATGTGTTCCACAAACGCTTCACTCACCTGACTAGTTTCTTCCAAATTTATATAATAATCCCTCCAATATATAACTAAAAACAAGGTCTGACAGTTTACAGGACTTCACCCGGTCTCCCAGAAGAAGGATTTTGGAGAAGAATGGAGGTAGAGATGCGGCAGGCGGCGCCTCAGCATAAGCTGCCCGTCACGCCAGAAAACAGCCTAAGAAGCCAAGGGCTAACTCTTCTA
This sequence comes from Neoceratodus forsteri, assembly GCA_016271365.2. Lineage (NCBI taxonomy): Eukaryota > Metazoa > Chordata > Ceratodontiformes > Ceratodontidae > Neoceratodus > Neoceratodus forsteri. The sequence continues at coordinate 1,062,839,766 of CM057451.1, read as the reverse complement.
CTGCAGACCACTTGCAGCCTGCTTCAGCCTCTCCTTTGGCAGCTGTTGAATCGACCCCTCTTACCCTGGAGCGATTCCTTTCTGAGTTTCAGCCATGCAAGGATGAAATACGTTCTCTTGTCTCTGAGGTTAAGGCAATCTCTGATGCATTAGAAGACACTACCAGGCGTACCTCAGACAACGAAGCCCGCATTTTCTCCATCGAGAAGTGGACAGATAGAAAGGACACTCTCATTACCACAAATCGCAAGACCATTAAAAAATTAGAGAGCAAAATCGAAGATTTAGAAGGGAGAAGTTGTCATAACAACATTGTGACAATTGTAATCCCCGAGAGGGAGGAAGGGACAGATTCTCTAACATTTATGCAAAGATTGCTGATCAAAATAGCTGGGCCCTCTCCCTTCGGACTGACCTACATCTTGGAAAGAGCACATCGCGCCCTTAGGCCTATGCCTCCACCTAATGCTCAACCCAGGCCTATAATATGCCGCTTCCTTAATTTTCAGGAGAAACAGTATGTTTTACAAAAATTGAGAGACATACAGGAAGTTCTGTGGGAAGGCCAAAAGATCAGGGTTAAACAAGACCTGCCTGCAACTGTTCGACAGCACCGATCTTTATTCTACCCGATCGCATCCAAATGCATTGCCTCAGGGACAAAATTTCACATGGTGTACCCTGCAAAGTTCCAGATACAACTGGATGGTTCCTGGTTTTCATTCAAGGAGCTAGATCCTGTATTGGAATACTTTAAACAGAAGTACCCTGCACTGTTCACTGACCGCTGAAAGCCATCAGACATTTACAGGTATTAATCATTGGAAAATAGTGACTTTTAACCTGCTGTTTTCAATATGTATCACTTTATGTCAGCTGGCAGAAGAATGTAATTTTCATTTCAATTGAATAACAATGCTCAAGGCTTTCAGTTGCAGAGTACCCTGCTCTTTAACACCTAATGACCGGATGCCATGGTGAACTTTTCTCAGAGGGGACATTACCTCACTGGATTGGGGAAAAGCATTTACCAAGGTCATAAAACCTTCACACGCTTGAGAGCTCTATCCCTAGTCAGATCGAGTGGTACAGTGGCTTCTCTCTCCCCCTACCTCGATTCCTCTATATAAAGCTCGAGGGATACTTTCATCACCTGGGGGATGAAACCTGAATTCGGCTGCACATGTGATACTTGCACATTTTCTCGGGGAACAAGACCCCTGTGGAACTTTAATATTAATGAGTCCCCACTTTACTTCACTAAACAGGAGTTATATGTGACACCTGCCACAAGGTCCTTGTTTTATCTAGCAGAACTGGTGATACTAAGCTGAAAGGGGCCTCAGACTATGCCTCATCACTCTCCATACAACCTGGAGGAGCTACCCTTGGTCGCAGGTGCTGTGCCTTTTTTTTTGTTTGATGCATGAAGTAAAATCCATAGTGCACGGTGGCTCAGAACTGGCCCAATGTTATTTTTCTTTTCATTGAATTTGATTTATCATTTGCCTTCCTTCCAAAAGTTTTTACTGGCAAGTGAGCGCACAAGGGTACCTGTGAAGGTTAACAGGGCTAGAGTACAAACATGTGCATATTGTTTAATCTGTTTAAGTCAAACTGGGGATAACCAGTAATTTCTACAACTTAATATAGTAATGAAAGTAAGTTAGTTGTGGTCGGGTGAGCGGGGAGGTGGGAGGGTCTTCAGTCTGTTGGTGGTCATGGACCAGTGCATTTGGGGCGTGGGTAGTTCTTATTGTTACATTACAGAGTTTAGGATGCATTTGAGCAAATGGAATGATACTGTTATTTTCTATTTGGACACATGGTTCATTGGGTGGGAAGGAAACTGGAGGGGTAATGGAGGATAATGGTGGGAATTTGGTGGAGGATTCATCAGGACATTCCTCTTTAATGCTTCTAATTTGTGGGAGAGAAGGTGCCAATTAAGAAAGCAATTAACACAAACAAGCTGGTTATACATTGTAGTTGGAAATTTAAGACAGATTTCATGAATAACACTTCAAGGGTATGGTGCAGTCATTTAAGTTTTGTACATGGAATGTTAAAGGAGCAAGACATCCACTTAAACACAGGCGGCTGCTCAAACATTTAAATATGCTACATTGTAACGTAATTCTATTGCAAGAAACCCATCTCCTTCAAGCATAGGAGACCCTTCTGAGGAGACAGCATGTGGGGCAGGTCTTTGCTGCGGGAGAATCCCGTAATAGTAAAGGAGTAGCTATTCTTATCACTAGGGCTTTCCCATTCATATGTGAGCAATGTGTCACAGACAAAGAAGGCAGGTATGTACTGGTTATAGATAAGATCCACTCATATAATATTTAATTGGGCAGCATATATGGTCCCAATGAAGACTCCCCCTCATTTTTTTATGGAGCTCCTTACTGCCCTAATGCCTTTCTCACACATTCCAATGCTTCTACGGGGGATTGGAACATCCCCTTTGACCCCATCCTGGATAGATCAGCAGGCTTTAGGCCCAGGGGGCTCTCTCCAGATCAAAGAGTGCGCAGAGATCTGGTTGATCATATGGGTCTCTGTGACCCTTGTAAGACATTGCATCCTGCTGCAAGGGAGTATACCTTCCGCTCTGCAGTCCATGGCTCAGCCTCACGCATTAATTACTTCTGGATGAGTAAATCTATGATTCACAAGCTAATGAACAGCAGATCAGAAACAGGTACAGGCTCAGATCACTCTATAGTGACTTGCCTCCTCTCTTTGTCTCTAAACTGGGGAACAGATAAGCAATGGAGATTTAATAATCAATTACTAAAGGACAAAAAGGTTACAGATAGTATACTAGCCGACTTAGAATCCTTTAAAGGTAATAACTGGGGCACCACACATTCCCCATCCATCAAATGGGGTGCACTAAAATGCTTCCTAAGAGGAGAATTTATTAAATGGGCAGTGATTAAGAAGCAGAAAGAAACTCAGAAGGCCAAAACTCTCCTGGACCTAGACCAAATAAGAGAAAAAGAGAAATATTTATCTAGGAGCACTCCAGACTCAGAGAAAGAGGCTCTCATAAAATTACAAGATAAATATTCTGAATTACTCAGAGAGAAGGCAGAGTGGGCAATCTTAAAATTAAAAGCATCATATACTGAACAAGTGGAAAAGGCTGGAAGGCTTTTAGCCCTCCAGCTAAAAAAATTAGAAGCTTCAAAATGCATTATGGCTATACAAAAAGACCCCCAAGGATCGCCTTTAACCCATGCTAAAGATATAAATAAAGAATTTGAACAATATTATAAACAGCTATATGCCCACATGTCCAATTGCCCACCCCAACAGAAGGTGGATTCCTACCTAGAGAGCCTCCCTCTCCCCATCTTTACCTATACCCAAATCAAAGGGCTAACTACACCTTTCACAGAAGCGGATATTATCCAAACCAACAAGGATCTCCAATTAGATAAAGCCCCTGGACCAGACGGCTATTCACCTAACTTTTACAAGTTTGCACTCCAGTAGGCTCCATGGCTACTCGCAGTTTTCTCAAGTATGCTAAATGAGACAGACTTAGACCCCAGGATATTGGAATCCACATTTGTTATCCTCCCCAAACCTGGAAGGGACTCGACATGAGTACCCAATTACCGACCAATATCCCTGCTTAATTGTGACCTCAAAATCCTTCCCAAATTACTAGCTCATAGGTTAGAAAAAGTACTCCCCTCCCTCATTAGCCTCAATCAAGTAGGCTTCATGAGGAGTAGGTCCTGTGTGGATCATCTCCATCACCTGTCTCACATCTTCTCTGTGTCCAGAGACTCCCTTCAGGCCATGGTGTTGGTTACTCTGGACGTGGAGAAGGCCTTTGACAGGGTAGACTGGCAATTTTTGTTCAGGAGCCTTCATAGGTTTCACTTTCCCTACAAATTCATTTCTTGGCTACAAACTTTATACTCTTCCCCCACTGCTCGTGTATTTTGCAATGGGACTCTTTCCTCCAGCTTCCCTTTGAAGCAGGAACTAGGCAATGGTGCCCCTTATCCCCCCTGTTATTCAACCTATACTTAGAGCCTCTTATAGTCTCTATACAGACCTCCCCTGGGATTCACGGAATACAATTGGGTTCAACCAATAATAAGATAGCAGTATATGCTGATAATATTTTGCTCCCTATCAGCCAAATTAAACCGTCAATACAAATGCTGCTGCGTACAATGAAAGGATATGGCTCCCTCTCCAACTATGAGATTAACACCGAGAAATCATCGGTCTTTCCATTATATTTGAAGGTACAGGAAGTCCTTGAGTTGGGATTTAATTGGCCCCCAAGTCCATAAAATATTTAGGCTTACACTTATCCATCAGTGACACCCAGTTGCGTAAGCTGAACCTAGATGACCTGTACAAAACAATACAACAAGACTTAAAGTTGTGGCAAGATCTTCCCTTAACCCTATGGGGCCGCGTGAACATCATTAAGATGAATATCCTCCTAAGCATTTTTTTACCCCAAACCATCGAAATTTATGGCTTCCCAAAGTGTGGTTTAAGCACATCCACACTAGCCTATCTGACTTTCTATGGAAAGGAAATCCCCCAAGGCATGCATTCCACAAACTGGCGGCTCTAAAAGCTTTAGGAGGGCTAAAACTTCCTCACTTTAAGGCAGCGCCTCCCACTCCCTTGGGTTCATTGAACTATGTTCACTCCTGGCTTACAATAGAGAACAACTTAACAGTCTCAGTTGGTATAAATCCTGCAGCCCTGCTTTTCCTGAGACCCAAAAATCTACCTTCTACTCTCCGCCAGAACCCGGTGGGTCATTCAGTCTGTACACATGTGCAGCTATGTGCCACTTTAAGATATGAGAACAGATATGATCTCTCAAAACCTATTTTTCAAACCCCCCAACTTTAAACTAGGAGGGAAACTAATCCCTGGCAACTGGATCCCACCTCTCCAAAACTGTGTAGTTCAAGATTTCCGCAGCAAAAAGTCAGGACTGATTACCATCACTGACTTACTAGCAAAATTTGGTCTTGCCAACAAATGGGCATTTCAATTATTTCAGATCTGTCTCATGCTCATAGCATATTACAGAAACAAAACCATTCCTGATGACCCTTACGAGTGGATCTCTGCAGGTAGGCTCTTGGCCTTAGCCCCACATGATGTCTCCTCACTGTATACCCTTCTCCACCCTCTGGTTTTCCCGAAAGTGGATGGCATTCCCAACTATTGGAACAATCTATACCCTAATCTAGCCTCCAAATGGTCTAAAATATGGGAAACTTGTCATAAATTTGTGACACAAGACAGACAGGTGAGGAGGTACAGGCAAAGTGGGCAAGCATTAAGGATACAATACTTGAAGCAACATCCCATTGTGTTAGACAGAAAAGGAAGTGCAAAAGAAGAAGGAAACCACTTTGGTTCTCAAATACAGTAGCAGAAAAGGTCAGAGCCAAAAGGCTGACCTTCAGAAAATATAAGGGAACACAGCGGGATGAAGATAGGAGGCATACCAAACTGCCCTAAGGGAAGCAGGTAAGGCAGTAAGGCAGGCAAAGTCCCAAACTGAGGAAACACTAGCACGAACAGTAAAGAAGGTGACAAGACTTTCTATAGATACATTAGTGAAAGGAGAAAGTCCAGAGGGGGTATTCTAAGCTTAATGGAGAAAAGGGAGCATGTGAGGAGGAGGACCCTGTAAAGGCATCTATCCTAAATAGATACTTTTGCTCAGTATTTACTGAAGAGAAGGTAGGGCAGGGCCCACAGCTCAGCATCATGGACACAGGGGAGGGAGGTGAGCACTACTCCCTTCACAAAAGAAAGGTCCTACAAGAGCTTGCTAAGCTCAGGTGGATAAGGCAATGGGACCTGATGGCATACATCCCAGGGTACTTAAGGAGCTAAAGGAGGAACTAGCAGAGCCATTAGCAGAATTGTTTAGTGAGTCTCTGAGCACAGGAGAGGTCCCAGAAGACTGGAGAAGGGTTTATGTGATCCCGCTCCACAAGAGTGGTAGCAGGGAGGAGGCGGGGAACTACAGACCAGTCAGTCTTACCTCAGTAGTGGGCAAGATTATGGAGGCACCTTAAGGAAAGGATAGTGCAACACCTGAACCATAGGGCACAGGATCCAAGACAGCATGGGTTTACAAAGGAAGGTCCTGTCAAACTAATCTCATAGATTTCTTTGACTGGGTAACCAGAGTGGTGGACCAAGGGGAGCAGTTGATGTCGCCTACCTTGACTTCAGCAAAGCTTTTGACACTGTTCCACATAGAAGATTGATAAATAAGCTAGGTAGGCCTGGGTGGTCAGAAGTTGGTCAACTGGGTGGCAAACTGGTTGACTGGCAGAAAACAGAGAGTGGTGGTAAATGGTATACAGTCAGAAGAGATGCAAGTCACAAGTGGGGTACCTCAGGGATCAGTCCTGGGGCCAGTCCTATTCAACATCTTCATTAGTGACCTCGCAGATGGACTAGAGGGTAAGGCTTGTCTGTTTGCAGATGACACCAAGATCTGCAACAGAGTAGATGATCCAGATGGGGTGGGCAGAATGAGAAGAGATCTGGATAAACTAGCAAAATGGTCAGAAGAGTGGCAACTGGGATTTAATGCAAAGAAGTGCAAAATCATGCACATAGGGAAGAGAAACCTGAAGCCACTTATAGGCTGGGAGGAGTTGCTAGCAGTCACAAAGGAAGAAAGAGACTTGGGCATCATCATCACTGATGACCTAAAATCATCCAAGCAGACCTCTAAAGCAGTAGGTAGGCTAGGGGTGTTAGGGTGTATTAGTAGGGGTATCACAAGTCGTAAGAGGGAGGTAATAACCTCTGTACAAGACATATGGTTAGGCCCCATCTGGAGTACTGCGTGCAGTATTGGAGGCCACACCTTCACAAGGACATTAACCAAATTGAGGCAGTCCAGAGAAGGGCAAACAAATGGTGCAGGGACTGCATCAGAAGACATATGAGGACAGATTAACGGAGCTCAATATGTATACCCTTGAGCAAAGGAGGGAGAGGTGATATGATCGAGACATTTAAACACCTTAAGGGCATAAACAAGGTGAAAGAGTCTAACATGTTTAAATATAAGAAAATTGCAGGACAAGAGGACACAGCATGAGATTAGAGGGAGGCCGATTAAGGGGAATGTGAGGAAATTCTTTTCACAGAAAGGTGGTAGATGCATGGAATAGCTTACCACAAGAAGTGGTGGCTATGAATACAGTGCAGGGCTTCAAACAGGCATGGGATAGGCATAAGGGAGCAATACAAATGACTATGAATAGATAGGTCACTGACAGAGCAAAGGCCGATGGCACATTTATAAGGTAGAAAAAGAAATGGGCAGACTGGATGGGCCTTGCAGTCCTTATCTGCCGTCAACTTCTATGTTTCTATGTTTCTATGTTTCTATGACTACGACTAATGCAAATGCAATTCCTTAATGATATGTATTTAACCCCATATAAACTGCACAGAATGGGAGGGGCAGAGACCCCTTCTTGTAATAGATGTCATAATGGCTTGGGTACCTTGTTCCATTTATTTTGGGAATGTCCCAAAATTACACCACTGTGGGACCTCATTAAAACTAAGATGGATCCCCTATTAGGCCTACAGGAATACTTCACGCCGGAGATTTGCCTGTTAGGGATTTTACAGGTTTTCCACCCATGGTCAGAAATTATCACATTATGTTGATTGCTATGTCTGTTAAGAAAATAGTTCTAAAGTATTAGAAGGACTCCTTTCAGCCTTCATACACGGAAAGGCTGCAAGAGCTTCTTTTCAATCTACTGATTGAGAAAATGATGGCCAGTCTTACCAACCACATGGGAGTATACAAGAAGAAATGGGAAAGCCTACATGTCTTGTACTCACTATAACGTGATGAGACAGAATGACAACCTGCTAACCCAAACTGGATTTAACCATTTTATGCTATTCTCAGAAACAAAACACTATTGGCACTGTAAGGAAGGGTGGGGAGGGAGAATGAGGTGGGAGTGTGTGGGGGGGGTAGGAGAGGGGGCTTTGTTTGTTTGTTATTTTTATTTCCCTGGCTGGATCCATTCAATGTAAACCATTTATGCTGTATATTCATGTAGAAACTTAAAGCATTTTGAATAAAAAAAAAGAATCCAGATAAGGCAGATCACCCTTGTTCCTATCATAAGTACTGTGATGTGACCTCACAGTAACCGTGATAGCTAGCAACATGGATTCATCTGCCAAGATGGCAGGCCACCCTGACTTTTACTTTACTTTGTCAGGTGAAGTGCTGCTACTGCACCCCTCCCCTCCTGATTTCTTCTGCTGGGGTGGGGTGCAGTTCATCTCTTCTTTTACTAGGCAATTCAATGAACTTTCTATTCTGGTGAGTTTCTATATACTATGACTGCTTTGAGCTAGACTCTACTCCTTGTGATCACTTTGGACAATAGTGCAATGTTTCTCCTTCATTAATAGTATTGTAAACACTGTATAGTCCATATTTGTATTATTGTTCTATTATTTTTTTTATGTGCTTAAGATTGCTGTATTTCATTGTCTGGGACTAGAGATGCAGCGAAGTAAACTTCCGCCCTTGAAGTGGTCGCAAAGTAACCATTTCACGCTAGTGTTCTGCTACATGGAGTGCCCATTTTAAACCCTCACTTCGCCACTTTGCATTGTAATTATGACTTTGCGTTGAGCACTCTGCCTTATTCCGCTTTAAGGCGGAGTGCGAATTCACAGGCAGCCCACACACATCACATGGCTTACACAGTGTAGGTCACATGCTTCAGGCATGCAGGCAGGTGGTTACAGGCTAAACCACTCTCCAATGTGGGCTGACTTACTCTTTTTGCATGGGGTGTGACAAATGGCTTGGCTCTGTGAATGGCTGGGGGTGGGGTTGGGTGTGGATGTGTGATGAAAAAGGGTGCACAGGTGACAAGTCCACAAATGAAGTTATTTTCCCCTTTTTATATACAGGGGTTGATGTACCACTTGCACTAGACATACTGCAATGACCACCGCCACCACCACTGCTACTCTGACTACCACTTGACAAGATTTCTAAATCATAATCCTCCCCCTCATCATGCCTGTAGTAATCCTCTGGTGTTGTTTCATCGCTACTGCAGACACTCCTACTTGGTCTTACACTCATGGAAGTGGATAACATGCTCACTAAGGTTGATGACGAGGGTGAACGCCCCACTATGGCATTAGCTGCTATTTGGTGCCGGGTCCATAGTGCCATGTGCCTGTTCTTAAGATGTGTATGCTGGCCCCTCATGCCCAGATGACTCCCCTTTTTACCTTGACTCACACATGCATGGCAAAGCTGGCAGACTGCAACTGACTCATCATTTGCATCTTGGACAAAAAAATCCCAAACAAGGGTTTGCGATCCCCTACTTTTAACATGTCCCTGATGCTGCTTATTGGACTCGGGTTTTTTAACCCCTGAAATGGGGGGGGGTGCTACATGATTTTTCAGGCTGGACACACTTGGACACGACTACCTATGATTATTGCTGGGTCATCATCATTATCATCAACAGGAATCACTAAATCACAACTTTTTTGAGGAGGGGGGGATTTAACGCCGACAGACCCAGACACAGCCACCTTGACTTTCTTTTTCTCTGGTTCCCAACAGGGGTCACTGACATCATTATCATATTCATCAACATCATTAGCATCAACCTTTTTAACTTGGATGCTGACACGTGGAGAACATGTTCCAACCACAGCATGATCATCATCATCATCACCTGATATTTTTGTGCCACGCTTTGAATCACTGGATGACGAAGGCATAACCTCAACAGTGCTGGAAGAAATCTGACATTGTGAGTTATTGTTGCCAGGATCAGAATCATGTTTGGCTATCATGGGGATGTTAATGGGGCGTATGACACATCATCTACAGTGTCAGTCACAGCATTAGACTCAATTGTATTTTTTTAAAATGGTTAACTGGTCAGAAGTGGAACTTGAGGCAGCAATACTCATGCCAGCAGAAACTGCACTAACACCACCAGCTGGGACATCATCTCCTCCAACTATGAGAGGAAACTACAGATTGCGCTGTAAAAACCGTTGATGTAGAAATCCCTTTACTGACATCAGCTATGCACTTCTACGTACTACCATGCCCATGGACAATCTTGCCACTGGCAGCAGTGCCATGGCCAGAAACAGCTTTACTTGCATGTCTCTTTGAAGGCATTTTGGGTGATCACCAAGAAAATTCTAAACAAATTTAGATTTCTGAACTTTCATTCTTAGCCGGTGGATGTGAAGCCATAAAAACACAACAGCTGTGGCTTGCAGATGGAGACTGGGCACTAAACAGATGCAAAAGCAGAGAGATTAAGATTGCACTGCACAATCAAGAAGAGATGCAGACGGAAAGTCACAACAAAACTTTAACCAGTGCTCACAAGTCACAATCCAGTCTGGAAAAGATTACTGTTTGCGGTTTGTGGGGGAGGGGAGGGGGTGCAGTGTGCTGCAGTAACAGTCCAAAACCAAGATACCACAAAGCAGTACAAAATCACGCAGGTGCGGTGGATAGCAGTTTCACACTGCTGCAATTACTCTGTGGCACAACAAAATGTGTCTGATTTCATGGCAAGCATCGCACACACGCTCACACATACACGCACACATACACACACACACTACAAGTAATGTGTAGCAAATTGAAAACTTCAGTAATATAACCAAATCTTTTAAATAAACAAATTATGCACTGCTGCACAACAATCCAGCAAAAAAAGTCAAGAATTACTGAAAATATTAATGTGTGTACATTAACACAGTTATACATGAAAAATATAACCAAAGCACAAAGACTACCTTTTTCTTCTAGTTTTAACCTACCTCCACCACAGATATGCCCCTCCCCCAAGCACACTTCAAGTGCCTGTCAGTACACAGTCTTAATGTTCTAAATTAACATTCAAAATCCACATGCAAACAATAAACACTCAATGATATGAGCACAGGAGGGTTTCCTACAATCGATGTACTAAATTTTGAGAAATAAAATTACTCAAAAAGGCTTTTTTTAACAGCTTTTAGAGGACTTGAATTGCACAGCTCTGACAGGAAACTGTGTCCGTCTACCACTACATACACGCTACACAGAACTGAGGCTGTGCAGAACAATCTCGAGCCCGTGCGACCTGCAATCCCACGAATCACTGCAAAATTTGCCTTGGAGCTCAGTAATAAGGTGAAGTGATGCGAAATACATTGATTTCTATTAACTTCGCATTAAAAGTGGTGCAGAAGTGGTTGGGGAAAAGCGGATTAATGCAAGGTCATTGTTATCAATGGACTTTGCATTCCTCATTATGATGCAAAGTACTCCGCTTCACATTGTGGATTACTTCGCAGATTCTGCATTACTCTGTGAATTGCTTCATGGAGCAAATTTTGGCCACTTTGCCCGTCTCTGTCTGGGACACAAAAGGTTGCACATTTCCCCTCTTGGGCTAAAATATTGGCATGTCATGGACTCTAGTTCCCCACTAAGAACTTAGGCTAACACCCAATACTGACATTTTAGTGCAGCATTATGGGGTGCTGCACTGTTGAGATGTCGTCCTTTGGATGATGAGATATTGAAAGATGCTTTCTGTTTATATCTGATGGCTGCTCAGGTGGAAGTTAAAGAACCAATGGCTTTTATTGTAAGAATGAGGGGTGTTTTCCATGACATGCTGACCAATATTCCCTGAGTCAATAATGCAGTTCTATGTAACCCACCCCCTAAACATAACACCTGCTGTAGCTCAGTATGCATTTCATGGTCAATTGTGTCAATGGCTTAGCAGGTAGCACACTCTCCTCTGAGGCTAGGAGATCAGAAGGCTGTGGGTTCTATCCCCACATCAGATACTTGGGATAAATCCCAATACTGACACTGTAGTGCAGCATGGGGGGGTGCTGCACTTCTGAGGTACTGTCTTTCAGATGAGACGTTAAACCGAGGTCCCATCTGCCTGTTCGGGTGGATGTTAAAGAACCCATGGCACTTCTCGAAAAGAGTAAGGGAATTTCCCTGGTGCCTTGGTCAAATTTTCCCCCATTCACTAAAAATACTACCAGCAGCTTAATTTGGTTCAAGATCAGTTGGCATTCATCTGTATCCCCGTCCCCTGGGTAGTGTCTGAAAATAGGCAGAATTTGTCTATTGCACTTACCTGGTCAAAAAAAACTAAATAAATAATTACAAATTATATAAATATGCTGTATATATAAATCCAATGAACAAACATTACAAAAACAAGAATTAAACCATAGTCTTTTTGTTAGGAAATATTGTATTTTGGGAATGGATCACAACTGACGGCCAGCTGTAACCTGCCATTTGCATCCCATTCTAACCACCAGCTGCCCTCATCAGGACTTGTATAATTCCAGAGGGTGGAGCTTAACAAAGCCAAGGAAATGAGACAAAGGACTTTGTTGTGAAGCCATTTATCAGCTTCAGACCAGTGTTGGATGCCAGAGGGTTGAGAGAATAGCCACCGGGCACCCATCTGCTACTCGCGCCCCCCCCCCCCAATCGCCTTCTCCAGTGGTCCCTTCCAGAGGAAAAGGGCTGTCTTGTTCCCCCAGCAATGGGCTGTACTCATCCAATCAGAAAACTAGCTCAGGACAGAGGGTGAGGCACAGTGAAGTTTGGGAAAGGAAACAAATGACTTTGCCATGAAGCCATTTGTCAGCATCAGACCAGCACCAGATGTCAGACAGCCAAAAGAGCCACAACCAGACACACTTCTGCTGATCTCCACCCCAGCAATTGCCTCCTCCAGTGGCCTTTCACTGAGGAAAAGGGCTGTCTTTTTTCCCCAGCAATGAGCTGTGCTTTCTTAATCAGGGATCTAGCTCACGACAGAGGACGGGGTTTAATGATGGGTGGGAGTTAATGATGCCCAGGAAAGGAGACAAAGGACTTTGCTGTGAAACCATTTGTCAGCTTCCGACCAGAACCGGACATCAGAGAGTCGAGAGTGCAGCCACCAGACACTCTTCCGCTGCTCCACCCCCAACGATCACCTCCTCCACCTCCACCTAGGAACACAGGCAAGATGGCAGCCACACTGGGCTGCTGCTTGCAAGAGATCTGAACTGAACTGAAAAACGTTGATTTCTTTCCCCTTTTTTATTTTACCTTCTGTGGTTCAGGAGAGTTAAATTAGTTTGTTTGCTACTTTTGTGACTGTTTCAGTCCAGAATCCTAAATTTTATCTGATATTTTAAAAAGAAGTGCAAGGTGTAGGGATAAAGTATTAGGTAGAGTGAGGACAGTGAGAAAACTTGATGAGCTAGATTTTTTGTTTTGAGGTAGGGTTTTTCAAGTGCTACCTACCGTTACTGCTGAGGAACCTTTGAAGGACTGAAGTGACCAAGGAGCGAAAGAAGTGTGGAGCGAGCGGATGATTTCTGAAGATCTGTCTGGGAGTGGAAGCTTGCGGGTTGGTTGCCGATTAATTTCTGCTGTTGCTTTGTACCTTCGAGGACATCCGGTCTGGACCTGAGGGATGCTCTAGAATTCCCTGATTTCTACCACATGGGAAAACGGCTGGCGTTTGTATGTCACAAGATGAGTCGGTATCTAGTAGCATAAAGTGTAGTCTTGGACATTTTCCTAGTGTGGATAATTGAGGGTCGGGTTCTTGCTCAGTGCAAGTGACAGTAGCGACGAGTTCCGACCCTGGACAATTGCTGGCATCACTTGCTCTGGTCGAGGTTTTCCCCAGGGCAAATTATCTGAAGACTGGGACTTTGGTGTTAGTGGGAGAAGCACCATTAGGACTGGTGAGTCTGCTTGCCTGCTGTCTGCTTCACATCTTGCTACATGACCAGTACTGCTCTGTAAAGTCTGTCCCAGCATTGGTGAGAGCTTGCTGGATTTTGGGCTGATCGAGAGTTGGTCCTTCCGTGGGACTCCTCTGTTTTTTGGTCTTAGCATTTTGGCAGTACCCTGTTATTTATCTTCTTGGGGGGTGAATAGCTACCACTGTAACACCATGGTAAATTACCACAGTTTTGGTGTGAGTAGACTGACGGACTTTGGAGCTACAGGAATACTTGCTTTTAAGATTTAACATCTGCTGAACTTTTATTACATTTGCTGTCAGTAAACTATTGGACTGTGCTCCAAAAGGGAGCGTCATTAATTGTTTGGTAGCACTTGAATTTTTTCTCCTGACAAAGAAATTCTGTTGGCCTGTAATTTTGTGGTGGTTGGCTGAGGGGGATTGTTTTTTAGTAACTTGGTTATTGTGTGTGTGTGTGTGTGTGTGTGGAGTGTCTGGTTAGTTAGCTTTATTTATTTATTAGTTAGGTGATTTTTACCTGCCCCTGCTGTGTTAGAAAATGTGCTGGGAGTTATTAATGATGGTCAGGCAGTAATGTATATTCCCCCACTAGGCTCAGGGAACTGCATTCCACTGAATGCCCTCCCCTACCATCAGAGACCTATATAAGGTGTCGAGCCCTAAGGATAGTTAGGAGGCAAAGGAGAAGGGGGAGAACTGGGGCTGGTAGGGGAAGGGAAAGGAGGGCAGATTTAGGTAGTGGGGACCATGAGACACCCTGGGGCTAAATGGAGCCAGGACAGATGTATTCTCTGTCTTGCCCCTATACCCAAGGGCTCCACAGTAAGTGGACAGGAGCTGAGGTCTTCCTCGACATCCCATCCTACTCAGGTGGTGTTACGTAATGCCAGATCTTTTAAGAACAAGATGGCAGCCAGCCCAGTGGCACAGAGGACTGAGGCACTGGCATCTTACCTCACACCACACTGGCAACCCGGGTTCAGGAATGGACTAGGGCACCAGAGGGTTGGCAGTGGAAGGAGTAGGATCGAGCATCTGGAGGGCTGCTCTCCTCTCCTGGGGTGGGTTGGGGAATGGCGTCACTCTGTAATGGCCACCAGTGGAGACATGGGGAAGCTCAGTTGCGACGCGAGTAGGGAAATCGGAGGAAAAACTAGAAAATGGTGTCTCCTCCTACCAGATGATGGCTGCTCAGACCAGTGCCTGCCCAAGCTCCGTGACAGCTGACCCAGCCACAGCAGCACCCAGGGCCAATGCCTAGGCCATTAGGCCGTTTCTCCTTGGAAGAGGAGGACCCATCCGATGAAGGGTTATATTGGGATATGCTAAGGTGGCTGCGATGTGGGGTCGAGATCGGTGGCGGTGATGAGAGAGGTGAGAGTCCTTGTGGCAGTTGGCCTGAAGGAGAGGTAAGTGAGGGTCGCAGGGGAGATAAATAGATAAAGCAAAAAAAAGAACAAAATGGCTATTATAGTTTATCTTGTTGGAACGGTAGGTCTGACAAGCATCACCGAGACCTGGCTGGACAAATATGCAGGCCCTATATTGGCCTCTACTGTTCTGGCTGGGTTCTTGGTGATACATCACCCAAGGCTAGATTGTAGGGATGGGGGTGCAGCCATTTTCTTTAAGACAGAACTGGGCCTTGTGGATGTGCCAGTGGGCCCCACCAGATCCTTCGAGTATATCCTGGGAGAGAGTGTAGGATATGGGATACTCATCTACCGTCCTCTCGGTGATGGGAGAGACTTCCTGAAGAAGATAGTGGACTTCATCATCGATGTGGGGCTGGAGTCCCCCTGATGGTTAATTCTGGGGGACTTCAATGCCTGGGTCAACGAAGAACTCTCACCGTTTGGTCAAAATCTCATCCAGCTAATGACAATGTTGGGCCTTACACAGGTGGTTACCTCCGCTACCCATATAGAGGGTCACTCTTTGGATCTGGTGTTCCTCCTGGAGATGGAGATCACGGATTTAGAGGTGGAACCAGTCAGCTGGTCTGACCATCATACAATAAAGTTCAGTTTTGAGGCTCCCCCCCCAGTGGGCCTGCCCCTATGGAGATGGTCCTTTAAGGGGGGTTACCCCAGAAGGTCTATCGGTGGTGCTGGACCTTTCGGGATTGTTGGGTGAATGCATGAGTCCAGGGGATCTGGTACTGGCCTACAATAAGGTGGTGGGAGATGCCCTGGACATGATTGCTCCTGTCTGTGTTTGACCACTCACTCTTCGCCAAAGGACCCCTTGGTTTGATGGTTGCTTGAAGGAGTTGAGGAGCATTGGTTGAAGGCTGGAGTGAGCATGATGGAGGTCCGGCCCGGAGGCTGACAGGCTTAGATTGATGGAACATTTTAAGGGCTATCAATCGGAATTCCTGTCCAGGGAGATTTCTGCTGTGCAGAATCGACTGGCTCAGCACTTCTGGACTGTTGATAGATGGTGCAATCCAATCTATCTCCAACCCGGGTGAGCCTTTTCTCTGGCCAAGTGAGAGGAGTTTGCTCAATTCTTTGCAGATAAGGTTGCCAGCATCAGGTCTGGCATCGGCCTGGCTCTACCTATGAGAGATTGAGGAGGTGGTGAGCACTCTTTCTGTCAGGATGGATTTTAGCCATCCGGAATTCATAGACATGGTGAGGATCGTCCAGACTCTGTGCCCAACCAGCTGTAGTTTGGATCCAGGCCCTACACCCCCATAAGTAGGTTGTGTAGATGATATCTGCCTGATCCTACCTAAAATTGTCTGGAGTTCCCTGGAAAGGGGGTTCTTTCCTGATTCCCTTAAGCAGGTGGTCATACGACCACTCCTAAAAAAACCTCCTTGGATACAGACTGTCCGGCCACCTACTGGCCTGTCTCTAACCTGCCTTTTGTGGGTAAGATTACATAGATACATAGATACATAGACAGTGTCGGTAGATAAGGGCCTATGGCCCACCTAGTCTGCCCATTTGAGCTTGTAAGTTCAGTTTGTTTTCCTAGAAGTCTATTTCCCCTTACCCCTGACCTCTAGAATTCCTTTATGTCTATCCCATGCATTCTTAGATCCCGTGATTGTTTCAGCCCCCACCACTTCCTCTGGCAGGGTGTTCCACTTGTCCACCACCCGTTCTGTGAAGAAATTCTTTCTCATGTTTCCTCTGAATCGTCCTCCCTCCAACTTCATCCCATGCCCCTAGTCCTGAAACATCTTTTCGCTTAAAATAGTGTTTTCCTGCACCCTGTTCCTCCCTGTAAGATACTTGTATGTCTCTATCATATCCCTCTCTCCCTCCTCTCTCTCCAGGGAGTACATGTTCAGTTCCTTCAACCTGTCTTCATAGGACTTGTGATGCAACCCATGCACCATCTTTGTTGCCCTCCTCTGAACCTTCTCTACCCTGTCTATGTCCTTACGTGGTATGGTCTCCAGAACTGTACACTGTACTCCAGGTGGGGCCTCACTAGTGTCTTGTATAGCGGAATTATGACCTCCCTTTCCTGCTGGTGATGCCCCTGCCTATACATCCCAGCATCCTATTTGCTTTACCTGATGCCTTGTCACACTGTTTCCTACCTTGAGGTCATCAGAGATGACAACCCCAAGATCCCTTCCTGCTTGGTGATGCTATATCCTCACCCCCAACTGATATATTGTGCCAGGGTTTTGTGCCCCATATGCATTATCTTGCACTTCTTTGCATTGAATTTCAACTGCCAAACCCTTGACCATTCTTCAAGTTTCTGCAGGTCCTTCTCATTCTGTCTACACCCTCTGGTGTGTCTACTCTGTTACAGAGCTTTGTGTCATCAGCTAACAGTGAAATTCTGCCTTCATATCCTGTGCAATGTCACTGATGAAGATGTTGAATAGGACCGTCCCAGCACTGATCCCTGTGGTACCCCACTGGTCACTCTTCCCTCTGTGGAGTGACAGCCATTTACCACCACCCTCTGTGTCCTGCCACCCAGCCAGTTACCTACCCACCACACTACTGTCCTGCCCACACCCATATTCCCCAGTTTGTGTAATAGTCTTCTATGTGGCACAGTGTCAAAGGCCTTGCTGAAGTCCAGATATGCCATGTCCACTGCCCTCCCCTGATCCACCTCCCTAGTCACCCAGTCAAAAAATTCAATGAGGTTGGTCTGACATGACCTCCCCCTGGTGAAACCATGCTGCCTTGGGTCCTGTAGTCCATTGACAACCAGATGTTCCACCAATCTCCTTCAGTAGTGCTTCCATGATCTTTCCCACTACCGAGGTGAGGCTGACTGGTCTGTAGTTCCCTGCTTCCTCTTTGTTCCACTTTTGTATAAGGGACTACATCTGCTGTCCTCCAGTCTTTGGGTACCTCCCTGTTTCCAGTGATTGGCTGAACAGGATAGCCAGAGGTTCAGCCACCACCTCTTAGTTCTTTAAGGACCCTGGGGTGCACCCATCTGGCCCCATTGCTTTATCAGCTCTTATTACTTCCAGTTCCTTCAGGACCCTTTCTCTGTAAAGGGACTTGTGTCCATTTCTGCACCATTCTCACCCCTTGTACTCCCTTCAGACCCATTACCCCTCTTCCTTAGTAAAGACTGAGCAGAAATACCTGTTCAATATGTCAGCTTTACTGTTGTCATCCTCCACGCTGCTCCCATCCTCCCCTTCAGTCTCACTATCCCTCCCTTTGTCCTTCTTTTTCACTTATGTACCCGTAAAAGGTTTTGTCCCTTAACCACTGATTTTGCAATGTGTTCTTCTGTCTGAGCTTTCTTCCATTACTGACTTCCCTGCCTCCCTTTGTTTCTCCTGGTAATTCTCCTATCCCTTCTGCCTGTGTTTTTGTATTGCCTGAATGCAATCTTTGGCTTTCACTTCTTTGCTACTCTTTGGAAAACCATAATGGTCTCCTTTTCTTTTCCTCTTGCTAACCTGCTTAATGCATAATTCTGTTGTTCTTATAATCCCCATTTAAATACTGCCCACTGTTCCTCAATCCCTGATTCCTGTCCCATTCCCTTAATGCCTCTTTCAAGCATCTCCCATTTTCCCAAAGTCTGCCCCTAAAATCCAGGATCGTGTTTTTGTGTGGTTTGGTTCTGCTCTTTCTGTGATTTCAAACCACAATGACTGGTGGTCACTGTTACCCAGGTGCTCCCCACTGTTACCCCATCACACTGTCCCTGTTTGTGAGCACAAGGTCCAGTATTGCCTTCTGCCGAGTTGGTTCCATGACCAGTTGCTTGAGGAAGGCACCCTGAAGGAGTCCAGGATAAATCTGCTCCTAGTTGATGCTGCTGCTGGGATGCTCCAGTCCACGTCCTGGTATATTGAAGTCTCCAACCAGTACTACCTCACCTTGTCTGCCATCCTTTGGATGGCTAGCATCAGCTCCCTATCTGTTTCTTCCTCCTGGGCTGGTGGTCTATAGACCACACCTGTGCGGATGGCTGGCCCCATTTTCCTTTCCAGCTTAACCCACAGTATCTCTCCCCCATTTTGTTCCTCCTGGATCTGTGTGGCCCTTATGTCATTTTTCACATACAGTGCCACTCCTCCTCCCTTCCTGCCTGCTCTGTCTCTTCTGAATATGTTGTAGCCAGATATGGCCATCTCCCAGTAATGGTTATCATTACACCAGATTTCAGTGATGGCCACAATGTCCAGGTCTGACTGTACCATGACAGCCTCCAGATCTTCCATCTTGTTGCTAAGGCTCCTGGCATTTGCACACATGGCTTTCCATGATTTGACCTCCCTAGACTGCTTCACTGTTCTACTCCAGCCCCTTCCTTGGTTGTCATTTATCCCTGGTTCTCCTTGCTGTCTGCCCTTCTGCTGAATTTTGCCCCTTTTCTGCCTATCCACCTTTTGGACACTAATCTCCATCTTTTGCACACTGCTTTGCAGAGATAGCCACTCCTCTGGTTCACTGGTTCCATTACTAGCTGTGGGGGGTGAGCAAGTAGGTATCATCCTTGCTGGCCTGCCACCCCCCTTTGCTAGTTTAAATGCTTTAAAGATTATTGAGAAAGTGATTACCTTGCAACTGGATAATCACCTTGTGACCCACGATGTCTATGATGCTCTCCAGTCTGGATTTAGGAAGAGACACATCACCGAGACTGCACTTGTCCGAGTATCGAATGACCTCCTAATAGCAAGAGATTGAAAGGCTCGTACCATCTTGATCCTTCTTGATCTCTCTGCAATGTTTGACACTGTGGACCATGGAGTGCTTTTAGAGTGCCTGCAGCTTCTTTGTGGACTGTTGGGGACAGTCCTCGAGTGGTTTTGATCTTTCCTCGCAGATAGGTCTCAGAGGGTGGTCACTGGAATCTGTTTCTCTGATGCCCTTCCCCTGTCCTATGGGGTGCCGCAGGGCTCTATCTTAGCATCCATGTTGTTTGCAGTGTATATGCTGCCATTAGGAGACATCATCAGGTGATACAGTCTGAGTTTTCACTGCCATGCAGATTATACTCAACTGTATATGTCCTTTCTACCTAAGCAGATTGATGTAGTCTCTGTGTTTAATAACTGTTTCACCGAGATCAAAGACTGGATGAACACCAGCTGGCTGAGACTGAATCTGGACAAGACAGAAGTATTGGTAGTGGACCCGGGTCATCCGGGGGTGGGTTTGGGGGCTGGGCAGTCATCAGGCTTAGGACTTGATGGCATCAAGCTCACTACCTCAGATCAGGTGTGTAACCTAGGTGTTATTTTTGATGATGGCCTGACCCTGAAATCTCAGGTGTCAGCTGTTGTCAAATCCTCATTTTATCATCTGAGGAATATAACCTGGGTGAAACACCTGGTTCCTCCAGATGATCTGCCAACATTGGTCTATGTCTTCATCACCACCTGCCTTGACTACTGCAATGCCCTCTACCTAGGGCTTCATGGGGTTGATATCCACCACTTGCAGCTAGTGCAGAACGCGGCGACCATGCTTTTGACTGGCACATCTAGACCCAGTTTCATTACGCCTGTACTGCACAGACTGCACTGGCTGCCTATTCAGTGGCAGATCACCTTTAAGGTTGGATTGCTGACCTTTAAACCCCGACACAAACAGGGACCCAGCTACTTGCAAGATCTCCTGACTCTCTACTGCCGCCCCACCCTCTCCTATCCACAAATGAGAGATTGCTAGAGATTCCCAGGGTTCGTTTAAAAGCATTGGGTGCCCATGCCTTTTCTTTTGCAGCCCCTACTATGTGGAATTCTCTACCTTGTTGATTATGAGAATGCCTGACCTTCGAAAGATTTAAATCAGAGTTTAAATCATATCTTTTTAATCTAGCATTCCCAGACACATTTTAAGCTAAACTGTTGTATTACTATGTTTTAGTGTAATTTAAATTGCGCATGTTGTTTTTTAATTGTAAAGTGCCTTGATTTTGGAAAGGCGCTATATAAATAACGATTTACTTACTTACTTACTCCAGTGGCCCTTCACCAAGGAAAAGGGCTCTCTTGTTTCCCCAGCAATGAGTTGTGTTCCACCAGTCAGGCAGCCAGCTCAGGACAAAGAGCGGTGCTTTATTTCCATTCTGGTTTCAGGAATAATCATCGACTATCACCTCTCTCCTCCACGGTACTAACTCTATCCTCGCTAACATAGACAGAGGATAAATAACTGCTGCCATTTTCATTGACCTTACTAAGGCTTTTGATTCTTCTTTCTCACCCCCTTCTTCTCAATAAACTCAGATCTGCAGGACTCTCTTGCTTGACCATCAACTGGTTTGGCTCTTACCACTCTGTCTAGAGACAATGTGTCTTTACAGGCAGTGCCCTCTCTCCCCCACTACCTATCCAGGCCAGTGTTCCCCAAGGCTCCATCTTAGGCCTTGTCCTCTTCTCCATCTTCCTCAACAAAGTTCCCTCAGCCTGTTCTTTCTCAACCATTCATATGTATGTGGACAATACTGTCCTTTATGTCTCAGGCCCTCCACCCCAAAAAGTCCAGTCTCAGCTACAATCTGATTTCCATTCTGTGTTTCGCTGGTTTAGTGACAATCACCTCAGAGTTAATGCCAAGAAAACCGTGTTGATGTCCTGTGGAACCCCTCAAAGATTGGCCAAACTCCCCACTCCTCTCCTTCTCCACCCTGGATGGTACCATCCTAGATGAAGTCTCCTCTTTCAAATACCTTGGCACTTGGCTTGACAACCATCTAGATTTTTTATCCCATAGAGAACATATCCACTCTATACTCTGCCCCAAGCTGGAGGCCCTGTGTAGAAATAAAGACTCCCTCTCCCAGCCTGCCTGTCAAGAACTTCTAACTAAAATCATTATCCTTTTATTCGACTATGCTGACATAGTCAATGGAATTTCCCCTGTGTCCTCACTAGCCAGGCTGGACTCCCATTACAATGCATTCTGTTGCTTCGCACATAATGGCCTCCCCCCACACTCACCACTGTTCCCTGTACTCCTCCCTGTCCCTGGCTCTATGTTGCCAGTTCGACAAATGTTTTGTTGACCGACGTTACAGTGACTGATTAATGTCAACCACAATTGTGGTCAGCATAAATCCCTCTGAGAACAGTTGTTTCTTTGGGGGGACTTCACCCCCCAATCCCCCATGCAGGTAGCTCTGCCCCCGCACCCACCAGACTTAATATAACTCCAAGTCAGAGTTGATTCGGGGAGGGGGTTAAAGACCCTGAGAAAAAAGTGCTGGGATCCCGCAGTGACAGTACAGCAACCCATCACTGTGTCGCTCTACTGTCATTCGTGGTAGAGGTGTTGATGTTCGATCTGCATACATCTATCCCTCACTTCTGTTCACCTGTGGCATCAGCATCATGCAACCATCCTCACCTTAAAATTTGGGCTCAGGTCTCGCCCATCCTATTTTTCCTCTCTGCTCTCACCTTCCTCACCTTCCTCATATCCCCTCCATTCCAGAGATACCCACATCTTCTCTTTCCCTTGCCCATCGTCCTGCTCTGGTCAATCAACCTTTTTCTCGCACCTTCCTTCTCTCTGGAACTCACTTCCAAATTCCCTCAGACAGTCATCCTCCTTGCTATGCTTGCAACGAGTACTCTCCCAATCAACCCCCCTCCTTGCTCCTGCCCCTTCTCCCTCCTTTAGCCCTTGCACCCCCTACACCCCCATCCTTTGACTGCATAGGTCAGCACCACCCTTGGCTGCAAAAGTAGCCACTCTAGTTGTACTCTCACACTATCCTCATGTTAGTATGTCCCCCTCCTGTATATAAAATGCATAGTGCTGCTGCTCAGTTAATTTTGTAATATTTATCTACTATTTTATATTACGCCAATGTACCCTATCATCATGTCAGAATGTTACTGTCTTGTATGTCAATTGCATAGTGATGTTCTATTGTAAATTTATGTATTCTGCACTCCTCGTCTCCCCTTCCACCCTGGGTTGCAACTGGAAATGAGCTTTGGTTCAGTGTGTCTTTCCCAGTCACCGAGATTTAAATAAATAAATAAATAAATGCAGCCCAGGAATTCCTCTTCTCCATCAAAGGCCCTGTTCCCCAAGTGGCCCTTCTGCTTGCAGCCATCTCACTAAGGATGAGTGCAAATAACTCCAAATGGAGTCTGCCCAGCGTTGGCTTGGTGTCATCTGTTGGCCAGCCATGCTGCTTCTGCTATCATTATCCTCTGATTGCCTTTCCTGCCAGCAAAACTGCCACATGCTCCAGTATGGTAATTCTTATGGCAACTTGATTACCCCAAGAACAACTTGCTAGCCACTGTTTGTCTTATCATCAGGTTTCAACTTGCATGTTTGCCTGTTTGCATTCCAACTCTCTGGGACTATTTGGGTCTAGGCTGAAATGCCAACTACTGCATATGCCCTATCTGCATCATCTTGAACTTAATTTCTGGTACCTACTGCCTACTTAAATTGCTGTCTGGGTTATTTCTTCCTGCTACTGATGCTCCTATAGCCTTAGATCTGCCTAGTAAACCTGCTGTAATTGTTATCTCTAGGTTTACTGCCATTGTTTATTTACACTGTTTCACTTCTAGCACTGCCTGACTTTGTCCAACCAGTTTAGCTGTTGCATTTGTCTTTACTGTCAAAGTGTTTGCTTTTTGATTTTCCTAGGTAAAGCCACCTGCCTCTACTAATTCCTTGCTATGTTTCATGCCCTCCCTGTCTGTCTGACTCTCCTCTGTCTCCTTCCCTGTCTCCTCCCTTCCCCTCTCTGCCCCCTAGCCCTACCCACATACCTCTCCTCTGCTGCTCTTTATCTCTCACTTGTCCCCTTTTCTTAGCCCAGCTTTACCCCTCCCATAGCTCCCTCCTCCACTATCTCCCCTCTTATTCCAACCTTTCCTCTTACTTTATAACCACCATCCACCCTGGATTCCTCCATACCCCTCCCCAAACCTTGAATTTTTTCATAATGCCTTTCTATCTCTACTACTCCCCAGCCTCCTTTCTCCATCTCTCCCTTGTTCAAATGAGTGGAAGTCTCACTCCATTCTCCTTTTTATTTTCCTCTTGCTTGCTGGTGATGTTGAATGCAACCCCAGCTTACCTTTCTTCTGCTTCTCCCCCTACTATGTCCAAAGGCCTCAGCATTTTTCACTGTAATGCTAAGACCTTTCTCCCAAAGCTTGACCCTCTTAAAGTCTCAATCTATCAGCATTCTCTTGGCATCTTGGGCATCTCCGAATCCTGGCTCTCCTCTAGGGTACCTGACTCCATCTTGGCTCACTCTGACTATCATCTCTTCCAACAGAATAGAGGCAAGAGCGATGGTGGAGTTGTCTTGTATATTCTCTGGAATATATCCTGCTCCATCACCCTTAGAGAATCAGTGTCTTCCTCTCGTGAGCTCCTTCTACCCAAGCTATCACTCCCTTCCACTCTCCCTACCTTTGTCAGTGTTTTCTTTGCCTCTCCTAAAATCTCTCCCTCCTCCTTGGTTGACTCCCTCTCATCACTCATTTCCCATGCTGCCTCTGGTGAGCTCACTGTCCTTGGGGACTTCAACACTACTCTCCCCCGTCTCCAGGCATACCTTCCACAGGACTGCATCCTTAAACCTCTCATAACTAAACTTATGACCCACCCAGCTCAAACCTCACTCTCCAAACCACTCTATCTTGGACTGGGTACTCTCCTCCCATCCTCACTGGAACATAGCAGCCGGCAGTCTATCAGATGCCTTCAGTGACCACTGCATAACCTACTGCATCAGAAAAGTGAGGCCCACTCATTCTGCTCCTAAATACATGTAGCACAGGGCTCTCAGGTCACTTAATGCCAATGCCATCATAAATTACCTTGCTGCCTCTGACTGGTCCCCCTTCTACTCTGCCCCAGACATTGACATGGCTCTCTGCCTCTTCCATGCCACATTTAGCTACATGTGCAACATTCATGCCCTCCTCAGAAAGTCCAGAGTTAACTGCTCCCATCACCCCTGGATTACAACTGCCCTTATTGATTTGTGTAAGTCCAAGCTTGGCCAAGTTATAAATCCTCCCAAACCCTGTCTGACCTCTTATTATATTGATCACTCAGGAACTTCTGCATGAAGGCTGTCC
The DNA here is from genome assembly GCA_016271365.2 of Neoceratodus forsteri. Taxonomy (NCBI): domain Eukaryota; kingdom Metazoa; phylum Chordata; order Ceratodontiformes; family Ceratodontidae; genus Neoceratodus; species Neoceratodus forsteri. Next base: position 1,062,814,368 of record CM057451.1, on the reverse strand, counting down.
ATGCTGCAAAGGCAGACTACTTCAGTTCAAACCTCCAGTCTAACCGTAACTCCCCATCAAATGTTTGGAAGGTTACCCACTTCATGTTTGATCACCCAGCACAGTCTTCTCCCCCTGTCCTACTGGTGGAATTCTCACTGTTCTGTGACCCCCCCCATTTGCTGCTCTTTTTAATAAATGATTCACCACCTGTACATTACTCTCTCCTCCATCTCCAGATCACTCCCCTTTTCTATCCCCTGCAGCCTCTACCCTGTCCCACTCAACTGAATGCATCCAGTTCCGTTCTGTTTCACTCTAGGAAGGCTTCCTTGCTCTTAATTCACTTAACCCTTCTATGTCCAGCCCTGATGGGCTCAACCACAAACTTCTATGAATCTTGGCTCCACCCATTGCCTTTCTACTAGCTCACCCTCTGGATGCAGAAACATAGAATGTGATATCAGATAAGGGCTACTGAGACCACCCAGTGTATCATTTTTTCCTGAACCTTTCCTTCTCTCTCAGTGCCATCTCTCAGGCCTGGAAGGTTGCAAAGGTTCTGCCTCTGTACAAATGAGGCAACCCTTCCTTCCTTGGCAACTTCCAGCTGATCTCACACCGCCACTCTCTTGTAAAGCTTCAGGAGACCATTGTGTATTCTAGGCTTGCTGTCTTCCTTTACTCTGCTAAGTTCCTCTCCCCCTTACAGTCTGGTTTTAAGAAGCAGCACTCCACTGCCTCCTCCTTGCTGCATGTAACTGACTCTGTCCTCACTGGAATGAATCAGGGACACATCACTGCAGCTATATTTTTGTTTCTTTATTTAAAATGTTATTCATACCAAACATATGAATATGGATACACTCTATTGAGAATAAACGCATTTACAACAAGGTCCACAAGCATACAAAATAATAATATAATAATAATAATCTTTATTTCTATTGCGCCTTTCTAAAATCAAGATGCATTACAATAAAATAACAACATATAAAACATCATAAAACAATTAAAATCAAGATTAAAATACACATCAGTCAGTGTCCACATCATCTCCAAAAGCCTTTTTCCATAAAAAGGATTTTAAACCTCATTTAAAACCCTCCATCATCATGCACTCTCTAATCCAACGGGGTAGAGAATTGCAGAGGGTCGGCGCCACGAACATAAAAGCTCGGGCGCCGAAAGATTTTAAGACTACCCTCGGAATCTCTAGCAACCCCTCGTTGGCTGAGCAGAGTGGTGGCATCAGAAGGTAAGGAACCAGAAGATCTTTCAGGTAGTCAGGGTCCAGACCGTGTAGGGCTTTATATGTCAGTAATCCGACTTTAAAGGTGATCCACCACTGAACCGGCAGCCAGTGCAGATCCCATAGCACCGGTGTAATATGGGAGGAACTAGAAGTCCCCCATTAACAACTGGGCCACTGAGTTCTGCACTAGCTGCAAGTGGTGGATATCAACCCCAGTAAGCCCAAAGTAAAGGGAATTGCAGTAGTCCAAATGTGAGGTCACAAAGGCGTGGATCAGCGTGGGCAGGTCACAGGACAGAACAAGGTGCTTGATCCTAGTGATGTTCCTTAGATGATAAAAGGATACCTTAACAACCGCCGACACCTGTGCATGCAATGTCAGCCGATCATCAAGGATCACCCCTAGGTCACGCACCCGTTCAGAAGCAGGGAGCTCAACATCCCCCAAGAATAAACCTGAGGTTTGATTTGCCCCCAAACCCTCAATCCGGCAGCCAGGATCCACAACCATCACCTCCGTCTTCCCAGAATTCAACTTCAACCAGCTGGACTTCATCCTACCCTGGATCTCACTGAGACAGTTGTTAAACACTGAGAGTGCTCTATTCTGGTCAGGTGCAAAAGACACATAAAGCTGGGTATCATCAGCATAGCAATGAAACTCCAGCTCATATCGTCTTACAATGTCTCCGAGGGGAAGCATGTACACCGCAAACAACATGGGGGACAGCACAGAGCCCTGAGGCATCCCACAGGACAGAGAAGTAGGATTGGAGGAAAATATCCTTGATACCACCCTCTGAGTTCTACCTGTGAGGAAGGAAGTAAACCATCGGTGTACCAAACCTGACAGCCCATTGATGCATCTCAGGTGCTCAAGCAGCACCCCATGGTCTATGGTGTCAAATGCTGCTGACAAATCCAGTAAGACCAAAATGGACATTTTTTTCTGGTCTCTCGCCATCAGGAGATCATTGAGCACCCAAACCAGCGCAGTCTCAGTGCTATGCCTCTTTTGAAAACCTGATTGAAGAGGGTCGTAGATGTTATGGATAGCCAGATGGTTGTCTAACTGGTCTGCCAACACTTTCTCAATTACCTTCCCCACAAAGGGGAGGTTTGAGATAGGTCTGTAGTTGGATAGGGAGTCTGGGTCCAGAGAAGTCTTTTTCAACACTGGTGTCACCATCGCTTCCTTCAGGGAGTGGGGATATTCACCAGAGTCTAAGGAGCACCAGACTATCCTAGCTAGAAACGGGATGATAACCTCCCCACAGCCCATAATCAGGGCAGTGGGGCCCAGATCTACAGTATGTGGTGTGCATACCCTGGACAATCCTCATAACATCTTCGATTTCTGGCCTTTCGAAGGAACTCCAGGCAAACGAGGGGGCTTGTAGCCGCAGGCTGGTCCACTGCAACTCCCATAGAGAGTGCCATGCGAGTCTCGGCCCCAATGTCAGCCACCTTATCTGCAAAGAATCGAGCAAGCTCCTCACACTGCATTTGTGAAAAGGCTCGACGAACATGTAGACAGGCTGGGTTGCACAGCCTGTCTACGGTTTGAAAGAGCTGGGCTGGTCGATTCTGTGCAGCAGCAATTTCTCCAGACAGGAATACTGCCTTCTTATGAGTAATTGCTGACTGATAGAGTTTATAATGCTCTAGGAGTCTAAGATGGTTGGCATCTAAGCCAGATTTCCACCAGCACCTCTCCAACCTGTGTCCTAGTCACCGCATCTCCCTCAGAGCCCGGTCAAACCAGGGGGATCGAGGGCGAAGGGAGAGAGGACGCACACAGGTGGGAGCAATAGAATCCAAAGCCGTGGCAATGGACTTATTATAGGCTAGAACCAAAACTTCGGGATTTGAGCTCATCCCAGGAAATTCTGATAGGTCAAGTACTGCAGTTAGGCGATCGGGAGTTACATCCCGTAAAGGGCGGTACTTGACCATCTCCACAGGGGTTGGCCTATGCAGAGGGGTGCGGAAATTGAATCTCACAGTGTGATGGTCAGACCATCTGACCGGTTCCACCCCCACATTGGAGGCCTCCATCCCCAGCAGGAAGACCAGATCCAGGGAATGGCTGTGCTTATGAGTGGCAGAGGTAACCACCTGTGAGAGGCCCAATGAACACATCAATTGGAGGAAGTGCTGTCTAAATTGCGAGAGTTCGTCTTCGATCTAGGCATTAAAGTCACCCAACACCATCAACCTGGGCGACTCAAATACCAGGTCGATGACAAAGTCTGCCACTTCCTTAAGGAATAGCTTCTCGTCACCAGGTGGATGATAAATGAGCACCATCCTATAGCCCCCACCTGCCACTACGACACTTTTGAAAGATCTGGTCTCCTCAACTGGAACACTAGTGAGATCCAATTCGGTCTTGAAACAGACCGCAACCCCCCCACTCTTGCGATCCAATCTCGGGAGGTGTATCACCAAATACCCAGCTGGCACTGCTGCCTCAAGTACCGGGCCAGCATTGCTATCCAGCTAGGTTTCAATGATGCAAGTCAGGTCCGCTGTGCCCACCAAGTCTGCTACAATGGCAGTCTTGTTCACAACAGACCTGGCATTGCACAACACCACCCGGGTTGACTAGGACTCCTGGGATGCCCCAACCACCTGCCCACCATTTGCAGAGGTGGTGCCCTTGGGTATGGAGACCAAACAGGAAGGCCCATGTTCAGCACTCCATTTCACCCCAGGGCGTCTTCTGGACTTAACCACTCCGATGTGAGCACCCCCCTCATCCATCCTCCACTGTTCATATCCCCCGCCCCTCCACAACCTCCTACGAGCAATTCCCTAGGCCCTACAGTGTTGGTAAACAGGGAAAAGCAATGGGAGGGAAAAGAAAGGGCAGAGGGCATGAAGAGCAGCGGATGAATAGTGCATGACGTGGGGGTGGAATAACAATATATATCGTCATCCACAGACATGGAGCCAATGACACTAATATCTAAACTCCCTGTGGATGGTAATTGCAATATTTTTAGATACATTCAAATATATACATACTGCACTCCTGTCATACACAATGTGACAATTACAATTAACAAAATATAATGAATGCATAAATTTTAAAAAAAATTATCGATTTGGCCAAAGCCTTTGACTAAATGTCCTACCCACTCCTCCCAGACAAGCTGAACTCTGTTGGCTTCTCCACATCTACTGTCAACTGGTTCCATTCATAACTCACAGGACATCAACAGTCGGTACAGGTGGGAGGTGTCCTTTCCCCCCACACCAAATCCTAGCAGGGGTCCCATAGGACTCCATCCTCGGTCATATTCTGTTTTTACTTTCCTAAAATACCTCCCCTCCACTTGTGTCTCTTCGCATGTTCTCAGGTATACTGATGATGTGGTCATTTACACCTCTTGCCCATCGTAATCAACCATGGAAGGTCTGCTCCAGCTGGTACTGGGCCAGCCAACTCAGGGTCAACACAAAGAAGACTGCGTCTATAACCTTTGGTACCAGCCAGAAACAGGCCAGGTTCTCTCCCTCCCCTGTTTTCTCCATGCTGGATGGCACCCCTCTGGAGGCTGTCCCTTCCTTCAAGTACCTTGTTCTGTGGCTTGATAGCAAGCTAGACCTTTCTGCCCACATTGACACCATCCATGCCAAACTTTGCTTTAAACTCAATGCTCTGTACTGCATTTAGGACTGCCTGTCCCCCATGGTCTGCTGAGAAATGGTAATCAAAATGGTTCTCCTGGTTTTTGACTATGAGGACATGGTCTGTGGCACTTCCTCATCCTCTTCCTCTTCCCTTGCCAGATTGGATACTCTCTGCAATGCCTTCTGTCATTTCACTACCAACTCTCCCCTCCGTACTTACAAGTACTTCTTCTATTTCTCCCTCTCCATTTTCCCACTACCTTCACATTGCCAGTCCCACTGTGCCTTATTCATTGCTAAATACTGGTTTACTCTCTATGTTCCAGGAATTCCTGTACCTTCTCCATACCCCACTCTCACTCCTTTTCTTTTTTTTGGATTTATATAAAGTCTAGGAATCACAACCTTTTGAGTCAGGGACTCATTTGCAAAGGCTCCGAATCATACATTGAATGAGGACAAATACAGAGTAAAATAAGGTACAGCAACTAAGTACAGAGACAGAATGGGATAATACATGTACAGAGCAACACCAAAGGTGCGTATTTATGAAACATATATTAGAATCCGAGTTGATTAAGCAACAGAAAAAGAACTAAGCCCTTGTAGAGAGATTATATGCAATCACAGCAACAGTTGGATGTAATATGGGTGCGCAGCACAGGTTTAAAAGGCCCTAACCTGGGAATAGAGAGGGCAGTATCAGGGAGGGAGTTCATCCAGTGTGGCGCCCTGTAGCAGAAGGACCTTTGGCTGGCAGTGGTCCTTGCAAAAGGGATGTGAAAGGTAGTAGTGTTTGAGTGTCTTGTGGCCCACGTCGGCAAACACATTTGGAGGAGCAACAGACAGCCAGGGGGAGCTAACTCTAGTTGTATTTTTTGGGCCAATAAGCAGGTTTGATAGAGTAGGTGCCCCTGAAAGTTTAGCCATGATGACCGTTGGTAGAGGTCACAGGTATGTGTTAGGTGATCACAGCCTGTGGCCAGCTGGCATGTTTTGTTTAGAGTGCATTTAATGTTGGACAGGGCAGTGTCAGAGGTGGTGCCATATATGACTATGCCATAGTCTACTAGGGAAAGGGTGGAGCTAGAGATGGCTAAGCAGAGGGCATCAGGAGGGAGATATGGCCTATATTTGTACAGGAGGCCAATTCTAATGTTTATAGCAGAGCAAGTCAATGCTATACGTTCATGGAAAGTAAGGGCTGAGTCTAGGTTTACCCCTATATATTTAAAATTGGCAACTGCTTCCAGCATGGTACCCTGGGAATTTAGTTTAGACAGTTTGGTCGTGTTGTGCTTATGTTGAGGGTGGGCGAATAGCCTGAACTTTATTTTTTTGTAGTTGAGGACAAGTTTGTGGGAGGTGAACCATGATTCTATTTCTGTGAAGGAGCTCTGCAAGTATTTTTGGAGCTGGGTAGGGTCTGGGTGCTGGCTGAAAATCACAGCATCATCTGCATAAAAGAGCAGGTGCTCAGTGGAGGCCAGAGGGAGGGAGTTTAAGTATAGGGAGAAGAGGAGAGAGCCAAGGATGGACCCTTGTGAGACATCCAATCAGACTGGAAGGCTAGTAGAAAGGGTACTATTTATTTTTACTTGCTGTGTAAGGCCTTGGAGATAGTTGGAGAACCAGTCTGCAGTCTCTTGGGAGACACCAACAGAGAGGAGGAAGTTAATCAGCATGCTGTAACTGACGGTATCAAAAGCCTTGGAAAGATCAATGTAGACAGATCCAGCCAGGGCTCCCTGGTCAAGGGCTTCATGGATAAAGGAGGTAAACTCAAGCAGGGCAGTGGTTGCATTGTGCCCTTTTCTGTAACCATGCTGCTGGCACAGTAGGTGGTGTGAGTCTAAACAGTCAGTGAGTTGATCTGCAGCATTTTTTCCAGCACTTTAGAGAGGGGAGGAAGTATAGAAATGGGCCTATAATTACTACTAGAGGTACGGTCACCATTTTTATGAACTGAAGTGATGACCGCTCTTTTCCATAGGGTAGGGAACTGCCCAAGGCATAGGGACATGTTTAATATTTTTGTTAGGGGTGTTAGGACTGCATCAAGGATTAAGGAGAGCAGTTTTGCATCGAGAGAGTCACCACTCTGCCTTCCCTTTCCTAGGAACTTGGCAAGATATGTGCGAGTGACACTAGGGGAGATCGTTTTGAAGTAAAAAGGCGGGGCACTGGGGGTGGCAGAAACTGTCAAGTAGATGCAGTAAAGAAGTCAGGAGGGAGGATAGAACTGAGGTCAGAGAAAGACGCATTTAAGGCATTAGCTATCATACTAGCGTCTTGGGTGGAAGCACCGTCAATGGCAATCATGGATGGAGGAGGGGAGGGGGATTTGCCACTAAGTTCCTTCATATTTTCCCAGAACCTCTTCCCATCTCCCCAGGTGGCAGTAAGGTTGGACTGACAGAAATCTGCCTTAGCCTTGTGGATAGCACAGGTGCATGAGTTACAGGCAGCACAATACAGTTGGCGCTCCGATGGGTGACCAGACTCAGGGGCACGGTGCCATATGTTATCACATGCCTTCATTTGGTCAAGCAAGGGCTGATTTACCCAAGGGGAGGATTTCATTTTTTCTATTCATTTAACAAAGGGGGCCAAGATGTCACAGGCGGCTTGGAAGGAACTAGTGAAGAAGGACAGGGTGGCATCCACTGACAACTGGTAATCCAGTGGGGACCAGTCAAGGTTGAGAAGATAGTTTTGGAGATGTGCCAAGAACCCCTTCTTTAGCTGGCAATACAAGGAGATCCTCAGGGGTGGGGGCTTCCAGCTATTTGTCCAGCAGCAGGTAACAGGGGAGTGATCGCTGAGTGAGTCTGGGAGGACCTGGACATCCTTTAAGAGCTCTGGGTGGTTTGTGAAGATGAGATCAATAAGGGAACTAGTGCGCCTGAGTTGGTCTAATCTAGTAGGGCTAAGGACCATTTGTGAGAGATTTAGGGCTCCTTTGTGGGCAAGCTGCTTTCTCATACCACCTCCCTTCCCCCCGTAACCTGCTCCCTTCTTCCCTTTATCTCTTCACCTCTGTCCCTGCCTATAGACACCTGCAAAGGTTTCTTCCTGTTCACTCCCGTCCCTGTCAACCTCCCCCCTGACTTTTGCCTCCTCTCTCACTTAACCAGTTGTGCCTTAGCTCATGGTCTATATCTGTATCCCTGTGGCACTATCACCCTTTCCAGCAGGCACTTCACACTTTACTGGGTTCTTGCTTGATTCTCCATTCTCTTTGCATTAATCCAGGCTGTTGTTAATTTCCATGATCAACACAGTCTGTTCCTACATCCATAATATTACCTATGAAGTCAAAATTTTTTGTCATTTTTCATGACGTCTGTACTCTCCCCCCACCAGGTGGCACATGGAAATGAACCTTGGCTCAATGTGCTTTTCCCTGTTACCAAATGTTAAATAAATAAAAGGTTATGTAACGATAGATGTTTTCTATGTCCACTTCAGAGTTAGAAAATACTGTATACACCTGTAATGTACTTTTGCCAACAACTCAGCACCTCAAGGCCAATTTGCTTCAAGCTTCACAGAGAGCTAGCTGACTGTTCCAACCCATGACCATGTAAGTGGTGACAGGTAACTCCCACCCAAAATCAGTGCTCAGTGGACACCCATGGGTGCACACTTAGCACCAATTTTGGGTGGCTATCACCTGTGAGCACTTATGTGGTCATGAGGTGGGGTGGTCCAATAATAATCCATGATGTTTGGGGCAAATAGGCCTGGGGTGCCCATTTATGGCCATAACTTCATTGACTCCCCCCTTGTATCCTGTTTCCTCACCTTGAATTCCCACAACTGGGGGGAGGAGGATGGCATAAGTGAAGATGGGACCCATGTTCTTATTTTTGTATGTATTTATTTATTACCATGCAAGACATACATTTTTAGATTCACACTTCACAGATAATGAGACACTCCAAAAACATTATACATCAGAAACAATATACAAAACTCAACAAAAATATAGACATGTCCTATTAATCACACAACAATTACAACTTTATGCATCATGATAAATCAAAGGCAACCATTGCAGGCTGTAGTTAACTCAGGTTTGGTTGGTATGCTTACTGCACACAGATGCCATTGGGAGAACATTTGAAACTGCTGCCAGGTAAAGAACTCTGTTTTTACAGAAGGAAGAGTCTAATACCATTCAACATGAGATTGCATTGTAGCACATTGGTGCACACTAATATATTTCTTCTAGCACTTAAACACAGATTTTGCTAACTGAGGCATTGCAGAAGCCTATAAACAGACATAACTGATCAACTAAGCTCTGCAGTCAGGTGAACCACAAACACAGAGGTATAGGGGATTGTGATGCGTTTCAGTACAAACTTAAGAGGTACATGAAAAGAAAGACTAAATGTGTGTTGTGGTTTTCCACAGCATTGTTTGAGAATACAAAGGTTATGAAATGAAATACCTAACCTGTAAAGTAACAGGCAATCAACTTAAAGGAATGCCTTGCGCATATAAATCAATATGTGAAAACCTTTTATAATCAAGCTGTGTATACAGCCATTTAACAAAGAGTACTTTGTAATTGTAATTGCTTTTTAATATTTGGAAATTGTGATGTAATTCCCTTGAGAAAGCCCATAAAGGGATGCAGCACTGGGGTATATGAGAAATAAAAAAAAAATAGATCTTATGAGCACTACAGTGTGACTCTTATTGAAGTTGCATTTAAACAAATCCCATCATAAACATTTTTTCAGAAGCTACTAAACCTTCAATGGGGTGTGAAAGACTACAGAGAGAGTAGCCATTACCCACAATTAGTACTGGTACACTCAGCAGCATCCACTGACTTCACCTCTTGGGAAGGCACTCACTTCAATGCCTCACCTTAGTGTATAGCTCCCTCTCTGGGCTCAAATCCTGGGATGGGAAGCTTCCAACTGGGTTTGGGTCTCCCTGCTGACCCTGGCCACCTGCCTGCCTCTCCTGTCACCCCTTGTTTGTTACAGGCTGCTGCAGCGTTCCTTGGCTGCTCACTGATGTCTTTGCTCTGCTGTGTACTCTGCCATCAATTGAACAGTCATTCCCCTCTGCAGCAGATCTTCAAAAGATGCCCAATGCTTTTTGTTAAAAACAGCACTCTCTGTGATCCATGCCACACTCCGATGGTACTTTGAAATGGCTGCCCACTTCAACTGCCATCAATGCTTGAAGCCTTTCAAGGTGTGCTGCTGCCACTGCGCTCTCTCTCACTCTGCAGTGCTCCGATGCTGCAATTCTCCTGTGTTCATGGATGCTGAAAAGGTCAGAGAACTGAGCATGGGGAAACCCTTCATATATTCTCCTACTTCACTTCAGTGATGCACCCAGTTGGCCATTGCACCCACTTGGCCATTGCAGGTGCTGAGCTAGCCAAAGAGTTAGATGGCCCCCCAGAATGACTCTGAAAATGGCAGCAACAGGATTCCCACATGGAACATCAGGATCGTGGGGGTTGGAGGGGTTGGAGGTCATGATGTTACTGACCCCCCTGATCCTGACCCAGGACCTTCAGCCACTAAGTTCCTATTCCTCTCCCCGGCACTGAGAGGCATCAAGAAGATTATCACTGATTGTGCCTATCTTCCGCCCAACAAGGCTCCCTTAGGCTTCCCATCTTTCATTGCTTCCCTTAACAAGCTCCCTCATCATGACCTTGTGCTTTGTGATGACTTCAATGTTGATTGGATCAGCCCTGCCACTGACAAATTGCACTCTTCACTAGTTGACTCTAACCTAGCTCAACTTTTCTAGGACCCAACTCGCATTGATAACAAATCTGGCAAACATTCCTTACTTGGCTGGATGATTACTAACTGCCCTCTGAAGATTAAAGCTGTGGACATGCTTTCTGACTGTATAAGTGATAATTCCTCCACTTTTTGCTTCTGGAGGAATAATTGCCCCAACCCTCCCCAAGTTCTCCCTTGTCCATGACATATCCAGACTTGACACTGCCAGCTTCATTAATACTATATCCAGTACTGACTGGGGACCTATTAAAACCCTCCTGATATCAACCAAGCCCTGGACCTCTTTATTTCCACATTTATTCGAATTGTTGATAAGCATGCTCCTCTGAAAAAATGCAGGTCTAAAGGAGTCAAGGCCCACTGGCTCAATAAAGACCTCAGGATGCTTATGTCCTCCCAAGACTGTGCTTGGCAGACTTACAAAAAAAGCAGTTTGACCTCTTTCTGGCAACAATATAGGCATCTCAGAAATAAATGCAAGAACTCCCTTCATAGAACAAAACAACATCACTACAGGTCACTGCAAACAGAACACCTTTGCAATCCAAAAGCATTCTGGAGACAGATCAACACCTTGGTCAAAGAGAAAGCTGCTGAGCTTCCTAGTTACCTCATAGCCCAAGGCACCACCCATACTGACCCCCCATCAATAGCTACTGGCTTCAATGAATTCTTCATTGACCTTGCCAGATATTCCTCGCTCTTTGATAAGTCCCCCTCCCCACCTTCTGCCTCATCCACCCCCAACAAGCTAGGGGCTCGTCCATCTTTCCACCTGAATCTGGCCTCCACTAAGGAGGTCCAGAGGTTTCTAGCTAATTTGAGGGCTGAGAGCTCACCTGGTCATGACACCCTGGAGCCTAAATTCCTCAAATTAGATGTGTCTGCTCTCACTTGTCCTGTACATGACCTCTTTAATTGCTTCTTCCTTTCTAGTATTGTCCCTGACAAGTACAAAGGTAGTCGTACCTGTGCACAAAGAAGGGCCCAACTTGGTGGTTGAAAACTTTAGACCAATATCTATCCTGTGCCTCCTGGCTAAAATTCAGGAATGTATAGTTTATAATCATCTGCAGAGTTACCTGGAACACCATAATTTACTTTCCTCCAACCAGCATGGATTCAGAAAGAATCGCAACACCCTTACAGCCTTAATTAAGGTTACCACAGACATTTTCCAGGCCATGAACCAAGGCTCTGCCACAGGTGCTATCTTTGTTGACCTGACAAAAGCATTTGCGAATCTCAAAGGGTTATGTGGACTAGTGCCCTCTCTAGCCTTAGACCCATAACTCATGGGGTGCCACAAGGCTCTATTCCTGGACCAGTCTTGTTCTCCCTGTTTATCAATGACTTACCCAGCAATTGTGGAGGTGTATCTGTGCAACTCTATGCAGACAATGCTCTTATATACCACTCCTCACCTGACATTAATCAAATAAATAGTGATCTTGCCTCTGACTTCTCCACCCTGGAAGGTTGGTTTATGCGCAATCATCTCGTCCTTAACACAAAAAAATCTAAAAGTATGTTATTCTAAAACCTCTCTTCCCCTCCTAGTACCCTCCCACCTCTCTCTATTACATCTCTGAGTGGGGATGCCCTTGAATCTCTCCTCACTTTCAAATACCTGGGCATCACCCCTGAGTCCTCACTCTCCTTTAATATATAAACCTCCACTTTAGCTAAATCCCTGAACCAAAAATTAGGTCTCCTCCATCGTATCTGTCCCTTCCTCACCTCTGCCTTAAAATTGCTTCCTCTTCCCTTCTCCCTCTCTGAACCTATTGTGCTCCTCTATTACTATCAACTGATGCCTCTACCCTGTCTCTCCTGACCCAAACAAAGCAGGTAGGTTCGCACTGGGGGTCAATGCCTGTCACCATCACTATGATGTCCTGTCCATTTTAGGCTGGCTATCATATGAATCTAAACTGAAGTATACCACCCTGAGTTTCATGCATAAGTTGGTCCACAAATGCACCCCTTCCTGCCTCAGAGATATTGTCCACCGTAGACAGGCTCCCCGAGTCCTAAGATCTGCATCCCTTCCTTCTCATATGACCTAATCTGTAACTAGCTACTACCCATAAGTCCTTCGCTTTTGCAGCAGTGTCAGATTGGAACTCCCTCCCCCCTCCTGTCCTATCTTGCCTCACACTTCCCACGTTCCAATCCAATTTGCATGCCTCTCTCTCTGCTGCTGCTATGTGTTTCTGCTCCAGGTGAAGCCTAATACACCCCATGTCACTTCCTGTCTGTCTCTTTACCCTTGCTTCACTCACTAACCATGCTTTACTTCATCCCATCCTCCCTGTCTAACCCTTTTATACCTTTCTGCACTTGACCTGTAGGCCTGATTTTGTTATTGATTTTGTATAACCATTATATTATAGATGCCCAGACTGTTATTTGTTTTTATGTTGTTACCATTACTGTACTTTTTTGTTGTTTAACCAGGAGTAGCACACTGTGCTGTGCTTTGCTTATTGATGTGCTTCTTGACCATGTCATATATGTCTCTGCTGCTACAATTATCCTTCTATGAAATTGCCCTGAATTGTAATTATCTGTCTTTTATATTGCTCTGTACTGTAGTATTCTCGTTGCTCTCCCGGGTCGTCCCTGAAAAAGGGATTGCTATTGTCTCAGTGGACTTACCCAGTTATCAAAATTCAAATAAATAAATGATGCCTCTCAGTCCCCCTATTACACGTGTATAGATCAGAAACCACATCATTATATTTACCAAAAGGTCAGTAAAGCTAAAATAAAAACTGAACATAAACCTATATTTGAAACATTACTTCATAGATTATTCCGTAAATACAAGGTAACAGAATAGTGGCTGTTCTCCTTAAAAGATTATTCCGTAAATACAAGGTAACAGAATAGTGGCTGTCCTCCTTAAAAATAATTACCATAAGACAGCACAATTGTAAGGAACTCAGGATTAACAAATGGGGACATAAAGACAGGGGTTATGTGAACATTCTGGGTAGATATCAGCAACCATAAGGGCGGCATGGAGCAGATGTTTAGAAAGGATATGGTAAGTACTGGAACAAAAGCACATTTTCTGTTCTGTGCAGTGAATTGCTTATTTAATTCATTTATTTTTGTTTATGTATTTAAAATTTTGATTAGGAAGCAAACTGCACCGAGGCTTATTTCCAGGTAAAACCTGGGGGGGTGGGATATAAGTACAGCACATTAATTTACAATACACAGAACAATAAGTAGACTCATAACATTTTGTATACATGAACAGAATAACTAACTTTATGTAATGCCTTTGAGGATACAAGAGGGCAGATATGGGCCCTATTTTCAGTATGGTCAGACCTACAGTGAGAATATTGCATTTATTCTCACTGTAGGTCATTTATCCACACTGTAGGTTTCTCCATAGGCACTATCTGCTCTTAACCACAACACTGCACCACAGGCACAAACTACAGTCAATCAGAGCTCACTGTCAGTATAAATCTGCAAATACACCCGCAGTCCAGCTCCAACTCTAAACCTCTTCAGTGTGAAACCAGCATTCACACAGAGAGGTTCATTTTTTTTCACTTATATTTAAAATGTAAAAAAACACAAATTTTCATGAAAACCTTCTCACCATTCCCAAAACATGCAGAGTACAGCGCAATACCTCTATACCCAACCCCGACTTCCATTGCCTACCTCGGACCACCTCATGGTGACTCCACTCTTTGGTAACAACCTCCTCTGCTGGCTGAAGGGGCTGATAACAAAAAGTAGGATCAACCACAAACCCTATGTTTACATATTAAACTTTACGAAAAGGGAAAATAAAACATTAAACAAAAGTATCGCACGACAACCTGGCTCCTTCATTAAGCGGGAGCTGGCACAACCACATTTAGAAAACTCTTCAGGCCAACCACACAAAATCACAGCCAATGAAATGTCGTGTTGGCAAGGGAGTCACCTAGGGACTTTAGCTAACATGCAAGTGTCTCTACCTACTAGTATCAACGCCATAAAAACAATATGGGAAGGGATGTGAAAAAAATGCTGATATATATATATATACTATATATATATATATATATATATATATATATACATACAGTATATACTTGTATATATATATATATATATATATGTACATGTATATATATATATATATATATTTTTTTTTATTTATTGTATATTTATTTATTCATTTGATAAGCAGGTTAGTGCACTGGTCCGAAGACCTTTTTCATGCATGGCACGGGCCAGAAACTGGCACAAACAACACAACATAAAGTGTAGATCATACAGGGATCATAACAGGGAATCAGTGTAGTTTAAGCTAAACAGAGAAAATATAAACTAAACAGTACCAGATACATCAACAGTTGAGCATACTGAGTTATATCAAATTTAAGTAAATGGGGTAAATTGTTCCTTCATTCAACAATAGGAGTGTTAAACATCAACAGAGCCAGTAAATCACCTGGAGGTACGCAGAGTTTAAAAAGAAACACTTAGACATAAAATACAGTCTTATTACAGGATAGAAAGAATGATCTTTGAGCCAGTATTCAGGGTGGGAGAGGAGAGAGGAGCACTAGAGGGGATAAGGGTGGGCTGGAAGGGAGACATATAAGAACAACACACACAAAAAAAATGTCAATGCATTGCATAAATGAAATATGCCATGACAAGACTGGAGATATCAGTGACGTTCCCTTCATGCAGTTTGATCTGTCAGGATATAACCGTGGCTCTGCCACTCGTGATGTCATAAGGTCAAACTGCACTCAGGGAAATATCACTGATATTTCCAGTCATGTCATGGCATATGCCATATATATATATATATATATGTGGAATTTTATTTATTTAACATACTTTAGGATTACAACCTTTGAGTCAGAGACTCATTTACAAAGGCTCCGCATCAGAGTACAGAAAACAGAACATACAAAAAAACATGATGGAATTATAGGTTACATGTGCAATATACGCAAAAATGCTAGAAAGGTAGCAGTGGTAGTACAAACTAGGTTTACCTAGAGAGGGTGTCCAAGGGACATTAGAAACAGGAACAGGAATAAGTAATGTGGTCATGGTCATGAAGGAGAGCCTTCTGTGCAATAAAGAAGTAAGAGGAGCAGATAGTGTGACAGAGAGAGAGAGAGAGAGAGAGAGAGAGAGAGAGAGAGAGAGAGAGAGAGAGAGAGAGAGAGAGAGAGAGATTGCTCCAGATAGAAGAGAGTGAAGGAGAGGGAGGCCTACCCTGCATATGTTGGAAAAAGTAGATTGAGAATGAATGTCAGAGTCTCTGCATGAGTAAGGGATAGCTATAGAGGGATAAGCAAGAGTGGAGATGTTGGGAGGAAGTGTAGAGCCCAAGTATTTTGAAATAAAGGAAGCAGAGTGGAGAAGACGTCTGCCTTCAAGGGAAGGGAGAGAGATCAGAATAGAGAGCATTGACATGTGAAGGGAGGGCCATTTAGGGCAAAATGACAGAAGATGTGGTAGTGTGAGTCCACTTTGGCAATCATTACTATAGACTGCATCCCCATAATTAAACCTCAGCAGGATCATTTTGAGCAAAATCTAACAACACAAGGAATTGGGGATACAGAACTTGTGCCTGAAGAGTGTGTTCAATTTAGCAAAGAAGTTTGAGTGGGTGGAATCAATATTTTTTGAGAAATCCAGGTGCAGATCTTGCCAGACTCTAAGGTACTTAATAGAAAGACCACGCACCAAATTGACACCATCCATAGTACTGTATAATGCAGGAATGTATTGTATCTGCCTTTGAACACAAGAAAACTTGACTCATTTACTTTCAAAAATACATTTATTTGTAAATATGGTAAACAAAAGTAAATACTGCATTCTCATATAAAACATTATTGAGCTGCACTCTCCATTATTTTATTTTTTTATTTTTATTTCCTTTCGCCCTTTATTACCCCAGTCCACTACCCTAACAGTCAGGGATGTCTTCTGAAAGTATAATCACCAAAGCATATCTCCATCTGTCCCATCACTTCTTACCCTCATTACCAAGACCAACTGCTTTTTGTCAAATAATGACCTACTGAATCTATCTCAACCTATAGTCCCGCTCCATTTTTTAATTAAACTTTTTTCTCCCACTTCATAGAGCTGTACCACTGACTGATTCGGGGCAATATTGGACCCCCCTTCCCACTCCAAGGTGACTACCACAATTCAGACACTGATCAATGGTGCAGGACTTCAGAGTACTGTAGGACCCATCACAGTGTAGCCTCTTGAAGTTTCTATTACCCGAATGTTCTTCACTTAGACTCTGTCCTTACCATGGTGCTGCATGGTGCCACACTGTGTTTATGCTCACATGAAACTTCCCCTCTGGATTGAGGCAATCCCCTGCATACCAGAATATTTCTTATTGCAGGCAGAGTGCCAACCCTCCTTCCATCAGCAGCAGTCTCTGCCTATTACCCCTCTTCCAGGCTTCTGGGCACACTACCGGATCCAGGCCTCTTTCATGGAAGAATGATGTACTACTTCTGGCCCATCCAGCAGCTCAACCAAGCTCCTTTTTAGCTGCTTTTTTTATTCTCCACCAGTGAGCATATCTGACCATCTTCTAGTCATTTGCAGCCATCATGCTGCTGTAGTGAAGGGGATTTAGTTCTCCCCTCCCCAACCCCAGTGGGGACAGCATCATGAGAACTCAAATTCAGGCTGCTGCATGTGCATGTCTGCCAGTCATGCACCTAATGATATCCTCTCCCCACACTGCAGCTACGAACCACCACCAGTGCTCCCACTGGCAGCGGTAGCAGAATGTATGATTACATTGTATCCCAACAAGTAAACAGCATACGGGGGAACACTCAAAGATGGCCGGTTTTCTCAGTAAACATAACAACCCAGCATCTCAAAACAAACTGGTCACAGGATATGCAGTCTTACTGGACAGATAAGTCTTGTGCTGATTCAAAATAATGTGCAATATAGATTTTATTAAGCTGCTTCTCATTTTCTCAAACAGCAAAATAGCACGATCCTTAACAAAATGCATGCAGGCACGAAACATTGAGTTGTGTGGCCCCTTGTCCTTTGCTGCTATTTTGCACTTTGAGAAGCACCATAATAAAACATATTTTGCACAGTGTTTTGAGTCAGGGCAAGACTTACCTGCCCAGCAAGACTGCATATCCTGTGCCCTGTTTGTTTTGAGCCTGACTTGTCTCCATACCTGAAGGAGAAGAGCATTCACTAGGATGCTCAAGCCTTTTCCTTTGGCCAATGCCCTATCATCCCTATCTTGTTCCTGAAACTGGGTTGCTGGAGTGGATATCCCAACTCCTTTTTAAAAAAATATTCCCTCTCCTTTCTACCTCACTGCGGTCTTGGGGTAGTTGGGTATAGGAGAGTATTCCCTGTTTGCACTGTATATAAGTTTTTATTTTTACAATGAATTATTAAATTGTGGCCATCTCTTCAGTGAAGACTTCTTCTTGCTGTTTTGGGGATTCGTTCTGGATGTCTGCACTGTAGATGTGCAGTGCATGAGGTCCATTTGTTTTTCTGCAGTGTGATATCTCACCTAGGACCCTGCATCGGTATTTTAGGATAGCTGTTTCTCACTATTCCCTGTATATGCCCCTGTCCCCCATCTCAATATTCCGGTAACCACAGCTGCATCCTACCAGCCATGAGAAGCTTCATAGATGACACCATTGCCTCTACATGATTAGCATGCAGGGGATGTGTGATTGTGAATGACAAATGGCCTGCACCTTTACTCAGTGGGAACACAGCTCATCATCTCCATGACGTGTTAAACTAAGTCCAAAAGGCCTACCACCACCACACTATGCTTTCTATATACATAGATTTTAAATACTGGCCAGACTTGGCCAAAATCAGTTCTTCTTAGAAATAACACTGCCTTTTGAAAAGTTGAATAGATTTAAGCTTCATCAACTTGTTCAATATTATCTTTCTATACAATAGTAACAACATCATAAACAACTGTTATAGTATGAAATAAACAAGGACTTATTTTATTTCAACTTTAAAATAATTTATTTTGTGTCTATTATATCGCCCTCGGCAAGCGCAATCCCATAGGTGATTGTCAACTCTTGCTATAGTATATGGTTAGGAGTTGTTGTGTATATATTTCCAAACACTCAGAATCCTTATATTATATGGATAGGGCTTATTGTGTATGGAACTCAGTGGTTCTCAAAAAGTTGTTGTGCATGGATGGAAAAGTGGTTGTACACATTCTAAAGATGTTGTGCATGCTTTATCATCACGTGCCTCTGTGTCCCTGCTCGGCGCAGACTCCTGCCTTCCTGCCTGGCAGTCCACGTTCATTTTCTCTGAGCGCTGTCCCTCTCTGTACCAGCACTCATTGTCACTCACAGCTCCCACTCGCTACTTCCCTGTGCAAAACCATATATTATTAAACATAAAATATGGGAGACCATAAACAACAAGCCCTGTGTTCCATACCGAGGTTGAGACAACAGCATGGGCCTCATGAGCATTGGTCCCAATGTCCATATGCTGGTACTGTATCTCTACCTCTTGATGGAAATACTGGCTTATTGTGAATGGTCACCTTTACATTATTCCAAATATAGTACTTGGGCAAAAGTTGTGCACAGTTCAAAGGTCATGACAAGTTGTTGTGCTCAGTTTGAATGTGAAAAAAAAAGGTGCTGTGTATGGTTATCTCCTATTAAGCCCCCTCTTGACATAATAATTTATATTCAATATAGTTACAGACAACGAGCAATCAAGGGTAGGTGGGAGAGGAGTAGAAGGGTCCTGCTTAGAGATAGGTTAAATTGCTGAAATTTATTAATTTCAGCAATGTCGCCTTACCAACGACTGCAATTCTTGTAGTGATTCACCCAATGAATTGATAACATTTGCAAGGTGGATCTATGTGAATTGCCAGTTTGCAGGTGAATTAGGCAATCTGAGTAGAAATTCACCCAGCAAATCTATGCAAATTGCTAATTTGTGGGCGAATTAGGCAAGTCATGTAGTTTACTCCATGAATTTGTGCAATTCACCAGTGAAAAACTGTATATGAATTGCATCTCTAACTGTAACTGTAAAAAAATACCTCCTCATCCACTATGCTGTGATATCACCCCCTTCCACATCCCAAAAACTTTCTTGTCATCATATACTCCCCATGACCGGCTGGTACCCTCCTTCCATCTCTGTGCCCTGACAAATTTGACTAGTGAGTGACATTAAGGTTCAAAATCAATATACCCTTATCTTTTCCCCACCACACACCAAAAACACTCCCTTCCCTCCCCCACCCAAGTCACACAACCAGGTCAAGTCATATAAGATCCCCTGTCCCCCTCTGGCCCCCACAACCCTCCTTCACCCACAGTATGCAGAAGAAATATGATTTATAATAGAGAAAATGGTCCCCCACTGCGGAGCATCTCCTCTGTTCTGTTCAGTGTCTGTCTTGCTAATGGTGCAGTGACATGTTTGATCCTTGTAAAACCTGACTGACTGAAATTTCAGCCAATCAGGTTTTACTAGGAGCAAACTATGTCAGCATTGATTCATGAGGGGTCCATTACTGAGATGTGCACTGAACAGTGCAGATGCTGTGCACAGAGAATGAATTTATACAAATCTATCCCAAAAGGTGATTTTGTGGTCACTGCACAAAATCACCTTTCATGCAGGATTTGAAGATTTTCTCCATCCTTGTTCATGAGGTGGAGTCATAAGAAGGATATATTGAAGCTTTGTGGTAAAAGCATTAAAAAGAAACAACAAAGTTATGAGTGTACATTGAAATATTTCAATACACGCTCATAACTTTGATAATTTTCAATATTTTGACCTCAAAATTTCAATATTGTAATTTTTCACACCAGCTCATGAATGCACCAGTGGTCATTTTTCAAATGCTGGCCAAAATGTGCTTTTCTACTTGTGGCACAAAAATCACCTTTTGGGCAGGATTTGAACATTTTCTCCACCCTTGTTCATGAGGTGGGGTCATAAGAAGGCTATGTTGAAAATTTGGGATAAAAATATTAAACAAGTTATGACATTTTTCAACTCACACTCATTAATTTGACAATTTTCAATCTTTTGACCCCAAGTTTCAAAACAGTAGCAGAAAAGGTCAGAGCCAAAAGGCTGGCCTTCAGGAAATATATGGTAATGCAGCAGGATGAAGATAGGGAGGAATACCAAACTTCCCTAAGGGAAGCAGGGAAGGCAGTAAGGCAGGAAAAGGCCCAAACCAAGCAAACACTAGCACAAACAGTAAAAGAAGGTGACAAGACTTTCTATAGATACATTAGTGAAAGGAGAAAGTCCAGAGGGGGTATTGCTAAGATCAAAGAAGATAAGGGGGCATGTGAGGAGGAGGAGGACCATTTAAAAGCATCTATCCTAAATAGATACTTCTGCTCAGTATTTACTGAAGAGAAGGTAGGGCAGGGCCCACAGCTCAGCACCATGGAAACGGGGGAGGGAGGGAGGTGTGCACTAGTCCCTTCACAACAGAAAGGGTCCTACAAGAGCTTGAAGAGCTCAGGGTGGACAAGGCAATGGGACCTGATGGCACACATCCCAGGGTACTAAAAGACCTAAGGGTGGCACTAGCAGAGCCATTATCAGAACTGTTTAGTGAGTCTCTGAGCAAAGGAGAGGTTCCAGAAGACTGGAGAAGGGCTCATGTGTTCCTGCTCCACAAAAGTGGTAGCAGGGAGGAGGCAGGGAACTACAGACCAGTCAGTCTTACCTCAATAGTGGGCAAGATTATGGAGACACTCTTTAAGGAAAGGATAGTGCAACATCTGGAATCCATAGGAGCACAGGATCCAAGACAGCATGGGTTTACAAAAGGAAGGCCCTGTCAAACCAATCTCATAAATTTCTTTGACTGGGTAACCAGAGTGGTGGACAAATGGGGAGCAGTTGATGTTGCCTACCTTGCCTTCAGCAAAGCTTTCAATACTGTTCCACATAGGAGATTGATTAATAAGCTGGGTAGGCTCAGGGTGGATTAGACGTTGGTCAATTGGTGCCAAACTGGTTGACGTGCAGAAAACAGAGAGTGATGGTAAATGGTATACAGTCAGAAGAGATGCAAGTTGCAAGTGGGGTATCTCAGGGATCAGTCCTGGGGCCAGTCCTCTTCAATACCTTCATCAGTGACATTGCAGTTGGACTGGAGGGTAAGGTTTGTCTGTTTGCAGATGACAACAAGATCTGCAAAAGAGTAGATTATCCAGATGAGGTGGGCAGAATGAGAAGAGATCTGGATAAACTGGCAAAATGGTCAGAAGAGTGGCAGCTGGGGTTTAATGCAAAGAAATGCAAGATCATGCACATAGCGAAGAGAAACCCTGAAGCCACCTATAAGCTGGGAGGGAAGTTGCTGTCAGTCACAAGGGAAGAAAGAGACTTGAGCATCATCATCATCATCAATGACCCGGAATCATCCAAGCAGACCACTAAAGCAGTAGGTAAGGCTAGGGGGATGTTGGGGTGTATTTGTAGGGGTATCACAAGTCAGAAGAGGGAAGTAATAATCCCTCTTTACAAGACACTGATTAGGCCCCACCTGGTGTACTGCATGCAGTACTGGAGGCCACACCTTCACAAGGACATTAACCAAATTAAGGCAGTCCAGAGAAGGGCAACCAAAATGGTGCAGGGACTGCATCAGAAAACATATGAGGACAGATTAACGGAGCTCAATATGTATACCCTTGAGCAAAGAAGGGAGGGAGAGAGGTGATATGATAGAAACATTCAAACACCTTAAGGGCATTAACAAGGTGAAAGAGTCTAACATGTTTCAATATAAGAAAAATAGCAGGATAAGAGAACACAGCATGAGATTAGAAGGAGGCAGATTAAGGGGTAATGTGATGAAGTTCTTTTTCACAGAAAGGGTGGTGGATTCATGGACTGGCCTCCCTCAGGAAGTGGTGGATATGAATAAAGTGCAGGGCTTCAAACAGGCATGTGATAGGCATAAGGGAGCAATACAGATCAGTATGAATAGATAGGCCATTGAAAGAGCAATGGCCGATGGCACATTTATAAGGTAGAAAATGAAATGGGCAGACTGGATGGGCCTTGCGGTCCTTATCTGCCATCATCTTCTATGTTTTTATGTTTCCAACATAACCATTTTTCACACTACCTTATGAATGTGACAGGTGTCATTTTTTAAATCATGTCTAAAATGTGTTTTCACACTTGTGGCAGAAAATGACGTGTTGGCTGCTGTTTTATAAATGACACTTGTCATGTTTAGAAGGAGTGGTCATAAAAAGACTATGTTAAAAATGTTGCCTCAAAATGTGAGTAAAACAACTAAGTTATGAAGAAACATTGAATTGTTTCAAAGTTTATTGATAATTGATACCTTTATTTTTAGAGATTCTGGCCCTAATGTTCAAAATTTCCCTTGTGTTACCCTCCCTCCTGAACATGACAGGTGTTATTTTTCAGATCTCCTTAGAAACTTGTTTTGGTAGTCACACTGTGAAATCACCTTTTAAATCGGGTTTAAGAAATGCCATCTGTCTTGATCATAACATCAGGTCATAAAAAGACTGTTGGAAATGTGGGGTCAAAATGTGGGACCCCAATGAAAATTAGATATTGGCTCGCAGCTGGACTATCCTGAGTAAACACAATCTAAAAATATGTAACAGCAGAGCATCACTGAAAATGAGATACTGCATCTCATCTGTTCTATCCTGGGTAAATATATAATAAAAAGATGTACAAGCAAGACCCAGCACAACAGTATCACAAGTGGTAAACATTCAGCATTGACAAATCCTTATTTTTATTCTTAGCCAAGTAAGAACCCAAGGACAACAGCTATCCATTTTTAAGGGGGACTCAGTAAAGAGAAATGGAAAAAGATAATAATACACAATTTACAAATCAGAAAAAACATTTACAGAATATTTACACTTTGCTGAAGGTCAGATGTACAGATGTTCAAGTTTTTGATTGTCAAGACTTTTAGGTACTTTCTTAAGCAAACGGATTAAATGTTGTGGCCTATTTTCCCTTTAATAAACCCTTATAGGGACACTGAATCTAAGTTGTATTTGTTTAGATGATCAACATTCCTATCTCTGAAAATTCTTTCTATCAATTTCCTATATGTTCATGCAAATGATATTAATCTATAATTCCTAGTTTTGGTGTAGAATTTTGCTATCTACAGTATATTGTGTCTACATTGGCCTCACTCCAGTCATCAGGCACACATCCCGTCCCAACTGACACATTGATTAGCATTTAAAAAAGTATTGATCCTTGATGTTTTAGTATAACAGCTAATTCAGTTAAAGGGGTACTACAATAACAATTGCAAAAACATGTGTTGTGCAGAATGTTTTGATTCATGTATTTAGTTTTGATGTGTCCTTCCCTTTGTTTGCTGTTAGTTTTTTTTTCTCAATTGTCTACCAGTTTTATGGCCTCTCCTACTACTTTTACAGCCTCTGTGGATCTCCATATTACATTGGTTTACTGTTCTTTTTCCTAAAATGCCTCCTGTCCCATGTGACAGAGGTAACTACGGGACCATAGATTCAGCAAGTACTGGTTTACACTCAATTTTAAAGCAGTACAACTGTGATTTTAAGTTACTTTCCTATTCAGTAGGCACTGAAGGCTACATTTAACAGGCTACATAAAACAGCGGTGGCTCCTCAGGGCCGCAAGGAGGGGAGCAGCAGGAGGCATCTCTCGTCAGCAAGAACATGAATTGGAGCCCTGGTAGGAGAGAGCAGTGGTAGTCAGTGTAGAAAAGCAGCAGGCAGCATTTTATTTTGGATGTAGGAGTGAGAAGGGGACCAGAGCTCAATGGAGACAAGTCCAGGACAGGAGGAGGATTCTTCCTCAGGACAGCAGTGCTTGGGGTCTCAGGCGGCAGCCAATCAAACCACAGAGAAAATCCCCAAACTTTGTAGAGAGCCAGAGCACCAATCATGGCTAGGGGTGCAGAGGACAAAAGCCGACCAGTTGGCATCTCTCGGGCACAAGAACAATGATGTGGAGCCCTGGCAGGAGACAGCAGCAGTGGACAGTATAGAAAAGCAGCAGGCTGTATTTTATTCAGCCACAGGAGTGAGAAGAGGACCGGAGCTCAACAGAGACAAGTCCAGGGCAGGAGAAGGATTTTTCTGCCACCCACGCTCCCTATCTCTGACCTCTATTAAATGCGAACAAAGGGCGGGGACGACATTAGGAAGATTCTCTTAGGCGATCTCAAACCAAAACAAAAGGGTGGACCACTTGAAATAGGGCTACAACAGGAAGGAACACATGGGTAATCCCAAAGCCACAAAAAAGAGCTGATCACTTGAAACTGAACTGGACTGGGCGCTGGGCAAAGGAGGTGTTGCTAATTCCCACATCAGCAGGTAAGGGGGAAATTGTTCTGCTTGTTGGGGTATTTGTTTGCCTGTCATTTAACTGAGAAGGGGCAGTATCTGCTGGAAGGGATCTAGGTTAATACCTGAGGGGGCCGAGGAAAGGAGGTGTTGCTATTGCCCAGATCAGCAGGAAAGGGGCTGGTCATAAAGGGGACATTTCTGCTTGTTGGGGTATTAATGTTTGACTGTCATTTAACTAGCTGAGGAGGAGGTATCTGCTGGAGGGGTTCTAGGTTGATGCCTCGGGGCTGTGTCTGCTTGTTTTTTTGCTGATCAGAGGATAAATTGGAATGAAGTGACAGGGAGGGGTCAGTGCTTATGGAGCAATGAACTAGACTGGCTGAAACCTACAGGGAAGGGAGGGCCTAAATATTGCCAGCAAGTGCTTTTAACTGACTGGTGGCTTGAGAGTTAGTCAGGAGGGGGGGCAGGACAAGGAAGGAGAAATGACAGCAAGAGAGGAACTAACTTGGACTGGGGTGGGGGACTATGGCAGATGGGAATGGGGGATCAAAGCAGATGGGGCTGGAGCAAAAACAGCAGTTACCACCTTGGGGTAGGGGAAGAAAACAAGTACCAAGCAATGAAGTATAGAAAAAGATATGGGGGGGGTTAAGAGTTGGTTATAATGGCTGTGGGGCTGCTATCTTCATGAGCACCCTATGGAGGATAGGGGAATGCCCTATCTGTCAGAAGCTAAGTAGGATGGAGGCCGAACTAGCAAGGTTGAAGGGGGACCTTGAGAGGTGGGATAGGGAGGGGAAGGGAGAAGGCATAGGGAAGGGGGAGAAGGGCAGAAATGGAGGAGAGAGATGCAAGATGAGAGAAAAGGAAGGGTGGGGGCACGGAGGAGCTGAAGCAGTGGCAGAGGGACCCAGAGCAGGACAAGGCAACAGAGCCTATGGACAGGAGGGAGTAGAGGAAATGGAACTCAGCGGGAGATATCCGGTAGCGCCAAACAGGTACTGGCCTCTGGCTCAGTTGAGGGACAAGGAAGGGATGAGGAGAAGGGGGGAGGGGAGAACTGTAAGGTCAAGTGAGGGAAGGGATATTGAGTGGGGTACATGAGAAGAGGAAGTAAGGGCAGCAAAAGGGTGGGAAAGCATAGGAGACATGCAAACAAGATTTATGCATGCAGGGGCAGGGGAGAATGCACAGCATGAGAGGACAACATGGAAAAGTATCAGGAAAAGGGGAGGGGGAAGAGATGGGACTAGGAGCCAGGACTCAGAAGGAGGGGGACTTTCCAAGTAAGGCAGAAAGGGAAGACAGTAACAATGAAAGAGGGGAGGAGGAAAAGGGGGCCAAGGGAGGCCAACATGGGGAGGACAGA
The DNA here is from genome assembly GCA_016271365.2 of Neoceratodus forsteri. Taxonomy (NCBI): domain Eukaryota; kingdom Metazoa; phylum Chordata; order Ceratodontiformes; family Ceratodontidae; genus Neoceratodus; species Neoceratodus forsteri. The sequence continues at coordinate 1,062,787,923 of CM057451.1, read as the reverse complement.
GGGTGAGGACTGGAAGTTAGATAAAAGGGTGGGAAGGACCTTTCACTGGAAGCAAGAGGCAAGAATGGAAGGGTCAATGGAGTAAAGGCAAGCCTGAGGGCAGAAGGGCCTGGGGCAGTTATTGTATATGGGGATTCAATCATAAATGGATTCAGTGGCAAAGAAGGAAAGCAGTATTTAAAGGGAGATCAGTGTTCTGTGATCCAGGAATGGAGACTAGAAGGGCACATCCCAGGATAAGATACTGCGTCAACCTTGTCGGAGGGAAACCGCACCTAATAGTACATCTGGGCACAAATGACTTGGCAGGGGAAGAGGTGAGGTGGTTCTGAGGCAGTTCAGGAGTTGGAGGGGCTGCGGCTGGTTACCTCCTGGCCTTCTCCCTGTAGTCCCACCAGTGCACTGCACTAGTATGGCCAGGCGACTCAGGGTAAAAGATTTTAACCTATGGCTGGAGGCAGTGGTGTGGGGAGGAGGGATTCACTTGTCTGGGTGACTGGGGGGATACATGGGTGGATGGAAAACTGTATGCAAGAGACAGGTGCACATATGTAATGAGGGGGCTAGAGTACTAAGAGCGAAGCTGCAGCACTACATTGATGAGAAGATGGGGTAGACTGGGATTTAAACTAGTCAGGGGAGTGCAGCATTTGGGGAGATTGGAATCCTAGGCCTAAGGGGGACAACCCAGCCTGCACACTCCCAACACGAGAGGCAAGAAACAGAGTATGGAGGGGGTACTATAAGGGAAGGGGTTTGGAAGAGAATTCTGGCCAACACCAGGACCCTAGGGAACAAAATGGCAAACCTAGCGGTGGTGGTAGGGCTGGACAACCCGAATCCAATAGCGGTAATGGAAACATGGTGGATTGAGGAACATAGCTGGGAGGTGGAATTAAAAGGGTACAACCTATTTAGAAGCGATACAGTAGATGGGGTAAAAGGGGGGGCATAGTCTTGTATGTGCAGGATGGGATAGAGGCAGTGGAGAGTAGGTGGGTCAAGAGATCCACTGAGATCCTATGGGTTATGTTGGAGAATAAGGAGAGGGAGGCAATAAGAGTGGGGATGGTATTCAGGCTATCGCATCAGGACAAGCAGAGTGATCAGAAACTGGACAGGAAAATACAGGAAAGGCCTGAAAAGGGGAAATTCTAATAGTGGGGGACCTGAACCTACCAGATGTGGACTGGGAAATTCCATCGGCCACATCAGAAAAGAGCAGGGACACATTGGAATCCCTGCAGGATGCACTCCTAAGCCAGATAGTTAAGGAACCAACTGGGTGGAAGCTATACTAGATGTCATCTTAATAAATGGAGACAAAATAGGGGATGTTGAGGTTGGGAAAAACTTGGGGGACAGTGACCATTGGATGGTGAGGTTCTTCATCCAGGCAGAAGCAAAATTTGGCAGCTCATTCACCAGGGTGCTCAACCTCAGGAGGGCAAATTTTGAGAAAATGGGAGGTATCTTAAGAAGAGAGCTTGCAGGCAACCAAGAGCTGGAGGGAGTTTAGCAGCTGTGGGAAGTAATTAAGGGAGGAATACTTAAGGCCACAGAGCAATGCATCCAGAAAATCCGCAAACACGAAAGGGGAAGAAAACCACTGTGGTTCACAGCAGAGGTTATGGAGGTGGTCAAGGATAAGAAAAAGGCCTTTAAGGTCTACAAAAGGACACAGAGGATGGAGGAGATGAGGATCTACAAGGATAAACTCAGGGAAGTGGTGAGAACAATTAGAAAGGCAAATGCAAGCACAGAGGAGAAAATAGCTAGGGAGGTGAAAAGGGGTGACAAAAGATTTTATAGGTATGCAAGTGATAGGGGGAACAACAGGCAGGGGACTCCAAAACTTAGGGGTTTGGATATTTGTAAAAGAGGAGGAAAAGGCAACCCTCTTAAATGGATATTTCACATCAGCTTTCATGACAGAAAAGGAAGCGAAAGGGCCAGAATTGAGTAGAAAGGGGAAGGAGGACACCGAAGTGGACACAAGTACCTTCACAGTGGAGAGGGTGATGGAGGAAATGGGAAAGCTAAAAATGGACAAGGCTATGGGGCCTGACTGGATACACCCAAGGTTGCTTCAGGAGCTAAGAGAGGATCTGATTGGGCCTCTGGCAAGGCTGTTTAATCTATCCCTGGAATAGGGGAAGGTCCCAGGAGACTGGAATAAGGCCAAGGTGGTACCAATATACAAGGGAGGGAGAAAGGAGGAGCCAGGCAACTACTGCCCAGTTAGTCGTACCTCGGTTGTGGACAAGTTATTGGAGACTCTCATAAAGGAGAGACTGGTGAGGTATGTAGAGGAGGAGGGTCTGGTTGATGATGACCAACATGGGTTTACAACTGGCAGGTCTTGCCAGACCAACCTAATAGATTTCTTTGAGGAGGTTACAGAGGTATTTGTTTGGGGGGGGGGCAGTGGATGTGGCCTATCTGGATTTCCAGAAAACATTCGATTCCACCTCATATAGAAGATTCGTAAGCAAGTTGAACAGTCTGGGGTGGGGACTAGGCTTACAAAATGGGAGAAACATTGGATGAATGGGAAGACTCAGAGAGTGGTGGTCAATGGTAGTCATCCAGGGAACTAGGGGAGGAGCAGGGTGCCACAGGGGTCGGTGTTGAGGCCCATACTATTTAATGTGTATGTGGGGGGACTTAGCGGAGGGTCTGAATGGAAAGATGTGTCTGTTCGCAGATAACACAAAGTTATATAATAGGGTGGACGCTCCATGGGGGGGAGTGGAGAGCATAAGGCAGGATCTAGCCAGGCTGGAAGAGTGGACAGAACAGTGGCAGCTGCAGTTTAATGCAGAAAAGTGCAAAATAATGCATATAGGTTGAAATAACCCAAGGAACATTTACTACCTAAGTGTGTGTGGGGGGGTTCACAGCTGGCCACAGAGCAGGAAAAGGACTTAGGGATCTGGATCACTGACACGTTAAAGGCTAGGAGGAAGTGTGAGCAGGCAGCTGGGAAAGCAACAGTAATACTGGCGTCCATTGGGGGGCCTTCACTAGTAGGAGGAAGGAGGTGATCATGCCTTTATATAAAATACTGGTCAGATCATAGCTGGAGTATGGAGTTCAATTCTGGAGGCCCCATTTGCAAGGGGACAGGGACAGGCTGGAGAGGGTACAAAGAAGGGCAACCAGGATGATCCAGGGGCTGCACGGAAGAACATATGGGGAAAGGTTGGAAGAGCTCAGTCTTTATACACTGGAAATAAGACAGGGGGGACATGGTGGAAACCTTCAAGTATATGAAGGGAGTAAACAAGGTTAAGAAAGAGAACATCTTTAGGCTGAGCAAGAACAATACCACCAGGGGCATGCTTATAAGCTGGAGGGGACAGATTTAAGGGTATGTGAGGGGGGTGTTATTTCTCAGAGAAGGTTGTACAGCCATGGATTAGGTTGCCAGAGTGGGTGGTGGAGGTGGACATGGTGGAAAAATTCAAAATAGCATGGGACAACTATATGGGACTAGGGAGGGGAAGGGAGATAGGGCAGAGGGGGAGGTAAAAGGGAGGAGGGTGGCTATATCGGGCAGACTAGATGGGTCGCATGGTCTTTTTCTGCCGGCAAAATTCTATGATTCCATGATTCTATGATTTATAGTTTAGCAATCACTTGAGGTCTAAATGAGTGGGTATTCTCTAGGAAAACGGCTAGAGTCTTTATTAATTTCGCCACTGAAGACCTAAGGTGATTTGTGTGCTATTTATGACTTGGTAAAGTCAGATAAAATTAAAAGCTTTAAAAGTAAAACATTTACTCCTGTTGGCTAGGCTAAGACAAACATATAGAAAACAAAAATACTGAATAAGAGTTTTTTAGTTGAGGCCAGAACATCAAGCTCCTATCTTCAGATTACTGCTGCAGTACTTTCCCTCACTGAATCAGTAGTCCTGGATGGTTCACTGTCAAACGAGACAGGAGGCATTTTAGGACGAAGAAAAGCAATAAACTGTTCCAATGTGGAGATCCACAGAGGCCATCAAACTAGTAGGCAAATTTACAAAAAAACTCGTAATAGCAGACAAAGGGAAAGACACAACAGGAATAAACACACAAATCAAAACACACTGCACAACATATGTTTTTAAAAATATTAAATGCATTACTCCTTTAAAGAACATGGGCTAGATTTTCAAAGCCCTCAAAACTCCCACAGCTGCAGGAAAAAGCTGGTGCAAGCAGGTCTCCATTCATGGAACTACAGTTTTTCCCGCAGCTACAGTATTTTCAAAAGTAGAGTTGGTCTGCGACTGGCTCTATGATTTATGGCAGCTTGGGGCCATTTTTCTGGGCACAGCTGCAGGGAAACATTATGTCTGGTGGGACCAGGGATAACATCTCCCACAGCTGCACTGGCTGAGAATTGCAAACTCTGCAGCTGTGAAGATTTCATCCTGTGGCTGGGGCTGCAGTGTGGGACTTAGTTCCCACGTTGTTTGAAAATCTGGCCCCATGTTTTTTTGTTTTCTCTCCATTTTCTTGAAGTGGCTTTCACCCCTACCTTTCCCACAGGTTAAACAAGTAAGTGCTTTATTTAAGCAATAAAGTATGACAGGGCATGGGTCATTGGGGAATTTACCCATTCCTTGTGTGGTGTGTCACTATACCTTGGTGAGCCTGTGCAGGCTGTGTTGTTAAATTGTGAGCCATGATCCGAGCCAAAGGATATTTAAAATAAAAAAGTTAAATTGGCTCCAAACAGATGTCTTTATTTGCACAAAATGGATGCATCAGTTATGGCTTGGTTCACCTGATTATTGGTTATGGACAAGTTGCCTCAGAGATTGCCAAGAAAGAGGAGCAGTTGGACCACAGTGGGCTCAGGGAGGGTGAGGGTGGTGTAACAGAGGAGCATCCCTCCAGTTGTACCTCTCCACAATTCATATGATGTTCTGGCAAAGTGTGGTTCCTCTATGGAGGCACCTGCAGTGGAGACCAAGGAGGATGCTGGGAGCCTCCACAAAGGAGACCCACAGGAGGATGGCATGGGACCCCACGGGGAAGGAAACAACTCCTGGTAGGGGACTCCATTGTTAGGAAGGTAGAACTGGGGGAGAAAGGGGAGAGGGAGGTAACGTGTCTGCCTGGCACCATGGCTTGGAGGGACAGGGAGCGAATCCTCAGGATCGCTGGAGCAGCTGCACAAGGGAGAGAGCTGGATGTCATTGTCCACCTAGGGACAAATGACCTGGCTAAGAAAGGGATCAGAGCAGTACAGGAAGAGTTTGTGGAGTTGGAGAGGGGACTTAGATAAGTAGCATGCATGGTAACCTTCTCGGAGGTGCTGCCTGTCTATAGTGTAGGTGAGGCTCGGGTGCTCCACACCATGGGATTCAATCAGTGGTTGAAAAACTGGTGCAGAGCTCAGGGATTTGGCTTCATTGGGGACTGGGGGGTCCTCCTGGATTGATGCAGGCCTATACTGGTGTGATGGTCTGCATCTGTCCAGGAGGGGAACCAGGATCCTAGGTGATAGGTTTAAATGCTTCATTGGCAAGCATTTAAACTAGCCAAGGGGGAGGCACTGGAAAAGAGCAGGGAAATCCTAGCCCCCCCCCAAAAAAAAACTCAGGGTAGTAAGTGAGGTAAACACCAAGTTAGAGATGTTGATAGGGAAATGGCAGAGGGTAAATGGAGAAAGTGACTAAGGCAATAAGAACAGAGATGGGGCATAAAGGGGTAAGGCCATCAGGAAATGGAGGGCAATGAGTACCAGTGCCCATAGTCTGACAACAAACTCCCTGAACTGGTGGCCTTGATGGAAGAGGGGTGCCTGGATACCGTAGCAGTCACAGAAACATGGTACACAGAGAACCATGACTGGGATGTTAACATACCAGGGTACACAGCCTACAGGAGAGACAGGGAGGGAAGAAGAGGGGGAGGAGTAGCTCTCTATGTAAGGGAAGGGATAAAAGCAACTGAACAAAAGAGTAAACAGGGAGGAGAGGAGGCACTGTGGGTCACCTTAAAGACTGGAAATGGTACCACAATCCACACAGGGGTTGTGTACAGACCCCCATGTCATTGGAAGGAAATGGACAAGGATATGATAGAAGGCATTCTTAGGATGGCAGAGAAAGGGGAGATACTGTTGATGGGAGACCTGAACATGCCAGATGTTAACTGGAACACATTTGCTGCAGCCACATCCAAGAGCAGGGCCATTCTCTATGCCCTACAAGTGACATGCCTCAGACAGCTAGTTTTAGAATGCCCTCATGAGGGAGCAATCTTAGACCTCATACTCTCAGATGGGGACAGTGTGAGGATCTCAGATCTAGAAGTGGGTAGCCATCTGGGAACAAGTGACCACCAATCAGTGTGGTTCATGATAAATTCAGCTACTGAGTCAAGCCATGCAAAAGCGAGGGTACTGGACTTCAGGAGGGCTGACTTTGGCAAGAAGGGAGAGTGCCTTAGAAAAGCACTAGCAAACAGGCTAGAAGGAGGGGTGGAGCAACAATGGGGAAACATCAAAACTGCCATCACAGAGGCAACAAGCCTTTGTGTGAAGCAAATAAACAAATCAAAATGAAAGAAAGAGCCACTATAGTTCTCAAAAGAGGTGGCAGGGAAGGTCGGGGAGAAAAAGATAGCATTCAAGAAGTATAAGGAAACACAGAAGGAGCAGGACAGAGAGCTATACCAGTTAAAGCAGAAGGGAGCAGAGAGGGAAGTCAGAATAGCAAAGGCCCAAACTGAGGGAAAGATAGCCAACTCAGTTAAGAAGGGGGAATGAAACCTTTTTATAGGTATATCAGGGAGCATAGAAAGACAAAGGGAGGGATAGTGAGGCTGAATATATTGGATGGTGGGTGGGCAGAAAGGGACAGTGAAAAAGCAGGGGTACTGAATGACTATTTCTGCTCAGTATTCACAAAAGAGGAGGAGGGGGAGGTGCCTAATCCAATTAACAGAAGCACTCTGGAGAGGTGGGTCGATCCCAGTCCTTTCACAGAAGAAAGGGTTCTGAAAGAACTCCTAAAACTGAAGGTGAAAAAAGCAGTGGGGCCTGATGGAATTCACCCCAGAATTCTAAAATAATTAAGGGGAGAACTAGTGAAACCACTGACTACCCTTTTTAACAAATCATGGGAGGATGGTGTGGTACCTGAGGACTGGAGGAAGGTGGATGTGATTCCACTTCACAAAAGTGGGACCAAGACAGAGGCAGGAAACTACAGACCTGTCAGTCTGACCTCTATGGTAGGGAAATTGATGGAGTCACTTCTGAAGGAAAGAATTGTTGAGTACCTAGAGGCCAGTGGGGCACAGGACCCAAGGCAGCATGGGTTCACAGTGGGAAGGTCATGTCAGACAAATCTAATTGATTTCTTTGACTGGGTGACCAAAGTAGTAGACCAGGGAGGGGCTGTGGACATGGCCTACCTAGACTTTAGCAAGCCATTTGACACAGTCCCATACAAAAGATTAATAGTCAAATTAACCAGCCTGGGAGTGGGTCCCAGGGTGGTAGCCTGGGTAAAACATTGGCTGGACAACAGAACACAGAAGGCAATTGTAAATGGAGTCCACTCTGAACAAAGAGGGGTTACTAGTGGGGTAATGCAGGGTTCAGTACTGGGGCCGGTCCTTTTTAATGTCTTTATAAGTGACATTGCAAAGGGACTGGAAGGAAAAGTATGCCTTTTTGCAGTTGACACAAAGATCTGCAACAGGATTGATGCACAAGGAAGTGTGGAAAGGATGAAAAGGGACTTGGCAAGGTTGGCGGAATGGTCAGAAGTATGGTAGCTTGGATTCAATGCAAAGAAGTGCAAAATAATGCACCTGGGAAATAAAAACCCAAGGGAAGATTACACAATGGGGGGAGGTAGTAACAACAACAAAAATGGAAAGAGACCTGGGGGTAATCATATCAGATTACCTTAAGGTTAGCAAGCAATGTGAGAAGGCAGTAGGGAGGGCTGGGGGATACTAGGATATAAAGGGAGAGGCACCACCAGCAGAAAACTGGAAGTTGTTTTCCCTCTGTACAGACAGTTGGTGAGACCCCATCTGGAGTACTGCGTCCAGTTCTGGAGACCCCATCTTTGCAAGGACATAGACAGGATAGAGGCAGTCCAGAGGAGGGCAACTAAAATGGTGCAGGGTCTGCAAGAGAAGCCATAGGAGGAGATACTAAAGGAGCTAATATGTATACCCTTGAGGAAAGGAGGGAGAGGGGAGACATGAGAGAAACTTTTAAGTACCTCAGTGGAATCAACAAAGTCTAAGAGGGTAGCATCTTTCAGAAAAAGAGATGTGCAAGAACAAGGGGACACAATTTGAAGAAGGGGGGCATTTCATGGGCAATGTGAGGAAGTATTTTCTCACAGAAAGAGTGTTGGATGCATGGAACAGCCTTCCTGAGGAGGTTGTGGGGTCTAAAACTGTGGGAGAATTCAAGAATGCATGGAACAGACATAAGGCAATTTTTGTGGGGGGTAGGAAGAAATAGGCTGTTGGTTAACTAGGATCTGCAGCTTGTCCTGTAGGTTGGGAAATGGGCAGAGTAGGTGGGCCAAGCGGTCTTTATCTTCTGTCAAAGTCTATGTTTCTATGTTATCCGATTTTCCCATATGCTGTGTGTGAAGAGTCTGAGAACTAACAGTGTCCTTGTCATTATCTTGTGCGCTGCACTCAGCGCCAATATCAGTCCTTGTTGTGGAGAAGTGGGGATGTGCACTAGAGTCTCAGTTGGCCAGAGTCCAGTGGGTTCAGTGCAGTGGTTGTGAAGTGACAACAACTGAGGTTTAGTTCTGGAAGGCACTGAACAAGAAACACAAAACATCAGTGTCTATATAAGAGTGACTATCTATAAAAAAACAGTGGATGCAGTTCACCGATGGAAAAATGTGGGATTATATGGTTGGAGAAAATTGTCCATGTATGAGTTAATACAATTTTTTTCTTAAAGTTCAATTTTTAGATTAAGAATGATAAGAAATATAACAAAAAGTGGTCTAATTGTTTTAAAAATGGTTATTTGTCATAGTACTAGTCTAAATGAAATTGGAAAAATTTAAGATTCATTCATGTTGTTGTTGTGGGTTACGTATGCTTAATTTGAGTCCCGGACATGGAGACTTAAGTTTGAGGCAGCCTAATTAGCAAGGAATTATATCTTGTTTTATTTAACGCTAGTGACGGGCTGGTCTGGCTGCTGCTCTGTGCCTGTATGAAGGAAAATGGCAAGAACTAAGGAGGCAGTGGCTGACCCAATGCCTGTTCCCCTTTTTTTATTTCTGCTTGTAGTTGCTGAGCTTCACTGCTAGTTGTTTAAAGTCCTGGTTGCCTGGTTCTCATGCAGTGCCATTGTGTCGCGCCTCAGTTGCTGCTGCCGCCAGTCGGGTGGTAGGTTATAGGGGGTGGTTTGACCTGCTTGGCAGTCAGTGCCTCTCTCTCTCTCTCTCCCTCTCTCTCTCATTGCCACTCTCTCTGTCACTTGCTCTCTCAGTCAGTGCAGGCCTTCTTTCTGAGCACTTCCAACACCAAGAGCCCATTTAAGGCTGGAGGGCACGGCCTGGACCAGACATCAGATGAGTTTGGAAGGAATGGATGTGACTCTCCTGTTCTATTTTTGCTGATTTTGGGACAGAAATGAAATTCCAAAAGATTTGCCAGTAGTAACTGGTTGGTGTTCAGCTCTACTGCTGCCTAGAGGTGCCACGTCTCTGTTGAAAAGGTTGAGTTTTTTTGTTTACCAAAAGGATGGGTGCATACTTTCCCATGCATACTGTACAGTATGTTTCAACTGTCCCTGATCTTGCTTCCAAACATTTCCTTAGTCCATCTAAATTTGTAACGCTTGTTGTCAAGGAGCAGGATTTTCAAACATAAAGTAACTGCCTGGCTTAGGCATCAGCTAAGTATGCATGTGACTATTCTGCTCCCTTTCGGCTGTGTGAGTGTCTGGTACTGAAATCAAATTTCTTAAAGACTTGCCATTGGTGACTGTTGGTGTTCTGCTCCACAACTGCTTAATAAAGGGACAACATTTCTGTGGAACTGGCTGTTTTTTTTTCCTTAACTGCCCACCAACAGGATGTACCATAGCAGTAGGTGCCACTGAGTGTCTCAGGATGAGAACTAAGGGAGCTGGCGTGGAGCACAAGTGGTTCACATCATATTGATCCATACAAGCATTCTTACTTAACTGTACTATTGTATGCACCTTGCAGAGCTTTGGGGGAGGGGCTTCACATTTATTTGAGTGCATGACCTTATTTTGTTATTCAGAGGTTAACAAACCTCTGAACTGTCCACTCTGCTCGCTCATATCCACCCCCAAAAACACCACTACATTAATGCTGATGGCCAAAATAGTGCATATTGTCGAGTCACTCCTAACCTCCTAACTGCCTGTTCCACTGACTCAGCTGAATCAGCTAGGTGATAAGCAGACTACCGCCATTTTTATGAATTGTGCTACCCCAGATGGTAGCATGCTGCTGGCAATATTTCCCCATAATCTCAGTTAGACTGCTGTGGCAATTTACTGTACATACAGCCAGCCTGGAGTCCCATGGAGATTCCAGGGAGATGTTTCCAGCAGCATGCTACCATCTGTGGTAGCGTGATTCATAAAAATGGCAGTAGTCTGCATCTCAACCACCTGATTCAGCTGAGCGACCAGGGCAGGCAGTTAGGAAGTTAGGAGTGACTTCAGAATAGCTACTATTTTTGCCCTAAGCATTAGCATGGTGGTGTTGTTTTCTTTTTAAGGAAATTTTAAGGTGTGCAAGCACTGTTGGGGAAGGAGGGAGATTTTCTGTCATGCTACTAAAAGCTTTCAAGATCAGGAAAAGCATACACCAATGAAGGACAATGGTGGCATTTTCAAAAGGAAAATTCTAAATAGTGGAACAATGATCTACAGGACAGTAAGCTAATGTAAATTGTCCCTTTGACTGGTACTTGTTACTTACAGTGCATTATACTCCTTTAGAAAATACATCTCATAAAAGCTACATGCTGCTTGGCTGAGACACCCTGCCACCGGTGTTATTTTTTTAACAATGCCCGGCAAATAACAAGTTCCTCTTGCCAGCACCCATCACCACCTCGTATCCTTTTGCCCACCCGAAACATCATACCAGCTAATTTTTTTAACTCACTTAGTGAGATACTGATCCAAGAGCCCCACACACAACTGAGTCCTCCTCAGACCAGTCCCTACAGCTCTTACACACAGTACCATAACAGAAAAACAAAAGAAGTTTTCCTTTCTTTGTTATTAATGCTACAAACATGAGCAGAACACCACCGTCACTACCACTCTGATCCTCTGATCAGCACCCTGCTCTCACACACGCTAGCCGACAACACCACTCCATCTCCGGGGCTGAGTAGAAAAAAGTACTGCTTCGGTTCAGTGCCCGACCATGATGAAAGTCAAAAAAACAGCCTGCCGCTTGCCCACAAACAAATACTCCCCACATGAACAAGTAAATCAAAATACCTGTTTTTCCAACTTCATCAGCCCACTCGATTTGTACGTTCCCTGTCCAATCTTGCCTAACAGACCTCCAGGTTATTCTTACTCCACTGCTACCGCAAACTCCCCACTCAAACTGTAAAAACAAAACCATTGTTTCCTACAGAGATCACAGTAGTGTGATGCAAAAACTCTTCCAACGTTCCTAAAATACCAACAATAAGAAAACACTGCACTGTAATTATTTAATGCAAAAAACTGCCTTCTCATAAGCAACAGCACCCTCTACTGCCACTAAAGGAACTATTTTAGAGACCCTGACATTTCTGATAATTTTTTTATTAACATCTTACCCTCTTTTTTATAAACTTTATTTAAAAAAGAAACAATAATGTTACCCCATTTTCTAAGTGTAATAATACCCTCCAGGGAGGGCATTATGGGATATAAAGGACCTTCCATAGACTATAAGACCCTCTGCCTGCAGTGTCGGGCCTCATTACACCCCTGAGCAGTCTGTTAAATCCCTATGACACCCACCCTGTTGGGTATTATTACTTACATGATGCGCTATTAGTGACCAATCAGATTTCTTCATTGCTCCTTGCAGTTTTATAATATGGCTCTCATCTTCACCTCGTGCCACATTACACTACAAAGGGGTAATTAGCAGCCTGCTAATCCATCTCCTAGTACATTATTGCTTAACACTTACATGACAGGAATGGATGTGGGAGTAAATAACAGAAAATGAGTGGTATTTTTTTAAAGCCCACAATCAGAGTTTAAGATAGGTCCCAGAACATAACTAAACTTTGTGATTTTTCCATCTATCACACCAATTGCACAAAAATAGTTTAAAACTTTTTAACAAGTGCAATTATAAATCTGGGCTCACTTTTTACTGCCACAATGGCTGCAACAAACTATTGTATTGGGTGAGTATTGTAACATTGAAAGATTTCTCCATGACACCATAATGAAATTAATGTTAATTTATACTGTATGTTCAAATTTTTCATTGAAGCATTACAGAAAAGAATAAAACAATTTTTGAACAAAATGGAATAATGTGAAGTTTTATTTATTTATTTTTTCTACATTTGTAAATGTAACATAGAATGTGAATGACACAAATGAGTTTTCTTGTAAAGAAGCAGAAAATATGTTGATTGAAAAAAAGTTAAGAAATACAACCCTACCATTAAAGAAATATCACCATATGTAATGTTGGACATGACTTGCTGTCGTGTAAAAGTCAGGTTAATCCAGTTAGGCTTTTCAATTATGTAACACTGATGGAAGCATTTACAACAATGTGCAAAATACATTGTGTGAATTTTTTGCAGTATGTAAAACTTAAAAACATCTCATTTTTTTAATGTCTGATTACCCTCAGCTCAGCTCTTGATTGGCTCTAAGAACCAAGCCAGAGACGTGGCTCAGCTCTGGCTTGACTCTTCTTCAAAAAAATCAAGGCTTGCCCAGCTATGTGTGTCACAAGGTGCAGCCAAGGGACTTACCCACCAGAGGAAAGGGTAATCCCCCAGTTAGCCATGTTCTGGAATGCCTTATTGTGATTATACAATGGAAACATGTGTAAACTATATTTAAAATGTGTTTGTTTTGTAGTAAATGCCCTTTCTCAGCCATTGGATATTGCAGGATTTATTCTTGTGTAACCCATAGGTGACACTAACCTATGGGCTACTATCCCAGCCTGTGTGGCTACACACAGGTTGAGGGACCCGTGTTCGGTGAATGGGTGCCTCCACCCAGATAAATGGTATTGCGGTAGCTTAAGTGCTTTGGTGTAGCCCACAGGGATGCTATAACCACCAACCAACCCTTCTAGTGGCCCAAACAGAAACACAATTGAACATTCACTTTCACTGAACAACAGTAAGAATATGCTCACACCCCTTGCACTTACAACAAGGTCTGGATCCACTGCAACTGCCACAGAAACCCACTGGAAAATAAGATCAGCAATACAACAATGCAATATGACCCAGATAATAATATGCACACTAGCTAGGTTAAATGTGAAAACCAACAATTTGATTTATTCAGGAGAAGTGAACAAGGGTGGGGCATGAATCTAGCAAATGAGTGACACTTCTGATTAAATTCAGGTTGGTTCAGCATGCACTGTAAGTCCCTTTTTTGACAGTCTGACAACCTTGGGTACCCAGTGTGTTAAGGCTGCCTAAAGCATTGCTTGGGGTTGGCCAGCATTGCAGCTGTTGGGGCCCTTAGGAAGTAAAAAACAGTTAACATGCACACAAGCCAAATATTTGTAATCCTGAGCCAAATGGCTCAGTCCATTGCAATAAACCCAAAACAAGAAAATCAGATGGCACACAATGATTACAGCTGTTGTTGCAGGCAGCTACCCTGTTTGTACTCACACTACCCAGACCAGGATGCAGGATAGGCAAGATGAAGACCTCGTGGTGTTGTACTGGATTGCCAGGGAAAGCAGGGCCTACATGACTCACCTCCTGGTAGTTCCTACCTGTTCAGTAGTGTTGAGGCGGGGGCCAAATCCTGAAGCGGGTCTTTCGACGAGAATGTCTGAGTCAGGGGCAACAGTCTAGGCTGAGGTGGCAGGACCCGGGCAGGAAGAACAGTTTGGATAAAGTCTGTGATGAAGCAATGGAAAAGCCTGAAGCTAGCATAACAGAACTTGCCATGGGGAACCAGATTGTGACCCACAAAACACATTCAGCACATCTACAATACTTAGCTTTCTTAGCCACAGTTTGAATAAAGTCTGTTTGCCAATTACAGCTTTACTGTGAAAACCTTTCGATCTGAGGCTCACTTCGGTCATCAGGTAGGCTGATCGCTTCTGAAGCAAGTCTTCAGTCCACTTGCAAGTAGCAATAACACACTTTTTCTCTTCGGCTACACGTTTCAACTAGCTATCGGAAATAGCCCGACTTTCACACACCCAGTAATACTTTAGGCTAGAGATGTGACAGGTAGGCCCACAGAACCGTCCCACTGATTCTTCCATGCTCCTACAGGAGCAGCTGCTCAATGGCTTGAGCTGTTCACTCTTCAACCTCCAACTTTCAACTGACTTGTGCTTCAGGCAGTTCTGGGTATTTCCTCTGAGATCCAAAGGGTTTGATTGGCTAAGGGAACTGTCTGTCACAGAAAGGGCTCCCCCTCCAGATCCATTTAGATGCCAATCCCTTAAAACTACAAATACCACAGAATTTAAATCCCACAAGACCTCTGGGGATAGTCTCCATTTTAGGTCCCCAGATGTTCGATTGGTCCAGTACTGAAAGTCCAGAACAAAATGGTGGTTCCTATTCAAAAGTTCAAGCTGCAGTTCAAAGCAGGTTAGACAAACTCCTCCATCATTATTATTTATAGCAGATAAACAGTAAATAATCACTTTTCCTAACAGAGTTCCCTCTGCACACATAGCAACTGCAGGATGGAGCAGAATAATGGACAGCCTGGTGGGCTGTGAGCCTTAAATCACTCTGACCCAACCCAGACTAATTTTCTAACACAATCTAGTTGCTCACTTAAAGAGACAAGCAAGGAGGCTTACTGGAGAACTCTCATGCAGACAATTAGAACTACTGGACACAGGACACCATCCTGACAGTGGGCATTAGGCAGCTCAAGAAGACATTATAGGAACCCCTATTTATATGGGGGTTACACATGGGTAAAGACCTTAACTAACCAATCAAGTTACTGGATGTTTTACATCCATTGTGTAGCCTTTGGCAATACCTTGTCAGATAGTAAGAACATTACAGGGTAGCTAAATGCCACATGCCACAAGAAAGTTTTGAAAGTAGGATCTGTGGCATCTGTGAAAAATAATACTCCACGGAATCCACTGTATTGCAGGAGAGTTTTATATCTTGCAGTGGGAAAACACTGTATTTTCAGAATGAGGTGATGATGCAGTGGGTCAGATACCCAAGCAAGTGAAGAAGGAATGCCAAGATGAGTTATGGGATGGAAAGTCATATCATCAAGACAAAGGGATAATGACACTTACAAAATAGTACCTTGCTGTGCAAGGGTTAAACTGTATTATTAATCATTGGTAAAGAACATGTACAGAATATACATTTTGTTTTGCTTGATTGTTTGAAATAATACTTCAATTTACAGCACCCCTAGCCTTTGGGATAGAGTGCTAAACAAATAATATTCATCTTGCCATGCCTAATGTTATCCAGGCTGGTTTTGAGATATAAATGTTGTTTACTCTGCTGTTTAAAAATCAAAACTGCCATCACAGAGGCAACAAGCCTTTGTGTAAAGCAAATAAACAAAACAAAATAAAGGAAAAAGCCACTATGGTTCTCAGAAGAGGTGGCAGGGAAGGTTAAGAAGAAAAGGATAGCATTTAGGAAATATAAGAAAACACAGAAAGAGCAGGACAGAGAACTATATCAGTTAAAGCAGAAGGAGGCGAGGAAGGCAGTCAGAATAGCAAAGGACCAAACTGAGGAAAAGACAGCCAACTCTGTTAAGTAGGGGTATAAAACCTTTTATAGGTACATTAGGGAGTGATGAAAGACAAAGGGAGGGATGCTGAGGCTTAATAAAGGGGAGGGAATGTGGCCTAAGAATGACAGTGAAAAAGCAGGGATACTGAATGAATACTTCTGCTCAGTATTCACAAAAGAAGAGGAGGGGGAGGTACCTAATCCAAACAATCGAAACACTCTGGATAAGGAAGTCAATACCAGTCCATTCACCGAAGAAAGGGTTCTGAAAGAACTCTTAAAACTGAAGGTGAACAAAGCAATGGGGCCCGATGGGATTCACCCAAGAATTCTAAAAGAACTAAGGGAAGAACTAGTGACACCACTGACTACCCTTTTTAACAAATCATAGGAGGATGGGGTGGTAACTGAGGACTGGAGGAGGGTGGATGTGATCCCACTTCACAAAAGTGGGAGCAAGGCAGAGGCAGAAAACTACAGACCTGTTAGTTTGACCTCAGTGGTAGGGAAAATGATGGAATCACTTCTGAAGGAAAGAATTGTTGAGTACTTAGAGGTCAGCGAGGCACAGGACTATAAGCATCATGGATTCACAGTGGGAAGATCGTGTCAGATGAATCTAATAGATTTCTTTGACTGGGTGATCAAAGTAGTGGACCAGGGAGTTGCTGTGGACATGGCCTACCTAGACATTAGCAAGGCATTTGACACAGTCTCATACAAAAAATTAATATACAGGTTAGCCAGTCTTGGAGTGGGTCCCAAGGTGGTAGCTTGGGTAAAAAATCGGCTGGACAATAGGATGCAGAGGGTAATAGTAAACGGAATCCACTCTGAAGAAAGGGGGGTTACTAGTGGGGTACCACAGGGTACAGTACTGGGACCGGTCCTCTTTTAATGTCTTTATAAGTGACATTTCAGCAGGACTGGAAGGAAAAGTATGACACTTTGCAGACGACACAAAGATCTGCAACAGAGTTGATACACAAGGTGGGGTGGAAAGGATGAGAAAGGACTTTGCAAGGTTGGAGGAATGGTCAAATGTATGGCAGCTTAGATGCAGTGCAAATATGTGTAAAGTAATGCACCTGGGAATCAAAAACCCAGGGGAAGAGTACACAATGAGGGTGAGATACTAACAACAACAAAAATGGAAAGGGACCTGGGGGTAGTCATATCAGATGACCTAAAGGTGGGCAAACAATGTGAGAAGGTAGTAAGGGGGGCTCGGGGGATACTGGGATGCAAAGGGAAAGGCATCACCAGTGGAAAACAGGAAGTTGTTATCCCTCTGTACAGACAGTTGGTGACACCCCATCTGGAGTACTGTGTGCAGTTCTGGAGATCCCATCTCTGCAAGGACATAAAGAGGATTGAGGCTGTCCAGAGGAGGGCAACTAAAATGGTGCAGGGTCTGTACCAAGAAACATATGAAAAGAGTCTAAAGGAGCTTAATATGTATACACTCAAGGAAAGGAGGGAGAGAGGGGACATGATAGGAAATTTCAAGTACCTCATGGGACTCAACCAAGTCCAAGAGGATAGCATCTTTCAGTAAAAAAGATGTGCAAAACAAGGGGTCACAATTTGAAGATAGAGGGGGGACAGCTCAGAGGTAATGTGAGGAAGTATTTTTTCATGGAGAGGGTTGTGGATACATGGAATGGCCTTCCTGAGGAGATTTTGGAGTCAAAAACAGTGGAAGAATTCAAGAATGCGTGGGACAGATGTAAGGCAATTATAACGGGGGTTAGGAAAAAGTAGGCTATTGGTTAACTAGGATCTGCAACTTTTCCATTAGGTAGGGAAATGGGCAAACTAGGTGGGCCAAGTGGTCCTTATCTGCTGTCAAATTCTATGTTACTATGTTTCTATATTTCTGTACTCTCTTAAGGAGACAGGCATGGAGAGTTATTGGAGCACTCTCATACAGACTATTAGAACTACTGAACACAGGATACCATCCTGACAGTGGGCATTAGGCAACCCAGGAAGCCATTATAGGAACCCCTATTTGTAGGGGGGGGTTACACTCTTCCCTGCCTGGAAAAACTTGGTGTCTGCATCAAGTCTATACTAAATGGTAATATTCTATATAGAAAACATTATACAAAAATGCATGTTTCATTAGGTATATCACAAAGAAAAGAAGACAGATGCATCAGCAAAATAAACTTTTTCTAAGCATTACTATGCTTCTTCCATGATAATATTTTTTGAAAAGATACAGTTTTCATACTTTTGCCATACACATACCACCATATTCAAAATAGTTCAAACAGATAACCACATTACTCTGACCATTCGGGTCTGTACTACTTCCTGTATTTTAACCAACATGAATGGGGGCCTGTCCCTATCAGCTATTTCAGGGCTGCATGGTGCAGGGGCACCAGGGTTTGAGGGCTTGACAATTAACTTGGAAGTAGCAGGATAGCTCAATTTGGGAAGAGAGCTGTCAGAAATATACACTCTTTTACGAACAATGTAAGGGAAGATCCACAGGCCTCCCTGGGGAGTTGTAACTGAGGTGTATTACTGGTTTGGTGGCTCTTCCAGACTTTCTGGGAGGAACAGGCACAGGCTCATTTTTTTCAACATTTGCAGTGGGGTCTGCTCCTGTAGAGAGGGGTACCTCTGCATTGGTTGTTGGCTCTATATTGGAAGCACTTTCAGCTCCTTGTTCTGTTAACTCTGGTTCAAAAACATGGCTGTCAGTACTGGGGTCTGAAGGAAGCCTAGATTCATCATCCAGGGATAATTCCATGTAATGTAAGTGTTGCAACACTTGACTAATACTCTTAACATCATTTACTTCATTATTGCAATTTGTCACAGCATTTTCCTGATCACTACTTTCACACAGCTCTATATTTTCTGGTATGTCACCAGGAATGCTTTCTGTTGCAGGTTCCCCTTCTGGCAACTCCAATAGCTCTACCAGACACAAAGAGTCAGCTACCTCAGAAGTCGCACTTTGCACCTAGCTTTCGGGGTGCACAGGGTTTGTAGAGAAGGCTGGAGGGTTAGGCAGTCCTGAAGGCCCAGCCTCATCTTCTAAATTGTACATGGGGTTACCTTGGAACAACTGACTCAATTCATAAGAGGTATAATAGGATGCTTCACACTCACTGTCTTCAGATTCAGACTGGCAGCCAGTGTCATTTTAGGCCTTCCTGGGGGAAGGCCTTGAATCCTTAATGACTGGAGAAGGGGTCATCCATTTCTTTTTTGCTGCAGCTCTAGTTACAGGCCCGGGAAGGGCAGTGTCTTGAGGTGCAGAGTCGATGATTATCTGGCCAATGGGCAGCAAGTGATTTCAGTGCTTTGTCTTGGTAGCACATGGGTCATTTTGAGGGCACATTTTTATAGACTGGCAGATCTTTCAGTTTACTGACAATAACATAAGGGAGGTGGTGCCACCTACCAGCAATTTTATGTTTTCCACGCAGTCCCAAATTTCATAACAGAATACGGTCTCCAACTAGCAGTTTCTGAGCCTTTACACATTTGTCATGCCTTTCTATGTTTCTATCTTTCAGAAAAAGAGATGTGCAAGAACAAGGGGGCACAATTTGAAGATAGAGGTGGGACAGCTCAGAGGTAATGTGAGAAAGTATTTTTTCACAGAGAGGGTTGTGGATGCATGGAACAGCCTCCCTGAGGAGGTCGTGGAGTCAAGAACAGTGGGGGAATTCAAGAATGCATGTGACAGACATAAGGCAGTCCTAGTGGGGGGTAGGAGGAAGTAAGCTGTTGGTTAACTAGGATCTGCAGCTTATCTGTTAGGTAGGAAAATGGACAGACTAGGTGGGCCAAGCGGTCCTTATCTGCCATCACATTCTATGTTTCTATGTTTCTGTGTTTCCTTATTTGCCAAGTTTCTCTTTGCCGCCATGGTGTGTGCTATTTGGTAAGCATGGTTTAACTGGGTCTTTAACTTTTGAATATATTATCGGTGGGTTTCAGCTTTGATTCCATCTGAGGACACTCTGAAGCAAATGCCTATGGGCAACCAGTCTTCCTGACCAAATATCAGGCGGTAGTAGGAAAACCCAGTGGCATCACTTTTGGTGCAATTATAGGCGTGTACCAAGGTGCTTATCTGTTGGCTCCATTTTGACTTGTCCTGGGGATGAAGTGTGCCCAGCATGTCAAGTAATGTTCGGTTAAATTATTCAGGCTGTGGATCCCCCTTGGGGTGATGGGGGTAGTGAGGGACTTTCTCACTTCCAGAGTGAGAGCATTCCTTGATCAGATGGCTTTCAAAGTCTCTCCCCTAATCAGAGTGAATTCTCTGAGGTGCACCATAATGGACAAAGACTTTTCAATTAAGACCTTGCCCACTGTGGATGCTTTCTGGTCCTTAGTCGGGTAAGCCTAAGCTTAATGTGTGAAAAGATCAATCACCACTAGCACATTGCCAATATTCTTCTGGTCAGGTTCAGGGCACTAAACGTCAATGCACACAAGTTCCATAGGTGCACTTGTAGAAATGTTGACCAATGGTGCAGCACCCTGGGGCAGAGCTTTTCTTTGGAGACAACGGCTGCAGGTCCAGATAGAAGCCTCAATGTCAGCCCCCAATTTTGTCCAATAGACTCGAACACAGCCCAAGTTTGTAGTTCGGTCACAACCCAAGTGTCTCATCTGGTCATGGAGGCCTGCAGAACTACACATTTGAAAGCGGTGGGCATCACTAATTGCTGTTTGTCAGTTTGACCATGTCAGTTTCTGGTTTCTCTGTAGAGTAGCTGGTTATACAATTTAAGTCTGGGTCCCTCTCTAAACAACAGAGCACTTCGTGGATCTGAGGAGTGAAGTTTGGATACATCCTTCCAAGCATGTAGAGCATCAAGCACAAGCTTAATCATCAGGTCTTGGGCCTGCACCCACTGTATGTTGTCAGAGGTAAGTTGAGGCAATGCACTGAGGTCTAAGACTGCAAGGTGTCAGAAGGCCATGGGAAAACAAGTGTCAGGAGGACCCAAGCAGTCTACTAGACATTTAACTGTTTCAGGAGAGGGATGCTTGTCTTTGTTGAATTTTTGGCAGATGGCTTTGACAGACTGCTCAGATATTCTCACCTAACTGTCATTAGAGATAGGCGGTCTGGAAAGGGCATCAGCATCAGTGTGGTTAAAGCCCAGTCGACACTCCACTGAATAATAAGTGGACAGTGCAGATAATTAGTGATGCCCAGTGGCATCCAACTTAGCTGAGGTCTGGACATAAGTCAGAGGATTATTGTCAGTTTTGACCAGAATCTTGGCACCATTAAAGATATTCATGGAATTGGTCCACCACAGCCTACTTCAATGCAAGAAATTCAAGCTTATGTACTGGATAGTTTCTTTCGGATGGGGTTAGATTCTGACTGGCAAATGCCACTGGGTGTAAACCTTCCTCATACTCTTGATATAAAACAGCACCAAGTCCCTTCAAGCTGGCATTAGTGTGTAGCACATAGGGTCTGATAGGATCGGCATATGCAAGTACAGGGGCATGGGTGAGTTGGTGAATGATATCATAGAAAGCTGCTTCACACTCAGAAGTCCACCTGGCTCCAAATAGTTCATGTGTTTGAAAATAAACCTTGTCTTCCTCCTTAACTGCACTTTTTTTATACTTCTTGTTTGTGGGGGGATAGCCTTGAGTTAGGTTGAACAAATGGCGGATGACTTTTCAGTAATGTTTTATGAACTGGCGGTAGTAACCGCAGAACCCCAAGAATCTTTGTAGTTCTTTTAGGTTGTAAGGCTGAGACCAGGTGGTCAAGGACTCCACTTTGCTCAGGTCTGTCTGAAGCCTATCAGCTGACACTATGTGACCAACATATTTCACAGATGTTTGAAAGAGCTGACACTTGTCTATTGATAACTTTAATCCAAAGCCCTCTAATCGATCAAGAATCTTGAATAGGTGAGCTTCGTGCTCCTCAAAAGTCCAGCATAACACAAATACAT
The DNA here is from genome assembly GCA_016271365.2 of Neoceratodus forsteri. Taxonomy (NCBI): domain Eukaryota; kingdom Metazoa; phylum Chordata; order Ceratodontiformes; family Ceratodontidae; genus Neoceratodus; species Neoceratodus forsteri. The sequence continues at coordinate 1,062,765,991 of CM057451.1, read as the reverse complement.
CATCAAGGTATACGAGGCATTCTAGTAAGTTTATGTCTCCCAGTGCTCGTTCCATCAGTCATTGAAAAGTGGCGGGTGCACCAGAAATACCTTGAGGCATACATAGGAACTCATAGAAACCCAGGGAACAAATGAAGGCTGTTTTATCTCGGACTTCCTATGCACTTCAGGATTTGATAATATCCGCTCTGAAGGTTGAGTACAGAGAACCACTGGCTTACGGTGAGGCAGTCAAGGGCATCCTGAATACGGGGCATGGTGTATTGATCTGGGACAGTTCTTCGATTTAACATCCGGTAGTCCACACACATCCTCACCGATCTGTTCTTCTTCCAGACTACCACAATCAGAGAGGCATATGGGCTTGGAGACTCTTGAATGATCCCTGTGGCTAGCATTTTCTGAAGATGGCATCAAATATCATCAGTGTCCACAGGTGCAAGGCAATGGGACTTCTCTCTGAGTGGTCTCTCATCATGCAGTCAGATGTAGTGTTTGGCCCCAACATTCTGCTCTTTCAAGGAGAACACTTGGCTTCTCTGAGACAATTTCTGGCTGATCCTAGCTTTCCATTTGACAGGCAGGTGGGACTCCCTGAAGACAAAAAGGTCAGGGGTCACTTCATCACCCTCTCCAGGGCACTTCTTGCTAGGCAGCACAGCAGTGTCCGCACAGCATACAGTGGCTAGGGTGCGTCCTCGATTCACCCGAACCTCTCAATCTGACACATTCTGAACTTGCACTACTAACCACCTAGTGTAGGCATGGGCCTGAGCAGGTAGGATGCTAGGCTTGACCAATAGTCCCTCGGGTAGTTTCCCCTCTTCTGGGGCGTCCAGCATAAGTATTTTATTTTAAACATCTGTCTTTAGGTGCACTTCACCACTGATTGTGCACTGAGAATTGGGTGGTAGCACCAGTGAGTCAGGATCTTTTTTCCAGACTACCCCCACGGGTTCATCTTTCTCAATCTCTTGTGTTTGCATCTGCAAATTGTAGGCTCACTATACTAGGGCCGGAATACACAGGACCCTTCCAGTTCACTTGGCTTGCTTTTCCTGGCAGAGCTGTGCTAACCAGACAAACATATGTGCATTGGTACCAATTAGCAAGGGTACACTGTCATACAGTCCAGTCGGTGGGCACACCAAGGCCAAGGTCTCCACTTGTTCATCCATGCCCACTACAGAAGTAGGAAAGGACAACCACAGTCGTACATACCCCAGGTAAGGATAGGATTTGTAACTCAACCCCCTCACATGCAGTCCTTCAAGGGGTTGAAGTGGGAGGTTAGATAAGCGCTGATCATAACAATCTTGAAATACAATGGTGACCAGTGAGCCACTGTCCAGCACAGCGTGAGTGGAGATGCCATTAATGGTTACTGTGTTCTCCATGGAGAGCCCCACCATCTCTCACCAGTTTGGAGAGGTTGGTCTGGCGGACTCTCCCACAGCAGTTTTGGAGGCATAAGATTTTCTCGATGGGCATGGCTGAGGCTTTATATTGCTCTGATGAACCAAGTTTAACAGTTTAGCCGTGATCTTCCGCAAGTTTTCCGGAAAGTTACAGCCCGTTGGGTATTCCCATCTTCTCCACACCGGTAGCAGAACACCTGTTCCCTGGAATTATTGGAGTGGATAGGTTCATCTCGAATGTTATACCAGTTGGCAGAGGGAGGTCTACTGTCTTTCTTTGACCTTGGCTCCAGCTTCTGGTCCCCATCAGTCCCCCAGTGGGCAGACATATGGGTGGCGTTTATGAGGTTCCCCACCAAGGCTGTCAGCTCTCTTATTTCTTCCATCAATTTCGACTCAGCCCAGGGTTCAGGAGCAATGGCATGGGCCCCTACACCCCCGGATGGACCCTCACTTCTTGTCTCAGTCAGCAATGAGCAAGGGTAGGAGCCTTTGGAGGCTTCAACTGTGGCTTGTTGACTGGCTCGCATCTCTTTTATTTCTTTGAGCAGTTCTCTAACCTGCAGGGTCTCAACAGATTCCTCTCTTTCTTTGGATCGGTCTGAGACTTGGCTGGTGTGTGCAACCCCCACATAGGGCTCCCATCCATCTTCATCATTCTCAGCCTCTCAAATCTCCTTCATCAGCTAGCAGTATTCATGAGGGTTAGCTTTCCGGTCTTGAAACATCAATTTCAGCATGAGCACACTAGAGTAATGGGCAGATTTGAGAATGTGCTCCAGCCTGACTTGGTTCAGTTCACTAGCTGGGGTACCCCTTTTTCTATGGGCTCTCTGCAAGGCCCATTCAATCTGGGTGACAAAATCAGATAACCCCATTAACCAATCCCAGCATCAAACTATGCTTGCTGCTCCATAGATTACATCATCAGTTTCTGCACTGATTGCCCCACTGGAGTGCACTCTTAAACTGAATGACAAAGCTCACATTTGTTTGCTTATATTCCCCTCCTGGCAATGCCCACCCCTCACTCAGACAATGCCTTTGGTTGTATCCCTACTCTGGAACAATGTTAGGCCCTAGCCCTTAGCTTCTGTCTATCCTGTAAGACCATGTCCCTAGTTGTTGCCTTTCCCTCATTTTGTCTCTGACAATGCCACTTGGCTGCATCTTTTTCCTCCTGTAGCCGGATCCCAACCCTAATGCCCTTTTCGCTAGTTAAGCTTACTCCTAGCCACTGTATGTCTGCAAAATACCTGATTTTGTAACTTAAAATCCATATGTGCTTATTTTATTGTTACCTTTACTCCTAGGATCATTATTTATTTTCTCACTATACTGTTTGTTCTGTTGTTTGATATGATGTGGAGCCTATGTAAAAGAGCCTTTGGCTCAAAGGTATTAATTCCAAGACTGAAATAAATAAATACATAAATAAATAAATAACTTTACATTTTTCCATTGATTAGCAGACTTGAACTTCCACATTAAGTGTTCCCCAGATTCCATGCTGCCAAACATCACTTCTAAGGCTGAGAGGTACTCAGCTGCAGTGTTCTCGGGGTTAGTGGATCGGAGAAATTGGATATCTTCCAGTGCAGAGCCACTTAAGCTTTCCATAAGTCTTTTCTTCTTCTCCCCCTCTGAACATTGCCACTCTTGGACCAGTGGAGTAGCATAATCCATCCATTTCTTGAGGTCACCCTCCCCCACTGGTACAGGGATTGCACCAGAGAACAGTCTGAACCTGCGATAGGAGTCCAGGTATACAGACGACATCAAGATGAGGGAGGCCACAAAAGGGGATGCCCTGGGAGTAGACAGAGAGGCTGGAGGAGATTGTATGGGAGTAGTCTCCTCTGAACCCCCCAAAGCCTTTAACAATTCTTTAGCTGTCCGGTCTTCAGCAGCTAGCAGCCTTAACAGTTTGTCTTTTATCCCTTCCACCCTCAGGTACTCCCCAGGGGAAGATGGAGCACTATACAAATGAATAACTCTCCACCCCTTCTGGGACCCTGCAGGCATGATGACAGGGGTACCTTTTCAGGGTCTATAAAGGGCTTCAAGAAAGGAGGGCCACCAAGGTCTGATCAAACAGATCTGAGTCCCACCCCCCGGTCATCAGCCTTTCCCTAATACTTGACCTTCCCCACGGTTTCTTCAATAATTTCATTCAAGGTCCCATACGGGATATCAAGTAACAGTATGGCCTGGTGGGGATCAATCCCTTCAGCCTTACTTCACCCCATCATGTGGTTCATGACCAGCTTGTGGGGAGGAATTTTCCATTTGGGCATAGTAAGCACCTCCATTTCAAATCCTGTCTCAGTTTTGCACTTGGCTGCAATTTTAACTTTCGACCACTAGAAGGCACCAATCCCAGTGGTGCCTCCAAGATGTAACCCCTAGGTGGTGCTATCCTATAGGCTACTACCCTAGCCTGTGTGGCTACGCACAGGTTGAAGGGCCTGAGCTTGGTGAATGGGTGCCTCCATCTGGAGGAATGGTAATGGTATTGAGGTAGCTTAACTACTTTAGTATAGCCCTCCGGGATGCTATAACCACCAACCAACCCTTCTAGTGGCCCAAACAGTAACACACTTGAACAATTACTTTCACTTTCTCTTAACAACAGTAATAATATGCTCACACCCCTTGCACTTACCACCAGAGCTGGAACCACTGCAACTGCCCTGGAGACCCCCTGGAAAGTAAAATCAGCAATACAACAATGCAATATCACTACTGTGGTCCAGATAATAACACGCACACTAGCCAGGTTAAATGTGAAAACCAACAATTTGATTTATTCAGCGGGAGTGAAGAAGGCGGGGGCATGAATCTAGCAAATGATTGGCACTTCTGATTAAATTCAGGTTGGTTCAGCATGCACTACAAGTCCCTTGTTTGACAGTCCCAGAACCCTGGGAAGCCAGTGTGTTAAAAAGGCTAGCCGGAACTGTTGCCTGGGGTAGGCCGGCATTGCAGCTGTTGGGGCAGGATGGCTCAGTCCATTGCAATAAACCCAAAACAAGAAAATCAGATAACACACAATGATTACAGCTGTTGTTGCAGGGAGCTACCATGTTTGTACTCATGCTACCCAGACCAAGATGCAGGACAGGTGAGATGAAGACCGTGTGGGATTGTACTGGATTGCCAGGGAAAGCAGGGCCTACATGACACATCTCTTGGTGGTCACTACCTGTTCGGTGGTGTTGAGCAGGGGGCCGAATCCCAAGCTGGTCTTTCGCCAAGAATGTCTCTGAGTCAGGGGCAATAGTCTGGGCCAAGGAGGCAGGGCCTAGGCAGGAAGAACAGTTCAGATAAAGTCTGTGGTGAAGCACTGGAAAAGCCTCCAGCTAGCATAACACAACTTTCCATGGGGAAACAGATCACAACCCACAAAACACAATAAGCACATCTACAATACTTAGCTTTCTTAGCCACAGTTTGGGTAAAGTCCATTTTCCAATTATAGCTTCACTGTGCAAACTTTTCGATCTGAGGCTCACTTCAGTCATCAGGCAAGCCGATTACTTCTGGAGCAAGTCTTCAGTCCACTCGCAAGTAGCAACAGCCCACTTTTTCTCTTCAGATACAGGTTTCAACCAGCTATTGGAAAAAGCTAGCTTTTACACACCCTGCAATATTTTAGGCTAGGTATGGGACAGGTAGGCAGGCAAAGCCTTCCTGCCGATTCTCCCATGTTCCTACAGGAGCAGCTGCTCGATGGCTCAGCTGTTCACTCTTCAACCTCCAGCTTTCAACTGACTTCTGCTTCAGGCAGTTCTGGGTATTTCCTCTAAGATCTAAAGATTTTGATTGGCTAAGAGAACTGTCTGTCACAGAAAGGGCTCCCTCTCCAGGTCCATTTAGACACCAAACCCTTAAAACTACAAATACTACAGAATTTCAATCCCACAAGACCTCTGGGGACAGTCTCCATTTTAGTTACTCAGATGTTTGATTGGTCCAGTACTGAAAGTCCAGAACCAAAATGGTGGCTCCTATTCAAAAGTTCAAACTGCAATTCAAAGCAGGTTAGACAAACTTTTCCATCATTATTATTATTATTATAGCAGATAAACAGTAAATAATCACTTTCCCTAACAGAGCTCCCTCTGCGCAAGTAGTGACTGCAGAATGGAGCAGAATAACAGACTGTCTGATGGGTTGCAAGCCTTAAATCACTCAGACCCATCCTAGACTAATTTTCTAACACAAACTAGTTGCTCTCTTAAGAGACAGGCAAGGAGGCTTACTGGAGAACTCTCATGCAGACGATTAGAACTTGTGGACACAGGACACCATCCTGACAGTGGGCATTAGGCAGCTCAAAAAGACATTATAGGAACCCCTATTTGTAGAGAGGTTACACATGGGTAAAGACCTTAACTGACCAATCAAGTTACAGGATGTTTTACACCCATTGTGTAGTTTATGGCAATACCTTGTCAGATAGTAAGAACATTACAGGGTAACTAAATACCACATGCCACAAGAGAGTTTTGAAAGTAAGATTTGTGGCATCTGTGAAAAATAACACTCCACGGAATCCACTGTACTGCAGGAGAGATTTGTATCTTGCAGTGGGAAAACATTGTATTTTCAGAATGATGCAGTGGGTCAGATACCCAAGCAAGTGAAGAAGGAATGCCAAGATGAGTACTGGGATGGAAAGTCATGTCATCAAGACAAAAGGATGATGACACTTACAAAATAGTACCTTGCTGTGCAAGGGTTAAACTGTATTATTAATCATTGGTAAAGAACATGTACAGAATATACATTTTTTTTGCGTGATTGCTTGAAATAATACTTCAATTTACATCACCCTAGCCTTTGGGATAGAGTACTAAACACATAATATTCGCTTTGCCATGCCTAATGTTATCCAGACTGGTTTTGAGATGTAAATGTTGTTTACTTTCCTATTTAGCATGCTTTGGCATAATATCTAAGTTTACAAATACAAATACAAAGGTGTAATAACATATTTGCTTTATAACACCTGCATATAGGAGACACTTGACCTGCCCACTGAACAAAAATATTAGCAAAAGTCTATTTAATTTATATGTATTTGTTCTGAGATGACACCTGTTTTACTTTTGCTAAATAAAACCAACTGCACTGATCAGCATATTTGAAGGTCAGGGTAGTATTTCTGAAAAAGTGAGGCAATGTCATTTGCTTTCATAAATCCATATAATTTACATATCTAAAAACCACTTTATTTGTACATGCTTTTTAAGTAGGGTTTTCAAAATGGAATCCATTTTCGAGGAATCCAGGCTCAGAATACAAATTAAAATGTTGGACTCTATACAGCAATGGGTATGCATTTGTATCAGAATGAATCTAGACAGAAATGAAAATTGTAAGCAATCAATACCGTAATATATACATTTGATTTTATTGCCACGGGGGAACAGTGTGTTGCAAGGGGATTCATGCAGGCTCTTAAATTCCTGACTTTTGCACCTCTGTAGTGGCAGAGATGATCATTTCTATCTGAATGTAGTGAAAGGGCACAAACTTAATTATTGCAGGCATTTTCAGACTAAAGTTGAAGAATGAAAGCCATGACAATTTTCCCCTTCTGTTGCTAATTTGGTTTTACCTTGAAGGGACTCCTCTATGTAATTAGCAGAGAAAGGCAATGTCTTGATGACACTGCCTTAGGGGACTTTCGCACGGTTTCTGAAGCAGTGTACTGCCCAAAGGAAAAGCCTTAATGGATTCCATGTACCCAGATCTTAGTACAGTAAGAAGAGGTACTGTGTTAGTGGTCTGAGCCTCAGGGGAAGATAAAAATATATCTTTAAATGTTTTGTCAAGGTCTAATAGCACTTGTGGTAAAGTGTTAACCATGGAACTCTTGCTTAATCCCTGCAAAAATGTTCCCCTTTTGAGCATGGGTACATGACTTTATTTTAAATTAACATAAAATGCTCAATGCTTCTCTTATATATGAATATACGAAATTTGCCAGCAGAAAAAGGCAATTTTGGTCTATTGAGTAAGCTTGATTTTGCAGCTAGCAACCCTATTCTGCAGCTGCACCACCATCCACATCCTCACTCCCTTTATCCTCCCTCTCACCATATCCCAGACCCTTTTGAAGCAGCCCACCATTCTACAGGTCACCACCTCCACTGATAATGTCTTCCACTCTGCCACCACCTTCTCTGAAAAAAGTGTCTCCTCATTTCCCTCCTAAACCTTTCCCCTTCAATCTCATGTCATGGCCCCAAGTGACCTTCCCCACCCTTACACAGAATAGCCCCTCAGTACCAGTCTTTTTTATCCCTCTCATGTACTTGAATGTCTCGATCATATCCCCTCAGTCCCTCCTCTTCTCCAGTGAGTACATGTTCAACTATTTTAGCCTACTCTCATACGGTAAGTCCTGCAGTCCCTCTATCATCTTGATGGCTCCTTGCTGCACCCCCTCCAGTAATATAATATCCTTTTTAAGGTATAGGCACCAGAACTGCATGCAGTACTTGAGATGAGGTCTAACCAGTGCTCTATACGGAGGCCGAATCACCTCCCTCTTCCTTGATGTTATTCCCCTTGTGATGCAAACCAATTCTTCACAAGAAGAACAACATAAGAATAAAAGCACATACTGTACTTGAACTAAACATGATTTGGGTCATTGTGATGGCACTAACTGCAAAGGAAGTTAAAAAAAACTTCTATCATTCAGCAGTTCAACAACTCATTTATTATAATCTCAGTGCATCTCTACTTATGCTACAAAAATTCCTTTCATTATGTTTCAAAACTATAGTAACATGGCATAGGAATGTCAATTCATATACTTAAAGAGCAACTGACACTTTCAGGAAACCTTTAACAAAACGTAATATTTAGTCACAGTTCAGCTTGTATTTCACATTAATTCGGTATCCCTCCTCCCCATTATTTATTACTGAGGTCATCTGCATGAAAACAAGATCTTTGTTCCCCAAGAGTTCATCTATTTCTGCTGCCTTCTCCCTACCTGACGACATAATGCATTGCTTGTGACATCATAGTTGCTCCCATGGAAACATATTGTAATGTCACAACAGAGGATTATGACTTGAACTAGGGATTAAGCTATAGAAACAGATGAACTCTAAGGGACCTCTGAGGGATAAAAATCATGGATTCATGCAAATGTTCTTAGCAATAAATAAAGGGAGGAAAAATATAAAGAATATATATGGAATGCAAGCAAAATTGTACATAATTATTAAGGTTTTCAAGGTTTTCTTTGAGGTGTCAGTAGCTCTTTAACAACCAGCACAGAAAGAACAATAATTATGGGCTGCATATGCAAATCACCACAGAATATTATGCTGGTTCAACATTAAGCAGAATTGCATGGTGCCGAAAAGCCTCTCACATAGTTTGCAAACTGTGTGAGAGACCTTTTGACACCATGCAATTCTGCTTAAAGTTGAACCAGCATAATGCAGAATATGATGCACCATGCAATTCTGCTTAAAGTTGGACCAGCATAACATTCTGTGGTGATTTGCATATGCAGCCCATGATGCTTTGCATTGTGGGGGCATGTGTGATTTTGTATTTTCTATAATATTCTGTGGTGATTTGCATATGCAGCCCATGATGCTTTGCATTGTGTAGGCATGTGTGATTTTGTATTTCCTTAAAACTTGGCTTCCCAGCCAAATTCCCTTTGAGGTAACCCTTGCCTCAGTGTTTGCACACAGAAGTTCTTTGTCTTTCACATCAGTCTTCACTCCATAAATAGGGCCCTGTTTCAAAATGCATTAAATCAAATGCATTTTTTAAACTTGGTCCTACTGAGAGTGATGTAAGTTTGTTTGGAGGGCATTTATTGCTCCCTAGTTTTGTGTGCAGTATGGTTTAGTACAGAGTGATGGAGGATACGGAGATAGTGGGAGGGTTTTTTATGTGATAACGGTAATTGCAGAAAGGCAGTCGCCGCTAGGGCGAATGTACATAGGCTAAAATCAATTTCACTGATGTACACTCCCGGCGCACGGCAAAAGGGCACCAGGGACTTGCTTGTTTTTTTGTTTATGTGGGGGGCTGTGCCTCAGCCCCTCGCACCCCTCCACTAAAGGATTCACAGCTCCAGGGGGGTGCAAAACTGGACAAAAAGAATTTTAAGCCAAGCATGCAACAAAATGAACGTGTGCCAGGAAATGAATCTGTCACCCTCACAACCCTAGCCTGCCATCCACCCACCATGCCACAGTGCCAGCTTGGCAGCTCACTGCTGCACTATGCCTCACAAACCCTTCCTCCCCTTCCACCTGTCACACAGTGTGCTCCCCCCATGCTTGTACATATAGTGACAGGATGTCTCTATATCCATAGTTGCCCCCCCATCCAGTAGCCATGAGAACAGGCACCGCTATTGAGTCACCCTTTTTGTAAGCACTCAATAGAGGATGCCCTTATCACAGGATACCATGGGTGGGTATGTAGTACAATCATTATGTGTACAATTTACAGTGGTCTAGGGAGGGTTGTTTACTTGCAAGTAGTCTGCAGGAACCCTAATCACATAGAAGATGTGAACAGGGCATTAGACAAAGAAATCTGGAAGGCAGTAGCTGGATGGGAAGTAGTCCTGTTCGGAGACTTTAATATACCAGACACTGACTGGAGCATCAATGTCCAAAAAAGGTAGGTCCATGAAAATCATGTTGCAGGGCCAGTGCACAGGAAAGGGGGTAACCAGCCCCAAACATGAAAACACTCTGCAACAAATTCCATGCACTCAAACTATAGCTGTGCACTCTTATAAACTAATGCCACGTGTGTGAAGTATTCTGAAATAATCAGTATAAATAAGCACATATGCGAAAGCAAGCTGATGCTGCCCGTCACATTCTCTCGGTTGTTTTGAGTCTATAGTACCATCTGTTCCTCAGGGGAAGTGGTGGATAGACAGGGAGAATTGTCACCATTATATGCATCAACTCATACATATTCATAATAAAATACCACCCCAGTCACTATCTCAGTAGACTTTATGACACATACAAATTCTATAAATACAGCTCCTGTTAAGGTTAGAACTGCAGACAACATTATTCAAAACCCTTGCTGAGAATGTGAAAATTTATAAGTAGCAGAATTTATAGACCTGCCTTCCTCCATTGTCTTTCTTTTCATATGGTCTCCAAAACTGTACCCAGTATTCCAAGTGAGGATGAACCAGGGACCTGTACACTGGCAGAACAACCCCACTCCTTCACTAATAATCCCTCTTCATATACATTCCAGCATCATACAGTATTTTCCCTCCTCTCTGTCTTGTTACACTGTACTAATGTTTTCAAATTATCCTATTTTATTACCACAGGTCCGTCTGCTTGTCTATACATTCTGCTGATCACCCCTGACCTCTGAGTGTTCCCCATTAAGGACAGATCATCTTGATTCAGCCAACTAGCCAATATCCATCTTGTGATCTTTCCCATCCCAGGTCACCCATCTTTTTGACCAATCATCTATGTGGGACAGAGTCAAAGGCCTTGAGTCAAGGTGTAGTATGGCCACCACCAGACCCTCGCCCCCATCTTCTTAACTCATTGCCTCCTAGAAGACACCTGTAGGCGGCAGCAAATGTACTGCAGTGTGTCCCAGAACGACACAGAAATCGCCTACAGACTTCCTGTGTGTCCTAGTAAGGTCTGGAGACATCACAAAATTGTTTTAATATTACTTGCCAGCCAGAAATGATTAGAATTCATTACATAGCACCATTAGAAAGGTAACGTTGTGTTGAACAATTTTGCCACTGAAACTTTGTATGTATCATGTTCACTTTAGGAGTTTCTCACATTTGTTTATGACATGGTGTGTATGGCAGACATTTTGTCCTTCAAGAACCACCTAAGCACTTTGAAGAAAACATACATTCTGGATATCTCAGCCAGTATAAAACAAAAAACCAAATTGAGCATAATTGATTGCATAGCACCGTTGGAAAGGCAATTTTATGTGAAACAACTTTGCCACTGACATTTTGTGTGTATCATGTATAGTTTAGGACTTGTATGCATTTGTTTATGGTATGGTGTTTATGGTTTAGATTCGTCTCTCAAACCTCACCAATACACCTTGATTAAAATGGGGGAAAAATATGCTTAATGCTACAGAAATAGTTGCTTTTTTTACAAACAATTATTAAAACTACATCTAATGTCTGGATGCTTAATTCAGTGTTGATATATTATTTTTTTCCCAACAAAAAAGGCTTATGGTGCATTTTTTAGTGGAAAACATTTTTGTTTTGCTGTTTCAACCAGCATAGAAAAAAATGAAATTACCTATTATTACTTGCATACCACCGTTGAAAGGTAATCTTATGTTGAACAAGTTTGCCACTCATGCTTTGTGTCTAGCACTTATGGTTTTTGTGCTATTAGCATTCATTTGTGGCATGCTGATTATGGGTTGATTTTGCTTAAAAGGGCCCAGGATTCACTGTTAACAGTATACAGGAGATAAGTGCTGTAACTTCAGAGGGTTCCTGTGGAGGCAATGAGTTAATCCAGTCGCAGAAGTTGTTTAGGCTTGACTGACACTACTTCCCTCGCATGAAACCATGCTATCTGATACACTGAATTCTGTTTACCTACAGAAAACCTACCAGCCTCTCCTTTATTAAAGTTTTTTCCTTAGAATATGTTTCAGGCTGACAGGTCCATAGCTCTCTGGTTAATCCCTACTTCCACTGTTGTGCAGGGGAATTACATCTGCTGTTCTCCTTTCCCTAAGCACTACGCCCTTCTCCAGTGGGCTGGTAAAAAGCTCAGCCAGCAGTGCTGCTGGGACCTGCCTAGAGCTTCTGCCAAATTTTCAAATTCCACTTCTACTAGAATGTTGGAAGTTCTGCCTAATCCTTCAGAATTCTGTTCAAAGTTGAAATTCTGAAAGTGGAATGTTAACTGTGGAATCATATTCCACACTTCATGTAAACCGTAGGTTCATTTTCCACAAACCTCAGAATATTACAGTGTTCTGTGGATAATGAGATCCATGAAATATTATTCCATGAATCACATAATGATGCTTTTTGGAATTCTGCAGAATTAAAAAAGAAATTCCAACCAGCATTTCTTTTCTTTATTTAGATATTTATGCTGTTTCTGATGGAGCTGGCAGGCAGCTTCAGCCCCTTTCTCGGAGGGGCTCAATCTCTGACCCCAGCTACTCCCATGCCAGACCCTCCAAGGAGGCCCCCCCATGGCAGGGCCAGAGTGAAGGACATCAACTACCCCCTCCCCCCCGAGACCGACATCTAGACTCCAGGGGGCTGGTGCCGAGTTGCCCGGCCATCAAGTAGCCTGCCAGCTCCTTTTCCACTTTTCTGCCCATTCCCCCTCTCTTCCGGTGTCTGGCTTAGGCGCATGCATGTAGGGGCACCCACATGCCATGCCCACCGGCTACATGCCTCCTGGTCTGTATCACCTCCCAGCCCCCACAAGAGGGCGATCAGCAGGTGAGATGACAATCTCTCCCTCAGTGAAAGAGGAGAGCAGTCCTCCGTATACTTCATCCTCTCTCATCCCTGCTGACCCCCTGCAGCCTGGGCTCATTCCCCAACCAGGGTCGCCCGCATGGTGTGAGGTATGGCGTCCAGTACCTCAACCTCCAGTGCCATTGGGTCAGCCTCAAAAAGCATTTCTGAAGCAGAACTGCCATTCCACATGGATTCTGCTGGTGAAATGTTGCATTCCACACTGCTCTAAACCTGTCCCATCTTCTTCAGCACATGGAGATGCAGCCCTCCCATGCCCACTGAGTTGTCCACCTTCGGTGCATTCCATCTCTTCAACACACTTGCCTCAGAAATTGTATCATTATTTACACCCTACCCCTTCCCCCCTTGCCTTGATGATAGACTCAAGCAACAACCCATTATCATCCATTGTGAATACCAAATAGAAAAACTGGTTCAGTATGTTCGCTATCCCTTTAGCCTCCTCTTCCACTCTTCCCCCTTTCAATAGTCTGGCTATCCACTCTTTTCTGTTATTTTTCTCCCATATGTAACAAAAGAACATTTTTCCTCCTTCTTGATCCGACAGCTGTCCTCAAATCAACATCAGACTTTGCCTACCTTACAGCCTTGTTGGCTTCCTTATTCCTGCTTAGAAACACTACACAATTCTCCTTCACTTTCTGACTGTTTTTGTATTTTGGGAATCCTTCATTTTCACCATAACTGCCTCCCTCACCTCCCTTGTGAGCCAGAGTGGTTTTCTATCCCTTCTGTTTTTATGTTTGCTTGCACATGCTCAGGAAACATATTGCTGCGGTAGTGGGCATCAGAGGCATGTCACTGTCTCATCTAGTGCAGCTCAGGCTGCAGAGGGCTTGACAGTAACAGGCCACTGATCAGCGAGGTTGATCATAATGCTGTTGTGCTGTTGATGGATGGAAACTTTGTGAATTTGAAAGGGTTCAGCCCCTCCTATCACACAGCAGCTGGATCCTCTCATCTACATGACACTACCCAGCAACCAGCTGAGTGGTGTCATTATTGGATGATCCCGTACAATTCTGACCTGCCATTTTTCTTTGTTCCCACCCACTCCATCCCTCTGCTCGGTGCCACCTGCAAACCCTGTTCTGCCCTGCTGTTTTTCTTTCCCCCCCCACTCCATCTCTCTGCTCAGTACCACCCACTGACCACATTCTGCCCTGCCCTGTTATTTGTTTTCTCTCCCACCCATTCTATCCCTCTGTTGAATACCACCCTCTAGCCCTGTTCTGCCCTGCTTACCATTTGTTTTATGTCCCACTTGCTCCACCTCTCTGCTCAATATCACCATTCAGCCCTGCCCAGCTGCTTTTCTCTGTTCTCCCGCTCCATTTCTCTGCTCATTACCAATATGCCAACCCCATTGCCCTGCCCTGCCATTTTTCTTTTTATGCTTTCTTTATGCCTGAAATGCAGAAAAACATCCGTCAATGTCTTTTGTGACCTACCCCAACCAATGCTCCACCCCCTACTCAGCAACCACCACCCTCCACCCTACACCTCACTCACCTCAAAAGAGTTCAACATGGAAAATCCACTCTGCAAAGAACATGTCATTCATCTTCCATGCCAACTACAGACTGAGGAAATAACGTAAGTATGATTAATGTAGTTCTTTTTTTTAACTCAGTTTTATTCTAAATTAATCCATTGTACAATCATAACATTCTCACTCCAGTACAATATATACATCCAGTACATCCCTATTACTTACATTACAGATTGAATACCAGTACCTCCTGCATTCCTGTCTTTCCCCCATTCCCATTAGTTAGAACATTTACTGTACCTTCAGCCTGTTCCCATCTGTTATGTATCAAACAATGGATTGCTTGAAAAGTGAGAGTGAATACAGAAATAAGTACCATAAAATATCTGTGTCTCTCAAACCCTAGGTATGTCTGGATGCTCACGTGGTTCATCCCCTTGTTCTGTCAGACTGATTTAAAAAAAATGTATCTGGCACAGTTAATGTGTTTCAATGCATTTTGAACTTTTACTCATGACTTTATCATTTATAGAATCTTGTTTCACCAAATTTTCAACATGGCTTTTTTTGGACCCCACCTCATGAACTAGGTAGGTGAAATTTCTCAAAACCTGTCCCAAATGGTGATTTTGCAGTCACTTCATAAAATCATCTTTTAGTCAGGATTTGAAAATTTTCACCTACCAGATTCACAAAGTGGGGGTCATGAAAAGAACATGTTAAAAATCTGGGGTGAACATCTTAAAAAGAAACACCAAAGTTATGAAGGTACTATACATTGAAAGTTTTCAAAGTTTGCTCATAACTTTAGTAATTTACAATATTTGAGCCCAAGTGTTCAAATAGCCATATTTTTACACCCACTCATGAACACGACAGATATCATTTTTCAAATCTGGTCAGAAAAGTGATTTTGCAGTGGCTCGGTGAAATCACCTTCTTAGAAGGATTTGAAAACAATCACCTACCAGGTTAATGAAGTGGGGTCTTAAAAAGACTGTTGAAAATTTAGGGTCAAAATCTTAAAAAAACACCAAAGTTATGAAGGTAAGCTGTGACTCTGTTATTATGCCTGCAGGAGTGGTTGGTAGGGGTTGCTAAGGGCGCTCTGACATCCTGACATCTTTGATACACTGACATGCATTTCTATTGGTTGATTTTCTATGGCTATTGTAAAGTTTTCTGAATAACATGGTGGGGTCTGTTAGTAAGGAAAAAAGCAGGCAGTCAGACTGTGGCATAGATTTGTTGTTGACGCAGTCACAGTTTATGATACTAATTTGATTGTCCATTTTATTTTTAAACTTTTTTACTGGTGGACCATGTGGAATGAGTGAACATGCTAGCCAAGTTTTGTCTGTGGTAGAGGAATATGGAGTGAGCAGAGGTCCCATTTGGAGAAAAGTACAGTAGTTGTCAAGACAATAAATATAAAGGGCAAAATACAATAGCAACTTGCTGGGGATATTATCAGAGTGTCATCCTTTTGTAAAAAGAAGCAGTGCTTTTAAATTGTGGAACATGGATGGCAGCTGAAGAGCCTGGATATGGGACTATGCTAGTTGAGTGAGCAGGTGCAGTTAGTGGAGATGCTGATGGCAAAACAAAGTAAAACAAAAGGTAAACAATCTAAAATAGATGGGGTTTTGAAAAATAAGCTTGACTGGAAAGGAGAATGCTGGACAGAAGACTGCTGTATGGACAGGAGGAAAGTGTTTAGGGAAGGGAGATGGTAAGCTGGGAAGGAATGGGTGGCTATGAGGAAGGAAAATGTTTGAAGTAGTGTTGGTGGGAACGGGGGTGGCAGCCACGAGTAAATGAGAAAACTAACTGTTGTATTTGTATAAATCTGTGATGATGATGAACGTACTATAAGTATAAATCACTAGCCTCTGATTTATACATATAATTGCTCTTACAAACAAATTGATCAGCAGCCTTTTCTGTCCACCCCTATTGCATAAATACTGTAAGTGATATGCAGTAGAGACCTGTGCGATAATTGATTTATCTATGCAAGTACTGTTTGACCTCTGGTAACCTTACGAGTGGCGTCAACAGTAGGAATATAAATAAATAATTTATCACATGTGATCCCCTCTAAGAATTTCATTTATGCATTCGGATATGACCTTATGTGATAGATCACTGTTTTTATCTTCTTTAAAGAAAATGTTTATAAAAGTTTTTGAGTTTATTTTGTGAGCTAGTGGTATTGCACATTCCCCTATCCCAGTTGTCCTAGTCGTTGCCATGGATGCAGTGTGAGGATGACAAGCTAATGCTGTGACATAGCATTTCACTGGACTGGTGCAGCAGAACTTTCATGGAAATTACAAACTAGTGACGTAGACGTTTTGCAGCAAATGGTAACCCTGCCCCAGAACTTGGTCCCAAAGTGCCACAGAATAATCAGGCCCTGGTTATTGGGTAGAAACTGAAAGCTGATCTGATTGCCTTTTATATTCCGGTGTTTATTCAACTGTGTGTGCATCCTCTGAAATCTGGACTCGAATGTTACTGTGGGAATTGCCACAAAGCAGCTGGAGGACCCAGCCAACCCAGACCCACCTGGTAACTGTCAGTTCTGCCCTGCTGTCCCTGTGCTGATGTGAAGAGGCTACTTATTGCAAGCAGGGTGAGTCTGTCTTAGACAGATTGTGTAGAGCAAGAGCTGACTGTAACTAGAAGAAAACATAATTTTAACAGCTAGCACACTTCTCTGCTCATTCTCGCCATACCTCTTCCTTTCCTGCAGTGTCCTATTAATGCAAACTCATTTGCAGTTGGAGAGAGCTTCCCCCCTTCCATTTCTTCAGGGCAGGAATTTATGCTGATAGGCCAGAATTTGCATGTTTATCAGAAAGCCAAGTTGGTGGTGCTGGCTTCCAAAGCCAGTGTGTTGCTCTGCTCAACTTCCATCCTGGTATTGGGCTCACAGACAGGGCTGAAATGAGGTGACAGCTCGCTCATGGTCTGCATCTTTTTGCTGGACTTATGCAACCCACCTGGCTCACCACAAGCCACTCCCCTGGACCTTCTGTCAACATTGCCAGCAAGAGAAAGCTACTGCCTTTTGCTGAGCAGTTGCCTACTTGACAGTCCAAACCTTCCATGACCAGACAAATCTGCTTGGTCTAATAATTTCCCAGTCCTGCTGTAACCCAGGATTCTGTGTGTCCACAACACTGCAAAAGGGAGATGGCTAATTGTGGTCATCAGACACATAAATGGTTGGGTTGTTGTCTTGGGAGAGTCAATGGATGTGGTGGTCAGTGGAAGGCAGAAGGCTATTCTTTTTGAACTGTTGTTTGCACTGCAGTATGTTGTTGGCACTGCAGTGCCAACTCCAAAACAGGGACTGAAAATTAATAAAAACTACTGACAATGGTCACCAAGTCTGTCAATCAGGCCTGTCCAGTCAGGAAGAAATCCATGAGAGACCTGCAGCTTTCCTGAGGAGCTAAGCACCACTTTCTTTGCCCAATAACTGCACAGCAAATACAAGCAAGCAAACATTTAAATAGAGACTTTTGTCTTCCAGTATCCAATTTTGATCAACTCCTACATTTTTCCATCTTATCTACTATTCTTCCACATATTCACCTGCAACAGCTACTACATCCTGCCAACATCCACAATTCTAAAGTCCAAGACTTTTGTCTGCAGCTGTTTTCTCTCAACCTCTAGTCTGATATTAAACCACACTGTCTGGTTATCACTGGTTCCCAGTTGTCCTGCACTGTGATATCCCCTGTACTGTCCCTGCTCATAAGAAGGAAGTCAAGGATGGCTTCCTCCCTTGAAGGCTGCTCAACCTGCAGTACCAGGAATGCATCTTGGAATGCCTCCACAAGCAGCTTATTCCTTCACTTGCTAATTCTGAGATGTTCCAGCCCACATCTGGCATGCTGATGTCACCCTTTAGCAGCACCTCCTATAGTTTTCTGATTTCATCCCACAGTTTCCATTAAGCTGTCTCTTTCAAAAATGGTGGCCTATTTACCACTCCAATCCTAATGTTCCTCTCTGCTTCCATGACTGCTTCCACCAACACTATCTCTGTGCACTGGTCCAGTCCTCCCAACACTACTTGACCTCTGTGGCTTTAATCCCCTCCCTTACATGAAACACCACCACCCCCTTCTTTGCTCCCTCTCACTCCAAAACATTACATAACCTGGAATAGTCAGATCCCAGTTGTGGTACTGTATGGCCTATATCTATATGATCATCACCAGGTTCAACTGTGTTTTTCCACACCATTGCTTTCAGATCACTGTCTTTTCCCCAGGCTCCTGACATTAGCACACATAGCTCCTGAAAATGCTTGCTTCCTCCCTTGTGACTCTTTTATACCATCTTTAACCCAGCTCACATCCATAGCCTTGCTCATACTGCTCCCTCACCTCCCTACTGGACTCTGTGCAGTACCTTCCCTGTATCTTTTTCTGTATTCCATTTGTCTCCACTTTTAATGCCCTGTTGTTCGCTCCATTTCTACTAGTTGTGGGGTGAGGTCACCCAGGTCATCCACAAATTAATAGGTACATTGATTTATTGAAAAGCACCTCAATGCATTCTGAAAATGTGTGCCTTAACACCATGGTGCCCTCCTCAGAGGGTTGTAGGCCATCCCAGTTGTGTAGCCTTTTGTCACTCCAGGTGTGCACCCAGTCTGCCATGTACCAATCTCTTTTTCTTGCACCACTCATTCAGCCATGTGTTGAAGTAACTGATCAGAAGAAGCCTCCTCCCAACCAAACTGGCAAGACCTCTGAAAAAGTTACTTATGTCACTGTTAGTTTGAGCCTCCATCCCAGCTTCCAGAAGCTAACCTTCACCTCCCCTATGAGTCTGCTAGCCAGGTCATTAGTCCCTAGATGGACGATGACATCAAACCATTCACCCCTCCTGTGCTCTTGACAATTCTCTCCACCCTATGTGGATCACCACTAGCCAGAGACCACAGAATGCACCAAACTATCCTGCTTCCCTATTCCCCAACACTCACCAACCCCTTCATCATTCTGACCATGGAGTCCGCTACCATGAGTACCTTTCTAATCCTCACTTCCCTAATGGTTCTTAACTCATCAAAGGTGTATCCGGTAGAACAAACTTGGCATTCTTAGAGATAACACATTCGGGTCCCCTCACTGGGGAGATTGGACCTACTGAGCCACACAGGGGTGGAAACTGATTCACTGTTACCACTCCTGGACACTCATACCACCCCACCCCTTCCCGAGATGGTGCTTCACCCCCCCCCTTTGCTGACTCCAGGCCATCCCCTGCCTTGGTCCTATCCATCCTTTGGTAATTAGGAGTAGTGGCTGCTTACACCTGTACATGTTGGAGGTAATGGTGGCTGGACTGTAGCATCCTGTACTGGTTATCCACCTGATCAAATAGGCATTATTTCATCATTTTTACTCCTTTAAAGGTGATAGGTTAGGGAAATCAAGGTGTTTGTCCATACAGATTCATAGGTATTTGAACTTGTCAACCTGTTGAATACAGTAGCCATCCAGTGCCACAGGGAAGGTGCAGTGATGTATTTGAGCTGGTGCTTAGTTCTAATGGTCATTGTGCAATGCTACAGGACTGGGGCTCACATAAACCAACAGTTTTAGCACCTAATTTGAGGGGTGTTTCAGTCAGCCTCCCAGCCCCTGGTCCCTAGGTCTCCTCACCCAGTACAAAGCTAGGCATCCTTTAAGAAAAGCAGTGCCCATAGTGTTAATGGTATCAAAGGCCTACTTTTACTGGCCGGGGGACAGGGGAAGGTCTTCCTGCCTCAGAACAAGGCAAAGCACCTTATAGCCTGGAGGGGAGAGGCAGTGCAGCAAGACTGTTGCGGTGCTACTCCGCTCCATGCAGCATGGTTTTTGCTCCTTGTTTTCCTCATACAAAGGGGCTCTTTTGTGGGCTTCTCATGAATGAAACTTAATTTATTTTATTCTTGGCTTTGGAAATATGCCTTTTATAATTTGAAAGCCATAGAGCGGTAAGAGTCCTGTGATGGTTTTGGCTTGTCGCTGAACTCAGGCAGAAAGACTTCATTTCTTGTTTGCTGCTTATAAAAGAAATGCTTTCCGTGGGTTTTTATGAAAGAACCCACTTGTTTTGTGTTAATTTGAAGCCTTGGAAAATATGCTTCCTTTGTAAATTGTAAGTTATAGAATTTACTGAGCGTTCTTCTCACAGCAGTTGACCTGGCCACTCGTTATTTGGCGTTTCGATGGAAATCTGCTGAAGTTATTCAGAATTAAGAGATAGAGAGAAATGCTTTTTGAGGAAGCCATTGCTGGTGCATAGAAACATAGAATTTGACAGCAGATAAGGACTGCTTGGCCCACCCAGCCTGCCCATTTTTCTACCTAATGGATAAGCTGCAGATCCTAGTTAACCAACAGTCTACTTCTTCCTACCCCCGGCCCCTAGAATTGCCTTATGACCATCCCAAGCATTCTTGAATTCCACCACTGTTTTTGACTCCACAACCTCCTCAAGAAGGCTGTTCCATGTATCCACAACCCTCTCCATGAAAAAATACTTCCTCACATTACCTCTGAGCTGTCCCCTCTCTATCTTCAAATTGTGTCCCCTTGTTCTTGCACACCTCTTTTTCTGAAAGATGCTGCCCTCTTGGACTTTGTTGATTCCCTTGAGGTACTTGAAAGTTTCTGTCGTGTGCCCCCTCTTTCTCCTTTCCTTGAGGCTATACATAATAAGCTCCTTAAGTCTCTCTTCATATGTCTTCTGATGCAGACCCTGCACCATTTTATTTGCCTCCTCTGGACTGCCTCCATCCTGTCTATGTCTTTGTGGAGATTGGGTCTCCAGAACTGCACGCAGTACTCCAGATGGGGTTTCACCAGCTATCTGTACAGAGGGATAACAACTTCCTGTTTTCTACTGGTGATGCCTCTCCCTATGCATCCCAGCATCCCCCCTGCCCTCCTTACTGCCCTCTCACATTGCTTACCCACCTTTAGGTCATCTGATATGACTACCCCCAGGTCCCTTTCCATTTTTGTTGTTGTTAGTATCTCACCTCCCCCCATTGTGTACTCTTCCACTGGGTTTTGTTTCCCTGGTGCATTACTTTGCACTTCTTAGCATTGAATCTAAGCTGCCATACAGTTTACAATTCCTCCAACCTTGCCAAGTTCCTTCTCATCCTTTCCACCCCATCTTGTGTATCAACTCTGTTGCAGATCTTTGTGTCGTCTGCAAAGAGAAATACTTTTCCTTTCATTCACTCTGCAATGTCACTTATGAAGACATTAAAGAGGACCGGTCCTAGTACTGAACCCTGTGGTACCCCACTAGTAACCCCCTTTTCGTCAAAGTGGACTCCGTTTACTATTACCCTCTGTGTCCTGTTCTCCAGCCAATTCTTTACCCAGGCTACCATCTTGGGACTCACTCCCAGTCTGGTCAACTTGTATATTAATCTTTTGTGCAGGACTGTGTCAAATGCCTTGCTAAAGTCTAGGTAGGCCATGTCCACAGCCCCTCCCTGATCTACTACTTTGGTCACTGAGTCAAAGAAATCTATTAGATTCGTCTGGCATGACCTTCCCACTGTGAATCCATGCTACCATGGGTCCTGCGCCCCTCTGGCCTCTAGGTATTCAACAATTCTTTCCTTCAGAAGTGATTCCATCATTTTCCCAATCACTGAGGTTATACTAACAGGTCTGTAGTTTCCTGCTTCTGCCCTGTTCCCACTTTTGTGAAGTAGAATAACATCTGCCCTCCTCCAGTCCTTAGGTACCACCCCATCCTTCCATGATTTGTTAAAAAGGGTAGTCAGTGGTGTCACTAGTTCTACCCTTAGTTTGTCAGAATTCTGAGATGAATCCCATCAGGCCCCATTACTCTGTTCATCTTCAGTTTTAAGAGTTCTTTCAGAACCCTTTCTTCTGTGAATGGGCTGGTATCAACCCCCCATATCCAGAGTGTTTCTACTGTTTGGTTTAGGTACCTCCCCCTCTTCATTTGTGAATACTGAGCAAAAATATTTGTTTAGTATCTCTGCCTTTTCACAGTCACCCTCTGCCCACCCACCCTCCACTTTATTAAGCCCCATTATCCCTCCATTGGTCTTCCTTTGCTCCCTGATGTACCTATAAAAGGTTTTATCCCCCTTCTTAACTGAGTTGGCTATCTGTTCCTCAGTTTGGGCCTTTGCTGTTCTGACTGCCTTCCCTGCTTCCTTTTGCTTTAACTGATACAATTCTCTGTCCTGCTCCTTCTGTGATTCCTTGTACTTCCTGAATGCTTTCTTTTTCTCCCTAACCTTCCCTGCCACCTTCTTTGAGAACCATAGTGGTTTCTTACATTGTTTTGTTTTGTTTATTTGCTTCACACAAAGGCTTGTTGCCTCTGTGATGGCAGTTTTGATTATTCCCCATTGTTCTTCCACCCCTCCTTCCTGCCCATTTGCTAGCGCATTCCTTAGGCACTCACTCATTTTGGCAAAGTCAGCCCTCCTGAACTCCAGTACCTTTAACTTTGTATGGCTTGACTCTACTGCTGTGTTTGTCATTAACCATACTGTTCGATGGTCACTAGTTCCCAGATGGCTACCCACTTCTAAATCTGTGATCCTTTCGTCATCTCCATTTGAGAGTACCAGGTCTACGATTGCTCCCTCTCAAGTGGGTTCCAATACTAGTTGTCTAAGGCATGCCCCCTGTAGGCCATCTAGAATGACCCCACTCTTAGAAGTGGCTACTGCAAATGCATTCCAGTTAACATCTGGCATATTCAGATCCCCCATCAGCAATAACTCCCTTTTTTCTGCCATTCTAAGGATACGTTCTATCATTTCCTTGTCTATTTCCTCCCCATGATAAGCACCAGGACTCTAGTCCGAATCTTGGGGTAATAGTCTCTAAACAGTTTGCAGGGAGTTGCTTCTCCTCTCAGGGAGGGAAGAGAGCCCAGCAATGTTCATCTCAGAGATTGCGGTTCTCGATGCTGGAATTTAGTATTTGGAGTATCAAAACGTTTGATGCAGTAATTGGACCTTAATCAATGCACCACAGTGCAGTGTGGACTCTTCAAGGAGCCCTTTAAAGGCATTTGGTTCAGGGATGACCCTAATAGAAAAGTGGAGGCCTGGAAATATGAAAGCACTTTAGTGCTGACAGGCTATTTTAGCTTTTTAAAAGGTATGCCAGCATTGCCTAGGGGCTGGGGTTACACAGCTTGTTATATCTGATTGTGCCAGGTTTAATGCACTTAGTGGAGTGCTTATTTTCTTTTCTTTTTTACTCAACAGGTGTGTGAACTAACAGAGATGAAAATGGGAGAAGGGAGTACTCTGCACTGTGAAAAGGTGTTTCAAAATGAATCATGGGCTCCCTGGAGGGGGAGATTGGGATATTTTAGCAGAGACCTGATTGACATTTCACTACTGATAAAGTAAATGCCTATAACAATTACCTGGATCAGTCTGTGGCTTGAGATCTGAAAGGACTCCTAAGATCTGGAGAAAGCAGCTAAGTCTGTGATTTCATATTTGAGGTTTGTGCTTTTTGTTTCTGCCATATAGTTCTATCGTTTGAAGGAGTAAGAAGTGAGATTTTTTTGCCTTTTTTTACAATCAGTACAGTTATTAATAATTAAGAAAGATTGACTCCTGAGTCTGAAGGGAGCTTTTCTGCTCAAATTGATCATTGCTATACAAAAAGTGGACTTCTGCACTCAGTTGGAGCCCTTCGTTTTTCTTTCGAGCTGATGGGATGTTTAAGGAGTAGCTAGTTGGGGCCATATCCTTAGTTTATTGTCGATCTTTACTTAATCCGCTTGACCTTACACTGAAATTGCTTGTGAGGCATTCCAGGATTATAATGAGACGCTTCATCAGCGATCTGGGATATTTAAAATTAAAACTAAAAAGTACTGTTCTCTGTGGTCTGTGTGACTCCCTGTTTGACATAGCCAGAGCAATCCTGGAGACATGGTCATTCTTGAATATGTTCATTTTAATCTGCAATATTAACATTTAAATAATTCAAAAATCTCACTGAGGTTTGCTGTTGTATGTGTGTATGTATTTCCACTACCCTTTCCCCCAGGACGCACCAAGAGACGAGCAACTTGTTGTACAGTGTGCCTTTCCTGGTGAAACATTTCAATAAATAAATACATTTTATTTCATATATATATATTCTGTGGCCCAGATCCAGATGGTCTATGTTTTATTTGCTTATTTTACATTGTAATGGCTAACACCGATCAATAAAATATTTGTACTTGTACTTGATGTTAATGAGCCTCCAGTAATAATGGGGCCCCTGGTATGCAGACAAAAAAGGGCCTCAGGCGTTGTGTGCCCCTGTAAAGTGCCCTGATGGCAGGGATTTATTTATTCATGCTGTGCATCCTGGCTCCAGCTTCCAGTGTTCCCCAGCCTGCCTTGTGCAGCAGTTTGTCTGCCTGTCAGTTTTCCCTCTGTCTCCAGTAGTGTTCCTCAGTACATAGCTCAAAGCATAAACAGAAGTCCTTGTCCCCCCCTCAACTGGCATGAGCCAGTGGCAGCAGTTGGAATGTCTGGCTCATGCTAGACAGTTGGTTGCCCCCCATAGCACCAGGGACTTGGCATCCCGAACACTGGAGGGTTTCAAATGGAACCAGAGTGGTGGAAAAGCAAGGAGAGAAGCTTTCATTCAGTGCTGTTAGGTGCTGAGAAGTGCCATCAGGAGTGCAGTTGGATCTGTCCTCTTGTGGCCTGAGGGAAAAAGAAACTGAGGGGGAACAAGCTGTAAAATAAAGAAAGGGACTTACATGCTGTCTTCATCTCAAACTTCCTCCAGTTAGTACAGATTGTTCTCCTTCTCTTCCTAGTGCAGCGGTATCATCAGGACCCTTCGAGTATTGGTAGGTCCTATAATCAGCAGACAGCACTTTTTGGTGGTCACCCTCCTGAAACATCCAGCAATCGATGGCCACAGTGTGGGATCACTGCAGTTCCACTTTTTTTTTAATTTAAAAGTTTAAGTGGTCCCTCATTGGCAGCAGTGGTATGAGCTGTGGCAGTGATAAACAGAATAGTAGTGAGAGACCATGGTGGTAAGAACAGCAAGAGTGGGCAGGTCAGCAACAGTGCTGTTGTACTGAAAGCAAAGTGGCAATCAGGCCACAGCGGTGGTGAGAGTAGGTTAGGATCCACAGGGGTGATGCAGTATCAGGTGTGCCAGCACAGCAGCAGCATCTGGACCATTTGGGCCATTACAACTTCACCTCCTCAGTCAATTTCTATGAGCTCCAGATAAGGATATCAGGCCCCATCCTAGCCAGCTCCAGCTAACATCAGTGACTCTGAACCTGCCATGCTCCATATCTCCTTCACCTGATATGTGTACTCTATTTACCCTAGGCCTGTCTGATCACTTTTCTTTATTTCTACCCAACCATGGCATTTCTTTAACCAATGGGACCTGTTCTGTCCTCATTGGGGATCACTGTGTTGAGCTGGGTCCTTGCCCTGTCCCTTCTCTTTATCTGTGTCTCTTTTGGGCTTTCCTTCATTTACAGGGTCCTTTCCCCTTCCTTTAAACATGCCCCTCATGGGGTTTTCCTGAACTGTACTCTGCCTGCTCCTGCTTCTTTGCCTCTCCTGGGCAATTCAGATCTCAATGTTCCTGCTCTACCCGCAATCCCATCCCCCAGCATTTCTCTTGAACTTGGGTCTAACCCTGCCCCTACCTTTGTATTCCACCCCCCCCTTGGGTGGTTCCGACTTCGACCTGTCCTTCTGTTCGACCCCTACTGGGCATTTCATTATTTAACATGGGGCCGTATTCTGCCCCTATACTCTGCCTACCTGGTGGACTGGTAGGAGGGGGCCTGCCCTGCTTCGAATGGCCCTGCCACTGCCTGTGACTATTTCTTTTAATAAACATTTTAAAAAAATTGTCCAGCATAAATGGTGATCATCACCTGCACTACTGGCGCTGCTGCTAACTCAGCACCCCAGTTGGGTTGTTCTTCTGCCACTACTGAGTGAGGTGCTTTGTATGGGTGCTGCTGGGACCTCGTTGGGTCTGACTTGTTTCACCTCACATTGCTGATGCTGCCTCTGACGCTTGCTCTCTCACCACCATTGCAGCTGAGTCTCTGCTGTTCAGCTATCTCACAATTATGATACTGCTTTTGCCTGCCATTGACAAGGGAAACAAAATTTAAGTAAATAAAAATAACTAGGGCCATATGATGCCCACACTATGAACACTGACTCACTCTAGTGTTAACTTCCCTGCTTCCTCATGGAAACACTGACTGAACTTGCACTGCTGGCTTCTCTTCATGATTGCTAATGAAACCAGGATGCTTCTGCTGCTGTCTTGGGACACTTGATCAGCTCCTGCCACAACCATCGACTGGACAACACAGCCTGCAGTCTCACTGGACTGGCCAGGACACAGCAAGGGGCCCTACAAGGCTGAGATAGTTCCCTCCTATCGTCAGTGGCTGGCCAGTCATTTTTGGATAGTTGCTCTGTCAATAGAAGACTCCTTCTGTAGCTGCTCCTACCAACCTGCCTCGTTTAGTAGACCACCCATGTGCAGAATACTGAGTCCCAAGAAACATGTAGGGTAGCCAACTGCCCCATGCAAGCTGGTCAGTAAAACAAAACTGAAGCTGGCACCCAGCTAGTACACTCTCTTGGACTGGAAAACTGTTACTGGAGTGAAAAAAAGGATTCAGGCTAATGTAAGGGGAAAAAAATGTTTACAACAGCAGGCAGGAATATTTCCTATGGGTCCCCATGTACACTCCTCCACCCCTCGCCGGTCATATTATTCTGTCTTGGCCAGGGGTCTCTAAGTGACACCTTACTGGGGAACTTGGCACACCATATTGGGAGGTAATGATTCTACTTCGGACCTAACTTTGGGGTATTACAATGGCAACAGTTTTGATGATATTAAGGGAGAGAAAAGTGAACTTAAACTACTGCTACAACAGATGGCATCAACGTATTTTGGTGAGTGGTGAAGAGGTTGGACGCAGATGGTTCAGAGGTAAAGATGGCTGTGTCATCAGCATACAGTGTACATGTATGCACCAAGAGACATAGGGAGAGGTGAGGTGAGGTCATTTAAAAAGATGGAAAAGAGATAGAAATAGGAAAAGTAGAGTAAGTAATTTATAAGGAGTAAAGTAAATGCTAGTGATTACTCTTAAATGATTTATTGATTATGAGCCTGGGACACCTGTTATGTATTTATTTATGTAACATATAATTTGAATTTGGTGGCAGATAAGGACTGCTTGGCTCACCTAATCTGTCAATTTTTCCCTACCTACTGTATCACTGCAGACCCTACTTGATCTCCAGCATATACCCCCCCCCCATCTTATCACTAAGGTTCTCTTATGCCTATCCCATGCTTTCTTGAACTCCGTTATAGTTTTTGCCTCCACCGCTTCTCTTGGGAGGCTGTTTCAGGCATCCACCACCTTCTTCATGAAGAAGTACTTCTGCACATCTCCCCTGAGTCTACCCCCTTCAGCTTCATAGCATAAAACGTTGTCCTTGAGCATATTTGTTTTCTGAAAGATGCTTCCCTCTTGAACCTTATTTATGTCTGTGAGGTATTTGAAAGTTTTCTTCATATCCCTCCTCTCCCTCCATTCCTCCAGTGTATAAATATTAAGGTCCTTCATTCTTTCCTCATAGGGCTTTTGGTGCTGACCCTGCACAATTTTGGTTGCCCTCCTCTGGACCACCTCCACTCTTTCTTTATCCTTCCAGAGATGAGGTCTCCAGAACTGGACACAGTACTCTTGATCTATACAGGGGTAACACCAACTCCCTCTTTCTGCTGGTGATGCCACTCCCTATGAGCCCCAGCATCCCACTGGCTCTCCCAACAGCTTTGTCACACTGCCTAGCAATCTTTAGTTCATCAGATAGATAACTCCTAAGTCTCATTACTGTCTGGTGGTTGTCAATATCTTTTCTCCCATTTTGTACTCCTTCCCTGTGTTTCTGTCCCCCAAGTGCACGGTGTTGCACTTTTTTTGCATTGAAGCATAGTTGCCATACCTTTGATCACTCCTCTAACCTTTTCAGATCTCCTCTCATTTTTTCCACCCACCCTAGACTGTCTACCCTTTTGCAGATGTAACCCCTCTGTAACCCAGGGTTATAAGAATCCCACTTAGATCTAGTGGCAGGCAGGGAAGGCAGCTTGTGAAACACCAGTTAAATGGATTTCACACTGTCTCACTCTGTTCTCAGTCTCAGCTGAGCTAGAGGGATGACATCATATAGAATTCTCACAGCAGCATAAGCCACTTTGGAATGTTGCAGCAAGGGGTTAGGTTAGAACGTTGGGAGGTTTTAAATTAGTCTGCAGGGAGACTCAGTGGAAGCAGGAGGTGTGCTGCAGTTAGCAGTCCCTCAGAGCCCTCAGCTCTGCTATAGAGCTGTACAGAAGAGGTAGAAGGTGTGTGCTCTCACCCTAGATAGAGACACAGAAGAAACCCAACATAGTAGTAGAGACTGCTCCCAGTTTGTTCCAGTGCCCCATCCCAGGAGGGATGAGGTGGAAGAGAGCCAGCAATTTCAGGGGCAATCCCCTGGCCCTGCTGAAGAGGGAAAGCTGCCTGTCATTTTGTTGGTCAAGTGCTGATGCACAAGAAGTAGTTTGATTTGCCAGAAACCTTGGGGCACCTTCAAACCAGTTGGTGAGTCTGCTCTGAATAGAGTCCATGTTTTCACTAGATAGTGTGTAGAGTATCTGTTACTGTGGGATCAAGGAAGGACAGCCAAGTACAGCACTACATTTGTGTGTGACTTAAAATGCATCTAAGCAGTGGGGGTCTACAGGGATGGACATGGCCACTCAGAGATCATTATAAGCCAGGATATCAGAGTATGAAGAGTAGAGTGTTAAATGTGACAAACATTTTGAGACAGCATTCTACAACTGTGTGTTTCAAGAAAGGTGTTGAGTCCAAATGAATGGTCGGGTATAGATTTGGGAGCAAGAGGTGGGAGACCCCCCATCTGGAGTAACCAGATTTACCTCCATGGGTTCACTTTGGGAACCTATAGCTTTCTTCCGGGAACTTGGCCAGTGTTTGTGGAAACTACCCAGATGTGGGATTAGATGGAAGATTTTCCCTTTATGGAGCCAGTATGTGCTCACGGGTGGTAGAGGGAGCCACCAATAAAAGTCCATGACTTATGGAAAGTAGTCCAAGTGCTGGCTGGATGTGCCATGCCAGAGAAACTAAGAGAAAAGTACAAGTTTGGGCTGAGAGCCAGTGTGTTTCAGAACCTAAAGGTTGCAGTGTGTAAGAAGATGTGTTCTGGTCTCCGTTTGTCTGCTTTACCAGGGAGTGTAGCCCCGTGGGGGTCCATCTATGCTTTATTATTCTGCTGTTGTTGTGAATAAAAGCCACACTCTAGAATCCCACTTCTGGTTTGGACATTACTGTTATTGCTTTCTGTGTCTGGAGTTACTTGGGTGCCCCTGACTAGAAGTCAAACCTAGCCAAAATGCCGAGCAACAGTTTCCTCCCCGAACCCAGGAAGCCAGGTAGTGGGTTACATAATGGAGGCACAGCACAGTGCTAATAAAACAAACAAGCATTTGTCAATGCTGAATGTTGCTTGCTTCTATGTGCTGTTTAGGTATTTGGAAGTCATTGGAGTGAAAATATTGAAATTTATGGTACTCAATAGCGCAGAACCGCGTAACGACGCCGAAAACCAGTCATTTTAGAATTTTTCACCAAATTTTCAACATAGCCATTTTAAGACCTCTGCTCATGAACAGTGTCACTATGATTTTGTTAATGTGTCCCATACATTGAGTTTGCACACCGACTGCGCCATTGTGCGCTACATGGGCGGAAACACATTTTGGGCAGGATGTGAAAAATGACAGCTATACTGTTCATAAGGAGGTGTGGTAAAATGGTGATCTTGAAAATCTGGAGTGAAAATATTGAAAATTTGCGAACTTACGAGCCTGCGTAGGAACTGCGCAATGCACGCTCGTAAAACAGTCATTTTTAGGAATTTTTTCACCAAATTTTCAACATAGCCATTTTAAGACCTCTGCTCATGAACAGTGTCACTGTGATTTTGTTAATGTGTCCCATACATTGAGTTTGCACACCGACTGTGCATTGTGCGCTACATGGGCAGAAACATGTTTTGGGCAGGATGTGAAAAATGACAGCTATACTGCTCATAAGGAGGTGTGGTAAAATGGCAATGTTGAAAATCTGGAGTGAAAATATTGAAAATTTGCGAACTTACGAATCTGCGTAGGAACTGCGCAACGCACGCTTGTAAAACAGTCATTTTTAGGAATTTTTTCTCCAAATTTTTAACATAGCCATTTTAAGATCTCTGCTCATGAACAGTGTCACTGTGATTTTCTTAATCTGTCCCGTACATTGATTTCGCGCACCGACTGCGCCATTCTGTGCTACATGGGCAGAAACACATTTTGGGTGAGATGTGAAAAATGACAGCTATACTACTCATAAGAAGGTGTGGTAAAATGGCAATGTTGAAAATCTGGAGTGAAAATATTGAAATTTCGTGAACTTATGAGCCTGCATAGGAACTACGCAACACACGCTCGTAAAACAGTCATTTTTTGGAATTTTTGCACCAAATTTTCAACATGGGGTTTTTGGGACCCCTTCTCATGAATGATGTCACTGTCATGGCAGTATTTGGGCCCAAAGGGTGATTTCACAGTCACTGCGCAGTCACTGTGCGAAATCACCCGTCGGGCCGAATACCATGACAATGTTTATCACTGTGAGAAGGGCCAAATCATGTATTAAAATGAGTGCCTCATCCCAAAAATCTTGAGATATGCAACAAAGTTGAAACCCCTATCTAGGCCATTATACAGCTTACCGGCATTTCCTCAGTTGGCGGTCAGTTTTGAAGAGTGCAGGCGTGTTCCGGTCCACGAAGATCGTCGCGCCGGAGTCGGTAAGTATAGAATTGGGAGGAGGGGCATGGGGAGGCTGGGTGAGCAGTGGGTGGGTGCGGGTTGTGGGAGGGGGTCAGGAGGCGCTCAGCAGGTTCGTTTCGTTTTTCAGGTTTAAAAAACAAAAAGGCGTTGTGGGACCATTTGCCATGCTGGGGTGGGCTCCCAGCATGGCACAAGGCGATTAGAGGCGTTCAGCCGGCCGAGTTAGGCACCCCCGTCGGCCAAGGAACTCATTGCCACGCTGGGGTGGGCTCAGCGTGGCACCTAACTGGGGGAGAGAGAGGCGCTGACTCAGCCCGTCGAGGTTGGGCACCCGTCGGCTATGCAGTGAGTGGGCGCGCTTGCGCCTGCATGTGGGGGCTGCACTTCAGTGGGCTTCTTATCTCTGCTCACTGAGCGTAGCTCCCCTTTCAACTGTATGCCACTGCATTTGGAGGCGTGTCATAGACAGCTCCAAAATGCATTGGCTTACAGGGGCCGCGCCTGCCAGCTCACTGTCTGAATTGGAGGAGGAGGTGACACACCTCCGAAATCTCCGATGATGGCACTATGTTTCTTGCACATGCATGCAAGCAACATAAAAATAACATCAACCTGACCCCTGGTTACACAGATTTTAGTATCACCCATGAACAGGGAGACCTTTCCCTCCAGCCCCTTTGCAATGTCACTAATAAAGACATTGAAGAGGACCAGTGTCAGTATAGATCCCTGAGGTACCTCACTGGTCACCCTCTCTTCTTCTGAGTGAACTCTGTTTCCCACCACCCTCTGTCTCCTATTCCTTAGCTAATTTCTTACCCAGTTTACCACCTTTTGTCCTACTCCTAGGCTACCCAGCTTGCTTATTAATCTCCTATGTGGGACGGTGTTGAAGGCCTTGCTGATATCCTTGTAGGCCATATACCCTGCTCCTCCCTGATCCAATTACCTGGTCACCCAGTCAAAGAAATCTATAAATTTCATTTGATAAGACCCCCCCCCCCATAAACCTATGCTGTCTTGTGTCCTGTAAGCCACTGGATTTTAGATATTCCACTATCCTTTCCTTCAGTAATAATTACAAAAAAAATGTTCACCACCAAAGTCAGGAGGACAGGCCTGTAGTTGCTGGCCTTCTCTCTACTACCACTTTTGTGAAATGGGACTACATCTGTCCTCCTCCTCCAGTCCCCCAGAATCTCTTCTGTCTCCAGTGAGAAGTTAGACAGAACTGTCAGAGGTTCAACTGCACCTCCCTGAGCTCCCTCAGCATCCTTGGATGGACCTCTTTTGGCCCCATTGCCTTATCCATGTTCAGATTTGTGAGTTCCTTCAGGACTTTCTCCTCTGTAAATGAACTAGTGTCCACCTCCTTTCCTTCGATGCTCCTGTCACTTTTCTGAGGCCCCTCTCTTCCCTTCCTTCTTTGAACACTGAACAAAGTATTTGTTCAAGATGTCTGCTTTTTCTTGGTTCCCCCACTGCACAATTCCCTTCTTGCCTTCTTAATCTTACAGTCCCTTTCCTGGTCTTTCTCTTTTCACTAACATAACTAGAAAATATCTTGTCCTCTTTCTTTACTTCCTGGGCTATTTTATCTTCTGTCTGTGTCTTTGCACTCCTTACTGATTTCCCTGCCTCCTTCTGTTTCTCCAGATACAGTTCCCTATCATCCTCTTTCTGTGTATCCTTATACTTTCCTAATGCTAACTTTTTTAACCATTACCTTCCCAGTCACCTCCTTAGAGAAACATAGCTGTCTCTTTTTCCTCTTGTCTTTGCTTACTAGCCTGATGCAAAGGTTTGTTGCCTTCTGTTTGGTCCCTTTTAGTTTTGCCCATTGTTCCTCCACTCCATACAAGTCCACCCCTCCTTCCAGGGCATTCCTCCATCTTTTTAAAATCAGCCCTCCCAAAGTCCAGCACCCTCATCCTTGTGTGGCTCAATTCTGCCCCAGTCCTTATATTGAAGGACAGAGTACAGTGATCACTGGTCCCCAGTTGGCCAACCACCATGACATCTGCAACGCTGTCCCAGCTGGTTAGTACAAGGTCCAATATTGCACCCCTCATGACTGAGCTCCCTAACTAGTTGCCTGAGGAACACCCCTGCAGGGAGTCCAGTATGTCCCACTCCTAGCTGGGATGCTCCAATCTACATCTGGCAGACTGAAGTCTCCTACCAGCAGCACCTCCCCCTTATTTCCCATCTTTTGGATGGCTTCCCCAAGAACCGTATCCAACTCCCCACCCCATGCTGGAGGCCTGTAAATCATGCCAGTGTGAATAGTGGCTCAATTCCCCATCTCTAGGGTGACCCAGAGTACCTCTACCCCTCGTTTTCCCTAGTACCTCTGTTGCTTTTATGCCATTACTCACATAATGAGCAACGCCACCCCCTTTGTTCCCACCCTGTCCTTCCTGAAAAGAGTATAGCCTGCTATAGCTATATCCAGTCATGGTTTTCAGTGCACCATATTTCTGTAATGGCAACAATGTTCAAGTCAGCCTCTGCCATAATGGCCTCTAAGTCCAGAATTTTATTTTCCAGACTTTGATCATTAGGGGGCGGGGTCACAGCACCATAGTAGGCATCAGTACCATAAGAACGATAACTGGCTGGGAGAGCTTGGCCAGGAGGCTAAACAAAGCCTGTGGGCAGGGCTTCATAGAGAAAGCAGGAGTGGCAGTTTGTTCCCTGTAGGCTGGGGTGGAGACATGCAATGATGTCCAGTATCTGTTCCACCACAGAGAGTCTTGATGCTGTGTTGGCGCAGGGCGACATGCTAGCCTCTGCCATGTGTCGCTCCTGTGCTGAGCACAAAGCCCCCCTTCCCCTGGAAAAGGACAGCAGTCCTGGGGACTCTCGATCCTTCTCCCTGGCCATCCCTCCAATGACCTGGATCCATTCCTGAACCAAGGTCACCGGCATCACAAGTGGAAATCCAACCACTGCACTGGCGGACCGGCATTTTTCTTTCTAATAGGTACAATTGGAGATGTGTCTTCCTTAGCATTCTCCCTGATGACTACTTCAGTTTGTGGGGGGGGGGCAGTTTATGTCTCCCTGCTTCCTTCAGCCACCCCTCTCATCCAGTTTAAATGTTCACCAATGTAACATAAATCATTCACTGAGGACTGTGGTCCCCCTCTTAGATGGATGCAGGCCATTTCCCCAGTACAGGCCTTTATCCCTCCAGGTGTGACCCTAGTGCCCAGTGTAGATGAACCTCTCTTCTCTGCACCATTCCTTCAACCGCTGGTTGAAGCTAGTGTTACAGAGCGCCCTATTCTACCCCCATCATAGACAGGCAGCACCTCAGAAAAGGCTACTGCACTTGCTACTTGCCTAAGACCCTTCCCCCACTCCCTGAACTCCTCCTGAACTATCCTCTTTCCATTCCTAGCCAGGTTATTTGTCCACAGGTGGACAAAGACATCTAGCTCCCCCTCCCATCCTGCTGTGTAGTTTTCCCCAAGATCTGCTTTCCATCTCTCTAAACCGTGGCACCAGGTAGGCACCTAACCTCCCTCTCACTCTCCCTTCCTGTCCCCAAATCTACCCCTCTCATGATGAAGTCCCCCACCAGGAGTTGCTTCCTTCTTCTCTGGGGTCCTCTGCCACCCTCCTTGGGATCTTCACTATGGAACACCCTGACATCCTCCTTGGTCACTACCTCAGGTGCCTGCATGGGACAATCCCACCCTGCTAGAGTGGTGTAGGAGTTGCATAGTGTTACCAGATGTAGGATGTGCCTCTGTCCCACTGCCATCACCAACCCTGAGCCCATCATAGTCCAGCCACTCTTCCTCCTAGATATCCTTTGAGTTAGCAACAGCAGACTTGGTGGTCCCTGTGTGGGGGGGGGGAGGTTCCCAAATTCTAAGCCAACTCGGCTTGGAAACTAGCAAACTCCTTCCTCAGCCCAGAGAGGTGCAAGCAGATCGGGCAGAACTGCAGTCTCCAAAAGGTCTCCCTGAATACTGCAGCCCAACAGTCACTGCACTGCATTACTCCCATCATATCTTCCTTCTGCTGTGTCTGATTTTCTTTTAAAACCCATTTAAATCCTTTCAGTCTTTCAACTCTCTTTATACTCCTATTCTAGATAGGGTGTTTCAGCTATTCCTAGTTTTGGCCTATCCTTGATCTTCAACTCTTCCAAGCAGTGACTGTTACACAGTAATGAGTAGGTTCTTTGCCTTAGTCAACTGGCAGAGTCCTCCGCTTCTCCACTTCCTTCTGCTGATGCCTGCTGATACCTACTACACCAGTCATCTGGTCAACTCCTTCACTGATCCACTCGCTCACTGGGGCACAAACATGCTGGATGCATTAGAGTGGAAGTACATTTGTAGTGCTCTTTTAAGAAGGGCCCGAAGCCTCTGTCAGCTCCACCCCTGAATTACACACCCGATTCACTGGGCTTCCTGAATCTACTCACCTGAAGATTAAGCTCCTGAGCTAATTTCTTCAACACCACCTGTTGCAATTTAAAACCCAAGTTTCAAGGTACCCCAAACACTGCCTACCAAGTTTTAAAGTGCCCCAAGCACTGCTTACAGATCTTCTCTTTTCTCCCCACTTACCCTGCTAATTTCAAAAGGAAGAGAAGTATAAATAAATATTAATATACCTTTAATGTAAAGCTAGGTGCTTTCACTCTGCTCTGTCATATGTTGTTTATATTGTCTGTTTACATTGTTAACACCTGTCAGTTATTTATGTTACTGTAAGTATGTGTTTAATACATATTTTTATCAGTATTTTTTGTTCAATAAAAACATTTGAATACATATCAAATGATTGAATCAAAATATATAAAAGATAACAGGGCTAAGGATTTAATCAACTGTGTAAATAAGCTGGGTAGAGATGGAGCCTTAATAGGCACAGATTTTATGTGACCTGTTAAGTATGAGCTGGAACAGTTGAACACCAAGGGATAACACTACCTTGAACAACTTTGATACAAGAGAATTGGTGAACCACTATATTGAAAGGGTTGGACAGGTTGATAAAGATGGTTTTGCTATAAAGGGTTTAAGAACATAGCTGGGCCATCCTGGTGGTGAGTCGGGTTTAGGGGCAGAGTTTAGTAGCCACATCTGGAGACAGGCCTGGCTGAGGTAACTGCCACTCAGCAAGGTGCCTCAGTCAGAGAGGGGTGGTGGCAACTTCCAGTGCTACAGAAGGCACTACAGCTGGGCCAGGACCCTTGCCTTTCACTGTGGGGATGCTGTGATGCTGAGGCCAACAGAGGCACAAAAAAAAAGAACTTAGCCAGAATGTGGCCATGGCAGGGGATAGATCATGACAGAGAGCTGAGATCCAGACTGAATAAAACAGGCTATCCTCTTCTATTACATAATACTTAGCTGGACATAAGGAATACTCCATACTGAGTTTATGATGAAGCAGAATTACAAGAGAAGCACAAATGACCTACTCCCAATGCCTTAAAACCAAAGAGTGGTGCTGTATGGGGAAGACTGATCCTTGAAAGATAGAAAGATGACTTACTGCAACACCAGATCTTCAAGAATATCTTCTCCATAGAGCCACACTCTGTGGTGTTAGGGCAAGAGGTGTTAGGATCCCATGTGTCTTGCATGGGTGCTGGGATACACAGGGAGGGGGATAAGCAGTAGAAGTTGGGAGGGGATCCTCCCACGGTACAGGCCACTGGTGCAGCCACACCTGGAATACTGCACAACTACTAGAGCCTACACCTGAGGAAAGACTGCAAAAATGTGGCGGCAGTGCAGCACAGAGTAACTACTAAGATGTTCCATGGCCTTAGGAAAAGACATAGGAGAAAATGCTTCAGGATGTATTGATTGATTGATTGATTTGAATTTTTTGAACCAGGTAAGTCCACTGAGATTAGAAGTCCCTTTTTCAGGGGTGATCCAGAGTTAATTATATACAGAAATATTGTATAATGCAAGAATAAACATGTACACCCCTGAGAGAAGAGAGAAAGGGGTGACATAATTGAAATATACAAGTACCTACATGGGATAAACAGACTGGACATGAATAACCTCTTCTCCTTGAGTTCCAATACAGAGATGAAAGAGAATTCACTAAAGCTGGCAGGGGGGAGATTGAAAAAGGATGTCCGGGGGGGGTGTGGCTAGCGCTCAACTAAGATGGTGACATAATTATGCAGCTCTCTTCGCACGGAGCCTAGAACCTGTAAATCACCACTTTTGGGGAAGATTTCTTAACGGGAACAGGACGGATCAGTGTGCTGAATCCACGTGGCAGTGACCCGGGAGACTTTGGAACTTTGGGGTCAGTAGTAACACTTCTTACGACTGGAGGACTCGGCCGCTTAATCTACGTGACCTACACGATGGTGCAGTCTATGAAGGAGCGAGAGGAGCCTTCGATTAGAGAGATGTTTGCATCGATTATGGCCAGTATAGATAACCTTACGTTGGCAGCTAACAATACAGCTTTTGCTATCCAACAAATTAATGTGCGAGTTGATGCAGCGGAACAAAAAGCTAATACGCAGGAGGTTTACTTCACAGTCATTCAGCCCTTATGAGAGACCAGGCAGCTCAGATACATCTTTTGCAAGACAAAGTGGACGACTTGGAAAACAGGGTTGGCGCCTTAATTTTGCGGCTATTGGGCTTTTCGAGGAGGCTGTGAGGACGGGAGGGTTCTGCCATTTTTACAGCATGCCTTGCCAGAGATCTTGAAGCTCCCCCAAGGCACCAAGATCACTATGGAGCGTGCACATTGTACGGCGCAGCCCAGGCCTGCTCAGGGGGAGCGACCTTGCCCTATCTTAACTCGAATCCTAAACTTTGCCGAAAAAGAAGCGATACAGGCAAGAGCGAGAGAGCTAGGGCAATTACAGTAGCAGGACCATAAGATCACGATATTTCAAGATTATTCTAAAGAGCTTGCAGCCAGATGTAAAGCCTTCACTGAAGTCCGACGGAAGTTACATGCTTTAAGGATCCCTTTTACTTTGAGACACCCTGCTACGCTGCAAATTTCAATAAATGGCATAACTCAGCAATTCTCGTCCCCAAACGCTGCCCGGATCTATATTGCCAGCACTTGCCCGAATGGTTTGAGTTCTCAGTCTCCTTGTCAGGCTAGAATCAATCAGCAACTTCCCATTCCAGAAGCTGACCCTCCAGATACCGCCCCCCCAGTCTGCATCTCTGGTGGGATTAGAACCTAGAAACATGAAAGTCCTGAAGAGGCCTCCATCCTCCCCGCATACTAAATGGGGCCACCCACAGGAGAGAAAGAACAGTGTCGATATACCGGTCCCTGCCCTTCTCGGCGCAGAGTCTGAAGTACAGTTAGAATATGTCAGCCCCTATTTTGCTCATAACCGATTTTCGATCCTGAGTGATCTTCCCGACGCAGAGGTATATGAATTAATGGACAACGGAGGGGGACACCTGGAATGTAATCCCCTGGAGGAATCACACAAAGAAAGGCCCCGTCATGACGATAGAGTTTCAGCGAGTACCCTGCTGGACATTCAGGCCCCAGGCTCCCCCCCAGGCTGCTGCATGGTTCGAGAACCAGAAGAGGAGCAGCAACTGAACATATCATGATCAATGGGGCTTTTCTTCAGTTCAAACTGTTGATTTTTTAGATAAGTATTTGAACCTGCTGTTATTGTATTGCTGTAAATACCTGAGTGGGAAATGGTAAGGCCTTTTGGCCCATGTATGGATGACGACTTCAGGGGCAGTGGTTTCCTTTTAGGGGTAATGTACCCGGACTACACAGGCCAATGTGTCTAGTTAAATGGTCTGACAGCCAAAAGTTGATTACTGTGTGGGTAATTGTTATGGCTAATGGAAAGTGGATACATTGACATGTATCTTAGGGTGTATAATTCGGAGGACTGGGAGTACCCGACAATCTTCTGGGGATAGTATAATTACCCAGGTGTATGCGGCACCCACCTCCGCCCCCCCTTTACCCTCCCAATCTGCCCTTGCTGCGTACTATTGGATTCCACTGTCTCTTCAGGGTTTGTATCTCACCTCTGTCGTCATCCTGCCTGGAGGGTTCAGCAAGAAGCGGTTAAATGCCTTCCTGGATCCTAGATGTGCTATTCGGTCCCCAAATAATACCAGAGGCAATACATCGGTCCGTGATACGCCTTATGCTCAGTCCGTACTTGTCAGTTCTACTCGGACTATGCAGCGTACAGAGCTGTACATGAGTAGGGCCGAGCTGATGTTTCCGCCAAAGAGTTTATACGGAATGTTTGCATATACTTAGTATAAGGATTGAAAGTTTTAGTGATCACTGAAATTCAACTTAGGCAGATGTACTCCATTAATATCTGGGGATATTAATATGGTACTGTGCCATAAACTAGGAGTGAGTCTCCTATTTCTCTAGTAGGTCCAGGTTAGTCTTAATTACAATAGGGGGGCTTCTGATTTCTGACTTCTGATTTCTGATTTCTGATTTCCCCATCAACAGTAGAGTAGTAGGCTGGTCCAAGGAATCATTCACAGGACCCATACCCCCCCCCCCGTTAGAGGGGATGATAGGCAGATCCGCGTAAGGCTCTAGTAAGTGCGGATTTATTGCCCTTTTGCTCTGTCCCATTTTTGGATTCTGGTAAATGCTTCACAGTAACAGGGGATTTTCTCTCCCTTTCTAAGTAATACCTGGTTCACCCCAAGGAGCGACAGGACATACCATTGGTTAGGTTGCTAGCCGGTTTAGTCCTACCACTCTCCTCTAATAGTTTGTAGATAAGTTAGTTTGTTATTTAGGTATAGTGATAGTATACAGTTGTTGCAGTACTGGATTGTTAACCCCTGCCGGATACTGGGAGTTTCTTGCTCCGATTGGGATAGTGATTCTTAAATACCAAGCATATAGAAATACTTAGATCCTTATTTAGGTTCTTTTTTACGCTTGGTAAGTACTGGGGATCTCAACCGAATGTCTGACATTGTGATGCATACCTGGAACGTTAGGGGGCTAAACTCCCCGATAAAACATAAGAAAGTCCTTGCACACTTGAAACGTAAATGTTCTCAAGTGGCCTTTCTTCAGGAGACGACGTTTTCAGGGGAAGATCACACCCACATGAGGAAGGACTGGGTAGGTCAACAGGTGTACTCCAATGCCCTGACCAGGAAACATGGGGTTCTTATCCTGGTGCATAAATCTCTTCCCTGGACGTTACTCCAGACACATTCAGACTCCGAAGGCAGATGGGTTATGGCCACTTATAATACTCCCATTGGCCCACTCGCTCTT
This sequence comes from Neoceratodus forsteri, assembly GCA_016271365.2. NCBI lineage: Eukaryota > Metazoa > Chordata > Ceratodontiformes > Ceratodontidae > Neoceratodus > Neoceratodus forsteri. The sequence continues at coordinate 1,062,725,281 of CM057451.1, read as the reverse complement.
TGTAATCTATATGCCCCAATCAGGATGCCCCTTGCTTTTTTCATAATCTGGCAGAGGTAGTCCTTGAATTCAACCCCCTGGACTGCCCCGTACTTATAGGTGGGGATTTCAATCTAACCTTGATGCCTCTTCTAGATAGGAATGACAGGGGGAAAGAGGCCCATCCTAGAAGCGTGAAGGCTTTACATCAAATGTTGTCTGATCAGGGACTAGTAGATCTCTGGAGGTTGTTTCACCCCAGGACAAAAGATTATACATTTCACTCAGCTCCAAACGACTCATATAGTAGGCTGGATTTCTGGCTTGGCTCAGCTACCACGACTACTAAAACTCTGGATGTCTCAATTCTTCCCTGCTGTATCTCTGACCATGCTCTAGTCCAGCTCCTTCTACAATGGGATCCAGTGGCCCCCCCCAACTAAGCAATGGAGACTGGACCCACTTTTGGTAAAGGACCCAGAGTTCACCCCTTGGCTCATCAAGGAGGCTTCCCTTTTTCTAGCTGAAAACCCTATAAGTGATACCTCTGTTTGTAAAACCTGGGAGGCTTTCAAAGCCATGATGCGAGGCAACATTATGGGGTTTTCGGCTGCTAAACGCAGACAAAGGGAAACACAGCTGCTTAATCTTGAACGGAGATTAGCTGAAGCTGAAAGTATATTTAAGACGCTGCCCTCCCCAAACATTCAATCTGCCATTGGCAAATCCATTTTGGCCACTCGGTTTGAAATTAACCAGCTTTTGAACAGGAAAGCTGAAGCTGCTATTCTACATCTTAAACATACTTTTTGGGAAGGGGGGATAAAGGGGGTAAAGTGCTTACATACCAATTATGGAAGCAACAGGCTAGCAGATACAGTGGCGTGAAAAAGTATTTGCCCCCTTCCTGATTTTCTCTATTATTGCATATTTGTCACACTGGATGTTTTCAGGTCTTTAGACAAAATATAATATTAGATAAAGGGAACCTGAGTGAACAAATAACACTTTTTTTTTTTTACTTATTTCATTTATTTAATGAAAAAAGTTAACCAACACCAACTGGCACTTTGTGAAAAAGTAATTGCCCCCTAGTTAAATCAACCCAATTAAAAGGATAATTAGAGTCAACTGATTGAACACAGCCAGGCTTGATTACAGCCAGCCCTGCTCAATATAAACCTCACTTATTTTGACCCTTACCATCAGAGTCACGTTGCCAGCACAAAGATTCAACCAGCACATTATGCCATGATCAAAGGAAGTTCCTGAAAGATCAGAAAAAATGTGTTGCCCTCTATCAGTCTGGAAAGGGTTACAAAGCTATTTCTAAGGCTCTGGGACTCCATCGAACCACAGTGAGAGCCATAATCTCCAAATGGAGAACACTTGGAACAGTAGTGAATCTTCCCAGGAATGGGCGGCCTGCCTAAATTACTCCAAGGGTGCAGCGTAAAATCATCCAGGAAGTCTCAAAGGATCCTAAAACAACATCCAAAGAACTGCAGGCTTCTCTTGCCTCAGCTAAGGTCAGTGTTCATGACTCCACAATCAGAAAGAGACTGGGCAAAAATGGGCTTCATGTGAGAGTAGCAAGGCGGAAACCACTGCTAACCAAGAAGAACATAAATGCTCGTCTCTCATTTGCCAAGAAGCACCTGGATGATCTACAGGCCTTTTGGGAAAATGTTCTATGGACAGATGAGTCCAAAGTGGAACTTTTTGGATGACATGGATCCCATAATGTCTCGCGTAAAGCAAACACAGCATTCCACAGTAAGAACACCATACCAACAGTCAAACATGGTGGTGGTAGTGTGATGGTGTGGGGATGCTTTGCTGCCTAAGGACCTAGATGGCTTGCCAAAATTAAAGGAACCATGAATTCTGCTCTGTACCAGAAAATTCTTAAGGAGAATGTCCGGTCATCCTTCCGTCAGCTGAAGCTGAAGCATAGTTGGGTCATGCAGCAAGACAATGATCCAAAACACAAAAGCAAGTCCACATCAGAATGGCTAAAAGAAGTAAAATTAAAGTTTTGGAGTGGCCTAGTCAAAGTCCAGACTTAAACCCAATAGAGATGCTGTGGCAGAACCTGAAACGAGCAGTTCATGCTCAAAACCTACCAAATGTTACTGAATTAAAGCAGTTCTGCAAGGAAGAGTGAGTTAAAATTCCTCCACAGCGATGTGAAAGACTGATATTGAATTATAGGAAGTGTTTGGTTGCAGTCATTGCAGCTAAATGTGGCGTAACCAGTTATTAAGTGTAAGGGGCAATTACTTTTCACACAGTGCCAGTTGGTGTTGGTTAACTTTTTTCATTAAATAGGTGAAATAAAAAAAAAAAACAAGTGTTATTTGTTCACTCAGGTTCCCTTTATCTAATATTACATTTTCTCTAAAGACCTGAAAACATCCAGTGTGACAAATATGCAATAATAGAGAAAATCAGGAAGGGGGCAAATACTTTTTCACGCCACTGTATATCCCAGGTTTGAAAAATACTTTAGGGTCATTAAGTACTTTTCCAGGGGATATTAATGAGATTATGTCCTCATATTATAAAAGGCTATATTGTTTTACCCATGCTGGCCCCAATAGAGATAGTCAGGGTTTCTTAGACACCTTAGGCTTGCCTAAGTTGCAGAGTCAGCAAACACAATTGTTAGATCTCCCTATTTCTAAGGAGGAACTGATGGTAGCCATCCAAGACTTGAAAAAGGGGAAGTCCCCGGGAAGTGATGGGTACTCCGAAGAATTCTATCAGATCCTGGGCCACACTATCTCCCCCCTTTTGACCTAGGTGTTTCAGGAGGTGGAACTTAAGGGTGCTTTACCACCTTCCATGCGGGAGGCAATTATAGTTGTGATCCCCAAGAAAGGCAAGGACCCTACTAATCCGGGGAACTACCGCCCTATTTCACTTATAAATCTGGACAGTAAACTTTACGCTAACATTTTAGTCTATAGACTCAGCCCGTTGTTGTCTGATTTAATACACCTGTCACAAGTGGGATTTATACCTGGCAGACACAGTTCAGATCACTTAAGAACCCTGATGAATTTGATTCCCTTGGCCAAGTCTCTTCATACTCCCACGGCCGCTATCATGGTGGACTTCGAAAAGGCATTCGACTCAGTGGAGTGGGACTATTTACAGTATATATGACTCTTTCTCACTTCGGGGTAGGGGACACCTTTCTTGCCAGAATAAAAGCTATATATGAAGCCCCCTCAGCCAGAGTTAACACAAACTCGACGGTCTCTCATCCTTTCCCACTGGGTAGAGGTATGAGGCAAGGGTGCCCGCTATCTCCCCTACTTTTTGTACTCGCGGTGTAACCCATGGCTGTGGCTATCCATAATCATCCAGAGATTAAAGGGCTAACAGTGGGAAACACATCCTATATAAGTTTTATGTATGCTGATGATCTTCTTCTCCTTTTGGAAGACACATACATTGCTATTCCCCCACTCCTTGCTTTGTTAGAAGAATTCTCTAAACACTCAGGCTTAAGGCTGAATAGAAACAAGACAGAGATACTTCCTCTCAATGAGCAATGCGTTCAGCAAGGGATAGCCGCAGATGATTTAATTTGGGCCCCAACTGGGATTACGTATTTGGGTATCTTTTTGACCCCATCTCTAGAAACAATCTGGCAAGCTAATATACAACCCCTTCTCTCCTCCATTAAGACAGACTTCAACAGATAGAGGCTACTTAAACTCACTCTTGCAGGGAAAGTGGCAGCAGTGACCATGATCTCTGCATCCAAGTTATTCTACCTCCTGAGGCACCTACCGGTCCCCTTACCTGCACAATGGTTTCAAGGTATTGATAAATTAATAGGGGATTTTTTATGGGAGGGATCTAAACCCAGATTCAGTCGTGCTAAACTAAGGTCACACTGGCAGCAGGGGGGGTGGAACCTCCCATGGCCAGAGGGATACCATCATGCCTTCCTCTTGGCACAAACGGTTAACTGGGCTCATCCTCCCTCCCCTTTTTCACCGCAATGGGTGCATCTAGAGACAGATATTGAGGGGTTGTGTCATCCCTTATCTCTCTTGGTACAGAAGGACAGCCCCAAAAACCTGGGACTAATAAGATAGGGGCTGAAGACATTTCCCCCACAGTAGAGACAGCCAGGAGAAATTGGGTTAGCTTTCACCGTAAATTAAATCTGGCCCACTTCCTCTTTCCCATGTGCCTATCTGGCAAAACCCAGACATTACCATAGGCGGAGTCGAAATTATATGGAGACAATGGGTGGCACTGGGTATCACTAAGCTGGGTGATCTGTTGACCCCTAACCACAAGACCATTCAGACATTTCAATCTTTAAGACAGCAATGGGGTATCCCTGATGGGATTTTGGAGATATCTCCAGATTAGGGATGCCATTCGGCATCTTTTATCTTGTTCCTTGGGCTGCGCCCAAGCTTCGCTGTTGGTTAAATGGACACCCTGTACTAAGGGCCTTGCTGGTCAGATATACGCTACTCTTCGAGACACTCTCCCATCTCAATCTGATGCAGCAAGGCAAAGGTGGGAGAAGATGTTGCAGACCCACATATCCTCTGAGGCTTGTGATAAAGCCTGGGTAGACACACACACCTGGTTCATAGACGCTAAATCCAGACTAATTCAAAATAAAATTGCACACTCCTGGTATAGAACTCCAGTTATTCTTCATAGAGCTAAAATAATAGACCAGGACAATTGCTGGAGATGTCAACAGCCGGGTGGGAACCTAGCACATGTCTTGTGGAGCTGCCCCAAGATCCAACCCTTGTGGCAAGAGATTCTAGATCTTGCTTCTCGAGTTCTTCAACAGATCATTCCCCTCTGCCCGCTCTTTTGTATCCTGGGGATATGTGTGGATATGCCTAAATTGTCACCATTAAGATATAGATGGATTGCTTTTTTAGAGCTACAAACTAAAAGAGCTATATTATGCCATTGGAGGACCTCTGTGGTTCCTACTGTAGCAGAAATAATGGGGTCTCTGTCTACTCTGGCCAAACTGGATAAGATATCCTACTTACAGAAGTCCAAACTCTCCTTATTTGTAGCCTGCTGGGATCCATATCTTAGATATTTGGGGAAAGTCCTTCCACCATCGGGAATAGGGTGATTACCTTTAGTCTCCTCTGCTGGTTGTAACAGGTAGTTTGACAGGGTGGGGTCTTAAATCAAGGTTCTATTATTGTAGCCCTGAGGCCTAGGTTTGGTGTGATATTACTGGAAACTATAATTGCTTTGTTTGACCACTTGCTGACATGTGGAATGCCTATTTTTAAGAGTACAGATTTAAGCTTGGGATATTTTTGGTTTCTTTACAGGATCAGTCTGATCTGTTGCAGAACATATGTACACTCTTAGTTAAATTTCTCCAGATGCCATGAAAAGGAACACGCCCGGCGGCAATTATTAAATTATTTGTGTAGTGGTGTGTATGTCCGGCAATGAGAATATCTTGATCCGACCCTAAGGTTTTGGTAAGTACCCTCTACATGATTAGTACTGGGAGTTTATGGCGAAGCTGTGGTTTACCCTGCCTACTTCCATGCTATGTCTCTGTATATGTAGAGTCCTTAGTCCACTTGAAAGTACAGTAACCTCTATTTTATAAGGTGAAATGTTAAGTGTATGTACTCAATTCCTGTGTTAGATCCTTCAGCATTTCCCATGATTATTGTACTGGCACACTACCCCTATAAGTGTGGGTAGGGGGGTTTATATATATATATATATATATATATATATATATATATGTATTTTCAATATCTAGCACCGTACACTGTATTGTGATTCTATGTTTAGTTTTCCTATGTTTTGGAACATAATAAAAATTATTACAACAAAAAGGATGTCCGTAGGCACCCTTTTAATAGAAAGAGTGGTGGACAAGTGGAAAACTCTGCCAGAGGTAGTGGCACAGGCCACATGAATCAGTAGCTTCAAGCAGTGGTGGGATAGGCATCTGGGTTTAGTTAGAAAAAGTTACGAAAGGGAGAATTGCCAATGGGATAAGACAGACTAGCTAGGTAGGGTGGGCAGAGTGGATGGGCCAAAAGCCTTTTCCTACTGTCAGTGTCTATGTATCTATGTATCTACCATATGTAGCATCCTTGACCATGTGATACAATGTTTATAATTTACATTTATGCATACTGATGTCATCAACACATGAGCAAATGTCCAGGGAAAGACTGTTCCATAGAATGGGACCATGTACAGAAGAGACATGCTTACCATGAGCAATAAGTCTGCTGATAGTCGCAAGATGGTTTGAAGAGGCCAAGTAAAGGGACCAGGCTATCAGTGACTTGTGCAACAATTCACATGGAAAAAAGAAAAGGGGCAAAAGCAATGCAGCATTTAAAGGCCATTAGTAGCATCTTAACCATCAATAGGAGCCAAAGTGAGACAATTAAGCAATAAGGGTTGTGGATGCATGGAACGGCCTTCTGGATGAGGTTGTGGAGTCAAAAACAGTGGTGAAATTCAAGCATGCATGGGACAGTCATAAGGCAATTCTAGGGGGTTGGGGTAGGAAGAAGTAGGCTGCTGGTTAACTAGGATCTGCAGCTTATCCATTAGGTAGGGAAATGGGCAGGCTGGGTGGGCCAAGCGGTCCTTATCTGCCGTCAAAATCTATGTTTCTATGTTTATGTAATAAGGCAAGACAAGGTGTGTGTTATCATGTAATAACATCACTCCTGGGGTGGGTTGAAGTACGAGGTGAAGCTGAGTGCTTCCACCACCCCAGGAGTGATGTTATTTCACGATAACACACACCTTGGAGTGCCTTATTGCAATTATACAATGGCTCGATGTTATAGAAAACAAAAATAAAAATAAAAATGTTTTTAGTAGATTTTTAGTGAGGCAGTATATCTTTGTTTCTGAAAAAAAAGGTGCATGCTCCATAAAATCAACACAGTGATGTTATTGTGTAATATCATCACTGTCTCAGGCACACACTGGCTAATCAGAGTCCAGGAAATGTTCTTGCCATTGTATAATGGGGCCCAGGCTCTTACCCTCAAACTCACCCTGGACCCCTCTAGGAGCCCTCTCTATCTCACCACAGCTTACGTTCCTCCAAAGAACCAGCAACCGGCCCTGGTATCTTTAACGGACTACCTGGCAACCCTCCACCATAAGGCAGAGCAAATCCTAGTTGGGGACCTTAATGTAAATTGGCTCAGTACCTCCTCATCTGCGATCAGAGACTCATTTGCCGCCCAAGACCTGACGCAACTTGTCACTCAGCCCACAAGAATAAACCCTAAGAGAGGTACCAGCACCCTTCTGGATGTTATTGTAACTAACCGACCCCATAAAATCCAAAACATCCAGATCCTCCCAGACTCCCTAAGTGACCACTCTCCTATCCTATTTCATTGGGCTGTCTCCAATCCCAAACCCAAAGCCCAGACCACCCTCCGCAGACGCCTCCACCCTGGTGGGCTGAAAAAACTTAAAGTATTCCTCACCCAGATAAACTGGTCCCCCATTCATCATGCTACTGACATTGACACTGCCCTCACCTTCTTCACTCACACCTTCAACATGGCCTGTGATCTCTTTGCGTCCCTCACCAAAATCTGGTCCAAAAAACAGAATGCACCCTGGGTTAGCCGAGCCCTTCTACAATTACTAAGGAATCGGGATAACCTCTGGCACCTTGCCACTGAAATGGGTCGTCTGTCTGCTAGGCAGGCTTACAATGCAGCCCGGAATAAGTGCTCATGGGCCATCAGGAAAGCCAAGGTCGACCATTACCAGGCCTCCCTAACCTCCTCCTGGGGCTCGGCCCGGACTTTCTGGGATAATATTAAGCAACTTAATGGAAAAGCTCGCTCCCCTGCCCCATCCCAGCTCACTAGAAATGGCACTACCACCACCGAGCCTGCCACCATAGCTAACTGGTTCAACACCGCTTTTACTGACCTTAGCTCAGTCCTCCCTAGTAATTTCTTTGATCCTCCCCCCAACCAACCTCCCCCTATCCTCCAGCACCCCAGCTTCCACCTGCGCAAGATTTCCACCCGGGAAGCCAGACCCATCCTAGTCAAAGCTTTGAATGGTAACAGTCCGGCAATGACTCACTGGACCCCAGTATCCTCAGGCTGGTGCTAGATGAGTCCTTGCCCCACTCACCAGCCTAATTAACCCAGTCACTGTGCCTGGGACAATTTCCCTACAGTGAAAACAGCCATTATCACACCAATTCACAAAGGCGACAGGTCCTGACCAACAACTACCGGCCAATCTCCATCCTCCCCCATCTCTAAAGCCCTGGAGAAAGTGGTGGCCATTCAAATCACAGATTATCTGGCTAAGCATAACATTCTATGCCCAGAGCAACATGGCTTCCGTGCTGGTCACAGTACCACACTGCCTAATTGAATTCTCCAACTTCCTACACTCCTCCTTGGATACCAGCTCCTAGCTGGTGCAGTGTTCATAGACCTCTCAAAGGACTTGACACCGTCTCCCATCCACTTCTGCTGAATGCACTCTGCCACACTGGTCTCTCGGCTGGCCCCTTAGCATGGTGCACAAGCTATCTTGACGCTCGATTGCAGTGTGTAAAAATCAATAGCACACTCTCCGATACCTGTCCCATTCACTCTGGGGTTCCCCAAGGCTCCATCCTGGGCCCCCTTCTCTTCTTGCTCTATCTGAACACCCTGCCCAGTGCTTGCCCTGGCAAAATTCTACTGTATGCAGATGACGCTGTCCTTTTTGCCACCCACCGCAATCCCATCTCCCTCCAGGACACCCTACAGCAGTCTTTCAACAGTGCCGAAGCCTGGTTTAAGGAGCGCAGACTCGTCATCAATCTTAAAAAGACCAAAGCTATGCTCTTTTCCCACCCCCAAAACAAAGCTAGCAACCACCCACTCTATATCCTTCCAAGTACCAATCAGCCACTGGAACAAGTCTGCTCCTACAAATACCTTGGGGTAACCTTCGACTCAGCCCTCACATTTCACAACCACATCAATGCCCTAACATCCGCCACTAACATACGACTGGGCATTCTCTTCCGCCATAGAACCTGCCTTCCCCCTAATGCTCTCCGGCTCACTGTTACATCATCCGTTCTGTCCCTTGTAGACTATGGCCTACCAGTGTATGGTGCTGCCGACACCACTGCACTCAAAAAAATTCACTTAACCCTGAACAAAGCCTGCAGATTGATTACTGGTGCCCCCAGGCTCACTCACACCTGTCAGCTGTATGTTGAGGCCAAATTGCTTACCCTGGATGAACTGCTCCAATACCAAACCTGTCTCCTCACAAAAAAAACCCTACTCGGGCTCTCCCCCCTTGGGGTAACGGCATCCATCCACCAGAGCCCACCCACTATTGCAACACGGTCTTCCAACAAGACCACTCTAATGGTCCCCAGATCAAGAACCAGCCGTGACCAGAGGTCCTTCTGCTATAGAGCCCCAACCTGGTTTAACTCTCTCCCTGCCCCCATCTCCAATGCCACCACCATCTCTAAGTTCAAAACCACCCTTCGAAACCACATCATCAACACTCATAACTGCTCCTGTCTCTGAAAGCTGCCTCCACCTCTACTTCTCTTGACAACGGCCTCCGGGCGGCTCTCCACCTAGCCATCCCCACCACCACTTCCCTGTACACCATGCTTATGTTAAACCTGGCTAGTACCAGCTGTTTCAGTGTTTACCTACTAGATTGCTCACTATTGATACCGACTTGTGTTAACCTGTTCTCAACTTACATGTACCCTGTAACCCAAATGTATTTGTCTGACCACAATGTGATGTGGCGCCTCTGTTGAACACCTATTGTTTTGCAAACATACGCTATGTAACCAAAAACACAATGTATGTCTTTATGTGACAAAGTACCTTTGGAAACGAGCCTCTGGCTCAAAGGTTGTAAACTGATTTTACAAATAAATAAATAAATAAATATAATTGTAATCTAACAGACACATATTACTGCACTATTGATCTAGTGGGAGGAGCCTCTCTGCTGGTCCAGTGTTTCTACAGTAAATAGTAACTGAAATAGGCAATAACAAAATTATGCTGATGTACTCTACAAATGCATTTTAATCTCCTTTGTGTTTCATTTTGATCAAAATGGACAACCAGCTGGATACATTTTCTACTTATCGGTGGTATTTCTATTTACGTATACCAAGGTAAGTTTACTGTACCTTTATGGAAGAGATAACATCTTTGTGCCCATGTTATAGGCAGCAAACAGTTGACTATTACAGAAAAATTTTAATAAATTCAGAAGACAGTGAAATGGTCCTCAGATCAGTACATTTCATGTTATAATACATTGCTTCTTACCATCATCTAGTTGTTTACCACAATTTTATTAGAACATTTTCTAGAAATGCTCAATCATACCACTCAGCCCAGTATAAAAGTCAGTAGCAAAACAATCAATTAAAGAAGCTCAGTTAACACTAGTACTGGTGAACAAATGTTCTTATTTAAGTTGAACTAAAAAAAATAACTGTGTTGGTGATAGAACGGTGTAGAAAGAGATGCATGTAGTAAAGTAAAAGTCTAATAGTCTGACATTTTTGTGTGAAGAATTGGGATTTGCTTTGGAAATGTTTAGTTACCCATTTTCCATGCTATGAAGGAAGTCATACTTAAGCAACCGCAAGATTTCAGTTCTCGCCTCCCCAAATATTCTCTTCCTGAATATGAATAATGCATCAAAATATAAGTCTTCTTCCACAATCTGAGTTGTTTTCTCATCTTAGGCGAACCTGGGCACAAGTGAAGAGATACTGTATGAGGGAAAGGGGGTTCTGGCCATAGTGTATAACCTTCCAGAAATACCATTGTACCAAGTTAACAACATCTGGATTTTGCATTTGATGAAGAAGGGAAGTAGAGTACCTCAAAAGCTGTGTCAGCTAAAACACAAATGCCATGAATGGCTGTCACCAAGTGCTTATCTCACATGGAAGCTGGAATACCTCTTATGTTGCTGACTCAGGTAAACATTTAAAATATACAAGCAGAACCTGTCCTCTTTACCACACCAACATTGGTCCTGTCATTTCTTAACCTAATTGCCATATTTAAACTTGTTTTCTGAGTTGACTGAAGTAAAAGCATTTAGAACTTATTGTTGTTGTCTTTATTAAATCTGAAATGAATGCACAATATTTATTTTAGAACTGTTGATATGGGGCAGAGCGAGTTTCTGCAGAGACAGGAGGGCCTGGATACAAGTCAAATATTTTATCCATGTACATACTGAACCAGAGGGCACCATAGAATATTCAGAAGAGGAACCTCTCTCAGAAACTGAGCAAGGGAGGAATATAAATACAATTGAAAAAGAGCCCTGCAGTGCTTTATATATTTTTTTCTGTACTAAAAATATATTTTAATTATTTTGCAGCAGGAGGAAGCCTGAGGGTAGTGGGGGGCATTTATGAAAGGTCACAGTAGGGCACCCTTTTGTACTGCTGTCAGGGGAGTACCATGATATATCCAGGCTAGATGGAAATGAAAGCTGTGCAGAAAAATCTGAACTGTTATGTGTAGAGTGGAATACTAGGAATCAAATACTTTAACATCACCATCTTGAAAGTGAGCACATTTATTTTCATAGGTAGAGGGGCTTCTCCACAAGTATGGCAGTATTCACTTAAAATATAAGCCTTACAGGTAGCTGTCACTGCTTATCATGAAAGGTAAATGTGCTGGCCTGTATAGAACTGCTAGATTTGTTTTGGGAGATGGATGTACTGAAGTATAACAGTTTACAGTTGTATCTGGGACACTGCAAAGGGAAGAGATTTGTGAAAGACACAGGACAAGAGCTGAACTGAAATATGTTTAGTTTAATTCCTTGGGAACTCGCTGGGGTTCTCAGTCAGGAAATAACAGACATTAGTGTCCCAATCAAGAAAGATTACATTTTGGAGAATCAATATGACAGAGGTTAGTTATTACATTAATAAAAGCCTTTCCTGCTTTGACAAGTCAGGATTATTTTTTAGCAAACCACATTATTTATAAAACAGATTAACATTTCCTACATGGCATGCTAATTTTTAAAGAGAGGGTTGCAGAAATTGTGAAACAGTGGCAACAATTTAAGCAAAGCTGGAGCAAGACATTTTCTTATTAAATATCATTGTAATGTAGTCTTGTGATGACGGAAGGGATGTAAAGTCCATCTTGCACACTACTTCTGCCACACAGTAGTGATTGCACCCAATTCCAGGATGAGCATATATGCAAACGTGTTCACTGAAATACGACTCCTACTCATACTGTGTAATGCTTATTGCTGTTTCCAGTCATGGATCTGCATAGTCCTGCTTTAAAAGCCTGAATACTGATAACATCCACAACCACTCTAAGTAGGCAATTTTACAAGCTTTTTTTTTCAGTCTATTGTTATGCTCCCTGCCCTGTCATCTTATCAGGATGTACCCTGTAATCAGCAATATACCCTGTTTAGGTTATATGAGCTTTCATTAAGATAGCAGGGAGTCTTTCACCAGATATTCTCCCCAGATCCCTCACTTCACCCCCATGACATGATGTGTGCCTTATTCTTCAACATCGCAGCATCCCCAGGGAGAGAGGCAAGCGCTGTGGCCCAACTGTTTTGGTCACTGTGACATCGGAATTCATTTTCACACCGCTCCTACTGAGGTGCACTGCTGAGCAACAGCTACTTAGAAATATAGAAACACAGAATTTGACAGCAGATAAGGACTGCTTTGCTCACCTAGTCTGCCCATTTTCCCTACCTACCGTGTCACCACAAATTATACTTAATCTCTGGCTCTTCCCTCCTCTTCCTTTCCACAAAGATTCCCTTTTGCCTATCCCATGCATCCTTGAATCCCACCACTGTTTTTGCCCCCACCATCTCCACTGGAAGACTGTTCCAGGCATCCACCACTCTTTCTGTGAAGAAGTACATCTTCATATGTCTCCTGAACCTACCCCTCTCCTGCCTCATTGCATGCCCCCTTTGTTCTTGAGCATCTTTTTCCTGAAAAATACTTCCCTCCTGTACCTTATTTATCCCGTGAGGTATTTAAAGGTCTCTATTATATCCTCCTCTCCTTCCTCTCTTCAAGGGTGTACATTTCAATCATATAGCTTTGGATACAGATAGTCTATCCTATTAGCACTTTTGATACAGACCCTGCTCCATTTTAATTGCCCTCCTATGTGCAGCCTCCACTCTGGCTACTTCAGGCAGGCCATTCCCCAATGTGGTGAACAAATGCTGCTCCTGAAAATGGTTCACCTTGTGGCAGGACAGTGCTGCCGCTGGGCCTTCAGGGCAGATCCTGGCTATTTCCCATGTTAGCCACACTTTGTGTAAAATAATGCTTTGCAATGTGTACCAATATCCTGCTCCCCACAGTCTGACTGCACATCCTCTAGTTCTGCTTTCACTCACCAATGCTAACATCTAAACATGCTCCATGCTGTCTAACCCCTATTGCATTCAGAACACCAGGAGGGTGTCACCTCTTAGCCTTCTCTTCTCTAGTCTGAAACATCAGAAAATAATCCCCTTGCCCCTAAGCCACTAATCAGCTTGGTGGTCAAGTGCTGGAACTTTTTAAGCACTGCAGTGTCCTTTCTGTATTGAAGTGACCAAAACTGGACACATTACTCCAGGTATTGTCTAACCAAGGCCTTGAACAGGGAGGATTCCATCCCTTAATCTGCTCTGTAACTTCTTCCTAATGCATCCCATCATTAAGTTTCCTCTCTTTACTGTGGCAACACATTGCCTTTCTGGCTTGAGCTTTCTCTCCACAGTTACCTTTAGATCCATTCCCTCAACTGGGATGTCCACTGATGCACCATACAAAGTGTATATGAGGCCCTGATTCAATGTCCTTAGGTATATTACCTTGCACTTCTGAAAGTTTCATTTCACTTCATTTCATTTCATTTTTTGTTTTAACTGATAAACAGTCTGGCAAAAACTGCAATTTTCAAAGTGAACAGCATATTTAAATAACAAACAAACAGCACACAGATTTACAACATGACTTAAAACATGAGCAGTCTGAACCTACCAAAAGCATTTCATACAGTTTGATTTTGAATACTGTCAATTTTTTACATCCTAATGCTGTACAAAGTCAGATATGTTATTGTAAAAACTAATTGCCTTATATCTGAAAGATTTTTTGCCCAAAGAAGATACAAACAGCAGTACTGAGAATAAAATCAAGTACTGGAAAAAACAAAGGTTGAATGTAAGGCCCGGATTTCTCAGCCCATTCCCCATACTAGGTGCAGGTCTCCCAGTAGTGGACACCCTCCTTTGCCTTGCCCATTCGTTCTGACAATTTAGTGCCATCAGAAAAGGTCATCAGCATACTGCCAACCCTGCTCAACAGATAAGGAGTAATTAACTAGCATTGACCTGGTGTCCCGTCAAAATGGCATGGTCAAAAACAGTGTCATCATAACAGCGTGCGCAGTTTCAGAGTTAGTTTATCTAATCTAGCTTGGTTTTGGGTGGAACCGTTTTCTGGTGTCCATGTGGTGCCCTTGTTTGCTTGCACCAATTTTCCTTTCACTATTTTGACATGGAGCCCACTGACCCCTGGTGTTCTCCACTCAGAACATTCCTCCACTAGGAATGGTGTTCATCCACCACCGCCACCATTCTCTGCTTTCTACTTGGAAGGGCACATTGGCAGTTTTCCAGTGTTCTGGATGTATTCATGTCCCTAATGATTCCTGAATGATTTTAATGGGCCCGGACAGAACCCCTTTGATCTCTATTACTACCCTCTGGTTAATAACATTGAAACCCTGAGATTCTCAGATTCACACACTTGAGATACTGAACTACTGACGTAATACCAGTGTCATCAACATTGTCTTCTTTTCAGCCTACAGTGCTCCTATAACTTTCAACCAAAGCTGGCCATCACCCCGACCTGTTTGCAGAATACTGACACAAAGAAATTTCCTTTGCTATTCCCCCCTGTTTTACTTAATACTCCCCCCCCCCACCACCACCACCATATATACACAAAGATCAGGGACTCCACCTTAGCTGTGAGGCTCCCATTGTTTTTTATGTACTGTATTAATTAATGGGTTTATTATGTACTTTGATCCCCTTTGCAATCCAGTATTGTAGGCCAACGTTAAATAAATTGCAGGTTACTTTGGCAGCCTAGTAGATTGCCAAATATGCCCACATCCTACATAAATAGAGCTACATTTTAAAATTAAGCCACATTTCTCTTAGCATGACCTTCATAGCCTTTCACTGCTGCAGAACTAGTTGGCTCCCCTATAAAGGACAGCTAATCAAACATATTGCAAAGGCCTCAGTGAAACCATTTGTTACATCTGAAAGCATCACAGGTAAAGTACATACAGCATAGTAATGTAATACAGACAGATCTGTTTTTGTACAAATCACTGATCGTTAAGAAAAGACCATCTGCAGAAAAACCAAGGTCAGCAAGTCAGACACCATTAGCAGTGGCATCAAAAATATCTGGCACATATGCTTTGACATGAAAAACATTAGTCTTAAATCTGGAGTTCTCATTCCTCATTATTTTCAAAGGGTCTGATACCACTTGCTATAAAAGTCCTGATTTGAGCCACAGACTACATAGTTATAGAAAAAAATATTATTTTAAAACTGATGTGGGGTAGCCCAATATTTATGCCTCATTTATTTTTTAAGTTGGGTCCTGCTTCTATTCATTTTTCAAGTTGAGGTACAAGGAGGTCCAGTTAATTGCTTCAGTTCCCATAGAGAGTGGCTGTGCTGGAAGCAGAACATGGGATGTGCTAGTTCACAATTCTGTGCTGTAAATACTAGACCACACTGCATTCTTTTCTGTTATTAAGAAGCCTGTGTATTATCTAGCCGTCTATAGTGAGGACACCTGGTGTGTTCCTCCGTGCTAAACTCTTGCATGGTGATGATCATGATTATTGCTGTGTCATCCCACTATCCAAACAATAATGATAATAATACTGCACTGAGAATTCATAGATTTTGCAGAATACTGCAATTCAGCAAAGAAGAACACACTGTGTTATTATCAGTCTTTCTGTCTGTCTATATATCTATTCTGTCTTTGTCTATTGAATCTGTCTGTCTCTATGACTGTTTATCTATCTAGTCTGTCTGTCTGTCTGTCCATCCATGTTGCTAAACCATACGTGTATCATCATTAAATAGATGCCAAATAATCTGGTAAAACTGGTAAAATCTGTGAATCATAGCGCCAGTCTAAAATATCCACTCATCACAACTTTCTTGATTCACAACTGTCTAAATAAAAAAAGAGAAGACGTCTAATTGTAGATTTACTTAGAGTAACTTTCGTCAAATTAACAATAACATAAGGCTGATGATTCCTGCCAAGAACCCAGTTTGTGTAGATTTATTTTTCTTGCACAGGTTAGTTCATGGATATATTTGGCTTTCAGGTTTTCTGAGACATGGTTGTAGAAGCAAGGTTATTATGTTTGCTTGCATGCATGTGCAAGAAACATAGTGCCATCATCTGAGTTTTCCAGAGGTGTGTCAGCCTCTTCCAATTCAGTCAGTGTATTTGCAGGCACAGTCACAAAGCGCCAATCACTGCTCCAGCTGTCTATGACAGCAGGAAAATGCAATGGCATACAGTTGAAAGGAGAGCTCCCTTGAGTGACAGAGCTCCCCACTGCCCTGCGCATGCGCATGCATGCACACTGGAGCCACTCATCGCCTTCTCCTCCCCTCCACACTGTGCAGGCTGGCCAGGGGTGCCCAATCCCCGTCAGCTCCACTTCAGCATCCAGGTGCCACGCTGGGGCCTACCCCAGTGTGGCAAAATGATGTAATGGCTGATGGGGGTGCCCAATCCCGTCGGCTCACTGTCTCTCCCCACCCCCCATGCTGCTCACGATGATTGCCCAATCCCATCGGCTTCACTGTCTTCCCCCTCTCCAAATACAGGGTGCCACTGGGGCCCACCCAGTGTGGCAACAGATACTATGGCCGACAGGGGTGCCTAATCCTCGTTGGCTCCACGCCTCAGCCATCCTTTTTGCCATGCTGGGAGCCACCCTAGCATGGCAAATGTCCTGTGTCGTTTTTTTTTTTTAAAAGCCCTGTAAAGAAAACTGTCCTTCGTAGTCTCCATGCACCCCCTACAACCCGCACCCACCCACTGCTCACCCTGCCTCCCACACCCCTCTCACCCTTACTTACCTCCGGAGTTCAGCGCGACAATCATCGGTGGACCGGGAACACGCCTGCACTCTTCAAAGCCGAACTCGAAGTGAGGAAATGTCAGTAAGCTGTATAATGGGATAGATAGGGTTTTTCAACTTTGTTGCATATCTCACGCATTTTTTGGAATTTTTGCACCAAATTTTCAACATGGGATTTTTGGGACCCCTCCTCGTGAATTCTTGCACTGTCATGGTGTTACTCTGGCCCAAAGGGTGATTTCGCAGCCACTGTGCGAAATCAACTTTCTGGAATGATTAATGAAATGACACTGCCAGTGTTCATAAGGTGGGCTCTCAAAAAGCCTATTTTGAAAATTTGGTGGAAAAATTCCTAAAAATGACTGTTTTATGAGTGTGCATTGCGCAGTTCCTACGCACGCTCGTAAGTTCACGAATTTTCAATATTTTCACTCCAGATTTTCAACATTGCCATTTTACCACACCTTCTTATGAGCAGTACAGCTGTCATTTTTCACATCTCACCCAAAATGTGTTTCCGCCCATGTAGCACACAATGGCGCAGTTGGTGTGTGAAAATGTATGGGACATATTAAGAAGATCACAGTGACACTGTTCAGGAGCAGAGGTCTTAAAATGGCTATGTTGAAAATTTGGTGAAAAAATTCCTAAAAATGACTGTTTTACGAGCATGCGTTGTACAGTTCCTACACACGCTCGTAAGTTTGCGAAATTTCAATATTTTCACTCCAGATTTTCAACATTGCCATTTTACCACACCTTCTTATGAGCAGTATAGCTGTGATTTTTCACATCTCACCCAAAATGTGTTTCCGCCCATGTAGCGCACAATGGCGCAGTTGGTGTGTGAAAATCAGGGACCCTGGTTTTCCATTTTTACCGGTAACACCGGTAACAATCACAGAATCCTGCTTGGTCTGTGGATTTTGAATTCTTGTACCGGTGCCTCACGGAAATTGCATGTCACTGCACAGAATCTCTAAGATTTCAGCATCTTTTTAAATTTTTTTTTATTTTCTCTTTCTATGTCCCCTTCTCACAGCATCAGTCTCCACTTTTCAGAGATCCCTAGGCTGGGTATCCCTTAGCTTCACCCAGAGCTAATGCTCAGGAGCTCCTGTGGTCCTCCCTATATCCTGCCTGGATTGTACCCCCCCAAGTGGGAAGGGAGGGGACCCCAGGTCACCCCTTCACACTCCCTAGTGTGTGTCGGGCAGCTCAGTTGGTCCCTCATGGAGCCTGGTTATGGGGCACCTGGGTCCCTTCTTCCAGTGGCCAATGTGGGGTGATTCTTCCTGGTTTTCTGGTCTTTGTCCCTGAGGGCACTGGCACTACAGGAGATCCAAGAAGGTAGGTCACATAGAAACATGCCACTGCTTCAGATCCTGGCTAGCGTCCTCCCCTCCTGATCACTCTGCAGCACCATTGCATCACCACCCGCGATCACACAGGTGGTGGTAAAGCAGCAGGACCTGCAGCCCACCCTCCCTGGAGGAGGAGGGCAGTCTCCTAGGTGCTCAATCCTACTCCCCTAGCCAGACCTCCAGCAACTCAAGTTTGCTTCTGACCCTGGGTCACTGGCATTGCAAGCAATAGTGCTACCCCAGCGCCAGCAGACCGGCCCAGATTTCAGCATCTTAAAATGAATGCTTTATTTATTTATTTATTGAATGCTGCTGTGCTTTGCATTCTTTCTGCTTTGCTGCATATAGAGTCAGTAAGGAAATCACTCATACTGCTTTGTTGTAATCAGCCATTCAGTTTAACCACCCATGCCTAGTGGTTAGAGTAACAAACAGTGAATGAACTGGGTACATCCAGCAGACCTGGGTTTGATTCCCACAACCTCCACTTGCATACAGTGTGACTCCAAGCAAGTCACTTAACCTCCCCAGTGCTTCTAGGTCACTCCTGAAAACAGACAGTTCTGCCTAGTGGGCCTTACCTGCTTTACAAAGAATATAAAAAAAATACCAATATATGTTTACTACATCATAGAATAGTAGTTAGGGTACCATGTAATTTAGTTGAGTTTTACTTGGGCTGCAATGATTTTGTAGAAGTAAAGATAAATGTTCAGATACATTTTATGTGTTTTATAAGCTTGCTTTTAGATTTTTAGTCAGGTTTTTATTGTATTCTTTGCATATAAGCATCTATGTTGTAGATTACTAAATGCAGGATCACTGTTACCAACTAGCTTATTCAAGTTTATAATCAGAAGGGCCATCCAAAATCCTCAGTTGTTTGAATAAAAACTAGTCTGAATGAAAGTATGTTCACAAAGAAGAAACTGCCTTACTACTTATGAAAAGGCTTCACAGTTAGCACCCCATTTAGGTGAATTGGATAATTTGCACCTTTTCTCCCACCTGTTGTTTCAGTCTCTGTGACAACAAAAAGTTTTTTGATAGACTGCTTCAACAAAAAGCAAATGTTAAGTATTTAAGTGTACTTATGTTTGGCAAGTGGATTTTGAAAGCACAGTCAATGACATACAGAAGGTAAGACCCCAGGGGCTGTATGATGCTGGTGGGCAGAGTGGTGCTCAATTCACATCTGAACAAAGACATGAAAACTGGGAGACACCCTTTTCATGGACACCAAGTAAAAAAAAAAAAGCATCCGCATGTCTGGGAGATGCATAAATCCATTTGAATGTCCTCCACTAATCACTTATGGATTTTTCAGGTGAAGATACTGTATTTCAAAGAAGCAAATTCAAGCAGTTTTTTTTTTTTGCTCCGCCTACCCCCTGGCCATTCACTCCTTCAGGCCTGCCAAGGCCCCGAACCACCACTGCTGAGTCCCAACCACCATCCACTGCCCCTTACTGCTGTGCTACCAGGTAACCCAAAGTAACCCTTCATTGAGTGGGCCCCTACCCCTGTGCGAGGCTACCTGGGGAGGAGAATTGCCCTAATGAGCTTCCTGTATATCATGGGCATGGCAGGGGTCAGAACAGACACATGTCTGGGGCTTTCGGCTTATGGGGGGACTAACAGCTGCCCTTCGGTTGGTCAGCAGGTGTTTTCTCATTTTCTTGGGAGTGTGACAGGCCACATGATGTCAAGGCACAAGCTGACGTCCATCACGCTCCCTCCTGCAGTGAGGGCTGACATGTTGTCATGCCTCTGGCCTCCATCAGGGGCCAGCAAATGCTGAGCTATGAACCCACCCTCCCTCCCAGGAGAAGGTGAGTGGTCATTGGACACTCAAGCCTTCACCCACCAGCTGGCCCTCCAACACCCAAGTCTGTTCCCTAAACCTGGTCAGTGGTGTCACGGGCAGAAATCCAATTCAGGCAGTTAAATTATAGATAGGAAAAAACAAAGGTAGTCCACCTAGTGGTGATGGTTCCAATTAATTCACATCTGAGTTCTACAAGCAAAGAGACCAAGTCATTTGTAACTTGTGCATGTCGGGTGTGGGTGTTGAAGAAAGGGGATCATGGTGCTGTCACTAATGCCATCACCCCAGAGGGATGTGGACTGCATTGTTGCTACTGCCATTACACCAAAGGGGTGGGGGCTGGTAGTGCTTCTGCCATCACCACTGATGGATGGGGTATGTAGTACTGCTGCCATCACACCTAAGGGATGGGAGCCACAGTGCTGCTGTTTCTGTCACACCTGAGGGAGGGAGGTCATAGTGCTGTTGCTGCTGCCATCACACCAGAGGGATGGGGACCATAGTGCTGCTGGTGCTGCCATAGCACCTGAGGGATGAGGTCGTAATGCTGCTTCCATCACACCTTAGGGATTGTGGCTGTAGTGTTGCTGCTGCCATCACATTTTGTGCCTAAAATAACTTTGAATTGGTACAAGGATGGAAGAATGTATAATAGTGGAGGTCAAAATTGCTAAAATGCATGTCAGCAGAGTTAAAAATTGTTAAATAAAGTACACAAAACCAAACACCGGGAAAAACGGATTTTGGCTTAACAGACACCGATGACAATACCATTTTTTACAATGTGCAAAACGGAATATGCCCTTTCTCAATCCCGGTAAACCAGTGTCCCCAGAAAATGTATGACATATTAAGAAGATCACAGTGATACTGTTCATGAGCAGAGGTCTTAAATGGGTATTTTGAAAATTTGGTGAAAAGTTCCAAAATAACTGTTTCACAATCGTTACAGAAGTTCCTAATACTGCATTTCGTAAGTTAAGTACAAATATTTCCTCCAGATTTTCAACATTGCCATTTTACCACACCTCCTTATGGGCAGTACATTTGTCATTTTTCATATCTCACCCACGTGTTTCTGCCCATGTAGCACACAATGGCGCAGTCGGTGTGCGAAATCAATGTATGGGACACGTTAAGAAAATCACAATGACACTGGTCATGAGCAGAGGTGTTAAAATGGCTATGTTGAAAATTTGGTGAAAAAATTCCCAAAAATGACTGTTTTAGGAGCGCACGTTGCACAGTTCTGACGCACGCTGGCAAGTTTGCGAATTTGTAATAGTTGCACACCAGATTTTCAACAGTGCCATTTTACCACACTTCCTTATGAGCAGTGCAGCTACCATTTTTCACATCTCGCCCAAAATGCATTTCCGCACATGTAGCACACAATGGTACAGTCGGTTTGCGAAAACAATGTTTGGGACAGATTAAGAAAATCACAATGACTCTGGTCATGAGCAGAGGTCTTAAAATGGCTATGTTGAAAATTTGGTGACAAAATTCCATAAAATGACTGTGTTACGAGTGAGCATTGCACAGTTTCCACGCACCCTCGTAAGTTCATGAATTTGTAATATTTTCAGTCCAAATTTTCACCAGTGGCATTTTTCCACACCTTCTTATGAACAGTACAGCTGTCATTTTCCACAACATGGCCAAAATGTGTTTTCACACTTTCAGTGCAGAGATGCGTGGTCGCTGTGGGAAATCATTGTTCAGGACAGATAAAGAAAATCACACTGACACTGTTCATTATCGGAGGTCCCAAAATGCCTGTGTTAACAATCTACTGTAAAAAAAATCCAAACTAGTTACATTACTGGTGTGTGTTGCGCAGTTTCTGTGCACGCTCGTGACTTCACCAGTTTTTTTAATATTTTCACAGCAGATTTTCAACATTGCTATTTTTTACACCTCCCCATGAACAGTACCACTGTCATTTTTCACATCCTGTTCAGAATGTGTTTTTGCATCTGTGGTGCCAAATGCCATAGTCGCTGTGCAAAAGCAGTTTTCGGCTAACAAACTGATATTGCCACTGTTCATGAGGTGGGGGTCACAAAAACATGTTGAAAATTTGGAGTGAAAATACCAACGGATGCCTGAGGCGTTAGGGTTTCCGACCATAACGCCCCTCCCTGTAGAGTATGACAGGCATCAGGGGTGTGACTTGGGATTCTTGCCTGTCATGGTCATACCATTCAACCCCTACCCACACCCTGCAGCCAGTGAGAGGCATCAGGGTGTGACTCTGACTCTTCGGGCCTAAACTTCACCCCATTCTCCTATACTGCACCCATCTCACCGTATTTCCTGATGGAATGGGGTGCGCATAAGGGCCAAAGACCCCAAGGCACACCGTGACACTTGTCAGTGTCTCCAGAGTAGGGTGTGGTGAAATGGCGTGGTCGTTATGCCCGACGACCCAAAGGCACACCCCAGTGCCTGCCACTCTCTGCAGGGTGGTGGTGGGGTTGGCTTCAGTTCAATACTTCGCTGCCATTCCTATTATGCAGCTATGTAACTTCTACACTACCAATGTCAGTGCCAGCAAGCAAACATTCGGCATTGACAAATGCTTGTTTTCATGCTGTAGCAGGGAGCCTTAACCTTTATCTTGATTACAAACCTAATCAAGAGTTCAGATGTTCCTGAATCTTCTCAAGGCTGTTTTTGTTTGTTTAGATATAGTATGCAGTGTGTGTGTCTGTGTGTGTGCACTTCTTCTTGATTATATGAGCTCCCAAACATCTCACTTTGATTCAAAAACAAGGGGCAACCTGTTAAAAATGGTCTCCACTCACCAGTAAAGCATCACAGTTGGCATCATCAGATCCCAACAAATTGTACGATCCTTTGGATGCAGTGGAGTATAGTGGTTAAGAACACTTAGCGCTGGCTCGTCGGCGCAGTGGTTGGATTTCCGTTTGCGACGCCGGCAACCGGTTCGAGGAACAGACTCGGTCGCTGGAGAGCGGGCCAGGGGGAGAGTGCTCTGAGTGTCCCACGCACCACTCGCTCACCCCAGGGGAGGAGGAGGGAGATGCAGCTCCCAGTCTGGTACCCCTGTCGGAGGCTGGGGAGACCAGCAAGCGGAGCCTCAAACGCACATGAGGGCGTGGTGAACGTCGGCTCTGCCCAGATGTTAGTGGCACGCCACGTCCCGGGGAGAAAAATGGAAAATCCAGCCTCCTGGTCTGCCGGATGATGGCTGCCGCACTCCTGTCGACCCGAGATGCCCTGACGACTCCAAACCCACCTCAGCAGCACTCAGGGACTGATCCTAGTGCGCGCTGGTTGCCCTTCCAGCGCTTTCCCCCTCGGAGGAGTGGGACCCACCCGGTGAAGGGATACGCCGGGCCACCCCTGGGTCGGCTGAGATCTGGGGTGTGGGGAAGGGGGTCAGGGTGAGGGGGTTGCAGGAGGCATGAGCAGCCGGAAGGAGTGGTAGACCAGGAGGCAAGGAGGAGGATAAAAAAAAAAAAAAGAACACTTAGCTGCAAACCTGGAGAATTGGAGGGCTGAATCCCACAGCCACCACTTGCATACTGTGTGACTGTTAGCAAGTCACTTAACTTCCCTGTGCTACCAGAACACACCTGAAAATAAACATCATCTTACTTTGTCTTTCCTGTCCAAAAATTGTAAACTAAATAACAAATAAAAATAAAAAATTACAAAAATAGTCAAATAAAAAATAAACTTTAATCTGTTCAGTCCCTTAAAGATAAGGATAGGTACATCAAAATATAATTCTGGTTCTTTAACACAGCAGAGGCTCTGACTGAGGGTCATGAGGGCTGAATGAAGTGCCCGCCCTCCCCACACAATGCATCGCCTCACGGATTGCCCCCCCACCCCCCAGACTGCCGAAAAGCTCAGAGGCTCCGACTGAGGGTCGCGAGGGCTAAATGAAGTGCCCACCCTCCCCACAACGCATCACCTCAGGCATCACCCCCACCCCCCGACTGCCGAAAGGGATGGAGAACACACGGCTGTAGGAGCAGCACCAACCTGCAGTACAGGGCGCTTTGTTTGCTTTGGCACAAAACATTTTAAATATCTGGACCTTCTGTAAAAACAAACTGCCTTCAAGAGTCGGGAAAGTCGGCGCAGCACTGCAGATAGTTTTTCTGCGCTGCACTTTCCCTCAGAGCATTAACTTTGAATACAGTGCGAAAAGTACTTTAAGAGAGTTTAATAGTTGCTATAGTCTGGAGCCAGAATCTGTTTTCCTGTACAGGCATTGATATTTACAGTCACTATAGTGTAGAGCCAGGTACTGTTTAAAGGCACAAATTCCAGTTTTACAGTATAGAGCCAGGTATTGTTTAAAGGCACAAATTCCAACATTCAGAAAGACTGTTCAGGAACCCTAGACAGCTGCAGTTCAGCCTACGTAGCTCTGTTTCATTGTTCTTACCTTGCCCCGCCTCTTGCAGCATGGCTATAATTCTCTCCTTTAGCTCAGATGCTCCGACTGAGGGTCACGAGGGCTGAATGAAGTGCCCGCCCTCCCCACACAACGCATCGCCTCAGGGATTGCCCCCCACCTCCCTCCAGACTGCCGAAAAGGTATGGAGAACACGCGGCTGTAAGAGAAGCACCAACCTGCAGTTCAGGGCGCTTTGTTTGAGCCCGCCACCCCCCACCACCACTCTTGGTCAGCTCTGTGTTTTATAGGTGGTGTCATGTGAAGCTGCTGAACCAATCAGCCAACTTTCCCACCTGCAGATTATACTCGCTGAACACTAGGGGGATCCTGCCTGTCAACACTTGTCCCCTTCATTCATCCCATACAGCAATATGTCTCTTACAGTTTTCTGTATACTCACCTTGATCCTCACTATTCTATCCTCCCCACTATTCCTGCTAAAAATCTCTCTAACACCTCTGTAAATGCGCATCTGCCAGGATCTCAGCCTCCTCAAGAACATCCTCACACTGTTCCTAGCCCTCCCAACTATTTTCCACTCACCACTAATGCACCTCACACACTGGACCGCCCCCCCACAGCCACCACCGATGTCCATCCCCCTGCCTCTTGTGCACAGTGGAAGGTGGTCCCCCTCTGTCCTAGTCATACCTACCCTTAACTCCCTACCCATTCTCTGCACTGCCCCCCCAGATCCTCGCATCTGCCCAAGCACCCATACCACAACCGCCATAGTCCTTTTCTCCGTCTCGTCACCTTACTCCTCCTGCTCTCTGGGAATGTCCACCCTAACCCTGGACCGGGACCCGCTACCACCCCATCGCCCCTACAGGATATGGACTCCGCACTGCCTCTATGAATATCCACAGTCTCCCAAGGAAGACTGCAGCACTCCAGTGTTGGGTCTCCCAACACACGCCCGACATTCTTGCCATAGTGGAGACCTGGCTCTCCCAATCAACTCCAGACTCTGCTGTCTCCCTCCCTGGCTTCACCCTCTTTAGAGAAGATTGTGTGGGTAAGCGTGGTGGTGGATGCGCAGTCTACCTGCGTGACTCCCTCCTGGGTCTCGTACTACCTACCCCCAAGCTCGACCACAGGGCCCAAGCCATCACCCTTAAAATCACCCCGACCCGAGCCATGGCCCTCTTTACCTCACAACCACCTACATACCCTCATGAGCACAAAGTCAAGCTATCCGCTCCCTGACTGACTATCTCTCTATCCTGCCACACAAGGCTGAACAGCTCATCCTAGGAGACCTCAATATCAACTGGCTTGGCTCCACTACAACACACATTAAGGACAAGTTCACAGCCCTTGACCAATCTCAATTAGTCACTTAGCCCACCAGGTTTAACCAATCAAGTGGAACCAGCTCCCTCCCAGATATAGTACTCTCAAACCGCCCACACAAAATCAAGTCCTAGCCAACTTCCTTAGCGACCACTCACCAATTCTCTGCTTCTGGTCCTCCCCTACACTCAATCCTGCATACAAATCCACCCCGTAGCCGCTTCCTCCTCGGGGGGCCTTAATAAACTCAAGCAGTACCTTGCCCAGCTTGACTGGTCCCCGATCTCCCTTGCAATGGATATTGATACTGCTCTAGCCTTCCTCACTAGTACCTTCTGCAGGGTCTGTGACATCTTTGCCTCTGTCACCAACACCCACTCCAAGAGACACAATGCTGTCTGGATTTCCCCCTCCCTGATCCAGCAACTGAAGCAGCGTGATAACCTATGGCACGTTGCTGTTGAGTCCAGCAGGACAGCAGACAGGCAAGCCTATAATGCCGCTCACAACCAATGCACCTGGGCCATAAGACAAGCCAAGTCCAATTACTATCAAACCGCCTTGACCTCATCCTGGGGCTCTGCCCAAGCTTTTTGGGATAACATAAAGGAGCTAAATGGGAAGACCCGTTCTCCTCCTCCCTCCTCACAGATGGTTATTAATGGCACAATTAATACTGACCTACCACGTGTTGCTGACTGCCTTAACACAACGTTTTCTGACCTAAGTGCAGTCCTTCCTGCCCACTTCTTTGACCTTATCCGTACATCTAACCGTCCAGCCAATTCCTGACCCCCATTTCTCTTCAGGACCATCTCTCCCCATGACATCAAGCCACTCCTCCTAAAAGCCCTTTCCTCTCACAACCCGAGCTGTGACCCCCCTTGACTCCAGGATACTCCGACTAACACTTGATGTCATGCTAGCCCACCTCACAGACCTTCTTAATCGATCCCTGTGCCTCAGCCAATTCCTGAGTGCATGTAAATTGGCTGAAATTACCCCTATCCATAAAACTGGAGCCCGCACATTACCAAACAATTACAGACCTGTCTCCATCCCGCCCCCCCAAAGCCCTGGAGAAGATAGTATCCACCTAACTCATAGATTATCTATCCAAATACAACATACTGTGCCCAGAACAGCATGGCTTCCACCCTGGTCACAGCACCACCACAGCCCTATTGGAGTTCTCCCACCAAATACACTCTGCACTTGATGCTGGGGGAGATCGCTGGGGCAGTGTTCATTGACCTATCCAAGGCCTTTGACACTGTGTGTCACCCATTAATGCTTGACTCCCTCTGTCAGCTGGGCTTTTCATCTGGCCCTCTGGCCTGGTTCTCTAGCTACCTCCGGGATAGTCCCAACGGGTCAAATTAAATGGCATCCTATCAACTGCCCTGCCTGTATGCTCCAGGGTCCCTCAAGGCTCCATCCTGGGCCCTACATTGTTCAGTCTCTTTTTAAACACCCTTCCCAGCTCCTGCACAGGCAAAATGCTTTTATATGCCGACGATGCAGTCCTAGTTGCTTCACACCCCAACCCACTCACTCTCCAGAGTTCCCTGCAACTCATCTTCAGCCAAGCTGAAAAGTGGTTCCTCGACCATCGCCTGGTTCTGAACCTCAAGATGCTGAAATCTATGATCTTTGCACACTAACAAAGCAACTCATGAAATGCTCCCCTTCACATCATTCCCAGCACCCTCCACACCCTTGAACAGGTATCAACATATAAATACCTGGGCATCACCTTCGACTTAGTTTTCTCCTTCTGTGCCCATGTCAGCTCTTTGTCCTCTTCCATGAATGCTCAGATTGGACTCCTCTACTGCCACAAAGACTGCCTTCCTGAGTTTGCTCTATGGCTGCCTATCACTTCCTCCATCCTGTCTTTGGTTGACTATGGATTCCCTACCTGTGCAGCTGCTGACTCCACTGCCCTCACCAAAGTCCAGACCTCTATCAACAAAGCCTGCAGGCTCCTGACCAGTTCCCCCAGCAGAACTCACACATGCCAGCTCTACTCCACCTCAAACATACTCAATTTTGAAGAACGCCTGCAATACCACACCTGTATACTGGCACAAAAGGCTCTATTTGGGCTATGCCCCCCAAGAGTCACCACACCCCTTCAATGGGCCTCCCACTCAGTCATCACCCGTAATACTACCAAAGCCACCTTCCAGGTGCCTAGAGCCAGGACCTCACTCACCCAAAGTTCTTTTCACTACAAAACACCTTCCTGGTACAACTCCCTTCCCTCGCACATCACAAAACATCTCCAAAATCGGCCCCATCAAAAATCGTCCTACGCAAACACCTCACTAGCACTCTGAGCTGTATATGCCCATTATAGGGCTTTCCAAGAGCGCCGTTCTGAACCAACCTGTCCCTATTGTATTACGTATGTACTAGTTTACTCGAATTGCTTATTATAGTCTGTACACCACGCACTGTAACTTGTGTGCTCCGCTGGTACACTAAATGACTTAGTTTTTGTGTGCTCTTCTGCAACTTGTCTATTTTGCTCTCTGAAATGCCTGCTTTGTATGCTTTTTGTATCTCACCTGTATTGTTCCCCACTGTCTTCCTTCACAAATATGTCATCTCCCCTCCCTGTCATGAGGTGCCTTTGTAAGTGAGTCTTTGACTCAAAGGTTTGTAAATCCGATTTGTGAATTAAATAAAAAATAAGATAAAATAAAAATGTGTGTTAATCACCCCATAGTTTTATTAGTAATATTTTTTTTCTGACAACAACATCAATATTCTTGTTTTCATTTTAAATGTCTTACATTCCTGAACTAAAGACGATTTGGAAGTTTTTACAAGTTCCCAGTCTCTTGCCATGCCCATCATGAAACAATTTAATAACTTGGTGGGGTCCTAGTCTTTTTGCCATCAAATACCAGAGGTAAAATCATCCTAATATGGTAACAGTGTGACCCTAGTATATACCTTCAAAATGTAACTTCAACAGAAGAGATCCTGAAAAATATAGAGTGGCAGCCATCCCTAATGACTTGAGTCATAAATTATAAAATAAGTTAATCAGCTGCTTTAACAATGTCTGAGAAATTCAAAAAATATATTCAAAATGAATCTGAGGATGTTGCAAAAATATTTTTGCTTAAAAACTACACAATGACAAGCTTCCCCAGTGGTCCAGTGGCAGCGGATTGTGTTGCCGTGCTGATGAGGTCACATCAGGAGGCAGGCCATGATTGAGACAGATGTCACTTGGCAGTGTGTCTCAGTTGGGGACGGTTGGTGGCAGACTCTGCTATCATGGTGACCCCTGCGGCTGGGTCAAGGAACTTGCTCCCGCCACATGAGGATAGCTGCAGCTGTGTGAGGCTGACTCATGCACTGTTCCTGACAGGAGAGGTGGGAGGAAAAACTGAGGGAAAAAATGGCAGACTTGGGCTCCTTTATGGTCCACCCACCCACCCTGACCTGTGCCGCTGCCCCTACCCAGTAAATATGTCACCAGAATTACAGTGCAAGAAAATCTGCACTGGAAGATTAGTGTCTGGCAGTACAGCTACAGGGATAATATAGTGCAGGTAACATTAATGCTATCCCTGTAGCTGTTGATCATTGTACAGAAGGGGATAAAGGTTCCACTGGGTGGTGTGCAGCTGAGCATCTGCTGGGGCACAGAGGGTAGGGCCACAGGCAGCAGAGGGCAGTGGAAGATTGGTAGACCGGGATTCAACTCCTGGTCCAGGACTTTTGCTTTTTTTACTTCCCTCTCCTGACTTTCATTGTTAGTCCGTCCACCACTACCCTACAGTTTTTGACCCCACCCTCAGTTGTCCTGCTTGGTTCCCCCTTCCCCATCTCAATGATTCCCCACTGAGGTTCCTCCCCACCCCTGAGTTTCCCCCCTCCAAGGTTCCTCCCCGTCCTTGAGGTGCCTCCCCCAGAGGTGATTATTAACAGTTGGGGGTGTGTGTGGGGGGGTGAAGCCCCCCATAAAGATGAGTGTGGGGGGGGCAGAGTCCCCATGCAAAAACACAAAGTAGCTTTTTGTTTTCTTTTCTCTGTGGTAGTGCTCAGTGATTTTAATGAGTGCTACCATTCATTTCAGAATTTTACATGCACGTTTTGTGTCTGCAGTATGGTTGTTTTCAATGTGTTCACCTAGTACCACTGCTGTCTAGATAACCGATCCTTGCTGGATGATTTTCCAGGTGTGGGGAGGACAGCAGGCCCCTTCCTGGTCCCAACACAGGGTGGAATCTGTGGGGTCTCAGGATCAGGTGAGTACCAGGGAAGGTGGTAGTCAGTCAAGGGGTTGGTGGGGATGAAATGGAGCCAGTCACCCAACTTTAGTCTAGGAAGAGAAAACCAAAATGGAAAAAAAAAACTTACACAATGACATTTTTGCCAACTATCAAATATAGCTGCTTTAAAGCTCATTTTATCCTGATTTGATTTAGCACCAGA
The DNA here is from genome assembly GCA_016271365.2 of Neoceratodus forsteri. NCBI lineage: Eukaryota > Metazoa > Chordata > Ceratodontiformes > Ceratodontidae > Neoceratodus > Neoceratodus forsteri. The sequence continues at coordinate 1,062,694,651 of CM057451.1, read as the reverse complement.
TTGTATAATCCTTTCATTTTTACACCCCAATCCATTCCACAGCAATAGAGTGTCATACTGCAGTATTGCTATCTTTGATATTGATACTAGATTCCAAAGCTCGCTGTAAATGTTGTCTAAATTGTTCTTTATTGAGCAATGAAACATTTCGTACCTGTATTAAGGAAGAAACCAAATTCTGTTTTGAGTGTAATGATACTGGAGAAACCCCTAAAGCTACAGTACATTATGGGAGGCTTATAAATCATACAAACATGTATCTGCCTCTGTCTCCAAAATCAAACAAAGGGGCAGAGGACACAGCAGAGCAGGATACTGCAGCACAGGAGCTAGCACAACAAAACTCGCCCCAAACAGGAACCAAAACAAAAAAAGCAAAGAAGGAAATCCAAAAAACTTCTGATCATACGAGACTCCATGATTCGGGCAGTTGTTACCTATCTCCAGCCAGGGGTAATGGTCAGATGTCTCCCAGGAACAGCAGCATGGAGAGACACTGACCGCATTGCTAAAATTGTACAGAAAACATTGACGTCCTGGTACACATAGGGACTAATGATCTCACCAGCTGGTCAGTTGTGGAGACCAAGGAAAACCTGATCAGGTTGAGTGACAAACTAACATCCATTTCATCTGGCATCTCTTTCTCTGAGATCCTGCCAGTCTGGGAGAGGGGGGCAGATAGACAGAAGGTCAGAGAAGGGGAGATCGGGGAGCTAAACATGTGGTTCTAGGGCTGGTGCCAGGAAAAAGAATACAAATTTGTAGGAAACTGATAACAGTTTTGGGAGTGAAAGTTCTTTAAATTTGATGAACTGCATCTGACTAAGGAGGGAGTCAGTGCATTGGAGCAGAAGTTTGACGTCTTTGCAGAATATTTAAACTAGCAAGTGGAGAGAGGGGTGCAGCACCTCATATGTCGAATGGGAAGAACACCCATCCCCCTTCAGCTAGTGGTCAAACAGGAGTTCAGTATGTTTGCAGTTCATTTGAATCACCAGGTAAGGAAAAAGGTTCAGCCCCCCATATGATGCACAGGGGAAACGCCAGACCTCAATCAACAACTAACACTCTGAAATCTGAATGAAAAATCGTGTACACAAATGCTTGCAGTCTGGGAAACATGATCCCAGACCTGCAGGCAATAATGACAGAGGCTAAACTGACATAGTAGCAATTAGCAAGACGTGGTTTACCAGTAACCATACTTGGGAGACTTCAGTACCTGGCTATGTACTGTTCAGAAGAGACTGAGGTGCAAAAAGGGGGAGGGGGGTGGAGTGGCCCTGTATGTCAATGAAAATATCAAAGCTACAGAAATTCAGAATGCACATAAGGAGCCAGAATAACTGTGGGTCACCCTGGAAACAAGAAATGGGACAGCCATAAGAACTGTGGTTGTCTGCAAGTCCCCAGACCAGGGGGAGGACATAGGCACATTACTGTTAGAAGATATACAAAACATAACAGCTAAAGGGGAGGTTCTGCTAATGGGAGACTTCAACATGCCAGATACAGATTGGTCAATACCAGCAGGAACATCTGCCAGAACTAGACACATGGTGGATTCCCTGCAGGGGAAAGCCTCAAACAACTGGTAAAACAACCCACAAGAGACAGGGCTATCCTAGATGTAGTACTGACTAACAGGGAAAAGATCACAGATCTCCAGGTAGAAGGTCACCTGGGGGCCAGTGACCATCACATGGTATGGTTCAATTTGGCCACTACAACTAAATCATCCCATTCCAAGGCAAAAATATGGTATTTCAGAGGTGCTGACTTTGATAAGATGGCCAACAGAGTTAAGCTAGCACTGGCAAAAAGAAATACAGGTGAGGGGGTACAGGCAAAGTGGGCAAGCAGTAAGGATGCAATACTTGAAGCAACATCCCATTGTATTAGAGAGAAAAGGAAGTGCAAAAGAAGAAGGAAACCACTTTGGTTCTTAATAACAGTAGCAGAAAAGGTCAGAGCAAAAAGGCTGGCCTTCAGGAAATATAGAGGAACACAGGAGGATGAGGATAGGGAGGCATACCAAACTTGCCTAAGGGAAGCAGGGAAGGCAGGCAAAGGCCCAAACTGAGGAAACACTAGCACAGATGGTAAAAGAAGGTGACAAGACTTTCTATATATACATTAGTGAAAGGAGAAAGTCCAGAGGGGGTAATGCTAAGATTAAAGGAGATAAGGGGGCGTGTGAGGAGGAGGACCATGTAAAAGCATTTATCCTAAATAGATACTTCTGCTCAGTATTTACTGAAGAGAAGGTAGGGCAGGGCCCACAGCTGAGCACCATGGACACAGTGGGGAGGGAGGTGAGCACTAGTCCTTTCACAAAAGAATGGGTCCTGCAAGAGCTCGATAAGCACAGGGTGGACAAGGCAATGGAACCTGATGGCATACATCCCAGGGTACTAAAGGAGATAAAGGTGGAGCTAGCAGAGCTATTATTAGAGCTGTTTAGTGAGTCCCTGAGCACAGGAGAGGTCCCAGAAGACTGGAGAATGGCTCAAGTGATCACGCTCCACAAGAGTGGTAGCAGGGAGGAGGCAGGGAACTATAGACCAGTCAGTCTTAACTCAACAGTGGGCAAGATTATGGAGGCCCTTTTTAAGGATAGGATAGTGCAACACCTGGAAACAAAAGGAGTACAGGATCTAAGACAGAATGGGTTTACAAAAGAAAGGTCCTGTCAAACTAATCTTAGATTTCTTTGACTGGGTAACCAGAGTGGTGGACCAAGGGGGAGCAGTTGATGTCGCCTACCTTGACTTCTTGATACTGTTCCACATAGAAGATTGATTAATAAGCTGGGTAGGCTCGGGGTGGGTCAGAAGTTGGTCAACTGGGTGGCAAACTGGTTGATGGGCAGAAAACAGAGTGGTGGTAAATGGTATACAGTCAGAAGAGATGCAAGTTGCAGGTAGGGTATCTCAGGGATCAGTCCTGGGGCCAGTCCTCTTCAATATCTTCATCAGTGACATTGCAGATGGACTAGAGGGTAAGGTTTGTCTGTTTGCAGATGACACCAAGATCTGCAAGAGAGTAGCTGATCCAGATGGGGTGGGCAGAATGAGAAGAGATCTGGATAAGCTAGCAAAATGGTCAGAAGAGTGGCAACTGGGGTTTAATGCAAAGAAGTGCAAGATCATGCACATAGGGAAGAGAAACCCTGAAGCCACCTCTAGGCTGGGTGGGGAGTTGTTGACTGTCACAAGGGATGAAAGAGACTTGGGCATCATCATCACTGATGACCTGATGACCTGAAATCATCCAAGCAGACCTCTAAAACAGTAGGTAAGTCTAGGGGGATGTTAGGGTGTATTAATAGGGGTATCACAAGTCGGAAGAGGGAGGTAATAATCTCTCTTTACAAGACACTGGTTAGGCCCCATCTGGAGTACTGCATGCAGTACTGGAGGCCACACCTTCACAAGGATATTAACCAAACTGAGGCCATCCAGAGAAGGGCAACCAAAATGGTGCAGGGACTGCATCAGAAAACATTTAAGGACAGATTAACGGAGCTCAATTTGTATACTCTAGATCAAAGGAGGGAGAGAGGTGATATGATCGAAACATTCAAACACCTTAAGGGCATTAACAAGGTGATAGTCTAACATGTTTCAATATAAGAAAAATAGCAGGACAAGAAGACACAGCATGAGATTAGAGGGAGGCCAATTAAGGGGTAATGTGAGGAAGTTCTTTTTTACAGAAAGGGTGGTGGATGCATGGGATGGCTTACCTCAGGAAGTGGTGGATATGAATACAGTGCAGGACTTCAAACAGGCATGGGATAGGCATAAGGGAGCAATGCAGATGCATGTGAATAGATAGGCCTTTGACAGAGAAAAGGCTGATGGCACATTTATAAGGTAGAAAAAGAAATGAGCAGACTGGATGGGCCTTGCAGTCCTTATCTGTCAACTTCTATGTTTCTGATAGTAATAGAATAATAGGCTATGCAGCAGCACAAAAAAGGATAGAAGAAAAATTTTAACAGCAAAAGAAATAAAGAAAAGGACATGGAGAACACAAATGTCATCAAATGAATAACTAAACTTAAATTTGAAATTGATAAGGTACATACAGAGAGATTATTTGGAACAAAACAAGCATACTGAAAATCAAATGAATATGCTAGTAGACTCCTGTTTTACAGGTTAAAACATTCAAACTAGAAAAAGCATTGCTAGTATCAGAAATAACAAGCATTTGTCAATGCCGAACGTTCGATTGCAGGTATTTGCAGTGGTGTTTGGCATGTATGGTGCTTTACCCTAATGCCCTGTGTGATTGTTGGTATTTGCACAATAAATTGTCAGCATGACCTTTTTGTTGCCCCCATTGTGTGCATAGGCGGAAACACGTTTTGGGCAGGATGTGAACAATGACAGCTGTACTGCTCATAAGGAAGTGTGGTAACATGCCAATGTTGAAAATCTAGAGTGGAAATATTGAAAATTGGCAAACCTACGAGCAAGTGCGGGAACTGCACAACGCACGCTCGTAAAACAGTCATTTTTAGGAATTTTTTTACCAAATTTTCAACATTGCCATTTTAAAACCTCTGCTAATGAACAGTGTCATTGTGATTTTCTTATGTGTCCCATACATTGATTTCAGCACACCGACTGCACCATTAGTACTTCATGAGCGGAAACACGTTTTGGGTGAGATGTGAAAATGACAGCTGTACAACTCATAAGAAGGTGTGATAAAATGGCAATGTTGGAAAATCTGGAGTGAAAATATTGAAAATTGAGAACTTACAAGCTCGCGTAGGGAACTGCACAATGCATCGTTGGTAAAACAGTAATTTGGAATTTTGCACCAAATTTTCAACATGGAGTTTTGGGACCCTTCTCATGAATGATTCACTGTCATGGCGTTATTTGAGGCCGAAGGGTGATTTCGCCGCAGTGACCGCGCAGTGCCTGCAAAATCACCTTTGGGCCGAATAATGCCATGACAGTGACATCATTCATGAGAAGGGTCCAAAAACCCCATGTTGAAAATTTGGTGCAAAAATTCCAAAATGACTGAGATATGCACAAAGTTGAAACCCCCATGTAGCCCATTATACAGCTTACGCATTTCCTCAGTTCAAGGTCGGCTTTGAAGAGTGCAGACGTGTTCCGTCCACCAAGATCGTCGCGACCAGAGTCCGGAGGTAAGTATGGGGTGGGGGTGCGGGAGGCTGAAGTGCAGTGGGTGGGTGAGGGTTGTGGGAAGGAGGGCTGGGAGACGCGCCGAGGGACCGTTTTTATTTTACAGGTTAAAAAAAAAAGATGACGTGGGACATTTGCCATGCTGGGGTGGGCTCCCAACATGGCACAAGATGTGTGGGGGGGCTGAGGAGCTGACGGGGGATTGGACACCCCAGTCGGCAAAACAAACGAACGTTTGCCACGCTGGGGTGGGCTCCCAGCGTGGCAGCAGGATGGCTTGGAGGGGCCGTGGAGCCGACGGGGGATTGGGCAACCCCATCGGCAAAACAAACAAACAACATTTTCCACGCTGGGGTGGGCTCCCAGCGTGGCAGGAAAGCTTTTGGGGGGTGGCGTGTGGCCGCAGGAGGGGTACATGGCGATGAGGAGGGGCAGTATGGCAGCGGTGTTTCCTTTGAAACAGAGGAACACCACTGTCACATTGAGCTCCTGCACCCATTGGTGCAGGACCGCCATGCCTGCTCAAGGGAGCAGTGCATTGGATGGGAGAGGCACACCTCCAAGTGTGCAACTCTCCCAAAACGTTCCTTGAGCATGCGCGCAAGCAAACGTAAAAATGGAAACCTAATTTATAGACATTTTGAGATCAATAAAGTATTCTGTGATTTTTTTTATAAAGACCTTTATAAAAGTAAATATACTACCAATTTAGAAAATATTGATAATTTCCCCAAATGTACGAATTTTCCATCTTCTCTGGAGTCATTTGAAAAAAAAAATGGATGTCTCCTAAAGGATGGTGGGATTAAAAAAAGCCATCAGATTTTTTATTTTAGTTTTTTTGCTGACCGGGTAAGTGCACTAGACAAATCCTGCCTATTTTCAGGCACAACCCGGGGGAAGGGGATACAGATGAATGCCAACTGACCTTGAACCAGATTAAGCTGTTAGTGGTATTTTTATTGAATGAGGGAAATTTGGCCAGGACACCGGGGAAATTCTCCTACTCTTTTTGATAAGTGCCATTGGATCTTTAACATCCACCTGAACTACCACCAATCCAGGCAGATGGGACCTTGGTTTAACGTCTCATCCTCATCCTCTCATGCTGCACTACAGTGTCAGCTGCGATATTAACCCAAGTGCCAGATGTGGGAACTGAACCCACAGCCCTCTGATCTCCCGGCCTCAGAGGCGAGTGTGCTACTTACTGAGCCACTGACACTGTCAAATCCCTGTCACCTTATAAAAGACTTGGGGCTGATGGCATTCCAGGGGAATTCTATTCTCTTTTAAGTGAACACATAAGTAAATACATTTTAGAGGTCTATAAGGAATCTTATACTAAGTCTAACCTACCACCCACTCTGTCAGAAGATCTGATTATTGTACTACACAAAAAAGATAAGGGCCCCTTGGATACAGTAACTATTGTCCCATCTCTATATTGCTGGAACCTCAAGGAGTCAGACTGTGGTAAGATGGCTTACAGGACTGTCTGCTCAACCAGCTGGTCAGCACTCTGACTAGGGCAGATGCCATCCTCTATGTAGCCCTCACAAATGCTAAGATAGTTGGAGCTGTAAGTGTTGGAGAATCAATAGCAATTAGCCACCACAACTCCACTTGGTTTGAGTTATCCCCAGGGGATGTAAAATCAAATCTCATGAGGAAGTCTTGACTTTTAGGGAAGCAAATTAGAAAAAATGAAACCATTACTCTGGGGCAAATTATCCAGATCCAGGAAAAAGTGGAGATGGAAGATGTCTGGGGGCTAGTTCAACAGTCCATGACAGACGCTACAAAACTGTACACCAGGTCAGTGACAAAGAGACAAAAACATAAAAGACTAATATGGTTCATAGACCAGGTCAGAAATTCAATTAGAATTAAAGGGGAAGCTTTCTGCAATCATAAGGAGTTCCAGAGTAATGATAGTTGGGAAAATGTCACACAGAAGAGCAGGTATGCAAAGAGGATTGTGAGGCTAGCAAAGGCAGAGACAGAACCTAGGATTGCTGAGGGAATCAAATTTGGAAATAAACAATTATTTTGATAAAAAAGAAAAAGGGGGGTAGTGAGACTAATAGATGGAGGCAAGAACATAGAGGATGACGGGCAGAAAGCTGCTGTTCTGAACAGCTTATTCTGCTCAGTGTTCACAAAAGAGCACAGGGTTCGCTGTCTAAGAGGGTCATTAAAGCTGCAGTTAGACAGAAACATATGGAAACTCCATCAATCACCACTGACAGAGCTAGAGAGGCACTGCTGAATCAAAAAACAGACAAAGCACCAGGACCTGATGGGCTGCACCTGAGGGTACTAAAAGAGCTTTCAGAGGAACTAGCAGTCCCCTTGACACACTTGTTCAATCAGTCACTTCAATTAGGTGTTGTACCGAAGGATCGGAGGGCAGCAGATGTGGTCTTCTTGAACAAGGGGGGAAATATAGAAGAGGCTGGCAACTACAGACCAGTCAGCCTCACATTTGTGGTGGGGAAACTGATGGAAACCTTAATCAAATAACATTTGTTAATTATATTGAAAGGAATGGCCTTCAAGATGTCAGGCAGCATGAGTTTGTGGCATATAGTTCATGCCAGACAAACCTCCTTATCTTCATCGGTTGGGTGACCAAGAAACTGGACAGGGGACATCCAGTAGACCTCCTTTACTTCGATTTCAGAAAGGCCTTTGACTCTGTGCCACACAACCGTCTGCTAAAAAAGTTAGAGGACATTGGCACTGCTGAGTCCATAGTCAGGTGGGTGGGAAACTGGCTCAATAATAGGAGTCAGAGAGCGGTAGTAAATGAAGTGAGGTCAAATGAGGGAGGTGTCACTAGTGGTGTGCCCTAGGACTTGGTCTGGGGCACAGTCTTGTTCAATATGTTTATTAGTGACATAGGAGTAGGTATCAAGGGCAAGCTCAAACTCTTTATGGATTACATGAAGCTAGGCAGTACAGTTAACAGCATGGAGGCAGTCAGGGACCTGCAGGAAAACTTGCAGAGGCTAGAAAGATGATCCAATATCTGGCAGCTTAGGTTCAATGCTAAGTGCAAGCTGTTGCATCTAGGTAAAAGAAATCCCACAATGGAGTACTGGCTCAACGGGGACCAACTCAGCACCTCGTAGGAGGAGAGAGACCTTGTGGTAATCATAAATCAAACCCTGAAGTAGTCGAGCCAATGCAATAAAGCTTATCATAAGGCAAGCAAAATGTTTGGGTGTATAGGGAGAGGAACTAACAGAAGGAACAAGGAGGTGGTCCTCCTACTCTACAGGTCCTTGGTGAGGCCTCACCTGGAATACTGTGTCCAGTTCAGGAGACCACATATTAGGGAGGAGAGAGGCCATGCAGAGAAGGGCAACCAAGAAGGTGCAGGGTCTCCAGGGGCTCTCATACATGGAACGCAAGCAAACACTAAACATGTACTCACTGGAGTCTAGAAGAGAGAGAGAGAGAGGGGAGAGGTGATGGCGATGTTCAAATTCTTGAGAAGTATCAATAATGTTCCCTACTCAGAATTATTCAATAGGGTAGATGGCTCAACCACTAGAGGGCACGACTGGAAGCTACAGGAAAGAGAGCTTCAAGATGGATATAAGGAAGTACTACTTTACGAAAAGAGTCATGGGCCCATGGAACAGGCCTTAACTGCTGAAGGTGAAGGCTGCTGGAATCTGCTGTATGTCTGGGAAGAAAGCATACTCATATCTGGGAACTGAGAGCTTGGAAAAAGGCACAATATTGCTTGGGACCTGTCAGGAAGATTTGCCGTACTTTAATATTGTCACTTTTATTTTTGCTTGTTTGAATCAAGAAGGAGCTTGCAGGACTGGGTATCCATTTGAAGGTTGTTACTTTTATTCAGAGGGAGTGAAATACTACTGAAATTGCTTTTTCCTGTGGACTAATGGCTGGTGTAGTGAGCCTGTATTTTTAGTGATATTTTTGCAACAGACATTTAGGATTGTACTGGTGGATGAGGATTGATTTAATTTTAATTCCTGGGTTCGGTGGAGTGGCTTGTGTATTCACCCCAGACAAAGTAGTATGTCTTCACAGAAAGGGCTGCTTACATCACAGGTGTTGTCAGCCAATTGTTTTGGGTGGAGTTTTCCAGAACTGAGCTATTTATATGTAACCCACTTGTTACCTGGGGTTACTAGAATCCCAGTAAGACCTAGTAGTAGGCAGGGAAGGCAGTTTATGAAACTCCAGTTAAATGGGTTTCACACTGTCTCACTCTGCTCTCAGTCTCAGCTGAGACTGAGGGATGACATCACCAATAGAACTATTGCAGCTGCATGAGCCACATTGGAATCTGCAGCAAAGGGAGTTGGCATAGAACATTGGGAGGTTTTGAAATCAGTCTTCAGTCAGTCTTCAGTCAGTGAAGTGTGAATTTGGGAGCTTGCTGAGAAAGCAGCTCAGTAAGGCTCTAGGAGCCTCAGCCATGACAGAGGGCTACTTTTAGTTTAAAAGGGTGTGTGTCTCCACCTTAAAGAGAGACACAGAAGATTACTGAAGTGGTGGAGACCACTGTTTTCGGGTCTCAGTGCCCCTCCCTTCAGGGGGGGCAGGAAAGGGTTCCCTTCAGATTCCTGGGGCAACCCCCTAATTCTTCTTGTGAAGGAAAAGCTGCCTATGTGTTTCCAGAGTTTATTTGGGAGAACAAGAAGATTTGTGAGTCGCCTGTGGGGCACCTGCAATGTGAGAGTGAGTGAGTGTCTGCTCTTGCTAAAAGGGCCTATGTTTTTTCACCCTGGGACTTGTGTGACAATGTGGGGATTGAACTACTAAATATTGGGAAGCCTAGAGTAATAGGCTAAGCAAAGTAAAAGTAGGTTCAAGTCCAGAGTTTGTTGGGATGCAAATAATATGTAGAGGAGATGTGACAGACGTCTACCCAGAATCTACATTTGAAAGTTCAGTAAAGGAATTGTTCAGTTTCCAGAGAAATGGCCGGGTATGGGCTGTGGGAGCTGGGGGTGGGTGGCCCCCCATCTTTAGTGACCGGGTCCACCTCTATGGATTTCTTCTGTGGATTTCTACTTTGCCTCAGGCACTTGGCCAGTGATGAGGGAAGTACCCAGACGTGGGATTGTGAGGAAAATTCTCTCTAGGAGTTGAAGACTCTAGCGTGGTTTGGGGAGCCACAACAGGATAATTGGTTCATTCCTCAAATGGGCCACGAATTGGATAATTGGTTCATTCCTCAAATGGATCACAGATCAAATGGTTGGCGGGGAAGCCGGGCCAGTGGGGAAAACCCCAGTAGTGTACAAGTCGGGCTGTGTACCCAAAGCTGCGTGCAAGTCCGGGCTGTGTGCCTGGTGGATTTAGAGCCTGAGGGCTGGAAATAGTGATAAAGTGTTCTGTAGTCTCTAATCTGCATTACTAAGAAATGTAGCCCCTTGGGAGTCCATCTGTGTTTTGTTTGTTCAGTTTGGATGTGAATAAAAGCCACACTGGAGAATCCCATTCCTGGTTCTGGACGTTACAGTTATTGCTTCCTGTGTTCAGATTTACTTGGGTGCCCCTGTTCAGAGTAGCCAAACCTAGGTCCCCTGTGCCGAGTAACCTCATCCTCCCCGAACCCAGTCTCCACCAGGTACTGCTGTCAGCTTCAACAGTATGCCACCTGTCATTTTGCTAAAAAGGCAGGAATGAGGGGTTACAAAAATGGAGGCACCGCTTTGGATTTTGTTCTGGGTGGAAGGTGCTGGGCAAGGGGGCTAGCATTTTGGCTATCTGGCAGTGGGTAGCCCAAAAAGCTGAAGCAATTTCCCTAGTGTGTTGCTGTGTGCTGTGGATCTTATGCTGCTGTTTAAAATTGCCAACTGTTTACCAAGGAGCAGTAAAGCCAAAGAGTGTGCTCTTGTCCTGCATCAAATTGTTTACAGCATTTTTGCCTGTTTTTAAAAAGAACTGTGGTAAAGAAAAGTGTGGAAGACTAGGGGTAGCAACAGGAACATTGTGCCCTGGACATTGGAAATGCTTTCTGAATAAATGAGAGACTTGCAGGTTTAATGGCTATGTTAAATGGCTGAAATGGGCTCCCGCCATGGAGTCAGTTGGTAAAGAAAAAAAGTTGCATTCTGCAGTTTAAATTTGCCTGCTCGACAATCGCCATGAGGAGAAGAGCCCTCGCGAGGAAGAAGAGGCTCACTTGCATGGCGTCATGTGATTGGTCAGGCTGAGATCAGTCCCGCCCCTCAGCCAGCTCTACTGTGACTGCCCCAGCATTCGAGAGGGAGTGTAAGTGGAGTGTGTGTACTGACTAATGGAGGAGCATCGCGAGTGTTAAAATCACTGCAAACTTGTTAAAAATACACTATCTTGTTTAAAATCGGGCTCAACCCTCTAATCAATCATCAGAATTGCAAGTTTGGTGGTCGAAAAGACGATGGGTAGGACTGCCGCCCGTTTCTGTTCTGAGGCCTCCAAAAACTGGCTGCAGGCCGTTTTTCCCCCATCGCAGCAAACTGCTACTGATAACAGTAAGTAAACAACCTAAAAACTGCTCAAACAGTGATTTTCTGCCCTATGCCATATAAATGTGTGTGCAGCAGTGTAGTCACTTTGCAAGTAACGACTGTGTCAAGTCCTGCTAGCAAGTGCAAATCTGTTAAGCCATTGACTGTGTGCATATTAATGAATTCAGCCTCAGTTTAAAGTTTGAAGCCAGAGAGAGACTGTGAGTTGTAGCCAATGTGCAGCACTAGTTATACAGGCAATCCTGTGCTAAAAACCAGAAGCTTTAAGGGACTGTGAATCAAATAAATGTTACCAGCATGTAAAAAGTCCGTGGAAAATCCTGTGAATGTGTTTAAAGCAAGAACAGAGCAAGTTGTGCAGTTTGATCAAAAGTTATCAGTAGTTTGTGTAAATTGGGTGTGCAGTGGCTTGACCCAGATTCTGAATGTTGATGCACAGGAGTGCTGCCGCCGTCATTACAGGGTGGGGTAGTAAAGTAAACACAGCAGCAGAGGAGCCATTTTACAACTAAAGAGTGTGTTCAGTAAAGTTGAAACTTTTAGTTACAGTGAACTTTTGTTTGTTTTTCTGCAGTTATGGCCTCAGGACCAGCTCACTATCCGGATCATGCCTGGGTTGCAGTAACAGCAGCAGTAAATAGACTGAGGGATATTGAAAAGTGGTGCTATGGAGGACAGCTGCCTCCTCATGTGGCAATTCCTGGTTTTCCAGTGCATGCGTGTCAAATATGCTTGAGAGCTGGAAGGGACGTCTTCATGATTCCTCACTGTGCTGGATGCCTAGAAAAATATGGCTTGTATAAAGCGCCTCAAATCCGTTTGGTTTCCACATGGACAAAGGTTCAGGAATCTGCAGTTGGCAGCACACAGCACCAGGCGGAGCCTGTGGAGGAAGGCCTCTCAAGGGAGTGTGGCACAAAGCTAGAGGGTGCAGAGTTGGAGACAGAACCAGAAGTTAAAGTTTGGGATGCTGGATCCCAGAAGGAAAGTTTGGATAAAGCATCAATAGACCCTTGGAGGGGGGGGCCTAGCCCAAGTCTCTTAGGCGAAGATGAGATGCGGGAGGCCTTTGAGTGGGAGGTGTCGACCTCCGCGCCTAGTGATGAGTGGATAGTCTCAGGAGTGAGAACGACTGCTCACTCCTGGGCTCAGATCCTCAGTGAAGAGGAAGATGAGGTGGAACCTATGTGGCCTTGTGAAAAAGGAATGGGTACACAGCCTCAAGATCTTGCCTCGGAGGAATGCATGGAAGAAAGTGGTGATGCCATTGCCCTGGCTTCACAAGAGGAAGAAGTCAGGGATCCGTTTCTAATTTCTTTAAGGATGCGTAGCTGGCAGAACCAGGGCTGGCCACCCCCAAGCCAGGCCAGTGGTCTCAGATTGACCAAAGCAAGTAAAGAGGAGAGACTGGTTTGTAGAAAGGTGAATGAGATCTATGGAATGACCTTTCCTACCTTTCCTGGGAAAGTCTGGGAGGAGATTGAGAACTGCAGGAAATCCTGGATCTGGGATGAAGCCATGAAAAGTGTGCATCCTGGGGCTAACAAGCGTGTGAAAAACAGACTGTTTCACGAGAAGTATACTCAGTGGAAGAGAGGCAGGACACTGTTTATAGACAGAGTAAGAATAGTGGATGGAGAGGGACATGAAATCTCCCACTGTGTGAATTATGTGCACCCAGACGGGGTAATAATTCAAGCTCCTGACCCCTGGTACTATTGGTCTCAGTGCAAGGACCTCCCAGTAAATGTACCCCTGCCCCAGTGCTGATCTATCAGGGCTATGCTCTGGATAGTTCCACCAGAGCCACTGGGTGTCCATAGTAAGTGGATAGTGTAGAGGCTGATATGTCAACTAAAGGCCTCTAGGCCCTTAGTGTTGCCTGCCTGTGCTTGCACATGGTAGGAGGGGGCCTGATTACCCCCCTCTGCAGGTAGCACATAGGGTGGGATGGATTAAGGCTGGGTAAATAATGACTGCGGACAGTCATTTTCCTGGTCAAGGGCGAGTGTAACCCCCTTGTTACCCGGGGTTACTAGAATCCCAGTAAGACCTAGTGGTAGGCAGGGAAGGCAGTTTGTGAAACTCCAGTTAAATGGGTTTCACACTATCTCACTCTGTTCTCAGTCTCAGCTGAAACTGAGGGTTGACATCACCAATAGAACTATCGCAGCTGCATGAGCCACATTAGAATCTGCAGCAAAGGGATTTGGCATAGAATGTTGGGAGGTTTTGAAGTCAGTCTTCAGTCAGTCTTCAGTCAGTGAAGTGTGACTTTGGGAGCTTGCTGAGAAAGCAGCTCAGTAAGGCTCTAGGAGCCTCAGCCCTGACAGAGGGCTACTTTTAGTTCAAAGGGGTTTGTGTCTCCACCTTAAAGAGAGACACAGAAGATTACTGAAGTGGTGGAGACCACTGTTTTCGGGTCTCAGTGCCCCTTTCTTCAAGGGGGGCAGGAAAGGGTTCCCTTCAGATTCCTGGGGCAACCCCCTAATTCTGCTTGTGAAGGAAAAGCTGCCTATGTGTTTCCAGAGTTTATTTGGGAGAACAAGAAGATTTGTGAGTCACCTGTGGGGCACCTGCAACGTGAGGGTGAGTGTCTGATCTTGCTAAAAGGGCCTATGTTTTTTCACCTTGGGACTTGTGTGACAATGTGGGGATTGAACTACTAAATATTGGGAAGCCTAGAGTAATGGGCTAAGCAAAGTAAAAGTAGGTTCAAGTCCAGAGTTTGTTGGGATGCAAATAATATGTAGAGGAGATGTGACAGACGTCTACTCAGAATCTACATTTGAAAGTTCAGTAAAGGAATTGTTCAGTTTCCAGAGAAATGGCCGGGTATGGGCTGTGGGAGCTGGAGGTGGGTGTCCCCCCCCAACTTGAGTGACCAGGTCCACCTCTATGGACTTCTTTTGTGGATTTTTACTTTGTCTCAGGCACTTGGCCAGTGATGAGGGAAGTACTCAGATGTGGGATTGTGAGGAAAATTCTCTCTAGGAGTCAAAGACTCTAGTATGGTTTGGGGAGCCACAACAGGATAATTGGTTCATTCCTCAAATGGACCGCGAATTGGCTAATTGGTTCATTCCTCAAATGGATCGTGGATCAAGTGGTAGGCGGGGAAGATGGGCCAGTGGGGAAAACCCCAGTAGTGTACAAGTCGGGCTGTGTACCCAAAGCTGCGTGCAAGTCCAGGCTGTGTGCCTGGTGGGTTCAGAGCCTGAGGGCTGGAAATAGTGATAAAGTGTTCTGTAGTCTCTAATCTGCATTACCAGGAAATGTAGCTCCATGGAGGTCCATCTATGTTTTGTTTGTTCAGCTTGGATGTGAATAAAAGCCACACTGGAGAATCCCATTCCTGGTTCTGGACATTACAGTTATTGCTTCCTGTGTTCAGATTTACTTGGGTGCCCCTGTTCAGAGTAGCCAAACCTAGGTCCCCTGTGCCGAGTAACCTCATCCTCCCTGAACCCAGTCCCCACCAGGTGCTGCTGTCAGCTTCAACAGCATGCCACCTGTCATTTTGCTAAAAAGGCAGGGGTGAGGGGTTACATGTAGAAGCCACACAAACAGAATTCAAACAGATAAGCCTTAACTGCTGAAGGTGAAGGCTGCTGGAGTATGCTGTACTGCTGGAAAGAAAGCATACTCATGTTTGGAAACTGAGAACATGGAAAAAGGCATAGTATTGCATGGGACCTGTGAGGAAGGCTTGCCATACTTTTATATAGTCACTTTTGTTTTTGCTTGTTGAATCAAGAAGGGGTTTGCAGAACTGGATATCCATTTGAAGGTTGCTACTTTTATATCCAGATGGAGTGAAATAGTACTGAAATTGCTTTTTCCTGTGGACTGCTGGCTGATGTAGTGAGCTAGCATTTTAGTGGCATTTTTGCAACAAACATTTAGGATTGTACTGGTGGCTGAGGATTGATTTTAATTTTAATTCTTGGGTTCAGTGGAATGGTTTGTGTAAGTGGAGTGGTCTATTAAATTGTTGTGCTGATTGTCTTAATTAAAGGAAGGGCAGCACTCACCATGGTGGTGGGTCAGAGGTGTAGTTGATTGTTTTCTGAAGGTCATGGGCTTGGAGTCCCCCAACCCCCACAGCCCCTCTCACCCACACCCCAGGCATGTCATTTCCTTTATACCCAAGGTGCTGACATCACTTCCCCAAAAGGGCAAGGGGCATACATCAGTCATATCCTTAACAACCTAGCACAGTGCATCAATGGTAAGCACATGTACACATGAACAAAACAAAAATTATATATATATTAAGCAGGAAGGGAGAGCGAGACATATGGGGAGTGGTGCAATGCACTGGCTGTGGGGTGGCAGTTTTCTGGGAGACATTCTAGTAGCTGTATTGCTGCCCTATTTGGAGGCAACTGTCTGCTCTGAGGGAGGAGGTTGCCCTTCTCCAGGCCTCAATGGCAAGGAGTAGGGAAGCCTCTCCCAGTCAAGGAATACCAGTGCAACACTGCTGCCTCAGAGACTGCCAAGAAAGAGGAGTGGTTGGACCACAGTGGGCTCAGGGAGGGTGAGGGTGGTGGAACAGAGGTTCATCCCTCCTGTTGTACCTCTCCACAACTCATATGCCATGCTGGTGGAGTGTGGTTCCTCTATGGAAGGCACCCACAGTGGAGACCAAGGAGGATGCTGGGAACTTTCACAAGGCATACACACAGAAGGGTGGCAAGGGACACCATGGGGGAAGGAAGCAGCTCCTGGTGGAGGACTCAGTTGTTAGATGGGTAGAACTGCAGGAGGCAGGAGAGAGGGAGGTAAGGTGCTTGCTTGGCATCACGGCTTGGAGGGTCAGGAAGCAAATCCTCAGGGTAGTGGGAGCAGTGTGTCAAGGGAGAGGGAGGTAGACATCATTGTTCACCTTGGGACAAATTACCCTAGCTGGGCATGGGATCAGAGCAGTACAGGAGGAGTTTGTGGAGTTGGGGAAGGGTCTTAGACTGGTAGCACACACAGTAACCTTCTCAGAGGAGCTGCCTGTCTATGGCATAGGTGATGCTAGGGTACTCTGCACCATGCAGTTCAATGAATGGTTGAAAGACTCATGCAGAGCACAGGGTTGTGGCTTCATTGGGGACAGGGGGTCCACCTGAAGGGATGCAGGCCTTTACTGGTGCAATGGTCTGCATCTGTCCAGGAGGGGAACCAGGATCCTAGGTGATAGGTTTAAATTCTTCATTTGCAAGTTTTTAAACTAGCCAAGGGGGAGGCACTGATATGAAGCAGGAAATTCCAATCCTCCCCCCACAAAACAGGGTAGTTAGTGAGGTAAATACCAAGGTACCGAGGTCGATAGGGAACAGGACAGGCATAAATGGAGAAAGAGGCAAAGGCAGTAATGGCAGGGATGGGGCAAAAAGGGTAAGGTCATCATAAAATGGAGGGCAATGAGTACCAATGCCCATAGTCTGGATAACAAGCTTCCTGAGCTAGTGGCCTTGATGGAAGAGAGACACCTGGATATCATGGCAGTCACGGAAACATGGTACACAGAGAACCATGACTGGGATGTCAACCTACCAGGGTACATAATCTACAGGAGGGACATGGAGGGTAAAAGAGGAGGAAGAGTAGCTCTCTACGTAAGGGAAGGCATCAAAGCAATGGAATTAATGGTTAAATAATAAGTTAAAAACAGTACAATTACTGTTAATAAATGCCAGAAGTCTGAGGAATAAAATGACAGAGCTAGAATATAAACTACATCAAGACAATATAAACTATATCAAGACAATATATCAATGTGTGCCATTACAGAATGTTGGTTCAAAGAGGGAGACTGGGGAATGGAAATAAATGGATAAAATTAATTTAGAAAAGATTGTACAGGTAAATGAGGTGGAGGAATTGTGATATACATTAAAAAAGAACTGAATGCATATGAATTTAATCCCTGAGGAAATGTGACAAACCCAACAGAACAGATATGGGTTAGGATACAGCTGCCCACAAGACAACTAACTCTATGTGTGGGATATAGAGCACCCAATTTGAAAGTGGAAGATAATATTAGCTTTGGGAGGTAGTGACCACAACAAGATTATAGTGGAGATAAACATGGAACAAAATAAGGCCAATGATATGACAACCTTCAGGTGCTACAACAAAGCAGATTATAAACATATTCGAGAACATCTGAAAAAATGGGATTTGCGGATGGAGTTAAAAGGTCTAGACTTGAATCAAACCTGGGTGAAAATAAAACAGAAGATTGATTATTGTGTCAATACCTGGGTGCCTGAAATATCAAAACATAACAAAAATGGTTGAATGATGGGGAAGTACAGTTAAAAAAATTATTCAAAGGAAGGAACAATTGTACAAAAGATACAAATAGACTCCCACTGAAATGAACTGGGAAAAATATGAAAAAGAGTCCAATAAAAGCAAGAGTATAATAAGGAAGTCTAAGAAAAAAGCAGAGGAAAGGAAGATAACATCCATCAAAGATAATTAAAAAAGCTTCTTTAGCTGTGTGGGCTCATTGAGGGGCAAACAAAAAGAAATAGGGCCCCTCAAAGTAGAAGAACTTGTATTTAATGAACAGAACATGGCAAATGAATAAAATACATATTTCCTGACAACTTTTCAACCCAAAAAAGAACCATAAATTAAATGTATAGACAACACTTGTACAAATAATATATCTTTTATTAAAGAGGTTGTCCAGGAAAGGCTTCAAAAAATAAAATCAGATAAATGTGTAGGCCCAGATGGGCTAAGCCCAAGATTTTTGAAGGAACTTTCAGATGAACTTGCAGGCCCTATTATGATGCTCTTTAATGCCTCGCTACATGCAGGAGAAACCTTAACTGAATGGAGAGAAGTTAATGTGATGGCAATATATAAAAAAGGAGATAGGAAGGAGGCAGGCAACTACAGACCGATAAGTCTGACCTAGGTCCTGGGGAAAGTGATGGAGGAATCAATACTTGACCTTATTATGGAACACATAAAAAGCAAGGTACTCTCTGGTATAACACAGCATGGTTTCACCCCAGGGAGATCTAGCCTCATGAATCTGTTACAATTCTTTGTACCTTGTCAGTGTTGCACTGGATGTAGGATTACCTGTGGATATTATATTTTTAGATTATTCGAAGGACTTCAACTCAGTTTCACATAATATTCTAATAGGACAACTGGAGAAAATACAACTTCACCCGAGTATAGTTAGATGGGTGAATAGCTGGTTGTGTAACAGGCGACAAAGAGTGAGACTCAGAGGTTATCTTTCGGAGTGGGGCAAGGTGACTAGTGGAGTGCTCCAGGGTTCTGTCCTGGGTCCCACTCAGTTTAACATACATGTATTGAAAAGAAAACTTCAAAGTCAGTCTGGTTATGCAAGTATGCTGATGATAGTAAGGTGGGAGATATAGTCAATAATGAAAGCAGCAGTAATATTACAGGAGGAAATAATGAGACTAGAACAGTGCGGCAAGTCAAAACAAGCTGATCTTTAATCAAGAAAAGTGTAGAGAGCCAGCCAGCTGGCGCAATGGTAGGGTTACTGCTTGCGGCGCCAGCAACCTGGGTTTGGGAGCGGACTCAGGCTGCTGGAGGGTTGGCCGGGAGGAGGAGGATTGAGCACCCAGAGGCTGCTCTCCTCCTCCGGGGTGGAGTGGGATGTATGTCCCTCTGCTCTACTGCCACCTGGGTGACCAC
The DNA here is from genome assembly GCA_016271365.2 of Neoceratodus forsteri. Taxonomy (NCBI): domain Eukaryota; kingdom Metazoa; phylum Chordata; order Ceratodontiformes; family Ceratodontidae; genus Neoceratodus; species Neoceratodus forsteri. Next base: position 1,062,675,276 of record CM057451.1, on the reverse strand, counting down.
AGGTGGAGGTGCAGTGGGACTGCAGAAAGAAGGGAGGGGGTGTGGGCCAGGGGCTGGAGCCTCGCCGCCCGACGTGACCACCCCTGGCTCTCCCTAGCATGCCTATTTCCTGTGAAGGGACAGAAAAGGCAGAAACCCCTCTCAGTGCTCCCTGTAGATGGAGCTCTGGGCCCGATCCCAGTGCCCGGCGGCAGATGACAGCATCCCCAAAACGAAAGACAGACACGTCGGGACGGTAAAGGGGGTCCCATCCTGTACCTGCATTGGGAGGGGGGTACAACCAAGGCTCCGTGGGGGGGATGGACTGCACTGATGCCTGGCATGAGAAGCAGGGACATTCAAGGCTAATACAGAAGTCTTCCGAAGAAAGGAAGTACTGCGGCAAGAAAAGGGCATAAAGAAAAAATAAGAAAAAAAAAAAGAAAAGAAAAGTGTAGAGCGATGCATTTGGGGTGAAAAAACAAACAATTTGCTTATAAATTGAATAACTCTACTTTGCAGATAACAGCAATGGAAAATGACTTAGGGGTTACTGTTACCAGCTCCCTGTCATTTGTTACACATGTCAAGGAGACAGTTAAAAAATTTCAGAGAATAATATCCTGTATTTTTAAACACATTAAAAGCAGAGAGTCTTCCATACTTATCCCACTGTATTCCGCATTGGTTAGGCCTCACCTGGAGTACTGTTCACTATTCTGTACTCCACAAAGTACGGGTTGAAACAGACTTGTAGAAAAAGTGAAGAGATGAATAAGAAAGAGGATAAAGAATATGAGGCACATAAGTTACCAAGACAGAGTAACTTAACTGGGCTTATATTCGTTAGAGTATAGAAGGGTACGTGGGGACCTGTGCCTGGTCTTTAGTGCAAGTAAGGAAGAGGTCATATGGGAAACCATTGCACTGATAAAACATCCCAGTCAAAGGAATACAGGGTCTCACAACTTGACATTAACAAAGGAAGTTAATAGAACAACTAGGAGGAATAAATGGTTTAGCCAAAGGGTTGTCAGTATGTGGAATTCTTTACCTGAAGCAGTTGTTAACAGTGAAACTATGGGCATGTTTAAAACATCATTGAACATTTACATATGTGTTCAAAAATGTAAGAGAGTTCCACTGAAAAGTGACAAGCAATTCATAGGTTTCTGACCTCCAAAGCTCATATAACACCTATGAACCTATAAATGGGGAGGAGAGAAGGCACTGTGGGTCACCTTGGAGACAGGTAGTGGCACCACAATCTTCACAGAGGTTGTATACAGACCCATCTTAGGGGGAGGAAATGGACAAGTAAATGACTGAAGGCATCCTCAGAATGGCAGAAAAAGGGGAGATATTGTTGATGGGGTACCTGAATGTGCCAGATGTTAACTGGAGCACATTTGCTGTAGCCACATCCATGAGTATGGTCATTCTTGAAGCCCTACAGGGGGTATGCCTCAGACAACTAGTGTTGGAATCCACTCGGGAGGGAGCAATCATGGATCTAGTATTCTCAAATGGAGACAGAGAGAGAATCACAGATTTAGAAGTGGGTAGCCATCTGGAAACAGTGTGGTTCATGATAAACACAACTGTGGAGTCAAGCCATACCAAGGCAAGGCAAGGGTACTGGACTTTTAGAAGGGATGACTTTGGCAAAATGAGGGAGTGCCTAAGGAATGCACTAGCTAAGGGGCAGGAAGGAGGGGTGGAAGAACAATGGGGAAAAATCAAAACTGTCATCATAGAGGCAACAATCCTTTGTGTGAAGTGAATAAAGAAAACAAAATGAAGTTAAAAAACACTATGGTTCTCAAAAGAAGCGGCAAGGAAGGTTAGGGAGAAAAAGATAGTATTTAGGAAGCATAAGGAATTACAGAAGGAGCAGGACAGAGAACTATGTCAGTTAAAGCAGAGGGAAGCTGGGAAGGCAGTCAAGATAGCAAAAGGCCAAGCTGAGGAAATGATTGACAGCTCAGTTAAGAAGGGGGATAAAACCTTTTATATATACATTACGGAGTGAAGAAAGACCAAGGGAGGGATAGTGAGGCTTAATAAAGGGGAGGAGAGGTGAGCAGAGAGCAACAGTAAAAAGGCATAGATACTGAACTAATACATTTGCTCAGTATTCACAAAAGAAGAAGAGAGGGAGGTAGTTAAATCAAACAATAGAAGCACTTAGGGCAGGGGGGTCGATACCAGTCCATTCACAGAAAAAATGGTCCTAAAAGAACTCTTAAAACTCAAGGTGGAGAAAGCAATGGAACCTGAAGGGATTCACCTCAGAATTCTAAAAGAAGTAAGGGAAGACCCAGTGACACCACTGACTACCCTTTTTAACAAATCATGGGAGGATGGTGTGGTACCTTAGGACTGGAGGAAGGTGGATGTGATCCATCTTCACAAGAGTGGAAGCAAGGCAGGGGCAGGAAACTACAAACCTGTTAGTTTGACCTCAGTGGTAGGGAAAATGATGAAATCACTTCTGAAAGAAAGAACTGATGAGTACCTAAAGACCAGCAGGCACAGGACCAAGGTAGCATGGATGCACAGTAGGGAGTCATAGGCGGATTTAGAGGGGGAGCTAAGGGTGCTATAGCTCCCCCATCATGGAGCTCCTCTATTAGTAACACACTTCTGCATTCTTAATCATGAAAGCTGCCTGAGCCACACAGATCTCATCTGCCCTCCAGCAGAGCTGGCCTTAGCTAGGTTCAAACTGTGCCCCTGCACCTTGGGGACCCATGCTTTTTTCTTGAGGAAAAAAAATAATTTTAAACATTTAAAAATGCCTAAATGTTGTTAGAGATGAAAATGTTTACCAGCAAATGAAAGTGGAAGACAACTGGCTCTGTTACTGTTACAAAAGGTGGGGGCAGTTTGCTGCAGTGGAAGTGGAAAAAATTAGGTTAAGTAAGTGCTAATGGTGTTAATGGCCATAATTTACACCTCCCAGGTTGACTACTTTCAAAAACAAAGGGCTATATTGACAAGAGTACTTGTTTGTAACCTGGACATGTAGGTGAAACAATTAATGATATGACAAAATATGTTTCAAAAGTATGTGAGCACTCAAAATGGCTGAAAAACCTGACCAACACAGAGCAAAACCGGATTTCCTGATTGGGACCCTGAAATCCTGATCACCAGGTAAAAAAAAAAGCTGACAGGTGGCAACCTTACTGGTGTCCCATGATAGTCTTCTCTATTCTCTCTCACTCACACCTCCAGAAAAGTTAAGTTGTTTAACGTGTTTGCAAATCAGAGTATTTATTTAGCTTTTGTTTATCAGGTAAGCACACTAGACAGTCAAGTGCCTATTTTCAGGTGCGACCCGGGAGAGTTGCAGAGATACAAGCAATAACAGTACAGAGGCTAGCATCAAGTTACACAAAGGTACAGTCAGAATACATGCAAGAAGGACCAGCCGAAACAAAGTACAAAGGCTTGGGTCCAACTGTCAGGCAAGGTAAAGACAGGTATAAGCAATCATCTACAGTTGGGTAACAGGCAGAGAACAATTTTAGTGCAGTTCAGTATGAGGCAGAACAACCCAGGGAGGGCAGCCAGGGAAAATTAGAGCCAGTGTCAGCAGTATCTGAAGTGTGAGTGTCCAGTAATGATGTCCCTGTCCTTACAGAAATGAATACGGTAGTAGTTCCGTACTTACTTAATTTCTTGCTCCAGGCTCAGTCAGATTCATTTCCAGTGGTGAAGTCAAATAATTCAAGGCAGTCAATGGCACTAATTAAAAGATGCTGGTTAAACTAGTACACCTGGTACTTCTTTAGTAATTCAGGACAGGAGGGTTAGTGAGGTGTAAATGTTGGATATGGGGGGCCCACAGGGAATGGAGTGGTGGGGCCCAGCAGGGGGCTGCACAGGGGCCCAGAATGATTAAGGCCAGCCCAGTCCTCCAGTGTCCTGGTAGTGCAGTAAACAACCACCACCACCCACATTACACAGTTGATCGCCCCCCAGAAAAGCCAGTCTCCAGCATGAATTTCTTACTAACATTCATCCTGCGCCATGTGGTCCAGTCCCAGTACTGTGGCAGCCGTTGGTCTTGCCTTGGTGAGCCTGAGCATTCATTTTCTACTTTTGCAGGCTTGGTGCAGCTCCTTTGTTCATGCACAGGGAGGAAGTTGTGCATGGGGGGGTACTGCTGCAGCAAAGCGGAGTGAACCTTAACAATACAGATTTCAACCAGGTCACCTGGTGCTCACTGCTCCTGATTTGCTGTTGCATCCAGTAGTGGATGTGGCTAGCAAGGTGCACCATCTTTAAATGCCTGAGCTGCTGAAACAAGAGTGAGTTGTAATTCATTAACTCAGAAGATTAATGTTGGAGCAAGAGAGGAGCGAGTGTACTACTGAGGAGGAGACAGAGAGAGAGTGGAGCCCACAAGTGAAGAGCAAAGCCTGAGGTTTCAGACGGCAGCGGTCCAGTAACGCAGGGTTGGAGGAGGTCATGTCAGACAAATCTAATAGATTTCTTTGACTGGGTGACCAGAGTAGTAGACCAGGGAGGGGCTGTAAATATGGCCTACTTAGACTTTAGCAAGGCATTTAACACAGTACCACACAAAAGATTAATAAGTTAGCCAGCCTTGGAATGGGTCGCAGGGTGGTAGCCTCAGTAACAAATTGGCTGGACAACAGGATGCAGAGGGTAATAGTAAATGAAGCACACTCTGGAAAAAGGGGAGTTACTAGTGGGGTACCACAGGGTTCAGTACTGGGAACGGTACTCTTTATTGTCTTTGTTGGTGACATTGCGGAGGGACTGGAAGGAAACTTATGCCTCTTTGCAGATGACACAAAGATCTGCAACAGGGTTAACACACAATGAGGGGTGGATAGGATGAGAAGGGACTTGGCAAGGCTGGAGCAATGGTCAAGAGTATGGCAGCTTAGTTTCATTGCAAAGAAGTGCAAAGTAATGCAACTGGGAAACAAAAATCCTGTAGAAGAGTACACAGTGGGGTGGGTACTAACAATGACAAAAATGGAAAGGGACCTGGGGTACTCATATCAGAGGACCTTAAGGTAGGCAAGCAATGTAAGAAAGTTAGTAAGGAAGGCTGGGGGATTCTGGGATGCAAAAGGAGAGGTATAACCTATAGAAAGCAGGAAGTTGTTATCCCTCTGTGCAGACAGTTAATGAGACCCCATCTGGAGTACTTCATGCAGTAGTTCTGGAGATCCCATCTCTGCAAGGGCATAGACAGAATGGTGGGATTCTGGAGAAGGGCAACCAAAATGGTGCAGGGTCTGCACCAGAAGCCATATGAAGAGAGTTTAAAAGAGCTAATATGTATACCTTTGTGGAGGGGGGGGGGGGACATGATAGAAATGTTCAAGTACTTCAAGGGAATCAACAAGGTCCAAGAGGGTAGCATATTCAGAAAAAGAAATGTGCCAGAACAAGGAGGCAATATTTGAAGATGGGGGGGAGATAGCACAGGGGCAACGTGAGGAAATGATTTTTCATGGAGAGGGTGGTGGATGCATGGAACAGCCTTCCTGAGGAGGTCGTGAGGTCAAAAACAGTGGAGGAATTCAAGAATGCATGGGACTGACATAAGGCAATTATAGTGGGTGTAGGGGGGGGTGAGGAGGAAGTAGGCTGGTGGTTAACTAGGATCTGTAGCTTATCCAATAGGTAGGGACATAGGCAGACTACTTAGGCCAAGTGGTCCTAATCTGCCGTCAAAGTCTAAGTTTCTGTGTTTCTATGTTTTTGCCATTCAAAGTGTTGGGTTCATGGACCGTGATAGCATTTAAGAAGGGTTGGGATAGGGCAAAGGCTCAGGTAGTAACAAATGGATCAGGAACAGTCAAAAGCCATGTGGGGGGCTAGATCCAGACATCAGTAGTAGATCTCGGAAACTCTGGGCAGACTAGAAGGACCATTGGTCTCCTTCTGCCATCATCATCTATGTTTCTATCTCCCTGTTACAGTAGATTATAAAATATTAGTAAAAGCTCTAATGAATTGACTACATGGACTAACAGATCTACTTATACAAAAGGACCATGTAGGACTTATACAAGGTAGACACACATATGAACATATCAGGAGAATAGTTGCATCAATTTGGAATTCCATGCAATCAAAAGAACTATCAGCCATCCATTCACTAGATACACACAAAGCATTTGACTTGACTGAGTGGGAGTTACCTAAAAACAGTGATAAACAATTTCAGTCTGATTACATTTCTCTAAATGGGTCTCAATGCTGTAATAAAACTCTTCTGCTAATATGTACTGATGGAGAAATATAGAAGAACAAAAGAAACTAGAAAGAGGTACTATTCAAGGTTGACCTCTTTCTCTGTTAATATACAGTATGTACTAGCAATGGAACCCCTCCTAAATACTATCAGAAATAGCAAGGAAATCCATGGCATTAAAATAAATGGAAAAGAGCACAAATCTCCTCCATACGCAGATGATTTGTTCCATACAATAACCAACCTTAGACATCATTAAATTATACAGTAAACTACTAGAAACTTTAAAGACATTATCTAGCCAGGCAATTAATTGGACTAAAACAAAAGTATTACCTCCTAACAACTACAACAGCAACTTAGAAAACTTCTGTAAAAATAAAAATCTGAAGTGAGTAAAAGGTCACCTAACATATATGGACATAAAACTATCAGCTGATTTATCTAAAATAGTGAATATACATTTAGACCCTGTACTAAACAGAACAACCACAGATTTAGAAATGTGGAGTAAACTAAATCTCTCACTATGGGGTAAAATTAATGCCTTTAAACTAATATCAGCTTCTAGAATTATGTACTATGTGGAAAATGTACATTTAAATGTCAATTACTCTTGGTTTACTAAAATTAATAGAAAACTTACAAAATCCTTCTTTTTACAGTTAATCTTTTTATTGAGTTTGTTTCAAAATTTGTATCAGAGCTACAACAATTGCTGCTACATAAAGACATCCTCAAGTGGATTCAATTTATATAACCATGACGTACTACATAAGGATGTTGCACATTTACATAAAAGAATGTAACAATTATTGTGCTTCACATCTTATATACAGACATCATTGATATGAATTCAATACTCTTTGTCTGGATCACATGCAAAAAGAGTGAGTAAACATGCTCTTACAGGAGGTAGATGCTATGGTGGGAAAGGAAAGAGTCAGTTGCTTCAAGACAAAAAAAACTGAAGTTGGCAGTGACAAGGCCTATCTGAGGCCGGAATCTGGGTGGTAATCTCATGGGGGGTTTAAAAGGTAGGTCTTTTCTCTGATGAGAATGCAAGGGAATTAGCTTTGAGGAAATGCAAGTTTGAAATGGTGTCCACCTATTCAGGAATTTGGAGGAAGAACCTGTTGCAAAGTCGTACATTTTGGACAAGTTGGCCAACCTCTCCATTGCCTGCAACCATAACTGGAATGAAGAGATCTCTGTAGACTGCCACTTTTGCAAGAGGATTCTTTTGACTTTAACTGAGGCCTGGATTAACCACAGCCTGTGTTGCCCTGGGAGTAGGAGGCCATCTGGTGGGGTGCCTAGGATCAACGGTGTTGGTGTTACTGGAAGCATCCTATTCAGTATCTTGGAGCAGCAGACGATGACCTTGTACCATACGGGCCGAATTAGGGAGCAGTGCCAAAGGATATGTAAAAGGTCTACCCCTTGGGTACCACATCTCCAACATTCATCCATGGGTAAAAGCCTCATTGATTTCAAAAGGGTCGGGGTGTGGTACCAAAGGTGCAACACTTTATTTTGAATAATTAGACTATGGGTGTCTAAGCAAGCCTTTTTGCCTGATGCCCAGCATCCCTTCCAGTCCTGTTCTGTTACTGGGGTGTGCAGCATTTTTTCCCATCTGGATCCGGTTTTCTGAGTAGGGTCAGGAGCTGCAACCCTTAACAATTAGTATATCGTACCTGCTAGACCCTTATGTTTCTTTGACCAATTCATAAGTGGGAGAGAGGGGATCACTGTTTTGTCACACTTATGAAATGCAGAGCACAGACAGGAGTCATGAGCCTTAGAGACAAATGCATGTCTCAGCTGGAGGTACCTCCAGAAGTCACGTTGAGGGAGGAGAAATCTATTTTTTAAGCTAGTGAAGGATTCCACTGTTGTACCATCTGGTGTCAGAATGTCTTTTACCTTCAGCATTTGGTTATCCCGACAGCTAGGCCAGTCTATTTGTTTATGGTCAATCACCCATGAGGGATTATTCCAGAGGTATTCCTATACGCCAGAATTGGTACAGGATTTGGTGATATGCCCCACTTTCTGCCAAGTCCTGTGTGCATCATGGAGGACTCTCCATTTCTTATGTGTGTGTGGAAATGTTTTCCCTAAATAGGATGACAGGTCAGAACCCTCTAGTATTTCTTGTTCCAAGTCACACCAAGCTGGTCAACTTGGGCCCAAATTCTGGAACATCTGGCAGGTTTTGGCGACAGAGAATGCATATGAGTATAATCTAAAGTTGGGCACTCCCCACCCCCCTCTAGTCCACGGAGCTCTTAGTTTTGCTCTGCTATATCTTGGTTTGGATGCATCCCAGAGAAAGTTGCCGATCAAGGAGCCCAATTTTGAATCCATTTCCCCAGGCTCTCTAGGGGTAATTGGGACATTAGGTAAAATAATCTCGGGGCTAACATAATTTTGGTGACTCCTAATTTGCCAGGCGTAGCTAGATGTACATATTTCCATCTTTGTATTTCAGCTTTCAGCTGTCCAATTGCTGGGGCAAGGTTTTGTTCCACTAAGATGTTTACAATGGAAGTTATTAGGATCCCTAGGTACTTGATGCCCTGGAGGGACCAGGCTAGGCTGGAGTTCATAAGCATGGCTGGAGAAGCAGTCGGGTTAAAAGGGAGGACTTCAGTCTTACTGGTGTTAATGTGGAGGCCAGATATTTAAGTGAAAGAGGTTAGCTGTGTCATTACGTGGGGTATGCGGTTTTGAAGGCCTTTTGTCAGGATTAGAGAATCATCTGCGCATAACATCGTATGAGTTTTCATTACCCCAATCTCTAGGCCTTGTATATCTGGGTGTTCTCAGATGGTACATGCAAGAATTTCTAAAATTAAAACAAACAGCATCAGGGAAAGTGGGCACCCTTGCCTGGTCCCTCTGTATAAATTGAAAGGTTTTGACAGAGTGTCATTGGTGAGCACTCTAGCCGTAGGGTCAGTGTAAAGCACTTCAACCCAGTTGCTGGAAGTAGGGCCAAAACTGAACTGCTGTAGGGTAGCATGCAGGAACTCCCACTCCACTGAGTCGATGGCTTTTTTAAAGTCCACAGTTATTGCCGCAGCTGGAGTGGGAGCGGCTGCAGCCCCCTACATCAGGGACACCAGGGCATGCAAATGGTCAGAACTCACCCGTCCTTTGATAAAACCCACCTGTGAGGGGTGTATTGGTTGTGCCAGCACTGTTTCTAAGCTAAGATGCCAAAGTTTTGGCCAAGACCTTGGTGTCGGCATTAATTAAAGAGCTTGACCTGTAACTGCCAGGTTGGGTAGGATCTTTCCCTTCTTTGGGAAGAATTGTTATAATGGCTTCCCTATGAGTGTCAGGAAGACCTCCCTTACTTTTGGCTTCCTGAATCATGTGGAGCATGGGGTGGGAGACAGCATTTTGGAGTAATTTGTACAGATCTACTGGGAATCCATCCCCCTCCCCCGCAGTTTGTGTGGGGCCATACTGTTAATTGCTTTGCTGACTTCCTTTCTGTAAGTGAAGAGTCTAGTTGCTCTTTTGTGTGTCTGACAGTTTGGGCAGCTTATGCTTGGAGATAAAGTCTGTGTATTTCCGCCTGTCCCGCTGGGCATGTGTGTTGTACAGGGTTTTATAGAAGTCTACCATACTAGCATTGATTCCTGTCTCCGTCATTTGAAGTTCCCCTTTAGTATTATTCAGCTGGGAGATGTGCCTCTTGGCTTGGTGTTTTTCAAGCCTATAGGCCAATAGTTTCCCCGCCCGTTCTCCCTGTACCCAGTATTTGTGCTGCATCCATAGAATCTGAAGCTCAACTCTTCTAGATGCAAGTGTGTTTAACTGGAGCCTGATATAAACTATTTCGTAGATAAGGGACTAGGACTGGAGTCTATTTGGGTTATGTTTATACAGGGATTCCTTTTTGGACTATTTCTGCTCTAGCTCCATTGCTTCTTTCTCTCTCTTTTTTTGCTGTGGTGGGAGGTATAGGCTGTTATTTTACCTCTTAAAGTTCTCTTATAGAATTCCCAGATTGTTGCTGCTGAGGCAATACCAGGTGGATTGTCTTCAAAATAGGCCTGCGTTTCTTGGATCACCGATGTTTTGAACTCCTTGTCCAGCAGTAGCAGAAGATCTAGTCTCCATGCTACTGACTTCTTAGGAGTAGGGCTGACCAGTAGGGCCATAGTGAGGGGTGCATTATCTGATAGAAACCGCGGTGCAATGCATGTGTCAACAGCCATATGAGAGACCGGGGGGGTGGGTGAACCAATAATCTAGCCTGCTGACCATTTGTTTAGGGGCTGAGAAATAGGTGTAGTCCCTTTCTGTGGAGTGCTGAAGTCTCCAGATGTCCTGCAGCCTGTGGAGAGTGGTCATTTCTTTAACCACTGTCAGTGATTTAGGGTGGAATCGGGAGTGGAGTTTGATTGGTCCAAAAAATGATCCACGGTCAATTTCATCCCCATGATGATCTCTGAGTTGCTGTCTGCAAATCTGAGAGAGCCTGGGATATCCCGTCAAAAAAGTCTGGCATGTCTTCATTGGGACATTTACATTTGCCAGGGTTATTGTGCCCACTGGTGTAGCCACTCTGGCCATAACCCACTGGCCCTCCCCATCAGACCTCTGGTCAAGTAGCATCCATTTTAGTTTTTTGTGGCATAAGATGGCTACCCCACAGTGAGCGGAACTCGCTGAGCTGTGTACCTCCCAGCCCACCCATTCCCGTGCTAGCTTTGTTGCTCCAGAGTGAGGAAGTTTGGTTTTCTGAACTAAGGTTATGTGCGTTTTTGTTTGCTTCAATCTGTTAAGGATTTTTTTTTTTTTAATGTGGCAGTTGAGGCCCCACATATTCCAGGAGGTGGCCATAATTTCTCTCGCATTAGTCATTTGGAAGTTTAATTGGAGATGATGGAGCCCTTATGATCAAGAAACCAAACCTTCGCTCAGCATGGGTGCTGGTTGTAGCAATAACCTTCCCCTGTCATGGATTTAACAGACATGTGTAAGCATTCCTTGTACCCAGACCTTCCTTTGAGTAAACCAATGCATTATCCCCTGAATGGGGCATTATATGATAGTAGAACAAGCAGTATCCACTACTAATAGTTGTACACCAAATGAAATGTGAATGCAACATCTGATCCAGTTAACATATACCAAGTATATTGTACAGAAGTACCATTGTGAAATCTGAAGGAACTTCCCAATGCTGCCAGATGGCCCTTCCTCCTGGTCACCAAAGGCATGGGTAGACCTTTGAGATGATCATCATAAACATCCAGACAGACACAGTTAATGCTAACCTATAACTTGGTGTGGTTAGGGAATACGGCCCTGACCACAACCACTTGTAGTACCAGAGCAGGGGGGAGCAAGAGAGGGGGTGCTGTTGGAAAGGTATGGCTTGAAGTTCCCCTTCCCACTATACATCCTGCTGCAGGAGGTGAAGACAAGAGAATTGGTTATAGTGGGAAGGAGGAAGCCAGCAGACAATCATCATGATATATTTACATAGATACATAGATACGTAGACAGTGTCGGCAGAAAAGGGCCTATGGCCCACCCAGTCTGCCCATTTGAGCTTGTAAGTTCAGTTTATGTTTTCCTAGAAGTCTGTTGCCCCTTACCCCTGACCTCCAGAATTCCTTTATGTCTATCCCATGCATTCTTAAATCCCGTGATTGTTTCAGCCCCCACCACTTCCTCTGGCAGGGTGTTCCACTTGTCCACCACCCGTTCTGTGAAGAAATTCTTCCTCATGTTTCCTCTGAATCGTCCTCCCTCCAACTTCATCCCATGCCCTCTAGTCCTGGAACATCTTTTTCGCTTAAAAATAGTGTATTCCTGCACCCTGTTCCTCCCTGTGAGATACTTGTATGTCTTTATCATATCCCCTCTCTCCCTCCTCTCCTCCAGGGAGTACATGTTCAATTCCTTCAACCTGTCTTCATAGGACTTGTGATGCAATCCATGCACCATCTCTGTTGCCCTCCTCTGAACCTTCTCTACCCTGTCTATGTCCTTATGTAGGTATGGTCTCCAGAACTGTACACTGTACTCAGGTGGGGCCTCACTAGTGTCTTGTATAGCGGAATTATGACCTCCCTTTTCCTGCTGGTGATGCCCCGCCTATACATCCCAGCATCCTATTTGCTTTACCTGCTGCCTTGTCACACTTGTTTCCCTACCTTGAGGTCATCAGAGATGATAACCCCAAGATCCCTTTTCTGCTTGATGCATGCTATATCCTCACTCCCCAACTGATATATTGTGCCAGGGTTTTTGTGACCCATATGCATTATCTTGCACTTCTTTGCATTGAATTTCAACTGCCAAATCCCTGACCATTCTTCAAGTTTCTGCAGGTCCCTTCTCATTCTGTCTATTTGAAAGAGCAGAGAGGCTCATGTCTCCTGCAATGGACAATTCCAAAGGGCGGGAGGGAAGCTGGAGTCCATTCTCTACCCTTTGAACAATCTGCTTGGAATCGATGCTTTTCATAGGGTCACTGGTAGGAGGATGTGACTGGTGCCATCCTTCGAGATAGCCACCTGCCAATCCAAACGGCCGCCATGTAGTCCATCATAATCGACCAACAGGCTAGAAGGCAAGGTGTGGTGGGTGTTGTACGAAGAAGGGGATCACCCCTCCACCAGTAGCGCTAGGCAATGGGGTTGACATAACAAGAGGGGCTATTGCTGTGGCCAACAGGATATATCCCTAGTTCTTCTTGTTCCTTATGTGCCTAGAGCAGCAGCCCCTCACCTCTGTGCAGTAAGACATTCATAAATCTTCTCCTGTGGGTGTAAAGAGGGCTTAGAGGGGCTTAGTACAGTGTTAAAATTCCCCCCTGACCCTTCACCACAATGCTCACTGCGATTTCATTTCCCAAGTTATGAATGTAAGAGCAAGCAGATGCAAGATGACTGCCCCTCACACTTTACAAAACGTAATAGGAATTGGGACATGTAAATAGCTCAGTTAGGCATCTGAGTTATGCAGCTGGCCATCATTCAAGTATTTGCACCTCCGCATCGGGTCCCACCCCACAAATTGATGGGGGGCATCGGGTAAGACAGTCTGTCAAGGGTGCATTTGGTAGGGGCAGTGACTACCCATGGATCTGAAAAAGAAATAGAGAACAGATAGGAGACAATTGCAGGTACAACTCAGTCTGCCAAACAGCATCTGTAGGTTCCACAGCAGTGCACACATCAACATAGCAAAGATGCCTCCCGAGCAGCAAGGGAGGCTCTGCATGGCAAACAACTTTCTTGGCCAGAGACTGCATGGCAATGCTCGTGCGGTTAGTTGGATGACCAGACTTTGAGTGCCAGCTGGAGCTCCTTGTGGCTCCTGAGATGGCTCCCGTAGGCCACTTAAGCAGGAAGCAGTCCCCTGGATCCATAAGAACACAGAACACAGGACAGAGGCAGAAAACAAACAACTTGTCTGTCTCAACATAAACCAGGGGAAGGATCAGAGCCAAGGAAAAGATGCTCTAGTTTCAAGTTGAAGCGGTTGTTTCAACTTGGTTTGAGTCAGCGTGTTCCTGCTGCTCCTCTAAACAGTTTGCCCACTCTTGGAATAAGGGGGTCTAATTGATTAGGGTCTCCTCTGGTGTATCAGGTGTTTAGGTAGTTGGCTATTCCTGAGGGAAGAGGTTCAGAGCCATGGGGGACAGCTCCCATAGGGCATTGTAGTGGTTGGTAGTCTTAACTGGGATGTCACCAGGGGATACACTGTGCTGGCGCTAGACAATAACTGGAGTCTTTGGCTGCTCCTGGATCTGTTCCGTCATGGCAGGGCTTTGGAGGGGGCAGAATGCTTAGACTGTTTTTTGCATCTGCCCCTTTTGAACTTTTTGCTATGGTTCCTGAACCCCATGCTGGTTTGCTGTAGTAAGATTTTTGGCTGGGGTTCCTCGTTCATAACCTCCATTGGCTGCCAAAGAGCTGCACATTGGTAGCTTTGTGGGTTCCCCGCTTCGTGTTTCTCTGAATGTCGTTCAGAAATTGTTTAACTTCTGTGGGGGAGATCAACATTTAGTCTTCCCCAGTGAAAGTCACCTTAACATAGCTGGGTACCTGAGAGCTGCTTGAATATTCAGTTGATAGAGCCTTTTTTTCACTTCAGCATATGCTCTCCATATCTTTGAAAGCTCATATGAAAAATCCTGATAGAGCTGTACAGCATGACCCTGCAGCTTCATTTCTCTGGCAGTCTGCAGACATAGTTCTTTAATTGGGTATCTAAGAAAGCTGAACATGATGGGTCTAGGTCTCTCCCCCATAGGGGTCTTGGAGCCAGACTTCTGTGGACCTTTTCAAGCTCAAGGGTTGTGTTATTGTCCATCTTTAAACATACCAGTGATGACTGATTGTAGAAAGGCTATCATGTCTCGCCCTTCCATGCCCTCCAGGATGCCCACCACTCTAACATTATTCCTCCTGGAACGATTTTCAATGTCGTCCACTTTTGAGGGCAGATAACCTATTTGCTGCTGTTGTTCGTGTATGAAGGCATTGTGATGGTGCAGTTGCTGGCTATGTTGTTGCATAGTTCCCTCCGATTTAGCAACTCATGAGTCACCAGATGCAGAGCTTCATTAGTCCTTGCAGTTCTAAGTGTCAGTTCGGCTATATCAAAGAGAACTTATCCAGCATGTTAGTAATTTTGGCGAATTCAGGTTCTGGGTTAAGTCCTGAGTTTGAGGATGCCATGTTGCGATGCGAGCACTGTGGCCAGATATTCTATGGAGCTCCAAGGTGGGAGCCTGCCAGCTGGAGCTCTGCTGCTATGTCCGGCCTATTGCAGATGCCATGAGGTGCTTGCAATGCAGACAAGTTAAGTGAATATCTTTGCTGTCCCTGGGTCGATTTCCTAAATTTTTCACACAAGTTGCAGCAGTGATGTTCCGATTCCCAAAACTGCCGTTGAATCCCACTCTGGGTTGATCGCTATTTCTGGATTTTTGAAGGTAGTGGTCAGAGGTATTCTTCTTGTAGAATTAGCTTGCCACCATGTTGATTGCCAGGCCATGCCCCCCCACTCAAAAAATTCTTAAGGGAAAGCAATCCTCCTCGATTAAGTATGGGGAAACTTAGAGCTCCCTGGGAGAACAAAGGTATGGGATTGTCAAATTTTTAAACCCATCACCAAGATTTTAAATTCAAACACTTGAGCTTTTGGTTCCTACACAAAAATCAATAGCCATGGAAAATCTCCTTGGGTTAAATATGAAAGGGAGCTAATAAAACCATATTCAGTTATATACATAAGAGCTGTACAGCATGAAACATAGAAACATAGAATTTGATGGCTGATAAGGACCGCTTGGCCCACCTAGTCTGCCCATTTCCCTACCTATTGGTTAAGCTGCAGATTCTAGTTAACCAACACCCTACTTCATCCTACCCCCCCCACTAGAATTGCCTTATGTCTGTCCCATGCATTCTTGAATTCCCCCACTATTTTTGACTCTACAATCTCCCCAGGAAAGCGGTTCAATGTATCTACAACTCTCTCTGTGAAGAAATACTTCTTCACATTACCTCTGAGCTGTCCCCCCTCTATCTTCAAATTGTGCCCCCTTGTTTTTGCACATCTCTTTTTCTGAAAGATGCTACCCTCTTGGACTTTGTTGATTCCCCTGAGGTATTTGAAAGTTTCTATCATGTCCCCCCACTCCTTTCCTATACATCTTTAGATCCTTTAGTCTTTCTTCACATGTCTTCTGATGCAGACCCTGCATCATTTCGGTTGCCCTCCTCTGGACGGCCTCCATCCTGTCTATGTCTTTGTGGAGATGGGGTCTCCAGAACTGTACACAGTACTCCAGATGTGGTCTTACCAGCTGTCTGTACAGAGGGCCAAGAACTTCCTGTTTTCTACTGGTGATGCCTTTCCCTATGCATCCCAGTATCCCCCCAGCCCTCCTTACTGTCTTCTCACATTGCTGGCCCACCTTTAGGTCATTTGATATGACTACTCCCAGGTCCCTTTCTATTTTTGTTGTTGTCAGTATCTCACCCCCCCCCATTGTGTATTCTTCCCCTGGGTTTTTGTTTCCCAGGTGCATTACTTTGCACTTTGCATTGAATCTAAGCTGCCATACATTTGACCATTCCTCCAACCTTGCCAAGTCCCTTTTCATCCTTTCCACCCCACCTTGTGTATCAACCCCGTTGCAGATCTTTGTGTCATCTGCAAAGATACATATTTTCCCTTCCAGTCCCTCTGCAGTGTCACTTATAAAGACATTAAAAAGGACCGGCCCCAGTACCGAACCCTTCGGTACCCCACTAGTAACCCTCCTTTCTTCACTGTGGACTCAATTTACTATTACCTGCTGTGTTTGTTGTCCAACCAGTGTTTTACCTAGGCTACCACCCTGGGATCCACTCCCAGGCTGGCTAATTTGTTTATTAATCTTTTGTGCGAGACTGTGTCAAATGCTTTGCTAAAGTCTAGGTAGGCCATGTCCACAGCCCTCCCTGGTCTACTGCTTAGGTCACCCAGTCAAAGAAATCAATTAGATTTGTCTGACATGATCTTCCTGCTGTGAATCCATGCTGCCCTGGGTCCTGTGCCCCACTGGCCTCTAGGTAGTCAATAATTATTTCCTTCAGAAGTGATTCCATCATTTTTTCCTACCACTGAGGTCAAACTGACAGGTCTGTAGTTTCCTGCCTCTGTCTTGCTCCCACTTTTGTGAAGGGGAATCACATCCACCCTCCTCCAGTCCTCAGGTACCACCCCATCCTCCCATGATTTATTAAAAAGGATAGTCAGTGTGTTACTAGTTCTTCCCTTAGTTTTTTTAGAATTCTTGGGTGAATCCCATCAGGCCCCATTGCTTTATCCACCTTCAGTTTTAAGAGTTATTTCAGAACCCTTTCTTCTGTGAAAGGACTAATATCAACCCCCCCCTATCCAGAATGCTTCTATTGACCGGATTAGGTATTTTTCCCTGCTTTTCCATTGTGAATACTGAGCAGAAGTATTCATTCAGTATCCCTGCCTTTTCACTGTCGCTCTCTGCCCAACCACCTTCCTCTTTGTTCAGCCTCAGTATCCCTGCCTTAGCCTTTCTTTGCTCCCTAATGTACCTATAACAGGTTTTATCCTCCTTTTTAACCGAGCTGGCTATCTTTTCCTCAGTTTGGACCTTTGCTATTCTGACTCCCTTCCCCACTTCCTTCTGTTTTAACTGGTACAGTTCTTTGTTCTGCTCCTTCTGTTGTTTCCTTAGGCTTCCTGAATGCTATCTTTTTCTCTCTTACCTTTCCCGCCACTACTTTTGAGAACCATAGTGTTTTTTTCTTTTGTTTTTGATTTGTTTATTTGCTTCGCACAAAGGCTTGTTGCCTCTGTGATGGCGGTTCTGATGTTTCCACATTGTTGCTCCACCCCACCTTCTTGCCTGTTTGCTAGTGCTTTTTTGAGGCACTCTCCCATTTTGACAAAATCAGCCCTCCTGAAGTCCAGTACCTTCACTTTTGTGTGGCTTGACTCTATAGCTAAGTTTATCGTGAACTACACTGTTTGGTGGTCACTTGTTCCCAGATGGCTACCCACTGCAAGATCAGAGATCCTCTCTCCATCCCCATTTGAGAGTACCAGGTCTAAGGTTGCTCTCTCTCCCGAGTGGGTTCCAAAACTAGCTGTTAGAGGCATGCCCCCTGTAGGGCATCGAGAATGGCTCTGCTCTTGGATGTGGCTGCAGCCAATGTGCTCCAGTCAACATCTGGCATATTCAGGTCCCCCATCAGCAATATCTCCCCTTTCTCTGCCATCCCAAGGATGCCTTCTATCATTTCCTTGTCCATTTCCTCCTCCTGAGACTGGGGTCTGCATACAACTCCTGTGTGGATTGTGGACCAATTTCCAGTCTCCAGGGTGACCCACAGTGCCTCCTCTCCTCCCTGTTTACCCTTTAGTTCTGTTGCTTTTATCCCTTCCCTTACATAGAGAGCTACTCCTCCTCCTCTTCTTCCCTCCCTGTCCCTCCTGTAGATTGTGTACTTGGTATGTTGACATCCCAGTCATGGTTCTCTGTGTACCATGTTTCTGTGACTGCCACAATATCCAGGCATCCCTCTTCCATCAAGGCCACCATTTCAGGGAGCTTTTTACCTAGACTACGGGCATTGGTACTCATTACCCTCCATTTTTTTATGGCTTTATTTCTTTTTGCTCTATCCCTGTTCCTACTGCTTTTGTCTTTTTCTCCATTTACCCCTGTCCTTCTCCCTATTGGCTGCTCTATTTTGGTGTTTACCTCACTAATTACCGGGATTTTTTGGGGGGGCTAGGATTTCCCTTCTCCTCTTCAGTGCCTCCCCCCTTGGCTAGTTTAAATGCTTGCCACTGAAACATTTAAACCTTTCATCTAGGATCCTGGTTCCCCTCCAGGATAGATGCAGACCATCCTGCCTGTATAGGCCTGCATCCCTCCAGGTGGAGCTCCAGTCCCCAATGAAGCCAAATCCCAGAGCTCTGCACCAGCTTTTTAACCAGTCATTAAATCCCATGGTGCAGAGTGCCCTAGCCTCATCCATGCCATAGACAGGTAGCACTTCTGAAAAAGTTACCATGTGTGCTACTTGTCTAAGGTCCTTCCCCAACTCCACAAACTCCTGTTGCACTGCTCTGATCCCATTCTCAGCCAGGTCATTCGTCCCTGCTGCTTCGTTTCTCTGGCAGTCCACAGAGATAGTTCTTTAATTGGGTATTTAATAGCCTTGACTAGGCCAGGGACCCCTCAATTTCTTGAACATAAGCAGTGGTTCATAAATCTTCCATGAGCTACAGCTCAGCTGATACTGCAAGGGATCCAGTGAGCCTTGACTAGGCCAGGGACCCCTGAATCTCTTGAGCCTATACAGTGGTTCAGAAATCCTCCATGAGCTACAGCTCAGCTGATACTGCAAAGGATCCAGCGAGCCTTGACTAGGCCAGGGACCCCTCAATTTCTTGAACCTAAACAGTAATTCAGAAATCCTCTATGAGCTACAGCTCAGCTGATACTGCAAGGTACTGGCCCCAACTTTTGGATTTGGTACCAGTGGAAGCTGATTTCCAAGTGGCCCACACTATCTCCTGCTGAACACATCTCTAACTACTGTATCTCCCTATGTCTCTCTAGTTGAATTTATTAGCCAGGGTTTAATAATTTGTTTAATCTTTACAGTCATTATGTTGCTTGCACGCATGTGCAAGAAACATAGTGCCATCATCCGAGTTTTCGGAGGTGCGGCAGCCCTCTTCCAATTCAGTCACTGTGTTTGCAGGCATGGCCGCAGTTCTCCAATGGCTGCTGGAGCTGTCTATGACAGCAGTCGAAAATGCAGTGGAGTACAGTTGAAAGGGGGAGCTACACTTCAGTGAGCAGCAATAAGATATCACCTGCTCATGCGTGCTCCCCCTACACAAACACACATGCACACATACTGTGTGCTCGCCCCTCCCCACGCACACACTGTATAGCCGACGGAGGTTCCCAATCCCCCATTGGCTGTGCTGTGCTTTCTCCCCAAACAGAGTTCCACATGCCACGCTGGGTGCCCACCCCAGCGTGGCTACACATATAGTCGGCGGGGTGCCCAATCCCGTCGGCCATGATCCCGAGGTACAGGGTGCCACGCTGGAGGCCACCCCAGCGTGGCAACAGATGCTGCTCGCTGATGGAGTGCCCAATCCCTGTCGGCTCCACATCCCCCAAACATCTGTCCTTGTGCCATGCTGGGGCCCACCCCAGCGTGGCAAGCGTCCCTAGTTGTTGTCCTTTTTAAAAAAAACCTGAAACACAAAACGGTCCCTCACTGTCTCTGCCCCCACCCGCGCCCACCCACTGTGGACCCTGCCTCCCCACCCCCTCACCCCATACTTACCTCCGGACTCTGGCGTGACGATCTTCGGTTGACCGGGAATACGTCTGCACTCTTCAAAGCCGACCGCGAACTGAGGAAATCCCGGTAAGCTGTATAATGTCATAAATAGGGTTTTTTTAAACTTTGCTGCATATCTCAGGCGTTTTTTGGAATTTTTGCACCAAATTTTCAACATGGGGTTTTTGGGACCCCTTCTCATGAATGCTCTCACTGTCATGGCATTAATCGGGCCCGAAGTGTGAATTCGCAGTCACTGCACAAAATCACCTTTTGGCACCAATTAATGAAATGACACTGCCAGTGTTCATAAGGTGGGCTCTCAAAAAGCCTATGTTGAAATTTGATGAAAATCCTAAAATTACTATTTCACAGTGTGGTTGCGCAGTTCCTCATGGCTCATAAGTTTTGAATTTTCAATATTTTCACTCAGATTTTCAACATTGTAATTTTACCACACCTCCTTATGAGCAGTACAGCTGTCATTTTTCACATCTCCCCAAAACGTGTTTCCGCCCATGTAGCGCACAATGGCGCAGTTGGTGTGCGAAATCATTGTATGGGACACATTAAGAAAATCACAGTGACACTGTTCATGAGCAGAGGTCTTAAAATGGCTATGTTGAAAATTTGGTGAAAAAATCCTAAAAATTACTGTTTTACGAGGGTGCGTTGCGCAGTTCCTATGCACGCTCGTAAGTTTGCGAATTTTCAATATTTTCACTCCAGATTTTCAACATTGACATTTTACCACACCTCCTTATGAGCAGTACAGCTGTAATTTTCACATCTTGCCCAAAATGTGTTTCCGCCCTTGTAGAGCACAATGGCGCAGTCGGTGTGCGAAATCACTGTATGGGACACATTAAGAAAATCACAGTGACACTGTTCATGAGCAGAGGTCTTGAAATGGCTATGTTGAAAATTTGGTGACAAACTTCCTAAAAATTACTGTTTTACGAGTGTGCGTTGCGCAGTTCCTATGCACGCTCGTAAGTTTGCAAATTTTCAATATTTGCACTCCACTGACTTCCAAATACCTACACAGCACATACAAGCAAGCAACATTCGGCATTGACAAATGCTTGTTTTAAGTTCTGAGTTGATATTAGAAGTGAATTTTGAGCCTTAACTGTTGACTGTTCCATTAGCAGAGTATATCCTCTCTCCATTACAGGGCTATACCTCTGGTAGCAGTGACATTGTCTGTGTCTGCTCCTCTGTTAGCAGGTTATATGCAGTTGCCACTAGGAGCTCCTATCCTATCTGGCACATCACACACTCTGTTCCCCAGATTTTATCATCACAATACTCCTTCCTCAGTGGGCTCTCCTTTTCCTCTCTCTCTCCCTCCTTAAAAACTAGATAAGCCTGCCATCCACTCTCACCTCTAACCACTTGTGCTTCTAGCCCCAATCTACCTACAGGGGTTAAACGCAGATCCTCTCTCACCATCTGTAAACACACCTAGGGAATTCTTTCACTGCTGTAGCCCACAATATCTTCCTCCTTAGAACCCTCTTTCTATTTCTATCAGTTCTGATACAGGCCCCCTCTACAGGACAGGACTACACAAAATGCTTGCCAATATACAAATATGACTCCATCAACGACACATTGCAGAATATGAGGAGGACATTAATTCTCCACCTCCAGACTGTAGTGCCACAATATCACCACCTGGATAACACAAAAACCACAAATGCACAGCTGTTAGTAACACGGCACTTCATACCCCCTACTACATGGGTCTGTATGAGCAGTGGACAGGCTGGCTATCCCCTCCCTCCACCTGGTTGTGATGTACCTCTAAACTACCCATGTACCATGCCACAAAAATCATGTCGCATCACACAGTCGCAGGCCCTAACATATCTAAAATGGCAAGCTATGAGGATCACATGGCTGCTCCTACTGATCTCAGGTAATATTCATCTTAACCCAGGCCCGATGACATACACTGCAACAGTTCATAAGAAACAGAATGGACTAACAATAGCACCAATAAATATCTGCAGCCTGCTAGCAAAAATGGACACTCTCCCAGTCTGGGTCCAGCAGCACCAGCCTGACATTCTTGTGATAGTAAAGACCTGGCTATCACCTAGGGTGCCAGACTCTGCTATTCAACTCACTGGGTATGCTGCATTCAGACTAGACAGACTCAGTAAAAGAGGAGGTGGTTGTGTTATATATGTTAAAGACCACATTCAGGGCCAAATGCTTAACCCATATGACACCAAATGTGGGGCTCAACTGATGGCAATAAAAGTAATACTTGGCAAGAACGGGAAAACCCTAACAATAGTCTCTGCCTATATCCCTCCCAAGGAACAAGTGAATGGTTTCAATTCTGTCATCAACTACCTCTCTGAAGGGGGACCAAACACAGAGCTGATAATGGCTGGAGACTTTAATATCAACTGGTCCTCCACTGAAGCTGTACACTTCAAGGACTCATTAGCCACTCTCAACCCTGTGCAATTGGTAGACTCCCCCACTCGGTATAACAGCAGAACAGGCATGGGGTCAGTAGTCGACTGAATGGTCAAAAATCTGCCAGAAAGAGTATGCTCCATCACGGTTCTCCCCGACTCCCTCAGAGACCACTCTCCAGTAATCTATAAATGGTCAAATAAGGCCCAAAAGGCACCAGCCAGGACTATTACTACTAGACTTCTGAAGAAAGGCAAGTTGGGAGCTCTAAGAGCACACCTCTGCCTCCAAGATTGGAGCTCTATTGACCACAAAACAGATGTCAACACTGCCCTAGAATGCTTTATAAGCAAATTCAATGAAGTGTGCAATGTCTATGCCCCCTACACCAAAAGAAGGATCCGTGACTATGACAGCTCCTGGATCATAGCACAGCTACTAGCCCACATGAAAAATAGAGACGACTTGTGGCACAAAGCAAGAAACTCCGGTACCCAGACAGACTACCAGAACTATAGAGCTGCATGGAATAAATGCACCTGGGCTATTTACTAGACCAAAAACACACACTTTAAAAATGAGCTGACAAACTCATGGGATGACAGTAGACAGTTCTGGGAAAACAACAAGTCCCTAACCAGTAAACCTAATAAAACTCCCCCCACCTTCCTGAACATTCAGGGCCAACCTACACAGGATCATAGTCACATAGCAAATGTCTTCAACAAAGCTTTTACTGACCTCAGTGGAGTGTTGCCCTCTAGCTTCCTTCAACACCAATCAGATACTTGCGCCGAACTAAACCTGGGGACCCAATCAAACTCCCATCCGCCTTTCTCCTTCAGAGCTATCACCTTTTTGGAAGCAAAAAAGTACATCCTAAAAGCGCTAGGTAATTCCAGAACTAGCTCTGATCAACTTGACCTAAAACTAGTTAGGCTCACCCTGGACATAACTCTCAAACCCCTCACCAAAATCTTAAATCTCTCCTTGGTATCAGGCAAACTCCCACAGATCTGGAAGGTGGTGGTGGTTGTTACCCCTGTTTACAAAAGCAGTGACAGGGCCAACTCTACAAATTACCTCCCAATATATATCCTTCCTTCCTCCACTCTCCAAGGCCCTGGAGAGAATCGTAAGCGACCAACTGATGGAACATCTAGACAAATATCATTTACAATCTCAGCAACAACATGGATTTCGAAAACAACACAGTACCACAACCACTCTAGTGGAGTTTACCAGCTTCATCCATATTGTGCTAGACAGAGGGTTCTTGGTGGGGGCAACATATATTGATCTCACCAAGGCCTTCGACACTGTCAATCACAATCTGCTCCTGGATCTGCTCTCCAATACCAGGCTGTCCCCTGCAACAGTAGCATGGTTCAGAAGCTAGGGTCCAAAAAGTGAAAATCCTGGACACCTTCTCTGACAACCTTAGTGTTAACACTGGCATTCCTCAAGGCTCTATCCTTGGCCCTCTACTGTTCAGCCTGTTCTTAAACAACTCCCGCAGTCAGTAAACGACCAGTTACTACTGTATGCAGATGATGCGGTCCTATATTCATGAAATTCTGACCCCTACATACTGGAAAAGCAAATGCAGGCTAATTTCACTGCTGCTGAGCACTGTTTCCTTCAGACAAAACTGCTTCTCAATTATTAAAAAAACTAAGACTATGTTATTCGCATCATCACATAACAAACACACACTCACCAACTTTGCATTCATAACAATCAGAACACTTCCCTGGAGATGGTTCAAACATTTAAATACCTAGGATTGACACTGGACCGCACCCTCTCATTTAACAAACACATAGACGCAGTCACAAAGTTGTCAAATATCAACTAGGATTACTGTACAGACACCGAAAAGGCCTGACTCCTGAGGCACTCAGAACTGCTATAAATAGCTCAGTCCTCTCAGTGATAGACTATGGTCTGGCAGTATATTGGGCTGCCTCCCAAACTGCTTTGAAATGTATCAAAACAACACTAAACAAAGTGTGTCGTTTAGTTCTAGGTGTACCCCATCTCACTCACACCCGCGAGTTATACACTCAAACAAAATGGCTCAATCTTGACAGTCACCTCCAGTATCAAGTATGCATGCTCACCAAGAAGTCTGTGCTAGGACTTACCACCCCAGGCCTGCAAAGCTTCCTTAGCTGACCTAATTCCATCAGATGAACTAGGGGTATAAACAACTCAGACCTCTGTATCCCTTTCTGTAGAACCACACAAGGCCAACGGTCCTATGAATACTGGGCACCACTTTGGCTTAATGCACTTGACCCTAGCATCACAAAAGAGGACAAAATAGGCCTCTTTAAAGATGAACTCTGAGTGGCCCTCACTACAAACAGGAACTGTGACTGTGAGACCTAAACTGTCCCACACTCTTCCCTCCTCTTTCCTGCTACCCTCATTCTAACCTGCATGCTTGCCTTCTCCTCTCTTCTTGCTAACACTCCCCTAATAGGCTTCAGGTCCCAGCCTCAGCACTTCCCCCCCCAGTGAGTCTAGCCCTTCTTTATGACTACACTCTTCAGCACTTAAGACAAAAGAACTGCTGCCCATCAAGTTCTCCCCCCTTGCGTTTAGTATTATTTAATTATTTTACAGACTATGTCACCCTCTGTTCCCTACCTGATTAGCTCTATATCCTATAGATTCTCAAGTTGTCCACTTAACAACCTGTCAACCTAGCCTGTTTTAAATTATGTGTCTGTATATTTTTACTTATGTAATCCCTGTTATTGTAATTATGAAACCGCTGTAACCTGATGTACTCATGTCTTTCTAGGCATGGCACCTCCTTGTGCCTGCTTATGTATTTGTAACCATTGTGAATGATGTTATGCCCATGTATTACTACGACATGAAACCTCTGTAAAAGAGTCTCTGGCTCAAAGGTACTTCCTAGAAACAAATAAATAAAAACATAATCTATAGAATCCCTGGTGCCCTAATTAAATCCCATCCAGGTATGGCTGCTATTAATAAAATAATTATTCAGTGCAATAGAAACATAGAAACATAGACTTTGACAGCAGATAAGGACCGCTAGGCCCATCTAGTCTGCCCATTTCCCTACCTACAGGATAGGCCGCAGATCCTAGTTAACCAACAGCCTATTTCTTCCTACCCCCCACAAGAATTGCCTTATGTCTGTCCCATGCATTCTTGAAGTCTCCCACAGTTTTAGACCCCACAACCTCCTCAGGAAGGCTGTTCCATGCATCCACTACCCTCTCTGTGAAATAATACTTCCTCATTGCCCTGAACCACCCTCCTTCTATCTTTAAATTGTGTCCCTTGTTCTTGACATCTCTTTTTCTGAAAGATGCTACCCTCTTGGACTTTGTTGATTCCACCGGTACTTAAAAGTTTCTATCATGTTCCTCTCTCCTTCTTTCCTCAAGGGTATACATATTAAGCTCCTTTAGTCTCTCCTCATACAGCTTCTCTTGCAGACCCTGCACCATTTTAGTTGCCCTTCTCTGGACTACCTCTATCCTGTCTATGTCCTTGGGAGATGGGGTCTCCAGAACTGGACACAGTACTCAGATGGGGTCTCACCAGCTGTCTGTACAGAGGGATAACAGCTTCCTGTTTTCTGCTGCTGATGCCTCCCTATATATCCCAGTATACCCCAGCCCTCCCTACTGCCTTCTCACATTGCTTGCTAACCTTAAGGTCATCTGATATGATTACCCCAGGTCCCTTTCCTTTTTGTTGTTGTTACTACCTCCCACCCATTGTGTATTCTTCCCCTGGTTCTTGTTTCCCAGGTGCATTATTTTGCACTTTTGCATTGAATCCTAGCTGCCATACTTCTGACCATTCCTGCAACTTTGCCAAGTCCTTTCATCCTTTCCACGCCTCCTTGTGCATCAACCCTGTTGCAGATCTTTGTGTCATCTGCAAAAGGCATACTTTTCCTTCCAGTCCCTCTGCAATGTCACTGATGAAGACATTAAAAGGACTGGACCCAATCTGAACCCTGCGGTACCCACTAGTAACCCCTCTTTCTTCAGAGTGGACTCCATTTACAATTACCTTCTGTGTCCTGTTGTCCAGCCAATGTTTTACCCAGGCTACCACCCTGGGACCCACTCCCAGGCTGGTTAATTTGACTATTAATTTTTTGTGTGGGACTGTGTCAAATGCCTTGCTAAAGTCTAGGAAGGCCATGTCCACAGCCCCTCCCTGGTCTACTACTTTGGTCACCCAGTCAAAGAAATCTATTAGATTCGTCTGACCTGACCTTCCCGCTGTGAACCCATGTTGCCTTGGGTCCTGTGCTCCACTGGCCTCTAGGTACTCAACTATTCTTTCCTTCAGAAGACTCCATCCTTTCCCTACCACAGAGGTCAGACTGACAGGTCTGTAGTTTCCTGCCTCTGTCTTGGACCCACTTTTGTAAAGGGAATCACATCCGCCTTCCTCCAGTCTTCGGGTACCACACCATCCTCCCATGATTTATTAAAAAGAGTAGTCAGTGGTTTCACTAGTTCCTCCTTAATTCTTTTAGAATTCTGGGGTGAATTCCATCAGGACCCATTGCTTTGTCCACCTTCAGTTTTAGGAGTTCTTGCAGAACCCTTTCTTCTGTGAAAGGACTGGGATCCACCCCCCTATCAAGAGTGCTTCTGTTAATTGGATTAGGCACTTCAACCTCCTCTTTTGTGAATACTGAGCAGAAATATTCATTCAGTATCCCTGCTTTTTCACCGTCCCCCTCTGCCCACCCACTGTTCATTCTATTCAGCCTCACTATCCCTCCCTTTGTCTTTCTACGCTCGCTGATGTACCTATAAAAGGTTTTATCCCTCTTCTTAACTGAGTTGGCTATCTTTTCCTCAGTTTGGGCCTTTGCTATTCTGACTTCCCTCCCTGCTTCCTTCTGCCTTAACTGGTACAGCATTATGTCCTGCTCCTTCTGTGTTTCCTTATACTTCCAGAATGCAATCTTTTTCTTCCTGACTTTCACAGCCACCTCTTTTGAGAACCATAGTGGCTTTGTCTTTCATTTTGATTTGTTTATTTGCTTCACACAAAGGCTTGTTGCCTCTGTGATTGCAGTTTTGATGATTCCCCATTGTTGCTCCACACCTCCTTCTAGCCTGTTAGCCAGTGCTTTTCTGAGGCATTCTCCCATCTTGCCAAAGTCAGCCCTCCTAAAGTCCAGTACCCTCACTTTTGTATGGCTTGACTCTGTAGCTGAGTTTAACGTGAACCACACTATTTGATGGTCACTTGTCCCCAGATGGCAACCCACTTCTAGATCTGAGATCCTCTCACTGCCCCCGTTTGAGAGTACGAGGTACATAGATACATAGATACATAGACAGTGTCGGCAGATAAGGGCTTATGGCCCACCTAGTCTGCCCATTTGAGCTTGTAAGTTCAGTTTGTTTTCCTAGAAGTCTATTTCCCCTTACCCCTGACCTCTAGAATTCCTTTATGTCTATCCCATGCATTCTTAAATCCCGTGATTGTTTCAGCCCCCACCACTTCCTCTGGCAGGGTGTTCCACTTGTCCACCACCCGTTCTGTGAAGAAATTCTTTCTCATGTTTCCTCTGAATTGTCCTCCTCCAACTTCATCCCATGCCCTCTAGTCCTGAAACATCTTTTCGCTTAAAATAGTGTTTTCCTACACCCTGTTCCTCCCTGTAAGATACTTGTATGTCTCTATCATATCCCTCTCCCTCCCTCCTCTCTCCAGGGAGTACATGTTCAGTTCCTTCAACCTGTCTTCATAGGACTTGTGATGCAATCCATGCACCATCTTTGTTGCCCTCCTCTGAACCTTCTCTACCCTGTCTATGTCCTTACGTAGGTATGGTCTCCAGAACTGTACACTGTACTCCAGGTGGGGCCTCACTAGTGTCTTGTATAGCGGAATTATGACCTCCCTTTCCTGCTGGTGATGTCCCTGCCTATACATCCCAGCATCCTATTTGCTTTACCTGATGCCTTGTCACACTGTTTCCTACCTTGAGGTCATCAGAGATGACAACCCAAGATCCTTTTCCTGCTTGGTGCATGCTATATCCTCACCCCCAACTGATATATTGTGCCTGGGTTTTTGTGCCCCTATATGCATTATCTTGCACTTCTTTGCATTGAATTTCAACTGCCAAACCCTTGACCATTCTTCAAGTTTCTGCAGGTCCTTCTCATTCTGTCTACACCCTCTGGTGTGTCTACTCTGTTACAGAGCTTTGTGTCATCAGCGAACAGTGAAATTCTGCCTTCTAGATCCTGTGCAATGTCACTGATGAAGATGTTGAATAGGACCGGTCCCAGCACTGATCCCTGTGGTATCCCACTGGTCACTCTTCCCTCTGTGGAGAGACAGCCATTTACCACCACCCTCTGTGTCCTGCCACCCAGCCAGTTACCTACCCACCACACTACTGTCCTGCCCACACCCATATTCCCCAGTTTGTGTAATAGTCTTCTGTGTGGCACAGTGTCAAAGGCCTTGCTGAAGTCCAGATAGGCCATGTCCACTGCCCTCCCCGATCCACCTCCCTAGTCACCCAGTCAAAAAATTCAATGAGGTTGGTCTGACATGACCTCCCCCTGGTGAAACCATGCTGCCTTGGGTCCTGTAGTCCATTGACAACCAGATGTTCCACCAATCTCTCCTTCAGTAGTGCTTCCATGATCTTTCCCACTACCGAGGTGAGGCTGACTGGTCTGTAGTTCCCTGCTTCCTCTTTGTTCCCACTTTTGTATAAGGACTACATCTGCTGTCCTCCAGTCTTTGGGTACCTCCCTGTTTCAGTGATTGGCTGAACAGGATAGCCAGAGGTTCAGCCACCACCTCTCTTAGTTCTTTAAGGACCCTAGGGTGCACCCCATCTGGCCCCATTGCTTTATCAGCTCTTATTACTTTCAGTTCCTTCAGGACCCTTTCTGTGTAAAGGGACTTGTGTCCATTTCTGCACCATTCTCACCCTTGTACCCCTTCAGACCCATTACCCCCTCTTCCTTAGTAAAGACTGAGCAGAAATACCTGTTCAATATGTCAGCTTTACTGTTGTCATCCTCCATGGCTCCCATCCTCCCCTTCAGTCTCACTATCCCTCCCTTTGTCTTTCTTTTTCCTTACATTACCTGTAAAATGTTTTGTCCCCTTACCCACGGATTTTGCAATGTGTTCTTCTGTCTGAGCTTTGGCTTCCCTTTCTGATTTCCCTGCCTCCCTTTGTTTCTCCTGGTACTTCTCCTATCCCCTTCTGCCTGTGTCTTTTTGTATTGCCTGAATGCAATCTTTTGGCTTTCACTTTCTTTGCTACCTCTTTGGAAAACCATAATGGTCTCCTCTTCCTTTTCCTCTTGCTAACCTGCTTAATGCATAATTCTGTTGTTCTTATAATCCCCATTTTAAATACTGCCCACTGTTCCTCAACCCCTGATTCCTGTCCCATTCCCTAATGCCTCTTTCAAGTATCTCCCCATTTTCCCAAAGTCTGACCCCTAAAATCCAGGATACGTGTTTTTGTGTGGTTTGGTTCTGCTCCTTCTGTGATTTCAAACCACAATGACTGGTGGTCACTGTTTCCCAGGTGCTCCCCCACTGTTACCCCCATCACACTGTCCCTGTTTGTGAGCACAAGGTCCAGTATTGCCTTCTGCCGAGTTGGTTCCATGACCAGTTGCTTGAGGAAGGCACCCTGAAGACAGTCCAGGATAAATCTGCTCCTAGTTGATGCTGCTGCTGGGATGCTCCAGTCCACGTCTGGAATATTGAAGTCTCCAACCAGTACTACCTCACCCTTGTCTGCCATCCTTTGGATGGCTAGCATCAGCTCCCTATCTGTTTCTTCCTCCTGGGCTGGTGGTCTAAAGACCACACCTGTGCGGATGGCTGGCCCCATTTTCCTTTCCAGCTTAACCCACAGTATCTCTCCCCCAATTTGTTCCTCCTGGATCTGTGTGGCCCTTATGTCATTTTTCACATACAGTGCCACTCCTCCTCCCTTCCTGCCTGCTCTGTCTCTTCTGAATATGTTGTAGCCAGGTATGGCCATCTCCCAGTCATGGTTATCATTACACCAGGTTTCAGTGATGGCCACAATGTCCAGGTCTGACTGTACCATGACAGCCTCCAGATCTTCCATCTTGTTGCTAAGGCTCCTGACATTTGCACACATGGCTTTCCATGATTTGACCTCCCTAGACTGCTTCACTGTTCTACTCCAGCCCCTTTCTTGATTGTCATTTATCCCTGGTTCTCCTTGCTGTCTGCCCTTCTGCTGAATTTTGCCCCTTTTCTGCTTATCCACCTTTTGGACACTAATCTCCATCTTTTGCACACTGCTTTGCAGAGATAGCCACTCCTCTGGTTCACTGGTTCCACTGCTAGCTGGTCTAAGATTGCTCCCTCATGAGTGGGTTCTGAAACTAGCTGTCTGAGGTCTGCCACCTGTAGGGCATCATGAATGGCCCTGCTCTTGGATGTGGCTGCAGCAAATGTGCTCCAGTTAACATCTGGCATATTCAGGTCTCCCATCAACAGTATCTCCCCTTTCTCTGCCATTCTAAGAATGCCTTCTATCATATCCTTGTCCATTCCATCCCCCTGACATGGGGGTCTGTACACAACCCCTGTGCGGATTGTGGTGCCCTTTCCAGTCTCCAAGGTGACCCACAGTGCCTCCTTGTTTACTCTTTTGTTCAGTTGCTTTTATCCCTTCCTTTACATAGAGAGCTACTGCTCCCCCTCTTCTCCCCTCCCTGTCTCTCCTGTAGGTTATGTACCCTGGTATGTTAACATCCCAGTCATGGTTCTCTGTGTACCATGTTTCTGTGACTGCTACGATATCCAGGCATCCCTCTTCCATCAAGGCCACCAGCTCAGGGAGCTTGTTGCCCAAACTACGGGCATTGGTACTCATTACCCTCCATTTCCTGATGGCCTTACTCCCTTTTGCCCCATCCCTGTCCTTCTTGCCTTTGTCACTTTCTCCATTTAACCCTGCCCTTCTCCCCTATCAACACCTCTATGTTGGTGTTTGCCGCACTTACTACCGTGATTATTTGGGGGGGCTAGGATTTCCCTGCTCCTTTCCAGTGCCTCCCCCCCTTGGCTAGTGGTAAATGCTTGCCAATGAAGCATTTAAACCTATCACCCTAGGATCCTGGTTCCCTCCCCGGACAGATGCAGCCCATCATGCCAGTATAGGCTTGCATCACTCCAGGTGGACCCCCAGTCTCCAATGAAGCCAAATCCCTGAGCTCCACACCAGTTTTTCAACCACTGATTGAATCCCATGGTGCGGAACACCCTAGCCTCTCCTTTGCCATAGATGGGCGGCACCTCTGAGAAGGTTACCATGCGTGCTACTTGACTAAGGCCCTTCCTCAATTTCACAAACTCTTCCTGCACTTCTCTAATCCATTTCTTAACCAGGTCATTTGTCCCTAGGTGGACAATGACATCCAGCTCCCTCCCGTGTGTAGCTGCTCCGGCAATCCTGAGGATTCACTCCCTGTCCCTCCAAGCCATGGCGCCAGGCAGGCACCTTACCTCCCTCTCCTCTTCCTCCCCAGTTCTACCTTCCTAACAATGGAGTCCCCCACCAGGAGTTGTTTCCTTCTGCTGCAGGGTCCCCTGCCACCCTCCTGTGGGTCTCCTTTGTGGAGGTTCCCAGCATACTCCTTTGTCTCCACTGCAGGTGCCTCCATAGAGGAACCACACTTTGCCAGAATGGCATAGAAATTGTGGAGAGGTACAACTGGAGGGATGCGCCTCTGTTCCACCACCCTCACCCTCCCTGAGCCCACTGTGGTCCAACCGCTCCTTTTTCTTGGCAACCTCTGAGGCAACGGCAGTGGCACTGGTGGTCCCTGGATGGAAGAGGAGGTCCCACAAATCCTGGCCAACTCAGCCTGGAGATGAGCAACCTCCTCCTCAGCCCAGAGGTGCCTGCAGATGGGACAACACTCATCCTCCAGAACATCTCCCGGAAGACTGCTGCTCCACAGCCACTGCACTGCACCACTCCAGTCATGTCTTATTTCTGGCACCTTAACTGTTTGCAATCCTTACTCTTTCCTCTGTTTTTTTTTCTCTCTCTCCTTACTTTCTGCCTGTGTGCCCTTTAAGCTCCTGATTGTCCTGTTCTGAGACAAGAATATCCTATATTTCTCAGTAGACCACTTACTTATTCAGAGGCAAACCTCAGCAGCTAGAGGGGGACGGAGAGCTACTCTTGCCCTTCTAGGATGGTGGGTCTTTGGTGGTTCTGTGATCACTCACTTCCTGCTCCCAAAGAGGAAGTTCCTGTTGTCAGTCAAATCCTGTGCCTATAAAAGTAGAACTAGCTTGGGGTGGGGGGTTGAGTGGAGGGAAGGAGGGCAATATAGTCCCAGCAGAGAAGTCCAGTCACACAGCAGTCCTTTCTCCTGGTGTCTTCTGCCAGGCTATTAGCAGAATCTTTCTAAGGCAGTCTTTAAATGTAGCTTCCTTCTAGCTAAGCTACGCCCCCTACTTACTAGATCTTTCTACAAGTAATTTAAACCCCACAGCTATTTAGTCCTTTCAGTCACCTGAGATTTACACCTAGATAACTGTTCAGATACCCATTCAGTTCAGTTAACTCAGACAAACACACACTTTTTTTTTGTTTTGTTTGTTAGTTTTTTTTTTAACCTAAATTAAAGGTCCAAGTACAAAAGTTCTTCTTCTTTAGTCCCAGCAGAGAAGTCCAGTCACACAGCAGTCCTTTCTCCTGGTGTCTTCTGCCAATAAGCTTGGGGAACTTCTCAGGCTCCTTCAGAATACATGCCCATATTGCTGAACCCATACTTTCGATTCAGTAATAAAACTCTATATAATAAACAATGGGAATCAAAAGTAGTCAACTTTCTAAAAGTCACTGTAAACTCAACAAATGGCAAATTGCTCTCTTTTACAGGACTGAAACTTAAGTCCTCACTGACAGCCACCCACACACACACATATATATATATATATATATATATATATATATATATATAGATATATTATGGTAGCACGGTAGTGATACCATAGTTAGGATTGAGTACCCCATTTAAGGTTAAATGGTGAAACTTTGCACCTTAACAACTTTGCTACTTTTCAATGGATTTTCCTGAAATTTGACAGGCATGGAGTGCAGTCATAGATCTTGGGATCTGCCAACTTTTGTACTGGTGGTATATACGGCTGTGGAGTTATTAAGCAACATTCTGGCATGCAATTACTTTTTGCGCATTCTTTGCTCGTGCCTACAGGTCGCATGGTTTACATGACTGATCCGAAAACTTCAGGGAACATGTGGCCAGGGTCCCCGATGTGCCTTTTGATGATTTTGTGAAAAAGTATTGAACGGTTCAAAAGTTATTCAAAAAAAAGTTTCCCATTATAGTCAATGGAAAAAGTTAACAAAAAGTTTGACAGTGTCACAAATTAACTTTTTGGTGTCACAAATGGCCTGGTAGTGTCGCAAATCCACCATTTTGTTTTCAGTTACTGATCACAGAAATGCTTAGCATTTAAAATTGGGACAATCTAGGGACATAATTATTTTTTTTGTTTACCTAGTCGAGCCCTGAGGATGCTAGCCGTGTCTTTATTTTGGGGTTAAACACCCCAGAAATATGTTTTTCAATTTTTTTGGAAACAGTAATGTCGCAAAGTAGTATTGCACTTGCAACAGTGTCGAAAATTTTTGTGAAAGTTGTCGCAAATCATGATACTACTTTTCAACACTATGGCCAAAATGACAGGAATTGTTTGCCACCCTGTTGCAAAAGAACGGTTTAGTCTTTTGGGCTGACATTTGGAGGGAAGAAAGCCAACATCTCACAGATATGCCTTTTGGTGGTTTGTTGTAAATATATTGCAGGGATGCAAAAGTACAGCACTCCAAAGTTGAAACTTATTCCTGTAGACTAACATTGCCGCGTCTGCCGCATGACAGGAATACTTTGCCACCCTGCTGCAAAATAACAGTTTGGTCTTTTGGGCTGAAATTTGGAGGAAGAAAAGCCAACATCCCACAGATGTGCCTTTTGGTGGTTTGGTGAAAAAATATTACAGGGTGGCAAAGTTACGGCACTACAAACATCACATTTTTTCCCATAGAATAACATTACGGCGTCTGCCGCGCTTTTCGGGGCCTGTATCTCGGAAACGGCCTGAGATACGGACTTTTCGTCAGAAAAATGCTTAGCCCCTCAAATGGGGACCAAGTACAAAACTAGCCAGGAAAGTCATAATTCATACGAAATTTTAATTTTTTTTCTATGTCATACGGTTCCTGAGATATAAGCAATTTTGTTTTCCAACTCCTCATTTTCTGCTCCAAGTCCCGTTATTAAGCATACATTATTTGTACTCACTGTGTTTCTCTATGCAGCTGTTGGGGAAAACCAGGGTGTGCACTTAGTTACTGTTACCCTTACCATTTCCGCTTGCGGTTCCATACCCAATTGCTTTACCGTTCCCGTGTACGTCACCATGTGTGTTACCCTTTGTGTTTTCATTAGTGCTTGCATTTGCATTACTGTTACCATTTGTGTCTACAGTACTGTTTCTGTTTGTATTTCTCTTTGCGTCACCATGTGCATTACCATTTGCGTTTGCCCTTCCGTTTGCATTTGTCTTTCATTTTGCATCATGGCTGTTGTTACCGTTACCATTTGCATTTCCAATTGCGTTCCTTTGCGCATTATGGTTTGCATTTCCATACGCACTTGTGTTTTTATTTCCTTTGGCATTATTGTTGCTGTTACCATTACCATTTGTGTTTCCAATTGCGGTACCATGACCGTGTGCGTTTGTGTTTGCATTTCTGTACATGCTTGCATTTGCCTTTCCATTTCTGTTTCCTTTGGTGTTATTTTTGCTGTTACCATTACCATTTGTGTTTGCAATTGTGGTACCATAACCGTGCATGTTACGCATTGCGTTTCCGTATGTGTTTGCGTTTGCGTTTATGTTTCTGTTCCCTTTGGCTTTATTGTTGCTGTAACAGTTAACATTTGTGTTTCCAATAGCAGTACCATGACTGTGCACATTATCATGTGCTTTTCCATGCACGCTTGCATCACTGTTCACTTTGGTGTCACTTTGCACTTGCGTTTCTATTAACATTTGCGTTACCATTTCTGTTTGCATCACCATGTGCATAACTGTTAGCGTTTGTGTTTGCATTGCAGTTACCTTTACTATGTCACAAGATATCACGTGGTGGGAGCACGGGGCCCGCATTCTATTCACTATTTATAGTCTCATTCTCAAAAAAGGGAAATTCATTTGAAATCTCCATTTAATGCATCGGTTAGGATTGTTCCCACAGCAACAAAGTGAGAAATTCATTGTTAGGGTTAGAAGCCCCTTTGTGCCCTCAATCCGCCCCACAGCTGGCATCGAGGTGTGCATTGGGGTCATCAGAACAACTCTCACCCCATTCTCCTATACCTCAGCTTGCTTACACATGTGATGGGGTGAGAGTTAGGGCCGATGACCCCAACGCACACCCTGATGCTGGTTTGGGGGCAGGTTGCAGGGTGCAAGGGGGGCTTTCAACCCTAACACTGAATTTCCTCGCTTCTGTCGCTGCGGAACAACCCTAACTGATGCATTAAACAGAGTTTTTTGCTATGAATATATATATATATATATACACATATAAAAATATATGTATACACACACACACAGATATATATTTTTTCAGATAAGAGAAACTTTATGTGGTTTACTAAAGGAATAATGCATGACAGGGTGTGTGTTGTACTGGGATAACACCACACCTGGGGGGGTTTGGCACAAGGCCGCAGGCCAAGTGCATCCAATGCCCCAGGCATGGCATTATCCCAAATGACACGCACCCTGGAGTGCATTATTCCTATTATACAATGGCTTGTTGTTTATATATAAAATAGAAAAATAATTTTAAAGAATATTTTTGTTTCTGAAGAAAAGATGCAAAAAAAGAGAGATGACATCCTGGTGCTGGGCATCATCTAAATGGGTTCACAGTGCTGAGGCTAGACCTGTGGCGTCATGCTGGGATAACACCACGGGTCCAGCCCCAAACTGACCAGTCAGGGACCAGGATTCTTTCTTGCCATTGTATAATAGATGATCATTTATCAATCTCTTTAAACAGAGTGGAAGTCCCTTCTTAATATAGCCAGGGAGAAGGGAGGTGCAAGCAGATGTTATAAATTACAACATAATTCAGAACAGAATTTAACAAACAGAACAAAGAGTGTCTCAAGTGCTCCACCTAGCTGCATCTCCAATGAAACCTGGGGTCTAATCAGGAGGAATACATATAAATCATGCCTTGATATACAAGGAAAATCTAGATTTAGTAGTTGCCGTATTGGTCCTTGCAAGAATAGATACAGAAGCAAATGATTTGAAACCTTTTAATGGACCAACATAGATGTAACAACAAGAACAAAGTGCTCTAGCTTTTGGACCAACCAGTCCTTCTTCAGAAGCTCATGGCAGTTGTTTAGAAAACATACAAGGCTACAAGGCTAACTGGAACAATTTAAAATAATTCACAACTGGCATTACACCAAGAGTTAAAACGGGACAGGAGACCACAGGAACTCAGTTCCAACACCTCTTAAAAAATTGTATGACAGTTTCACCAGCTCTCTCATCTTTCTCCATTGACTACAATGGGAGAGTTATACCACCAAGAAATGACAGTTCCACCACTTAGAAATCTAGATGTGAGAGTTCCTCCACCTAAACATTTCCATTTTAACCACTGCACTACACCCCAAAAAGACTCTATAATACAGACATACTGTATCTGACAATGACAGATGCTGGGAATGTAATCATGGTCAAGCAGATTTACTTCATATGATGTGGCAATGCCCACTCATTTCCTCAGGTCGGTTACTATGCCAATTAGTTTGTTCTGAAGTCTTAAGATACTGCATAATATTAAGTCAGATACTGGAATATTGGGGGATACTGCATCTTTGTTCTGCTTAAATAAAAATGATGGATACTTTCAGTTGCACTTGGTTTCAAATGAATTATCTGAAGCAATTGAAAAGATAGATCTTCACCTAATTTAAGTGACTACATTAAATATATGACAAATACAGCATTAAATGAATGAATCTTATTTCAGTAAGGTGTTTGACACTGTTTCATGTAGGAGACTAGTAAGCAAGCTAGGTACTGTAGCTTAGGAGTTGGTCCATAAGTGGTAAACTGGATAAGAAATTGGTTAGGGGATAGGTGACAGAGGGTGGTGGTAAATGGAATTCACTCAAAGGAAGGAATGTGGCCAGCAAGGTGCCTCAGGGATTAGTGCTAGAACCAGTCCTCTTTAATGTTGTTATATGTGACATTGCAGAGGAGCTGGAAGGGAATGTCTGCTTAGTTGTGGATGACACCAAAATCTGCAGTAGGATGAACACTCCTGGGAGAGGTGGAAAGGATGAGCAGAGGCCTGAAAAAACTAGAAGAGTGGTCAAGGGTATGGCAGCTGGACTTCAATGTGAAAAGTGCAAAATAATGCACTTAGGGCACAGAAACCCAGGAGCAGAGTACAAAATGGGTGGAGTGGTATTGA
The DNA here is from genome assembly GCA_016271365.2 of Neoceratodus forsteri. Taxonomy (NCBI): domain Eukaryota; kingdom Metazoa; phylum Chordata; order Ceratodontiformes; family Ceratodontidae; genus Neoceratodus; species Neoceratodus forsteri. The sequence goes on along the minus strand of CM057451.1, from coordinate 1,062,637,118 downwards.
TGACCACCAAGCAGGAAAAAGACCTCCTGAAGGTAATCATATCTCATGACCTAAAGGTGGCCAGACAGTGTAATGAGGCAGAAGGGAGGACAAGTGGGATGATGGGGTGAGTAGGTAAGAGTATCACTAGCAGAAAGAGGGAAGTGATGTTGCCTCTGTATAGATCACTGCTGAGACCCCACCTAGAGTACAGTATCTAGGTCCAGAGACCACATCTTTGGAAGGACAGAGACAGAATGGACCCAGTCCAGCAGAGGCAACTAAATAGTGGAGGGTTTGCATCAAAAGCCCTATGAGTAGAGACTAAAATACCTCAGTATTTGCACTCTGGAACAGTGGTGGGAGAGGGGGGGATATGATAGAGATCTTTAAATAACTCACTGGGGTAAATAAGGTGCAGGAAGGGAGTATTTGTCACAAGAAAAGGTGATCAAGAACAAAAGGACATGCCTTGAAGTTGGAGGGGGTAGAATAAGGAGAGCTGCAAGGAAGTACTTCTTTACAGAAAGAGTGGTGGATTCCTGCAGCAGCCTTCCAGTAGAGGTGGTGGGGAAAACAGTGGTGGGGTTCAAGAATGTATGGGATAAGCACAAGGGAATCATAGTGGAAAGGAAGGGGAGGAAGAAAGAGCTGTGGATTGGGCATGGTCTGCTGCAATAGTGTAGGTAGGGAGAAATGGGCAGATTGGATGGGCCAAGCAGTCCTCATCTGACACCAAATTCTGTGTTTCTATGTTTCTATGAAAGAATGAGTCACATAGTTAATAATACTTAAGATACTTCTGAAAGTATATAGAAAACATACTTTGATTAGACTCTAAATAAATTCCACATAGCTTTCTTTATAGAATGAAATTACTATTTAAAACAAATTTTATCCTCTATATTGGTTAATGAATATTAGAGATTAGATGTGTACACACTGTTTAAAATATTATATTTGTGTAACACTTGCTATTCATTAATGTACTTATGGAATACTTAATGCTCTATACATAACCTATAACCTCCATTACTGAATAGCATCAGGAAAAAACTGAACTGTTACATTTTCATACATATACAGTAACCAGATTTATAAAGAAACTAGCTTGAAATTCAGTAGTATTGTGGAGCTTTGGGTAACATAGAAACATAGAAGTTGATGGCAGAAGGAGATTGTTAGGGCCATCTAGTCTGCCCATTTGTTTTAGGCCTATTTTGACACTTTAGCTGCCCTTTGTAGTCAGGGCTCCCTTGTACCTATCCCATGTATTCTTGAAACCCCTATAGTTTTGACCCCCACAACTTCTTGGCACAGGCTGTTCCAGGCGTCCACTATTCTTCCTGTGAAGAAAACCTTCCTGGTGTTGGTAGAGAACCTCCCTCCTTGCAACCTGAGGTCATGTCCCCTGGTCCTTCATGAAGTGAAAAAGTTCCTGTGCTTGTACCTTGTTTATGCCTTTTATGTACTTGAATGTTTCAATCATGTTCCCTCTCTCTCTTCTCTGCTCTAGGAGTACATATTCAGTTCCCTAAGTCTTTTCTCGTAGGACATGTACTGCAGACCCTGAATCATTTTTGTTGCCTTTGTCTGTACTGTTTCCAACCAGTCAATGTCCTTGCTGAGGTGAGGCCTCCAGAATTGGACTTCGTATTCCAGGTGAGGCTTGACCAGCGATCTATACAGTGATAGTACCACCTCTCTCCTCCTGCTCATGATTCCCCTCCCAATGTAGCCCAGTATTCTGTTGGCCTTCAGCGTTGCCTTCTCACACTGCTTACTAAACTTCAAGTTATCTAAGATTATGATTCCCAGATCTCGTTCCTGGTTTGAGTCTGCCAGTCTTTTGCCTCCTAGATATTACTCCTTTCTTTGATTTTTCTTTCCTATGTGCATGACCTTACACTTTTTGACATTAAAATCTCAGCCACCACACTCCAGACTATTCATCTAGTTTCTTGAGGTCAGCTTCCATCTTGCTTACTCCTTCTGAGGTGTCCACCCTGTTATATGTCTTGGTGTCATCTGTGAACAGACACAAATTCCCTGCCAGTACGACAGCGATGTCTGCTATAAAAACATTGAATGATGGGTAATTGGGATCTGTGACCCTCCCTGGGATTTTGTTTTACTCATGACCTCAGACCCACTTTAAATGAGAATGTTTTTCAGGTCCAAATAAGAGGAAACACCACACACACACACTTCACCTCTTAACAGGTAAAATATCTCCTAAATGCTTGTTGGTAAAAAGGCTATTACTCATGATAAGGTACCAAAAGATGATGAGCAGTAACACCTCCTAAACAGCACAGCAAACAACCAACATTCTGCATCCGCACTGATGCCCATTTCAAGAGTCCTGCCCACTCCAACTAACAGTCCTATTAAACAGAACAGGATGAACTGGTTAATTAAAATATATGTACTAAAGAGACAAAGGTGTGAGGTAATTAAAAACTAAGATGACGTGCTAAGTGGGCAATCTTTTAGCTGTTAACGTGGGAAGTGTGTGTGGTGTTTTCTCTCATTTGATTGTCTATTTCACACTGGCACAATAATCCCAAGGTGACGTTTGTTTCCTTCTACACGACTTTGATCTCCCCACTTCCCCCCCATCCTCTTTTCAGATATCTGTGCCAAATGGTGAAGCATTTGAAGGTTGGGCCAGCACCATATTTTCTTTAGATCCACAGAAAATAACTAAGGTAAAAACAGGCTTTAACAAAATGTATGTTTAACTGACAGTAAGGTGATTCAATAAGAGAGCCTGGTTGCTCCTTTACTGAATCAAAAATGAAGCTGCCATTTTTTTTTTCATGGCCAGCATAAACTGCTGTTTTACATTTCTCACAATTCACTATATTGGCTGTTACATAAGGGGTGCATCATGTTTTAATCCAAATCACAACGCTTGTACAATAGTTAATTTTTTTTGTGACATAAATAAATAAATTTTTAGTGATTTTGTAACATTTGGCAATGAGTTTTGTCATCTGACTAAAGTCCATGTGACAATTAACCTAAATGCTACAGGGTTTTGACTCCCATTGTAAACATTTCATGTACTCCTTCTACATGCTGAATTTGCCCTGTCACAGGGTTGAGATAAGACCCTGTCCCGTTTGTTACGCAGGTACCTGGTTACCTGGAAGATCTTCTGTGCCCCTACTGCCCATCCACCCACTTTGCTCCACTGACAAGGGATTGCTAGAGATTCCCTGAGTCAGGCTAAAGACATCTGGGGCCCATACATTTGCTTTTGTGGCTCCAACCCCATGGAATTCTTTACCTCATCAGATTAGAGTGTGCCAGACCATTGACCAGTTCAAAACTAAGCTGAAAATATTCTTATTTAGCCAGATATTTTTAAATATATCTTAAATAATGATTATAAGTTAATAGGACTGGGTTTTATTGTATATTTTATCAGAACTGATATGCTTTATGATTTTAATTGATGTATTGTATGTACAGCGCTTTGAATCTTTTGAGAATTGCGCTTTGGAAATAAACTCTGATTGATTCATTCATTGGTTGATTGATTGATTATGCAGAGAGAGTTAAAACCAATGATAATTTTTCTCCTTTCCTATTCTGCCACATGCTTGTCTCTTGCCTGTCTGATTGCACACTCAAATTTTACTTGTGGTACCTAGGAATTAGCGACTCCAATAGTCCCACAGTTTCCCCATTATAATCTCTCTCTCTCTCTCTCTCTCTTTCTCTCTCTGTCTCTCTCCCCCCCCTTGGTTCTCTGTGGTTAAAGGATATATATGAAACTTTATGTGAAACTAGGATCCCTTGGTTTTCCAACCATTGCATATGATTATCTTGTTGAAATGGATGTAGAAACGCTCTTTGGGCTTATTAGAAAAGATATTAGTCTGAAACTCAGGGGGTTAACCTATTTTGACCTCCACAAGCTTGTTTGCAAAATTGTCAGCAAGAGACCAGCTTGGGACAAATTGTTCTATTTTGTTGCACCTGTTAAATGTATTCTTCAGGCTGACCTCAGGAAGGTAATTTTTAGGAACAGGATGCAGAGTAATACTGCCAGGGAAATACATGCTTCCTCATCTATGTCTGTACCACAGACCCTAGTTTTCTTTCTTTCAGCATAGTTTGCTCCTGCATTACAAATTTTGATCGGCTTATGTCGCACATTTTTTCTCTAGCTATGTTATATTGTGTATTCCAATACATCCTCAGAGTACACTCTTACAGTTGTAAATTAGCTTCACACAAATCCTTAAGGTAAGAAAACAACAAATCGATGAGCTGATCTAAATATTCTAAGAATGGGAGATCACTCCAACAACTGAACAAGTGGTCTCCAAGCATGTATTAATATATTATTGATAGATGACAATATATTAAAAATATAAAATTTCCAGGGCAACAGTGTGAGACACTTTTTATAGTACAGTTTCTCACATCCTGTAGATGATCAAGAGTGCTTCCTCTATCTTAAATATCATTTGCATTGCTTACTTTAATGTACTTTGTGCTACATGATTTAACCACTGTGTTTTATTTTTGTGTTTTAATCCCTGTGCTTCACCTGCAAACGGGCCTCATCTCAGAGCACCTTTCCCAGTTACTGTGTTTTAAATAACTAAATAAATAAACTATGCACTTTAATAACCCCCTATCAAATTTTATTTCAGTATCCAGGGCCATAAAAGCAATGTTTATTGTTCTGATGTATTACTTTCTGTTTTGCGATCACCCATATTCATATGTTGCATAGCTGTTCTAATTCCCTGGTTATACGAAGAAAGTGTGATAGCATATATTCTTGGGAATGCTATAGAGATTTGGATATGGAGAAAGAAAATGGTTGCCCAGATATTCAGAAGGGTTGTGCATGGCGCAACACTGTTGCATCATGCACAGCCCACTGATGCATCCTGGTGCGATATTCATATGGGGATTGAGCCTGGCACAAATCCTGATTCGCTGGAGCGCATCAGTAATGTATGCAGCACAGGTGGGGGGGCATGCCCATGCATACTCCGTACATCCCGATATTCAGCCCGGGATATGCTGAGCCCATGCATGAGCAACCCCTACTTGTGCTGCACACAGGTGATCCAAAAAAAAAAGGAGCAACAGCTGGCCACCGACAGGTGAGCTGACATATTGCAGGGTGCAACACAGCAGCTGCCACCTGTGGGTGGCCACTCGAGCTCCGGCTGTACCTTCTGGTGGTGCCCCACCACCCGTGCCCGATCGCGGGCATATGTAGAATATATTAAATGTCCAATATCCCTTGTGGTCCAGTGAACTGCTCGCAGTCCGATCGCGGGCATCAGTAGAAAATAATGCCGCTCCAAAACAACCCTGGTGGACTAGCAGTACCCTCCCCACCCACCACCCACTGGGCCCCACCTCCCGCTCCCCTGGTCAGCGGCGGGCGGCAGCCTCCCACCGGCTTGCTGCCCCGCCTGCTGACTGACACTACATGTAGTAGGACTGTCGCCCATTGATCCACAGCATGGGCCAATGGGCATGCAGCCCATACCATACTACACAGTCCAGATATGTGAATGGATCCATTCATATCTGGACTATCTAACAATGCGCTTTGCATCTTATGTCACACTATAGACCAATGAGCATACAGCTACAGTACAGTGTCAGTCGGGAGTGGTAGGATAGGCAAGTGAGTGGGGCTGCCACCCGCCGCTGACTGGGGAGAGGGCGGTGGGGCTCAGTGGCGGGTGTGGGGGTAACGTTAGTCCACCAGGGTTATTTTGGGGTGGCATTATTTTCTACTGATGCCTGCAATTGGGCTGTGAGCGGTCCACTGGACCACCAGGGATATTGGACGTTTAATATATTCTACATATGCCTGCGATCTGCCTGCAAGTGGTCCACTGGACCACCAGGGATATCAAATAATTATTATGTTCTACATATGCCTGCAATCGGGCAATGGGGCACTTTTCCGCAATGTGCAGGGGGCGCGGTCCCCGGCGGCTGCAGCCTGGCAGGGCGCCAGGTGCAAGTCGCCGGGGATCAGTGCACCTGCATTCAAATGGGTCCATAATGACATGCAAATGGCCCATTTGTGCCTTGCATGCATTATGGCCCCATTTGCATGTGCACTTTTGAATATAGCTGTTGTTGCTCCTAGCGCAACGGAACTTGCGCTAGCGCATCTCCCTGCTCCACTCTGGCCACTTGCACTGGTGCAGTGCCACTACACCATGTGCACTGCTGGTGGCCAGGGTGTGATAGTCAGTGATGCTGTGCCATGGTGCAGCTCTGTTGAATATCACCCTGTCAACGCCCCTGCACAGCCAAGTTGCGCTGCACCCAGTCTTGTGCCACAGCCTGCCACAGACTGAATATCCGGGCCTGTGTCTATAACTGCAGTGCAAATGTGATAACCTTCTCTGAATTCTAAGTGTTTCACAACCTCCTCCAGTGAGTGGTGCCAGAAGCCCAATCAGAGTTGATTGCTGTCACAGAAACATGGGCAAAACAGAACCAGGATTTGGACCTCACTATCTGAGGATAAGCCCCACTCAGAGGGGACAGGGGTATGAGTATGAGCATGTGGAGAGGTGGCACTTTACATTAGGGATAGCAATAAGGCAATGGAGGTCAGGGAAGGAAGAGAAGGGGAAGGGGGACTTAAACAGTGTGGGTGCACTGTAGTTGGTTATTAAAAAAGAGAAGAACCTCAGAATAGGAGTGGCCTACAGGCTACCAAACCAGTCAAAAAAGGGGGGAAAGGAGCTAGGGTAGCAGATTTGAACCTCTACAACCTCAGGAGTGTGTTACTACTGAGAGTTTTTAATCTCCCAGATGTGGATTGGAAAACATCATCAACTACAGTGCCGCCCACCAGGATGAAGCATGCTAAAGAGCCACTGACGCCTTGAGAAGAACTTTGAAGACCTAGGGCCTGATCCACAAAGAGGTGCAAATGACACAAGCCCCAGGTACACCGAAAAATGGTACATGTGACTTGTGGCATTCACCCAGTCGATGACTGACATTCTTCATCCCATGTGCCAATTGTCACAAGTTAGACCAGCTTTTCTGGTCTAGCTTGCTGCAGTCTTGGGTGCCATTTTTATGGGGCTTACACCAAATATTTTGTGCAAGCTGCTGTAAATTGAGTAAACTGTCATAAATGTGCCCAGTCTTCTTGAATTGGGAGAAGTGTGTGGCAAAGTTTTTAGCACTGCTGTGCTATCAAATGGGTTTGATGCAGGGCTTGAAGCAAGTCCTGCGTCCCCCTTTGTGACTCCGTCACATCACATAAAGCACCTTATAGTTCTCATTAGCACTGTATTTCTGATCCCCATTATTCATTACTATGGTCATGTACATGAAAACAGGATAGTTGTTCGTTGAGGGTTTATTTGCTCCTATTGCTTCTTCCCAACCTGATTTCAAAATACTCTGCTTGTGACATCACAGTTATTCCTATAGCAACAGACAGTGATGTGACAACAGAGCATTATAATTTCAAGAATGGAGTAAGCTTTAGAGGCAGATGAACTCTAAGGGATAAAGACTTTCTTTTATGTAGGAATTTCTTCAGTAATAAATGACGAGGAGGAGAAATCTACATTCTATATGAGATACCAGCTATAGTGTGTCTAAATATCATGTTTTCCAAAGTTTTCCCAAAAGGTGTCAGTTGCTTTTGAATGTGTCCATATCATGCAGTATAAAACTGCCTCACTGAGTGTTGCTGAGAAATGCAGAATCAGGTGGATTCCAAGAAATTTCTAGCAGTTGGCTCCTATGCACTTAAAGCAATAGGACATGGCGGGGTGTGCACTAGATACTTCTAGCACATGGCCAGAGGCATAGTAAGGCACCAGGCTGTAGGCCAAATGCCTTCAGCTCCTGGCTGTGCACTAGAAGTATCTAGCATACATCCCTGAAGTATCATATTTCTCTTATGAAATGGGCACCTTGGCTGTTCATGTAGGTGAAAATTTAAATTTAAAGGATTAAGTACAAAAAAGCTAGATCTTTGTCTTAATTTGAAATAAAATTATTCCTCTGCTTGCATCACTGTAATGTATTTTTTTGGATTAAGGCCTTTTGTCTTACTGAGTTGTCCATGATTGCAGGTTTCCTGTACTGGTTGTCTTGCCACTACTGCATCTTCCCCTTCCCCAACACACACTTTTGTTTTTGTCACATTTTTAAAATTTGGTGTTTGGAGATGGCAGTAAATATGCCTTTTTTGTTAATTCTGTTGTAGTCTTGTTGTGGGCAGTGTGCGTGATGAGATGCTGCTGATGTCTGCAACACCCGGAGAGGAGATGCACAACTACAGTAGAACTCATGGCACAGCAGTTAATGTAGGATTCCGAGAGAGAGAGAGAGAGTCCAATCCTGCAAAGAAATGAATACAGGTTAGTGATTGCTCTGAAACAGTGAGCAGGAGGGAGCCAGGGTGTGGCTGGCTGGTTGGATGAGGAGACATCAAGTGAGCAAGTGGGTGGGTAGAGGACATACCACACCAGAAAAACAGAATGAAATTAAATCATATAAATACATCATTTTCAAACATGTAATGCATTATGTTGTTTTTGAACAGGAAATGGCACCGTAAGGCACCATTTCTGTTCATTTTTGTGGCCCATGTGAAGGGGATTAAAGCAACAAAATGGAGGTAGTTACATTCTAAACGTTTTATAATATTACAAATGGTCATTGATATGTTTTTGATTTGTTTTTTGGTACTGGGTCCAGGCTGCTAACACTTTATTTTAGCCATGCACTAAACAATTTCAGTATGTCTCTTTGCAGAAGACACAAAGATCTGCAAAAGAGTTGATGCACAAGGTGGGGTGGAAAGGATGACAAGGGACTTGGCAAGGTTAGAGGAATGGTCAAATGTATGACAGCTTAGATTCGATGCTAAGAAGAGTACACAATGGGGAGTGAGATACAAACAACAACAAAAATGGAAAGGGACCGGGGGTAGTCATATCAGATGACTTAAAGGTGGGCAAGCAATGTGAGAGGACAGTAAGGAGGGCTGGGGGGATACTGGGATGCATAGGGAGAGGCGTCACCAGTAGAAAACAGGAAGTTGTTATCCCTCTGTACAGACAGCTGGTGAGACCCCATCTGGAGTATTGTGTGCAGTTCTGGAGACCCAATCTCTGCAAGGACATAGACAGGATGGAAGCTGTCCAGAGGAGGGCAACTAAAATGGTGCAGGGTCTGCACTGCAAGACATATGAAGAGAGACTAAAGGAGCTTAATATGTATAGCCTTGAGGAAAGGAGGGAGATGGGGGACATGATAGAAGTTTTCAAGTACCTTAAGGGAATAAACAAAGTCCAAGAGGGTAGCATCTTTCAAAAAAGAGGTGTGCAAGAACAAGGGGCACAATTTGAAGATAGAGGAGGGGTGGCTCAGAGGTAATATAAGGCAGTATTTTTTCACAGAGAGGGTTGTGGATGCATGGAACGACCTTCCGGAGGAGGTTGTGGAGTCAAAAACAATGGTTGAATTCAAGCATGCATGGGACAGTCATAAATCAATTCTATAGGGTGGGGGTAGAAAGAAGTAGGCTGCGGGTTAGCTAGGATCTGCAGCTTATCCATTAGGTAGGGAAATGGGCAGACTGGGTAGGCCAAGCAGTCTTTATCTGCCGTCAGATTCTATGTTTCTATGTTTCTATGGCTAGCGACCAATCAGATGGCCCAAAATCTTAAGCCCATTTCATAAACAGACAATAACAGGAATTTAGAGAAAACTTTTACCTGCCTATACAGTATGAGTCATGGCCATGTAGCTTACATCAATAAACAAGCTTTTATGGTTGAGCTTACCCCCCCCCCCACATACACACATTACAACAACGTTTACAACAAATTCTGTATTTTATAGAGCCAGACCTTCCCACCAGCACAACTACTACATAGAATCTGATGGCAGAGAAGGACTGCTTGACCCATCTAGTCTGCCCATTTCCCTACCTAACGGATAAGCTGCAGATCCTAGTTAACCAACAGCCTACTTCTTCCTACCCCCCCCACTAGAATTGCCTTATTTCTGTCTCATGCATTCTTGAATTCCCTCACTGTTCTTGCCTCTACATCCTCCTCAGGATTGCTGTTCCATGCATCTATAACCCTCTCTGTGAAGAAATACTTCCTCACATTACCTCTGAGCCGTCCCCCCTCTATCTTCAAATTGTGCCCCCTTGTTCTTGCACATTTCTTTTCCTGAAAGATGCTACCCTCTTGGACTTTGTTGATTCCCTTGAGGTATTTGAAAGTTTCTATCATGTCGCCCCTCTCCTTCCTTTCCTCGAGGCTATACATCTTAAACTCCTTTAATCTTTCTTCATATGTCTTCTGGTCCAGACCCTGCACCATTTTGGTTGCCCTCCTCTGGACAGCCTCCACCCTGTCTATGTCTTTGTGGAGATGGGGGTCTCCAGAACTGTACACAGTACTCCAGATGTGGTCTTACCAACTGTCTATACAGAGGGCCAACAACTTTCTGTTTTCTACTGGTGATGCCTCTCCCTATGCATCCCAGTATCCCCCCAGGCCTTCTTACTGCCTTCTCACATTGCTGTCCCACCTTTAGGTCTTCTGATATGACTAGCCCGGGTCCCTTTCCATTTTTGTTGTTGTCAGTATCTCAACCCCCATTGTGTACTCTTCCCCTGGGTGTCCTCATGAGGGCTGAATAAACATGTAATCAGTACAGTTATGTGATTTAGTTACAATTTTTTTTTTGTTAAGCTGAGAGCAAACAGACCACATGTCAACCCTTGGCATTGCCACAGTGACGGCTGGGCTGTGATATGCTGTGTTTCCTCACAGTGCCTACCTGCACTGAACTTCTAAAAAGATTCTGTTTCTCACATCCTTTCCATATTTTTTACTCTTCTTCTGTTGTTGCCATTCTGTCTCACTTAGTCTTTTTAATTTTTATTATTCTATAGCAGATCTGATGCACATCCCAGACTCCAGCTGCCACACCTTCTCTGTTTGTTTCTCTGCCCCTTTCCTGACTCTGTCCCCCATCCCCATTTGGAAGACCCACGATGTTTAAAAAAAAATCCTGTAAATGATCTGGTCCCTGAGTAAAACAAATAAGTTTGCACACTGACTCTCAGATGCGCTCTCTCTCTCTCTGATGTTCTCTCTCTCTCTCTCTCTCTCTCTCTCACTCCCTCTTTCAAATTCATTCTGTACATCTAAGTCTTACTGTTAAGACCAACCACTTCACAGTAAAAAAAAACAAAACAAAAAAACACTAGGTTTGCTGGCATGAATAAGGCAGGTGGAAAAAATCCACCACTTGAATGAGACTTAATTTATCAACTCTCAGTCAAGCAGCATGGCTGATTTACATGTTCTCCATACAGCAAGTTTTTCTGGCATAGTATGCTAGTATGTGAATAGAAGGCTGCTACAGAGTGTCAGTGTTGTTAATAAGAAAGGGAATCGAGATGTTGTCTCTCACTTGTATTATCCAAATTAAATATAATAAAAAGCTGTCTCCTGGACCCTGAGTTGCTGAGCCCACCCTTAACAAAAAAAAAAAGTAAACAAAGAAACACCAATTAATTAATTGGACTATTACAGCTAAAGAACCACTAGCAGCAACCTTGGAAAAAACATAACCTACAGTAGTCAGCAGGCTGTTGCACAGTTGGCTATTAAGGTTGTCATGGCAATGGACAGAGACTATATAAACCACATGTTTTGCCAACTAGGTGATGCTCTGAGGAAGGCAGGGTTCTGCCAAAACATCAGCCATCACGTGACAGGTGCATGCATTCACATCAGTTCTCCTGTGTATTAGTCAGTCAGCCCCATAGCAACAGGGCTTCGATGAATGAGAACGGAAAACTAACTAAACCCAATTTCCACATCTGAAAACAGAAGACAGGAAGTTTTAAATACATGACCTCATATTTATTTATTTATTTATTGAAATTGTTTCACCAGGAAAAGCAAACTGAGCAAGAACTGCTCGCCTCCCGGTGCAACCTGGGTGGAGGAGTACAGTGGGGAAGAGGACAAGGGTAGTCCAGGTCCTGACATATATGCATACAATTACAGTACAGTTGAAAACATGTGACAGAAATAGTTGGGCGTAGATGACAATTTACCCTTACTTATAGTATAGTAGCAATTACATGGGGAAGTTATGCTTTATACCTTGAAAACATATAATTAGATAATACAGCTGCATATGTTTGACAGGAATAGTTGAGTGTGAATTAATACATATACCCTAATAGTCAAGAGTAACAATTACAATGAGAAAATCCTGCTAAGGTATTGGGTTGTGGTATATAATGAGATAAGGGTAAGTACAAGCCAGCTAGCTCAAAAGTTGGGATCAAGTGCAGTAGTTGGATGTGGTTAGCGAAGTAGCACCATTTGGCCTACTGGGAGAAGAAATATAGGAGTGTCTGAGGTAGAAAGATTGGAGAGTTAGCTGCAGGAGCAGTTTACTGAGCAGTGGTTGGCAAGAGCATAAGATAGTGAGTGGATAGAGGAAGAGTGGCAAATTTCAGAGGGGAAAGAGTTCCAGAGTTGAGGGAAGTTTACAGGGGCACTAGTAATTTAACTTGTTATAACAAGTTAAACAAAACACAATCAAACCATTACTTGCATTTTTTTTCCTGTTTTTTCCTTCTAATTACTCTGACTAGGTTATAAACCCAGCAACTTATCTGGAATGGATATCATTAACTGCAGGTACTGTGGAACAATTTTCAGAAGGACAGTCTTACAGGATTTAGGACACTGTCCTACATGCTGGGCCTTTGGAGATCTTAGGGCTCGGCTCCGGGCAGCATGGGCAGAGATTGCACACCTCAAATTTCATATTCAAGAGGAAAGACATTATAAGAACCACCGCCATTTCCCCATTATCCAACAAGAAAAACCTGGGCCGCAGGGGTAGTTGGTCCAGGAGGGTTGGCAGGTGCTTAGGAGGGACAAATCAGGTGCCCCATCACTCTCTGCTCTCCAACATATTACCTCCAAAACCACATAAACACTACAAACAGGTATCTGCCTCTATCTCTGAAATCAAACAAAGAGGCAGAAGACACTGCAGAGCAGGACACTGCAGCACAGGAGCTAGCACAACAAAACTCACCCAAATCAGGAACCAAAACAAAAAAAGCAAAAAGGAAATCCAAAAAACTTCTGATCATAGAAGACTCTATGATTCGAGGAGTTGATTCCCATCTCCAGCCAGGGGTAATGGTCAGATGTCTCCCAGGTACATCAGCATGGAGAGATAATGACTGCATTGCTAAAATTGTTCACAAAGCAGGAGAAAACATTGATGTCCTAGTACACATAGGGACTAATGATCTCGCCAGCCGGTCAGTTGTGGAGACCAAGGAACACCTGACCAGACTGGGTGACAAACTATCATCTATTTCATCCGGCATCTCCTTCTCTGAGATCCTGCCAGTCTGGGAGAGGGGGCAGATGGACTGAAGGTCAGAGAAGGGAGATGGGGAGCTAAACACATGGCTCAGGGCTGGTGCCAGGAAAAGGACAGATATGTAGGAACTGGCAACAGTTCTGGGAGCGAAGTTCTTTAAATTTGATGGACTGCATCTGACTAAGGAAGGAGTCAGTGCATTGGGGCAGAAGTTTGACGTCTTTGCAGAATATTTAAACTAGCAAATGGGGAGAGGGGTGCAGCACCCCATACGTCGAATGAGAAGAACACCCCTCCCCCCTCAGCTAGTGGTCAAACAGGGATTCAGCATGTTTGCAGTTCATTTGCATCACCAGGTAAGAAAAAAAGGTTTGTCTCCCCATACGGCGCACAGGGGTAATGCCAAACCTCACCCAACAACTTACACACCAAAATCTGGCCAATGGAAAATCATGTACACAAATGCTCACAGCCTGGGAAATAAGATCCCAGACCTGCAGGCAATAATGTCAGAGGCTAAACTGGACATAGTAGCAATTAGTGAGACATGGATTACCAGTAACCACACTTGGGAGACTTCAGTACCTGGCTATGTATTGTTCAGAAGAGACCAAGGTGCAAAAAGGGGGGAGGAGTGGCCCTGTATGTCAATGAAAATATCAAAGCTACAGAAATTCAGAATACACATAAGGAGCCAGAAGAACTGTGGGTCACCCTGGAAACAGGAAATGGGACAGCCATAAGAACTGGGGTTGTCTACAGGTCCCAGACCAGGCGGAGGACATAGACACATTACTGTTAGAAGATATACAAAACATGACAGCTAAAGGGGAGGTTCTGATAATGGGAGACTTCAACATGCCGGATACAGATTGGTCAATACCAGCAGGATCATCTGCCAGAACTAGACACATAGTGGATTCCCTGCAGGGGGAGGGCCTCAAACAACTGGTACAGCAACCCACAAGAGACAGGGCTATCCTAGATCTAGTACTGACTAACAAGGAAGGGATCACAGATCTCCAGGTAGAAGGTCACCTGGGGGCCAGTGACCATCACATGGTATGGTTCAATTTGGCTACTACATCTAAATCATCCCGTTCCAAGGCAAAAATATGGGACTTCAGAGGAGCGGACTTTGATAAGATGGCCAACAGAGTTAAGCTAGCCCTGGCAAAAAGAAACACAGGTGAGGGGCTACAAGCTAAGTGGGCAAGCATTAAGGATGCAATACTTGAAGCAACATCCCATTGTGTTAGACAGAAAAGGAAGTGCAAAAGAAGAAGGAAACCACTTTGGTTCTCAAATACAGTAGCAGAAAAGGTCAAGCCAAAAGGCTGGCCTTCAGGAAATATAAGGGAACACAGCAGGATGAAGATAGGGAGCATACCAAACTTCCTAAGGAAGCAGGGAAGGCAGTAAGGCAAGGCAAAGTCCCAAACTGAGGACACTAGCACGAACAGTAAAAGAAGGTGACAAGACTTTCTATAGATACATTAGTGAAAGGAGAAAGTCCAGAGGGGTATTGCTAAGCTTAATGGAGAAAAGGGAGCAGTGAGGAGGAGGACCCTGTAAAGGCATCTATCTCAAATAGATACTTTTGCTCAGTATTTACTGAAGAGAAGGTAGGGCAGGGCCCACAGCTCAGCATCGTGGACACAGGGGAGGAGGTGAGCACTACTCCCTTCACAAAAGAAAGGATCCTACAAGAGCTTGCTAAGCTCAGGGTGGATAAGGCAATGGGACCTGATGGCATACATCCCAGAGTACTTAAGGAGCTAAAGGTGGAACTAGCAGAGCCATTAGCAAAACTGTCTAGTGAGTCTCTGAGCACAGGAGAGGTCCCAGAAGACTGGAGAAGGGCTCATGTGATCCCGCTCCACAAGAGTGGTAGCAGGGAGGAACGGGGAACTACAGACCTGTCAGTCTTACCTCAGTAGTGGGCAAGATTATGGAGGCACTCCTTAAGGAAAGGATGGTGCAACACCTGGAATCCATAGGGGCACAGGATCCAAGACAGCATGGGTTTACAAAAGGAAGGTCCTGCCAAACTAATCTCATAGATTTCTTTGAATGGGTAACCAGAGTGGTGGACCAAGGGGGAGCAGTTGATGTCACCTACCTTGACTTCAGCAAAGCCTTTGACACTGTTCCACATAGAAGATTAATAAATAAGCTGGGTAGGCTCGGGGTGGATCAGAAGTTGGTCAACTGGGTGGCAAACTGGTTGACAGGCAGAAAACAGAGAGTGGTGGTAAATGGTATACAGTCAGAAGAGATGCAAGTCACAAGCGGGGTACCTCAGGGATCAGTCCTGGGGCCAGTCCTCTTCAACATCTTCATTAGTGACCTTGCAGATGGGCTAGAGGGTAAGGTTTGTCTGTTTGCAGATGACACCAAGATCTGCAACAGAGTAGATGATCCAGATGGGGTGGGCAGAATGAGAAGAGATCTGGATAAACTAGCAAAATGGTCAGAAGAGTGGCAACTGGGATTTAATGCAAAGAAGTGCAAAATCATGCACATAGGGAAGACAAACCCTGAAGCCACCTATAGGCTAGGAGGGAGTTGCTAGCAGTCACAAAGGAAGAAAAGACTTGGGCATCATCATCACTGATGACCTGAAATCATCAAGCAGACCTCTAAAGCAGTAGGTAAGGCTAGGGGTGTTAGGTGTATTAGTAGGGTATCACAAGTCGTGAAGAGGGAGGTAATCCTCTTTACAAGACACTATGTTAGGCCCCATCTGGAGTACTGCATGCAGTATTGGAGGCCACACCTTCACAAGGACATTAACCAAATTGAGGCAGTCCAGAGAAGGGCAACCAGAATGGTGCAGGGACTGCATCAGAAGACATATGAGGACAGATTAACAGAGCTCAATATGTATACCCTTGAGCAAAGGAGGAGAGAGGTGATATGATCGAGGCATTCAAACACCTTAAGGGCATTAACAAGGTGAAAGAGTCTAACATGTTTAAATATAAGAAAATAGCAGGACAAGAGGACACAGCATGAGATTAGAGGGGCTGATTAAGGGGAATGTGAGGAAATTCTTTTTCACAGAAAGGGTAGTGGATGCATGGAATGGCTTACCACAAGAAGTGGTGGCTATGAATACAGTGCAGGGCTTCAAACAGGCATGGGATAGGCATAAGGGAGCAATACAAATGAGTATGAATAGATAGGCCACTGACAGAGCAAAGGCCGATGGCACATTTATAAGGTAGAAAAAGAAATGGGCAGACTGGATGGGCCTTGTGGTCCTTATCTGCTGTCAACTTCTGTGTTTCTATGTTTCTATGAAGTGGTGAGAGAAGGCAGCCTGGCCAGCTTGGGTCTGATGTCTGGGGACTAACAGGAGCCTGGAGTCTAGGGACCTCAGAGCATAGGTGAGTGCCAGAGGGGGGCAATAGTACAGAGGTCAGATATACTGGGAGAGTACCAAACCAGTTCTTCGAGATAAACTTTGCACAGTGTATTAGGTGGTGGTTCTCAAGAGAGGGGAGAGCAAGGGAGTGGTATAGCTCGCAGCGGTGGGTGCGAAGAGGAGCGTCAAAAGTGAACCGGCAGAATGCATTAAAAAGGGTATCTAGTTTGGATAAAACTGACTTGTGGGTGGCACTGTAAACAGTATCACAATAATCGAAGGAGGGAAGCATCATCTTCTGGATAAGCTCATGACAGACCGGATTGAGGAGGCCACAATGGTTCCAACAAAAAGCTCTGAGCTTGGGGCAGAGTTTTGTTAGTATAGAGTCAGCATGGACTGTAAAGGTGAGGTGGCGGTCAAGCCAAACTCCAAAATTCTGGAAGAAGGTGACGTCCTCCAGCTCTGACCCATCAAAGGAGTTGGAAAGTGGGAGGGAAGGGAGCCTGGCTAGTTGTTGGAATGTACCAAAAGTCATAGTTATAGTTTTTTTAGCATTTAGAGAGAGCTGGTGAGAGTTGAACCAGAGCTGGACTTTGTTAAAATCCACCTGAGGGTAGAGGCAACTGAGGCTGGGGAGGAGTCAGAAGAAAATAGGACAGTATCATCAGCATACATGTGGATCACAGAGGCAGAACAAGTTTGGGGCAGCTTGTTTAGAAAAATAGAGAATAGGATAGGCCCAAGCACTGAACCTTGGGGGACACCGGTGGACATGGGGAAAGGAGGGGATATGGCATCCGCAATACTGACAGATTGAGTGTGGTCTGTAAGATAGGCACTGAACCAGGCAGTAGCAGATGTGGAGAGGCCACAGTCAGACAGGCTAGATAGTAACAGAGTGTGGGAGACTGTATCGAAGGCCTTGGCTGATCAATGAAAATGGCAGAGATGATGAGACCTCTATCCATTCCAGATTGGATGGTGTCAGTGAGCCTTAGTAAAGAGGAGGCAGTGGAGTGATCTTTCCTGAGTCTGGACTGGTAGTGTGTGAAGAAATTTGAGTTGGTGAGATAGGAGGTTAGCTGGTTAAGCATTAAGAGTTCTTGCAGTTTTGCCAGAGCAGGGAGGAGGGAGATTAGCTGATAGTTTGAGGTGGAGGAGGAGGCGCCATCTTTGTGGAGAGGGATGACAATGGCGTGCTTCCAGGACAGAGGGACAGATGCAGTGGTGAAGGATAGATTTAGGAGGTAGGCAATAGGGATGGCTATGGCAGAGGCCAAGAGGAACAAAAGTTTGGGGTCTAGTACATCTGGGGAATTCCCATTTGAGGGGCTTAATGTTAGCAGAGCTTCATCTGGAGAGATTTCCCTGAAGGAGAAAATACCTGTATTTTGAGGTAGGTTTTGCCCTGCAGGTGGTGGAGATGGTGACATGGGGGTTATGGAGGAAAGGAGTGAGGAAGCACAGGTGGAGAAATATAAGTTAAACTCAGCAGCGACTGAGATAGGATCTAAGAGTGTGGAGTTGTTTACACTAAGGAGAGGCAAGGGCTTGGTCACTGGGGGGTGAAAAGACTCAAATATATGACTCAAAGGTATGTTATCTGATATTCTCAATAAATAAATAAAATAAAATAAAATGACTGGAGCTGTGCACCCTATTATGGGATTTAGGTGACTAAGCCATGAAGCACAGAATATTGAAACACAGACTACTTGGGTGACAGGTGCAACTTTCTTAATTCACTTATACTATTTGTAATGTACTGTATGGACGTTTGAAAAATCACACAGTAAAAAAATTTATTGAGATACATTTTGTTGTCCATTGTTTGAAGTGTGAATATAGAACTTGGTTACCTGTTTAACAGATATCTTCTTTGTTTAAGTTTTGTTCCCTGCTATGTGCACCTTATATTGCGAAACCCCAAAGGACAAATTTGGAGTGCAATTTTGAGCCCAAACACCTGTGGTTTTCAGTGTGCATTTACAAATCAACCACAGAAAACCTTTTCTATGTCTGCATATCAGAGCTATGCATGACATCTTGCTATTACACAGACAGAGAGAGAGGGGGGAACTCTGGAAGCACATCACTAGATTCCAACTGAAGCACAAAAGTTTGGAGTTGAAGCACAATCACTCTGCTACTACAGTGCTTTCCTTTGTGTTCTCCCCCTTCCCTCTGCTGCCACACTATTGTTTTGCTGCCTGTCACTTCCAGTTCACTTTTGGTTCCCTGTTGTGACTGAAAATAAAGAAAAAAAAAACAAGAGATCTATATGTGTGCCCCACTGTCCGATCACCAGCCCCCTGCTTATATAATAATTCCCTGGTGTCTAGTGGCACCCCCTACTGTCCAATTGCTGTAATGTTTCCCTGGTGTCTAGTGGCACCACCACCCTCCAATCTCCATTTCCTATAATGGCTTCCCTGGTGTCTAGTGGCACCCCTCACCACCCAATCCTTTTTCCCTTTGGGTTCACCATTACTGACGAAAATATGCAAAAAATATATAAAAAGAGAGAGCTGTGTCTGTTCCACTGTCTGATCACCAGCCCCCTGCTTAGGTAATGTTTACCTGGTGTCTAGTGGCACCCCCTCACTCTCCGATCCCTGTCCTCTATAATGTTTTCCCTGGTGTTTAGTGGCATCCTCCCACCCTCCAATCCCAATTCCCTATAATGTTTCCCTGGTGTCTAGTTAATGCCCCCCCCCCACCATCTGATTGCCATCCCCATATGGAACCTGTAATAATGAAAACTGTCCCTTGATGTTTTTTGCCATAAACTGGTAAATAGAAAAACAGTCCGTTGCCAGTCTGACCCCACCCACCCCAACCTCCAACTCAGCAGTCACCACTTCACACCCCAATACAACCCCCACACATCCTCACTCACATGAAACAGGTCACACAGTGAAGATCCACTCTATAATTGAAGACACATCCTGCTGCTTGAACCAACAACTGTAATCTGAGAAACTATGATAAGTGCAGTTCAATGTATTTCAAAGGGGTTTTGAACTCTGATGCATAACTTTGGCAGTTTTGCATATTTTCACCCAAAATATTCAACATGGCCTTTGTGGACCCCACCTTACAACCACTGGTGGTGGAATTATGCAAATCTGGCCTGAATTGTGTTTTTGCAGTCACTTTGTGAAATCACCTTTTGGGTGGGATTTGAACATTTTCACTGATTTTGCTAATCAGGTGGGGTCATTAGATGACTATGTTGAAAATTTTGGGTGAAAATATTTAAAAATGGCAAAGTTATGAGGGTATGTTGATATTTTGTAACACATGCTCATAACTTTGGTAATTTTCACTATTTTGACTCCAAACTTTCAACATAGCCATTTCTTCACATCACCTCATTAAAATGACAACTGTCATTTTTCAAATCCTGACCAAAATGTGTTTCCACACCTGTGGCAAGGAATAATATTGTTGCTGCACAATCATCTTTTGAGCATGTTTTGAACATTTCTTCCACCCTTGTTCATGAGCTGGGGTCATAAGAAGGCTATTTTGAACATTTTGGGTCAAAATATTTGAAAACGACAGAATTATAAATGTATGTTGAAATGTTACAACACATGCTTATAACTTAGGCAATTTTCACCATTTTGACTGCAAATTTTCACCATAGCCATTTCTTCACATCACCTCATGAACATGACAACGGTCATTTTTTAGATCCTGGCCAAAATGTGCTTTCACACCTGTGGCAAGGAAAGACATTGTCACTGCATGAAATCACCTCCACCCTTGTTGATGAGGTGGGGTCATAAGAAGGCTATGTTCAACATTTGGGGTCAAAATATTTAAAAATGGCAAACTTATAAGTGTATGTTGAAATTTTGCAATGCATACTCATAAGTTTGGTAATTTGCACTATTTTGATCACAAATTTGCAACAAAGCCATTTTCTACATCATCTTATGAACATGATAACTGTTGTTTTTCACATCCTGACCAAACTGTGTTTTTGCACCTGTGACATGGAATAATGTTGTTGCTGTGCAAAATCACATTTTCTGCAGGTTTTGAAAAATGTCTCCACCCTTTTTCATGAAGTGGGATCATATGAAGGCTATGTTGAAAATATGGGGTAACAATATTACAAAACAACAAAGTTGTGAGTGCACATTAAAATTTTCCAACACACCCTCAGAACGTTGATAATTTTACATGGACAATGTCCCTTTAAAGCAGCATAACATCCGTGATGGCTCTGATCAGAACTTGTATAGGGAAGCTGAAATTTGCACTCGGGCTCTTATAAACTAATGTTTTTTGTTCAATTGATTTACATGGGTTGCTTAATAGTACTTTAGCAAGAATGCAGTGGTTTTATGCAACAAACGTTTTACTTGTACAATATACAGAACTAAATATATGACATTACATTAAACCTCTCGATAGTATAAAAAAACTGAATGCTGCAGTGACTTCTGAGAGCAGACCAAAAAAAAAAAAGTAAAGCATCATGTTCATAAATCATTTGTGGTATGTTCTCCTCACACATCCTAACTTGAAAAGATTTAGCCTTGATATACACATTTACAAGCAAGAAGATCATTCTGTGATTTATACTGTAGGATGTTGCAGTCTCCAGACAGAGTTTATCTATGGGGCAAAAGTCACTGTGTGTTGAATGAGCACTTTGCAGCTGGTCACAGCAAAGGGAGTAACACAGGGTAAAATGCCATTGATAACAAATATGCATTATGACATCTATCATGTCCTTTGTGCATGATCTATACTAGCACCCCCCTCTCCCCAAGGAAACACATGCCCACAGTGTTTAATGCTCCTTGACCCAGCATAAAACTGAAGTAATTTATTGTAAAATACTGGCACATTGCCACCTTTGTTCAACATCACCATTACTGTATGTATGAACTCTCAGTCCATGAATGACATGCATTGAGTTTACTTGCGCAAAGTGATGTCATGCTGAAATAAGACAGCAGAAAAACTACTGTACAAAGTTGCATTGTAATTTTATGGCTTTAAAAAAGATTGCATTTTCATAAGGAACACTGTGGCCCATGCCTCCCCCTACAACTAATTTCACACAGACTAGGCAGACAAGAAATGTTGATCTGCCATTAAAATGGCTAGAAAAAAGTTAAAGAAAGAAAACTGCTGGACACCAGAACACTCCCTTTCTTGAAGAATGATTTAGAGGAGGATTACAACACATTAGCAAACTCAGTAATGTTGTTTGACATACGCAGCTGTACAGCTCTTTACAGTTTTGTGCAAAGTCTGGGAAGGAGCTGGCAAAACAAAATTAATTAGTCCTGAACATTGCTATTGCTGTATGTGTTGCCAGCCTGTGTAAATTGCAGCTACTTTTACTGTTCTGTCATATAACAAACATTTCTAGTAAAGTGCACTTCTATGAAAACCTGCACCTACTCTTACCCTAGGCTAATTATGAGAGAGCAAATAAAGCTTTCAAATAAACTTTTTTGAATTGTGTCATGACTAAATTGAACACTGCAAATAACAGAGCGAGATGGGTATCATGAGTGACACTTGACAGCACTGACACATATAGTGCTTCTTGGAAAAAAACTTAAGCCTTGTTCCCATGACTATTCAGATTTGGAAAAAAAGAGCTGGTCACTGGAATGGTTTTAATGTTAAAAGTATTTCTTACACTTGTTAAGTTGTAATTGTTCTGTATCTGTTATTTTTCTATTACTGATTACTGTCACAATTAGAGATCCCTGTATCTTTCTGTGTACATCAGTCATTTCTTCAGACAACAGTCGCATGTTTCTTTTCCCTTCGTATGTTATGAACTGATCTTGTTATCAGTTAAATTTGCTACAAATGAAAAGGGTGCACAAACTGTCTTAATGGCCACTTATTTTTATTAAATAAAACAGGTGCTTAGGATGCTGAACACCCCTATGTAGCACCTCCTTGCAGAGGCTTCCTCAGAGAAGTGCCAGATTTTACTCTTTTTGGTTACCAATTAAATTTGACAACTAAAATAAATGTGGGTTATAGAGACACAAGTATAGAGCAACACAAGAAATTAGAGAGAACACGTTTCTCTCCCTGCCAAAAAATGACCTGTTTAGAATGGTGGAAAAGCAATGTCATGTTGCTTAGTAATGTTTCTTTACACAATTGCCACATTTAGCCTGTCTAACAGATGTGTGTTCTAAGTATTCTGTTTGCTAAATGGTCAGGTGTGGGTATATTCTGGACTGGTTTTTCCAGCTGTGCACATTTGTTTCCACAGTTAGAGCAGGCATATTAGTGGGAGGCTTGCATACCCTGTTTGGATTTTTGATATTAAGTATTCACTCCCTAGTAGTTTTCTTTCTGGCAGTACATTCAAATATTAATTTATATATTTATAAAAACATGTGTTTTTAATCATCAAGTCACAGAACTGAGAAATAATATGTATTCAGGTGCATTCTTAGAGCAAAAATAATTTACTTATTTTATGTATTTAAACTTGGTGACCAGGACAGATGTAGTGACCCACAGTTCATGTCCAGGTGTGACCTGGGTGGCACTGAGGGCAGTGGACCAGTGTGAGTAGTAAAGTGATCACAAGTAACAAAACGAATGTGCAGAAAATACCTGATTCTGAATACAAAATATACACATACAGTATGTGCACCCAGTCCTACAATTTAAAACACCTCCCACTCAGTCTTACAGTATGCCCAACTGTTTGGGTGTCCACTCCCATTACTGGTTTCTCTTTTCACTGTACCAAAAAATTAATTATAGCCCCATGCTGGTTTTTATCCCTATCTGACCAACACCCTTTATTGGAGTTTCTGGTGCCCATCAGAGCTTGCCAGCTAAGTTAAAATAAGTTCCCTCAAGAATCAGTTTTGGCCACCAAACAACACCAGTAGTTGAAAGAGGGCCAGAGTCGTCTTTGGCACCCTTTCACTGGAGGCAATATTCCCAGTCTCATCTGAAGCTCCTCACACCTAATTCTGGAAGTTTGCCTTTTGTGTTTGCACAAACACAATATACTGTATGTAACAGTTGATAGCTTGTAAGGAAATCAAGAAAAGTAAAAACTACTTACTGTAAACTGCTCACTTCTGATTTAACGCCAACTCAGCAAGATAATACTAAAATCTCTGAAGTAGACAGGATGCCAGGTACTGTATATTCATAGAATTAGAAGACAGACCACAAAGCACCCCTGAAACTAAAAGATCCCTGATAGACAAATCAGTTTTCAGAGCTTAAAACATGCATGGGATAGGCACAGTGGCATATTAAGTAGAGGAATGGTGAGGAGTGACACCTTTGGCCAGCTAGGGTCAGTGGTGATGGAATAGGCAGGGACAAGGAGCAGAATGGATGGGCCTGAAGGTCCTTTTCTGCTGACAAAATCTAAATTTCTCTGTTTCAATTCTAACAACTATTGAGAAACTGTCAGAGAAAAAAACTGTCTCTAAAGAGTCTCATAAAAAAAAACCACACTATCAACAGCTTGGGGAGGTGACTATGCATAAATCTGATAATTTGAAAAATTAAAGAAGTAGTCTGTTTGGACTTTAGTCACTAGTTAGGCTTGAAACAAGCATAGATACCGCTTGCTGCTCCACACCCCCGCACAGGTGCACACATGCTGGCATTCACAATTGTTGGCTGATTGACCATGGCCCTATCCTCCAGTATACAGCAGTGCAGGTGAGGAGCATGGCCATGGGGGCAGGCATCCAGTGGGATGCCTGTGCCAGGTCCTAAAGTAGTTCCCTTGCAAAGAGAGGAAGGGGATGTTGGGAAGGACTGTACTTCCTCTGAGAATGAACAAAAGGCATTTTCCTGTAAGGATATACCCAGATCTCTGGAGAAGCACAGTGTGTTGGTGCTGCCATGAGCAGAGGGATCCCAGCAACACTGCATCCCACCATTGATGTGTTGAGGGGCATGTAACCATTTGTGCATGAGTCCCCCTTACCATAGTTATCCAGCACCAGCTCAGTGGGTAAGTGCATTAGTGCATATGTGTAGAGATGCAGCGAATTTAAAATTCGCCAGTGAAGTGAACGCGAAGTGGGCACTTTGCGTTGCTACTCCGCTATGCAGAGTGCGCAATGCAAAGTGCTCACTTTGCCTTGTCATTACCGCTTCGTGTTAAGGCAGAATGGCAACATGAAGTAAGACGAAGTCATTGTTTTTAATGGACTTCGGGTTCCTCATTAGGATTCTAAGTGATCCACTTGGTGTTTCAGATTTGGCAGCCCCTCCCACACATCACATGGCTTACAGTGCTGTAAGTCACATGCTCTTTAGCTAGGCAGGAAGGAAGTGAGTCATACAACCAGACACTTTTACTTTCTCTTGTGCAGATGGAGAGAGAGTAGTGTGTTTTGTGACTGCTGATACTTTTAGATCAGAGCGAGGAGGAGATTTAAACTTTGATTTAGACCCAACAGCTTTTTTAAAAGCTACATTTTTTTGTCTTTTCTGTACTCTTTTTTACTTAATTTGTTCTTTCTGTAAATTTAATTTTTCTTACCTTTATAAGTAGTTAGTTGTTTGTCTGTGTGTGTGTGTGTTGTGTGACAGTGTGAGTAGTGATTGCTCGGACTGAGGGAGCTCAGTAGGAGAGATGGACCAGGGTGAGTGAATGCCTGGGATGGGGCTGCTTTGGGAGAGTGTGGTAGTGGTAAGCATTGTACCGTGTGCATGTGTGGAGGGCATGGGCGCCCATTCCTGTTGGACCACTCAAAACTTGTGAGTGCCCCTCCCAAAGCAGGACCAGCACCACCTCCTGTCCTGACTCTGAGGCAGCTGAACCACCACTGGCAAGTCCAGCACCAGGTCCTCTGGAGCAGGATGTGCCTGTTCCCCTGGGCCCAGGTGTGGATCCCATCCCTGTTCAGCACTGTGACCAGCAGGCTTACAATACATCCAAGTAACTATTAAAAAATATTTATGTTGTGATTCATGACGTGATCGTAAATCATGATTTGTGACTGCATTTGTGACCATGATGACGAAGAAACGTGAGTGCCTATGGCTGTACTTCCCCGGGCCCGATGAGCTGTAGCTTAAAACTCCCAGACTTAAAAACACATATCAATGAGTACAATGGTGGGATGGTGAAACCTGAAAAGATACTACAAAACAGGCTTACAATACATCCAAGTAACTAGAAAAAAAATTAATGTGATTCGTAATGTGAATGATCGTGAATCATGATTTGTGACTGTATTTGTGACTGTGATGATGAAGAAACGTGAATGCTTACCACCTACAGCTGTACTTCCCTGAGGAGCTGTAGCTTAAAACTCCCAGACTTAAAAACATGTATCAATGAGTACAATGGTGGGGTGGTGAAGCCTGGAGAGATACTACAAAACAGGCTTACAATACATCCAAGTAACTAGAAAAAAATTAATGTGATTCGTAACGTGAATGATCGTGAATCGTGATTTGTGACTGCATTTGTGACTGTGATGATGAAGAACGTGATTTGTATCACGAGTGACTCGTGATGATGGGCCTGACTTAAAAATGCATATTAATGAGTACAATGTTCATGCAGAATTAAGCACCACACCTGTCCAGTACTCTGAAGGGAAGCCAAAGAAACAACTGTGACTTAAGTTACAGATGGAGATTGGGCCCTAAAGAGATGCAAATGCACAGACAGATTAAGATTGTGCTGTGCACTGAAGAGATGCAGACACAAAGGCACAACACCTAACCAGTGCTCACCATCAGAAATTCAAATCTGGAAAAGAATACTGTTACCAGTTAAGGAATACCGAAGGCAGTGTACTGTACTGCTGCAGTAACAGTCACTAGTACTAGTACCAGTACCAGTAAAGATACCACAAAGAAGTACAAAAATCACACAGCTGCAGTGGATAGCAGCTTCACATTGCTGAAATTATTATGTGGCACAATAAAAGGTGTCTGATTTGATGACACGCGTCACACACATACTCACACACACACTAAGTAATGCATAGCAAATTGAAAACTTCAGTAATATAACCACATATTTTAAACAAACTAAAATTATGCACTGCTGCACCACAACAATCAGCAAAAAAATGGCAAGAAATATTGAAAATATTACTGTGTGTACATTAACACAGTTAAACAAGAAAAATATCACCAAAACAGAAAGCACTGTCTTTTTCTTCAAGTTATTCTACCTACACCACAGATGCACCCCTCCCTCAAAGCACACTTCCACTGTCTCTCAGTACACAGACTGAATGTTGTACATTAATATTCAAAATCAATACACAAACAATAAACGCTCGATGATATGAGCACTGGAGGGTTTCCCTATAATCGATGAACTAAAGTTTCAGCAAAAAAAATTACTCAAAAAGGCTTTTTTAACAGCTTTTTGAAGGTTTGAATTGCAGAGAGCTCTCAGAACAGATTGTCTCCTACAGCTTCCTACACACACACTACCCCAAACTGAGGCTGTGCAGAACAATCTAGAGCCCATGTGACCTGAAATCTCATGAAACACTGCAATATCTGCCTTTGGAGCTTAAAAACAAGGTGAAGTAAGGTGAAGTACATTGTTTTCAATGTACTTCACCTTAAGAATTGGTGGAGTAGTGGTTTGGGAAGGCAAAATAACTTGAAGTCATTGTTTTCAATGGACTTTGCGTTTCCCATTTGCAGCGCGAAGTACTCCACTTTGTGTTGCGGTGCACTCCGCGAATTCGCCTTCACTCCGCGGATCACTTCGCGGAGCGAATTGGGGCCACTTCGCCTACCACTACATACGTGCAGCTGGGGCACCCACCCTGGCACAGCCCCATCCCACCCTGGCATAGAACCACATGGCCAGCATGGGGATCCCTGGGGCAAGAAGCTAGCATGCCATTTGTGAATGCTGCTGGGGGTGTGCAGGGCACTGCCATGTGGGTAGCCAGTCAAAATAGCAAATACAAAATAGTGTATAACACAAATGATTCATATTTACATTGATCCAAATATGTCATTCTCTCCACCATCAATGAGCGGTGTGGTGTTAGAATATTTAAAATGGGGGGGTGCGGGAAGTATAGCCACCCGCATATGTTACACACGTGATCATGCCAAGAACTATTGTTGAGAGAGCTGGTAGTAGTAGCTGTTATGTGTGTTGGCATTTGCTATTTTAACAGTCACTGTTTTGACATGGAACCCTGCCATGTGGCATTCAGGTGTAGGAATGCCTAAGTACTGCCCTTACACGGCGCATAGGCATTTGTGAATAGAACTATATATGAAAACTTTTTTAAATAAATGTGTAGATAAATGTTACTTCTGTAAATCTTATCACCATCTCACCCCAATCCTCCAAAGCAAGCCCCACCCAACCACATTCACTTTCAAAAGAGCAGTACACACACGTTCTCGTGCTCATTCTGCATTCAAACACCTGTCCATAGAACACACCCCATTGAAAATGTAGTTTGTTTCTGATGAAAAAAAGAAAACTAGCTAATTGTGTCCTATATACTGTACCGAAAACTGGGATTCATCTCAACATTACCTATCAATCCACTCACCCATGGGGTGTCGCAGGGTGCTCTGGTGCTTGGGCGTCTGCTGCTGGGCAGGGCTAATGATCCCAATGAACATGCTGTGGGGCTTGATGGACTGCAGGGTAAGTGGTGCTGTTACAGCCTTCTGGGGGCCTGACAATAAGAAAATCCCAGCACACTGAGACCCATCCCCTATCCACTGTGGACCCATTCACTCATCCAGCCTCCCCCCAACCTGAGAGCCTGAGTATTGAAAAATAAAAGCCCAGAAAATCAGGACCCATCTCTCCATCCTGCTGTTGATTCCTTTACACATGGGGTGTCACATGGTGCTGCAGTGCTCTAGCTCCCACTGCAGTGCTGGACTGCAGGTCCCAATGAACTTGTTGTGGGGCTATGTGATGGACATGCATGGGTCTCAAGGCAGTGTGTCTGATCGCTAAGTGAATGCCCAGTCCACACATTCCACCCCTCCATTATACAGTGCATTCTGTTTACCCCAGTTGTGGCACCAAACCCAATGCTGTATGTCTTCAGTCTTTGATTAACAATGCCAGCTGTGAGTGCTCAATCCTACAGTTCATCACACCACACTTCTACCATATGTTTTCAAAAAATGTGCTTCCCAACTGTTTTGGGTTCAATGAAGTGTATATTTTTGTGTATTTATTTTTACATACATGAAATAATGTCCTTTGTGTGTTATTTGATTTAATATGAACAGCAGTCTTTTAAAACAGTTCCAGAACTTTGCTTCTTGTTGTAATAACCTTACTTGATGTCCCCGTAAAGTGTAAGTACATTCAGGATAATGTCATGCTTCTTAGTTATGTTGCTTTACAGACATTTGGCACTTACCTACAGCTAGTCTGACAAATAGGAGTTCTAAATGGTAGAATTCCCAAAGAATACATAGAAACATAGACTTTGACGGCAGATAAGGACCACTTGGCCCACCCAGTCTGCCCATTTCCCTTCCTATTGGATAAGCTGCAGATTCTAGTTAACCAACAGTCTACTTCCTGCAACCCCCCACTATAATTGCCTTATGTCTGTCCCATGCATGTTTGAATTCCCCCACTGTTTTAGACCCAACAACCTCCCCAGGAAGGTGATTCCATTCATCCACCACTCTCTCCGTGAAAAAAAATTTCCTCACATTACTCCTGAGCCATCCCCCTCTATCTTTAAATTGTGCCCCCTTGTTCTTACACATCTCTTTTTCTGAAAGATGCTACCCTCCTGGACTTTGTTGATTCCCTTGAGGTACTTGAAAGTTTCTATCATGTCCCCTTCCTCCTTTCATCAAGGGTATACATATTAAGCTCTCTCAGTCTCTCTTCATATGGTTTCTGATGCAGACCCTGCACCATTTTAGTTGCCCTCCTCTGGACTGCTTCCATCCTGTCTATGTCCTTGCATAGATGGGGTCTCCAAAACTGCACACAGTATTCCAGATGGGGTCTCACCAACTGTCTGTACAGAGGGATAACCACTTCCCTTTTTCTACTTGTGATGCCCCTTCCTATGCATCCCAGTATCCCCCTGGCTCTCCTTACTGACTTCTCACATTGCTTACCCACATTTAAGTCATTTGATATGACTACCCCCCAAGTCCCTTTCCATTTTTCTTGTTGTTAGTACCTCCTCTGCTATTGTGTACTCTTTTTTTGTTTCCTAGGTGCATTACTTCATTATTACTATTATTTGTACACTATGCCTGCTATATCTATTCTCTCCTTTTTTTTACAGGTTAAGTGATTTTTACTGTGCCTTGTATATATGTAAATTTTTTGTATACTCTCATTTTATGTCATTGTACTATTGTTTATGTTATTTTCTTGTCCATGTAAAAATACTTGTACTCTTATTTGTATGACCACTCAGGTCCATCTTGTAAATGAGCTACGCTCAATGATGTTCTCCTGACTAAATAAAGATTTTGATTGATTGATTGATTGATTGACTTTGCACTTCTTTGCATTGAATCTAAGTTGCCATATGTCTGACTATTCCTCCAACTTTGCCAAGTCCCTTCTCATCCTTTCTACCCCCCCCTTGTGTATCAACTCTGTTACAGATCTTTGTGTCATCTGCAAAGAGGCATACCTTTCCCTCTAGACCCTCTACAATGTCACCTATAAAGATGTTACAGAGGACTGGACCCAGTACTGAGCCCTGAGATACTCCACTAGTAATCCCCAGTTCTTCGGAATGTGTTCCATTCACTATTACCTTCTGTGTCCTGTTGTGCAGCCAGTTTGCTACGCAGGCTACCACCCTGGAACCCACTCCCAGGCTGGCTAACTTGATTATTAGTCTTTTGTGCGGGACTGTGTCAAATGCCTTACTAAAGTCTAGGTAGGCCATATCCACAGCCCTCCCTGGTCTATTACTTTGGTCACCCAGTCAAAGAAATCTATTAGATTCGTCGCGCATGACCTTCCTGCTGTAAATCCATGCTGCTTTGGGTCCTGTGCCCGCTGATCCTCTAGGTACTCAACAATTCTTTCTTTCAGAAGTGATTCCATCATTTTCCCTATCACTGAAGTCAAACTTACAGGTCTGTAGTTTCCTGCTTCTGCCTTGTTCCCACTTTTTGTGGAGGGAATCACATCTGCCCTCTTCCAGTCCTCAGGTACCACCCCATCCTCCCATGATTTGTTAAAAGTGTGGTCAGTGGTGTCACTAGGTCTTCCTTAGTTCTTTTTAGGATTGTGGGGTGAATCCTGTCAAGCCCCATTGCTTTGTCCACCTTGAGTTTTAGGAGTTCTTTCAGGACTCTTTCTTCTGTAAATGGACTGGTGTCAACCCCCCTACCCAGAGTGCTCCTATTGTCTGGTTTAGGTAACTCATCCTCATCTTCTTTTGTGAATACTGAGCAAAAGTATTCATTCAGTATCTCTGCCTTTTCACTGTCTCCCTCTGCCCACCTACCCTTTCCTTTATTAATATTCACTATTCCTCCCTTAACCTTTATATGCTCCCTAACGTACCTATAAAAGGTTTTATCCCCCTTCTTAACTGAGTTGGCTATTTTTAACTTGGTTAGGGCCTTTGCTATTCTGACTGCCTTCCCCACTTCTTTCTGCTTTAATTGATACAGTTCCCTGTCGTGCTCCTTCTGTGATTCCTTATACTTTCTGAATGCAGCCTTTTTCTCCTTAACCTTCCCTGCCACCTCTTTTGAGAACCATAGTGTTTTTTTACTCACTTTGTTTTCTTTATTTGTCCCACACAAAGACTTGTTGCCTCTATGATAGCAGTTTTGATTTTTCTCCATTGTTCTTCCACCCCTCCTTTTTGGCCATTTGGTAGCGCATTCCTCAGGTATTCACCCTTTTTGCCAAAGCTGGCCCTTCTAAAGTCTAGTATCCTTGTTTTTGTATGGCTTGTCTCCATGGTTGTGCTTATTGTGAAGCACACTGTGCAGTGGTCACTTGTTCCCAGATGTCTACTGACTTCTAAATTTGTGATCCTCTCTCCATCTGAGAGTACCAGGTCCAGTATTGCTCCCTCCCGAGTGGGTTCCAACACTAGCTGTCTAAGGCCTGCCCCCTGCAGGGTATCAAGAATGAACCTGTTCTTGGATGTGGCTGCAGTACATGTCATCCAGTTAACATCTGGCATATTCAGGTCCCCCATCAACAGTATCTCCCCTTTTCAGCCATTTTGAGAATGTCCTCTAACATTTTCTTGTCCATTTCCTCCCCTTGAGATGGGGGTCTGTATACAACTGCTGTGTGGATTGTGATGCCGTTCCCTGTCTCCAAGGTGACCCAGAGTGCCTCTTGTCCTCCCCCTTTACTTTTTAGTTCTGAGCTTTGATCCCTTCCCTTATGTGCAGAGCTACTCCACCTCCTATACCTCCAACAGGCCATTACTGGTTGGAATGTGTAGTGGGTAGATTAGATCTACCCAATGTATTTTTTTAACCAATAAAATTAGTAAGTACATTTAAAATAATGTCATGGCAGACATATCCTTCCTCTTTTTCCTCTTCATAAACCATCTCCCTTCTGTCTGTTCCAACTCACTTATACACATGTATGCCGATGATACTGACATTTACCTCTTCAGCACCTCTGTTTCAGATGTCCAGATCCCTCTTCAATGCAATTTTCACACAGTGATCAGTTGGTTCCAGGATCACCACCTTAAAATGAACAACAAAAAGAATGTCACCATAACCTTTGGTTCTAGGCAAAAATTAGTCAGACTTTCACCCCCTTCAATCTTCACTACACTCGGTGGCACCACTCTCGACATTGTTCCTACCAATAAATACCTTGGGGTCTGGCTTGACCAATATTTAGATTTCTCATCCCATCTTGCTGCCTTACACTTAAACCGTCACCCTAAACTAGGTCTGCTCTAAAGGCATAAAGACAGCTTACCCCTCCCTGTCCGGCATGACCTAATAACAAAATGGAATCTTTCTGTTATTGACTTTGCCGACATCATGAACAGCTCAGCTCCTGCTGCCTCCCTCACTAGCTTGATGTGCTCTTCAAAGTAGTCTGTCTCTGCTTCCAACTCCCATCCACTGACTCACCACTGCAAACTATACTCCAGTCTCTCATTCCCCTCCCTTCAACAGATAAGACTGACCCATAGCCTCACCTTCACATCTAAATACTGGTTCAGTTCCCTCTGCTATCTCTCTTCTCCTCCCCCTCTCTCCTGCCCCACCCCGCTCCCTACATGCATGTTCTTCCCATACTTTCTCCCTCCCTGAGCCCACACTTCAGCAGGCCAACAAGCCTTTTCCTTTCATCTTCCATCCCTCTGGAACAAACTCCCCACTTCTATGCACCTTATCTCCTCATTCCCAGAATTAAAATGTTTGCTTAGACCACCTCCAGTAACCTCCTTCTGCTGATCATAAATCTCTATTCATTTCAATCCTTCACTTAATTCTCCACATCAATG
The DNA here is from genome assembly GCA_016271365.2 of Neoceratodus forsteri. Lineage (NCBI taxonomy): Eukaryota > Metazoa > Chordata > Ceratodontiformes > Ceratodontidae > Neoceratodus > Neoceratodus forsteri. The sequence goes on along the minus strand of CM057451.1, from coordinate 1,062,603,890 downwards.
TCCTCTACCTTTCATACAAAGGCCTTCACCTGGTGGGTTTCTCCCTCACTGCCCTCACCCTATACTGCCATGTTGTCATTTATTACTCATCTCTTATGTGTCAATTATGCTCATCAAAATTCATCACTCTGTATTCTGGTTTATCTCTGCATGAATATTTGAGAATTATTACTATTTATCTGGTTGTACATTGTATTATAACTGCAACTGTCACTTTTATTTTTGCTTATTACCTATTTCTGAAAACTGCCCCGGGTCACACTTGAAAACGAGCCCCAGCTCAGTGTGCTTCTCTCAGCTACCATTCATTACATAAATAAATACATACATACATACATACATACATATATACATAAATATTAATGTGTCACTTAAATGTCCTGTTTGGATATTTGATATTAAGTATTAACTCCCAAGTGATATTCTTTTTGGCAGAATGTTCAATATTTATTTACAGTACATATTTATTTAAACTTTTTTTTAAACCAGCAAGTCACAGTACAGTACTTTATCACCAGTCAGCAGAGGCAGAGGGGGATCACACAGTGGAAAAACCCTGATTTCAGCTGATTACTACTAAATCTCCTCCTTTCTACTCCCTTGCAGAACATTGTGGAAGATGGTGGAATGGCCAGGAAATTGCTCTAGTTGTGTGTCCTCGGTGCAGCTAAATATCGTTGAATGCTGCTGGAGAACTGGAGCCAGTTGCTTCTACTGTACTAGTGCTGAAATAATGTACTTAGTTAACAAACAAACAAAAACTTTCATGCACAATCACCAGAGAACCCCAGTTCAGACCATGTATAGATACTGCACATAGGTCATTAATGGTCAGTGCAAGCAACCAGTTAAAATTAATATTAAAAGTGATTGATCCACACAACAAGCTCCAGATACCAATCACCAGTGGGTCAAAGCTGGTCACTTTTAAACTTTTCCCTCTGAGGGTGTTTGCATAAAAAAGATATTGGTGAAAATAGCATGCCTGTATAAGGCGAGTGTCCTCTGCTTTTGTGGGTAACAAAAAAGACTGAGTTTTTTTAAATGTGTCCAGGAGACTTCCATTTTATTTTCTGCACTGGTGTGGCCATGCAAAGATGTGGGGTCAGTTCGGAACCAATTCTACCTGTGCAACCATTTGATTACCAAACCGCACGCCTGTTTTAACTGGTAATTGATATTATAAAAGGCCTTTATCTATTATAGTATTTTTAAAACAGGCACAGCCTCCAAGTACTGGTCCTGTAGCCTTCAGCAGATTTCCAGCTGACTGGAACTGCCAGATGGTGGAGTGGTAGGATATTTACTGCACGTAAATAAAAATTACAGGGCAAGACAGGCTTAACATTTGACATCTGAACTGCCACACACAAAACGCACTCCAAACTGAGTACACATTCCTGGATTGCCGTACTCTTGAAGAAAATAAAATGGAAGCCTCCTGGGCACATTTTAACAAAGTCAACCTTTTTAAATGCCCACAAAAATGAAATACAATCATCTTACTCAGGCATACCATTTTCCTCTAATGCATTTTTATTTATTTAAGAACTTTGGGGGGAAGAATTTAAATGTGACCAGCTTTGACCCTCTGATGATTACTATCTGGATTTTGCTGTTTGGACTTTTAATTTTAGTTTTCATTGGCTGCCTGAACTAACCAGTAATGGCCTATGTATAGTATCTCTATAAGGCTTGGACCAGCATTCTCTGTTGATTTTGCCGCAGAGTTTTTTTTTTTTTTTAAATATAAGTACAGTACGTTCTCAACAACCAGTACAGATAGCTGGGTGCAGTATTTTGTAGTATTTTACTGTGCCTTGGAAACACAGTTAGAGCAATTTACTAGCCATTCCACCATCTCCTGTGATGTGCTGCATTGGTGTAGGAAGGGGGAGATTCAGTTGAAGTCAGCTAAAGTCATACTGTAGTTTCACATATGTAACAGTCAGATGGCAGCTGGCCTAGGAGATGAGTGGAGGGCTGTGCCAGTCAGCGTCAATGCCTCAAAGTGCTGTCTAGTACTGGGGGGAAAAGGAAGTTTGAGGCAGTGGAGAACCGTTGTGGGAACCAATAGATTACTAGGATAATCACCTACAGGTGAAACCAGTGATTGGAGGCAACCACTAGATGCAGGGAATACACTTGTATTAAACCCAGCATTGGTGGTGGGGGGGCACTAGACACCAAGGGATCACACAGAGGTGGAATCCTGACTTCAACTGACTGCAACTAAATCTTCTTTTTCCTACATCTCTACAGCATATCATGGAACATGGTGGAATGGCCAGGAAATTGCTATAGCTGTGTGTCACAGGTGCAGTAAAGTATCACAGAATACTGCGGGAGACTGTGGCTCAGTTGTCTCTTCTGTACTAGTGCTTCAATAATGTTCAGGTACTTATGTAACAAAAAAAAACTCTAGTGCACTGGTCCCACTGCCCAACACCCCCTCCTAACCTGGCACTTCACTTAATACCATTGAAAGTGACAAGCACAGCCCTCTGCTCACCTCCTCAGCTGGCTGCTATCTGACTGTCAGATTATGACTGAGAGACTGTACTCCATGATCACCCTGTAATAGTCAAATAGCAGCCAGCTGAGAACTTGAGCAGAGGGCAGAGCCAATCACCATTGATGATGATATATGCTGTCTGATGTATCAGTGAGAGGTGATGCAGGGAGGTGGGACTGGAGTGGATGTTTGGGTGGGTTTGGAACCATTGGCTACCAGAAACCGTCCGAGCACAATAGAACTGGTGATGGGGGGCACTAGACTACCAAGGAGGATCACATTCAGTACAAGTTGCATTAAACTGTTCCACCAATCAGTTGGTTAAGCATTGTTTTTTTACAGCTGGTAATGCATGGGCAACTCATACTGCATTGTTTTCCAACACTTAATCAACTCAACAGCAATGTTTATAAAATGTTGTTTGTTACTCGGTTGGCATGCACCTTAAGTCCAATCACAACGCAATGCAAAACTGAGTTGTAACTCTCAAGAAACAGTTTATGCAAGGTTTTGTACTGAATCCAGCAACACTTATACAGCTCAATTAGAAATGCCAAAGCAACTCATTGGTAGAACAATTGATGGGGAAGGGGATCCGTTTTTATGTACTGTATCTATATATTTTTTATCATGATATCCAACCACTGTAAGAGCTGTCTTACCCTTCTGATCAATCCAAAAAGATGAGTATAATTTGATAAAACCTATACCAAACATTTGCTTTGAAGAGGAAATGACAGGAGAGACTGTTTTCCACTTTTATAATCAATTAGCTAATTGTAAGAAACTCAATATCATAGAGATGCCATCTGCTGTTCAAATGCAGCATCACACACACACACACACACACACACACACACACACGTGTCATTGACTTTTTGCTGCAGTGTAACACAATCTTGTCTGCTTTTCCCCATGACATCATTAGTGTGGAAACCTGCGGTAATGCACTTCATCCTAATGGGTGACACTGTATGAGTACAAGAATTTGTAGATTCATTATAAGGGGGCTTCCTTATACAGTGTGTGAAAGAACACACCAGGGAGGGAGCCATTCTTGACCAGGTTCTATCAAACCATGACGGTAGGAAAAGTTGTGGTAAGGAAGCCCTTAGGGATGAGTGATCACAACTCAGTTTGAGTCACCTTAGCTTTAGAAGACAGGAGGACTACGTCTAAGATAATCATCTTACATATCAGCAGGTCAGATTTTGGTTGAATGAGGAGAACTTCCAAGACAGGCTGAGACGGTGGGCGGGAGAGAGGGGTGGAGAAACTGTGGAACTCATTAGGGTAGTCTTTTAAAAGTTACTAAGACCTCTCCAAAGTTCATAAGTAAAAGCAAAAAAAACACAAGAAGCCAGGTCCTTCAAGGAAATGGTAAAAAGAAGTCAGGGCAAATATAGTGGTATTCAAGAGTTATAAGGGGGAGGAATCTGAGGATAACAGTGAGGCATACATAGTAAAAATGAAGGAGACAAGCAGGGTTATTAGAAAGGCAAATGCAAAGATGGAACTCGGGATATTGAAAGGTGTAAAAGGAAGTGGTAAGGCCTCCTTTATAAGATTATGGGTCCATTTGGAAGACCTCTTATGGATATATGAGTGTTACCTCATCCATTCTTAGGAACAGAGGACTGTGAACTGAAGATGAGCAGTTATGTGGTCCTAATGAAGCAAGAGGTGACTCTCTTATATCCATAAGAGGCTTTCCAAATAGACCCATAAAGTTAAAAGATTACCAACTTAATCAAATAAAAAAAAAACTCTTTTTATTTAAAAACTCACTCAATCCTGTAGCACACATATATGAGTGGAAAAGTTCTATGTCTAACTTTATTCAAAACGGCCACTGCAGATTGAGTACGTAATTACAGTTAATGGGATGAGCAGTCAATGAGAATCTCATTACAGTGACTCAGTGCATGAGGTACTCTTTGGGTAATAAGGGTACCTCAAGTGCAACTGAAGAGAAGGCTGTGATTGGTCGCTCCCACTATCTATTACAGATATATCAGAGAAAAGAAGAAAACTAAGGAGAGTAGTAGTGGCTACAATCAGGAAACATTTATCTAAGAATGCTGACATCCTCAATGAGTCATTTTTCTCAGTTAACATGGTAGATGCTGGGTGCCCAGTCCCAGACTGTGAAAGGCAGGCTAACGAAGGGGGGTAAAGAGAACTGAAACTGTGGCTGGTGCTGCAGAATAGGGTACTTAATGGTCTAAAGGCTCTCAGGGTGGATAAGATTCTAGGACCAGTTGGTCTGCATCCCAGAGTGCTGAATGAATTGGGACAGGAACCAGCAGAGCCTCTGCTGGCCTTATTCAACTGCTCCCTGGAGACTGGGATTGACCTAGAGGTTTGGAGGAGACTGGATATGTTCCACCTGTATATCACTGGGATCTGGGAAGACCCAAGCAAATATAGGCTATTTAGTGTTAGTTTACCTCTATAGAAGGTGAGCTCCTGAAAACAATCATCAAGTAGCAAGTGGTGACATTTCTTGAAACAGATGGGTTCTGAGACAGGAAACAGCATGACTTTGTGAAGGGATGGTCATGCCAGTCTAATCTGGCTGATTTCTTGGACTATGCAACAAGGGCAGCAGACAAGGTCCAGGCAATTGATGAACTGTATTTACATTTTAGTAAGGCATTTCAGTCAGTTGCCCACAGAAGGTTTATTAAGAATTATACAATGGGCACACTACAAAAGACAAAATGTTGCATTCTGATTGCTTGGCTGGCACCTTTTCAGCATGATAAATCCTCCAGTGTACCCACTGGAAAAGGTACCAGCAACCAGTCAGCCGCATCAGGAACCCCATCGCAAATCCCTCAGATCATGGAAAACACACCACTGGCAAGCTCAAGGACTTACGGTGGGATTACCTAGTCGCTAACCAGACTGTAAACTCTCGAACAGTAACAAAATCCTGTCCAAAGCTACCGAATGTACTTTAAATATCTACCTCATCTCCCATATTATCTCCTCAGCCTCAACTCTCAATCCAGCCTGCAACTTGGCAAACCGCGATTGTTAACAGGTACGCAAGTCTTTCGGTAGCCAGGCTGTGTGATTGACATTTCGAAACTTCTAATTCAAATCACACTTCTCTGCTATGTGGGCTCTTAGAAGGCCAAGTGGTTCACTCTATCAAATTACAAGATCGACCCCAGCAACTCCAATCAGCGATTTCAAAGGGGGCAGGACTACAGCGCCGTTTGGTTGCGCGGTGAACTAGTACACAGTTCATGGCGGGCACGGAGCGGAGTCAGAGAAAAAATATTATGAAATTATGCATCTTTTACGCAGTTCAACTTCTTCACGTGTTTTGCTGCTCTGCAGCACCCACGATGTCTCACACAGTGATTTAAACGTGTAAGCTAGCAAGAGTCTCCCTACCAGCAAAGGACTATTTTTTTCTGACGGAGTAATACAATTTTAAACAAACACTTTAAAATACAAAAAAAACAACTTTTTATTTTCTCACAAAAAAAAAAAAAAACTGAGACATTGTATAATATGATATATCACTCCAGGGGAGTGAGTACATGGAGTGAATTTACCCTTCTGGTGGTTAAGTCACTCGGCTGCGCCTCGTGACCAAACCACACCAGGCGTGGTAATACCACCCATATACCTACTCTCTGTCGTGGCATATTGCTTAAATGTATTTATATATTTAAAAGCTGGTAACTGGGAAAGGCACACTGAGCTGAGGCTCATTTCCAGGAGCAATCCGGTGGAAGGCAAATAAGGAGGAACAACTTACACATTAAAAAAAATGGAAACATGGATATACTGTCACAGGGATGGGTTTGGTAACTCTGGGCTGACACATTCACCTTCTCTGTAATCTGTCTCTTGCTATCTAAGTCTGTTGCGCAACAGCATTTTCTCCTTCCATTTATTCATTTTATTCTGTCTCTGCTGTCCTTCTAAATCGAGTTGGCCACTTGAGTTTTTGTGTCACCAGGGGCACCTAAACTAGCCTGCTATTGGCATACCCCCCTTTAATAAAGCTTATGTTTCCTCTGAGTAAGCCTGAATTGAGGCATATCATGCCTAATTTGTATGGTAAAGATAGAATTTGCAGTACTATGATGATTTAGACAGAATGTAGCTCTCCATTCTCTTTCGGAACGCCAGTTACCGCACGGACGTTCGAACGTGCAAATTGCTGCTGCACGACTGTGCGATAGTGCACACATTCGGCAATGTGCAATTGCATTAAACAAATCAAGAAAGTCCCCACGTTTGGACTTTGCACTCACTTGAACTCTTCCTTTTCCTGAGCGATCCCTCTAAGCTCTGTCCTGAGCTGTAACCTGTTAGAGAAAGGAAAAAATAAAGATAAACTGACCACTCTGAGTGTGTAACTACAACAGGGCGTTTGCCTTGCAACCTGCCGTGTTTACTAACTGTACTTAGTGTGAGACCCAGAATTAAAATAGATTAGAACACACTCCCTCTGCTCTGCTGAGGTGCAATAAGTCAGAGCATTAGAGTGTTTGTTTATTACATTGGAAAGGTCTGCTTCTTTCTTCCTAGTAGTTATGCCTGTAAATAAAGCACAGTAGACAGAGATATGTTGTAATTTTACTAGTGTTATCAAAACCCAAAATAGCTTCCCATATTAGAGGAAAACTTACCAAGAAGGTATTTCTTTTTGTTTGGTCTCTTGTTTGTGCTGCCCCACACTCTATTTAGTCAAGTCTGCCTTAGGAGCTGGCCAGCCCTGCTTTCTTTGGTTTTATACTCGAGACCTTCAGAGTGAGTGGAGCTAGGTGTGCAAGAACAGTTAAACAAGATAAAATGTAAAGTAATTATGTTTTGCTGAATGACGTTTATGCTTTCATGAGAAAATAAACATGGCTATTTTTCTCAAAGTAATAAAAACCTTGGTTTGAAGAATATATGCGAAATGTTCTAGATTGTGGGAGGAACTATCTGGTCACATGGGCTGACTCAGGTGTTTAAGCAAGGTGATCTCATTGTCCAGTTAGTCTTTCTGTGCTAGGCAGACAGTACATGTCAGGAGGGGGTTCTCTAGCATTTTCTAGAGAAGAAATTTCTGGTTATGTATTTATGTTGCTCTTGGATTTTATTTTGTAGTGGACAGTCCTCTTATTATTTTGGTTTTGTTAATACATTATGGTAGTCTGCCTGAACTTTGCATCTCTAATCCTGGTCTCAGTGTCCTTCATTTCCATGCTTCTCACATATGGTGTCAAAAGTGGGATTTGTGGGAATATTCAAACCTTATTTCCATACTTGATGTCGCCCTGATACCACTGGAAGGCACCAAATGCAGGCTGACCAGGCAGTGGAGCTAGTGACAAGGACCAAGAGCATCCAGACCAAAACCATGGCAGCTAAGACAGGGGAACCATTGATGGTTGGCCTTGAAGAAAAGACAAAAGCAAGGCTTAAGGCTGAGACACTCTGGTAGAAGGAGAAGAGGAATTCAAGGCCACTGATAAAGACCCTCCTGAGACCCAGAGGGACCTGTTAAGGTGACTTTGTCTAAAGCAGTTGGCCATGGACAGAGAGAAAGATAAGGAGTGGGAGAGAAGGGAACGGTGGTGGGCAGAGATCCTGAGGGCCATTCAGGCCTTGAGTGCCCCCCGTAGCCCTGCTCCAACAGTGGACAATGCTAAAGACATAAAAATCTCTAAACTTGGAGAGACTATTGATATTGAAGCTTATTTGACCACATTCGAAAGAGTGGCGAGTGCTTGTGGATGGCCTAGAGAGCAATGGGTAATCCGTTTAGCACCATTTCTGACAGGCAAGGCACAATTGGCGTATCGCAACATGGATAGTTGCCAAGCTGAGAATTATGAAATGGTATGTAAAGAAATTTTGAGACTATACGATATCAGTACTGAAACATTCCAACAGAGGTTTAGGACATTCAGATTCCATACCAGTGACATCCCCAGGGAGACATTTGTGAGACTTAAAGAACTGTGCTACAAGTGGCTATAGCCAGGGAATAAGACTACAGACCAAGTAGTGGAGACTGTTATCATGGAACAGTTTATTAAAGAACTGCCACAAGATGTCCAACTGTGGATGAAGGAGCATCACCTAGAAACTGCAGAGAAGGCCATCTCATTGGCAGAGGACTATATGACAGCTCATCCCAACAGGTAGAAGACTCCTCCTGGTGGTGGTGGTCCTCCTCCTACTGTAAGAACTAATACTTCTACTTCTTCTATATCCAGTAATACTGTTATGGGGACACTAGAACCTATAAGCCAGGGAAGTTCTATAACCCTGATATCATATGCCATAACTGCCAAGGGAAGGGACATATAGCCCACTGGTGTCCAAGGAAGAAACCAGAGAACTCACAAGTGGCTCTGGCTAATTGGGGACATTACATGGTACTTGTTAAGATAGGGGAAAAATAAGTCACTGGACTGGTGGACTCAGGAAGTCGACAAACCCTTGTAAAACCAGAGTTGGTACCCAATTATGAATTGAAGTCCACACAGACTGGGGTGTTGTGTATCCATGGAGACATTCATTACTATCCAGTTATTACGTTAGCTCTGCAAACTAATGATTTACCATACCATTTGGAAGCTGGACTTGTGTCACATTTGCCTGTCTCCATTATAGTAGGGCATGATCACACAGACTTTGAAGCCTTAATTTCTTCTAGTTCTCTGAGCTCTGTAACCTCTAGAGCCCAGTCTCAGAAAGAACAAGAGTTAACATCAGTGTTTCCATTCAAAGAAGAAGTCTTTGATAGTCCTGGGAAGACTAGGAAAACAAAGAGGCAGAGGAGAAGGAACAAACTGCAATGGACTCAGAAATGCTTTGACTCTTGACACTGCAATAAAACATCTAGTTAAAACATGCCATTTTGACACTGAACAGAAAAATGATGTTTCTTTGCATGCATTTTTTACAAGGGTCACGTGATCAGAAAGGTCCAAAATGTGTTAAAAAGGGAGAGCTATGGTACAGAGAATGCATTGACCCTGTAACAGGTGAGGTGGTAGACCAGCTATTAGTGCCAGAACACTATAGAGAACAGCTGTTTTGGTTGGCCCATGATAACCCTTTTGCAGGTCATTTGGGGAGGGACAGAATGCTAAGTAGATTATTAAATACTCCTGCCTGTCTCCTGCCACTCTTGTTCCGTGCTTGTTTCCTCCCTGCATCTAACGCTGTACCTTTTTTTTTCCTTGTAGACCTCGCTGTGACCCAAGCAGCGCCTCAGGACCTTGGCGGCATCATCGAATGCCGCCGCTGAGCCCACAGCCTAATTTTGGCCACCTTCCTGGTCCTGATTCCTGGACCAGCCACAAGGTAATTCCGCCAGAAATCCCACAACCACACAGCTTTCGGCTGCTCCCTGATTGGTGTGCTTGCAGTCTTAGGGGCTCCTGATTGGACCGGCTGGTAGCACTAAGCTCCCGATTGGTACACCCTGTCAGACCAGGATAGCCAAGCTTTTTTACAGCTTTTGGAGCCCTACTGCAGGACTGTTTTCTAGTGGTCCTAATTTTAAACTAAAAACCAAAAGTACCAGCCTGTTTTTTGTCCCAACCCAGGTGCTCCCTCCCAGGCCCCCTATTAAATACTCTACTTGCCCTGCCCCCTAAACCTGCTCTAACATTACTGTTGCCCATACCAGACCTTCTGCCTACTGTCCTCCCTATAGCTGACATCCTAGTGGTCCACGTGGCTGCACCTATTCTACTCTACAAACCAGAGGCACTTTTTCGACTCACTGCCTCCTGTGCACTTCATCCATGTCATAATCAGCTATGACCCTACTCCTAATCTCCTCTTTTTTATGCTGTTTATCCCCCCAATACCTCCCACAAGTTGTTATCCTGTCCCCCCCGTGACTGAATTAACACACCCTACCCTTGCCCTTCCCACTGCCACTGCATCTCTACCAGGCACCACCTGGTCTTTCCATCCTATGAGCTCCACCCCCTCACTCTACTCCTATGCCCACCTATGGTCAACCCCCCACCTAGTTACCCCCCGTGCCTCCCAAGCTGTCTGCCCTAAAGCATTTCCTAAGCAGCACTCTTCCATATCAAGGTACTATTACTTACTTCCTCATTATTTAACTCTTGCCTTACTACTCCTCGCAGCGGGGGACATACACCCAAACCCCGGTCCATCACCAGTTCCGGCTCCTTCTAACTCAGTGGCCAACCCCCCTGCTAAGGCCACCACTGCTACTCAAGGAGGCTCCCTCCCCCAGGGACTCCTTATACTCCACCTAAACATCCGAAGCCCAGCGTCCAAGCTTGATCTGCTCCAGGTTCTAGCCGCCCAACATGCCCCCGACATTATCATTGTATCTGAGACCTGGCTAAACCCTAACATAAATGACCCAACCATCGCCATCCCAGGATTCAGTATCACTCGGCAAGACCAACCCACCCAAGGTGGAGGTGTTGCTATCTACACCAACTCTGACTTACATTTCTCTATCACACTTGCTAAATCTGAGCCCAAAGCCTTCGAACTGCTCATGCTTAAATTGTCCCCTCCCTTCTCACTCCCTATCTATGTTGCTGGTATATACTGCTGCCCTGGCACCCCGACCGCAACAGTCACTGGCCTTCTAAGCCAGCTAGTCTCCCTAGCCCCTTTGGGTAAACTTTATATTATGGGGGATTTTAATCACAACTGGCCAGCTCCCCGTTTCAACAAAGCTCATTCTGAGATAACAGCCCTCAATCGTACCCAGGTCATCTCGGAACTGACATGATCAAACCACAATACTGGCAATCACTCCCTCCTTGACTGGGCTCTCATTTCCCACCCCCACCAGGTCGTAAATTCGAGCCTGCTTCCAGACTCTTTAAGTGACCATCATATCACCTACTTAGTCCATAAAATCCATCGGATTAAATCTCCTCCCAAATTTCTACTGCAACGGTCATTCAAAACACTAAACCTCACCCCTCTCCTGGAAGAACTAGTTCACTCAAACTGGGGCCTCCACCTTATAAGTATTAACATTGATGATGCGCTTACACATTTCCAAGACACCTTCCTCAGTGTCTGGGATAATCATGTCCCCTTGGATCGCATTAGAGTCCGGGGACACACCTCCCCTGGATCTCCCCCAAACTAATAGCATGCCCAAATGCCCGGGACAAGGTGTGGGAAACTTACAAAGCTACACTTCTCCCAGGTGACAACATCACCTACCGCATGCTCTGAAACAAATGCACTGAGGCCACCCATCTAGCCAAAGCCGAATATTTTAACAACACCCTTAACACCAATCTTGGTAGGCCATCAAAATTTTGGAAAGTTATCAAGTCCCTCTTTCCCCCCCATTAATAAATCCCTCCACTCTTCTGCTCTCAGATGGGACTCTCCTCTCAGACCCTCTCACGGTTGCCTCTGAATTCAACTCCTACTTCACCACATGTGCTACTACTCTCCTTGCTTCCCTCCCAACTGTAACCCAGCCCACTCACCCTGCGGAAACTCCTATACCTCCTGGCCTGAACTCTTTCTTCTTCAGGAACATCTCTCCCATGGAAGCCCTAGATGCCCTACTCATTCTGAACCCCTCCAAAGGTAAGTCCCCTGACGGGTTGGACACCAAACTCCTCTACCTATCTGCCTAGACCATCGCATCTCCCCTCGCCACCTTTCTAAACCTTTCGTTCGCTGCTGAATTAATTCTTATGGAGTTGAAACATGCCACAGTCCTACCACTACCAAAAGGAGGAGACCCCACCACTGCAGCATCTCCCTCCTCCCTGCCCTTACGAAACTTCAGGAGCACCTTGTGCTTTCTCAGCTCTCCCTGTACCTCACTGAATTCAACATCTTCATGCCTTTTCAGGCTGGATTTAGGAAAAACCACTCTACTACCACCTCCCTACTGAGACTCATGGATTCCATCCTCTCGGGGATGGACAAAGGTCTAATTACGTCAGCCATCTTCATCAACTAAGCTAAAGCCTTCAACACAGTATCCCACCCCCTGTTGTTATCCTGCCTATCTGAAGCTGGGTTATGCGTGACGGCCTCCAGCTGGTTCAGAGCCTACCTCCAAGGCAGAACCCAGTCTGTAAAAATTGGTGATTCCACCTGCCCTCCCCTCCCTATTGTCACTGATGTTCTCCAGGGATCAGTTCTCAGCCCAATTCTCTTTTCCATCCTACTAAATGACCTGCCACAAACCTGCTCTTCTACCTCAATACGTATGTATGCAGATGACACAGTCCTCTTCTCCTCCAGCCGGGCCCACGAGGAGGTCGCATCCAGTTTACAGGTGGATTTCAACAAGGTACAGCTGTAGTTTAGCTCTCACCAACTAGCCCTCAATGCCAAGAAGACAGTCTCCATGACCTTCAGCACTAGGCAGAGACTATCCAGACTTACCTCACCCTCGATCTTCCACACCCTTGATGGGACAGCCCTCGAGGATGTGTCTTTCTTTAGGTACCTAGGGGTCTGGCTTGACCGGCACCTATCCTTCTCAGCCCATGTGGACACTATCCTGAAAAAACTGTGCCCTAAGCTTGGCGCTCTCTATAGAAATTGCAGTAGTCTCCCACTACCCGTGAGACATGAAATTGTGCAGAAAATGAGTCTACCTACCTTTGACTACTGCGATATGATCTACAGCTCTGCCCCCAAGTCCACCCTATCCAGTCTGGACCCTGTCTTCTCTGCTTTCTGCTGCTTTGCCCTTGATGCACCCCTCTGCACCCACCACTGCGAGCTTCTCCACTCACTGGCCCTCCCACTCCTTAACAACCAAATACTACTTCACAGTGTACATTTGCTTCTAACTTCTGGCTCAGTTCCCTTCCACCTTACATCACCTCCTCCCTATCTTCTCCTCCAAACCCCTTCCATGCCCTCAGGTCTTCTGACACCTGACTATTGGCAATCCCTCACTGTCGGACCTCTGCAGGCCAATCAGCCTTCTCCTACCAACTTCTGAAGCTTTGGAATGACCTGCCAATCCAAATCCACCATTCATCCTCTAGGCATTCTCTATGCTGTGTCCTCCTAAACTACTATGCGGTAAAATGTTCATGCTCCTGACCTCCTCTCCCCCAAGCCTTCAGCCAACCCCCCTTGTCTCCCTGTCAAACATAGTCCCTTAGTCAGTGACTGTCACCCATGTATAATTATCACAGTCCAGGTCTAAACCTTACTCCTTGTTCTCCTTTCACTTCCAAACCTTCTAAACCTTCCTACACTGTTTCCCTACTTTATATACCCTCCCTCTTGAATACAAGGCAGTTAAAGCCCTGTAAACAATGTGTAACTCTAACCCAATTCAATGTAATAAATGTTAGTAATGGAAGTATGTAATCAATTGTGTAATGTTACTCCCTAGTCATGTCTCCAATGTGTAACTCAATGCTATGTATTATAGTATGTACTCACTGCTCTCCTCTGTACCCAACAAGGTCGCACGGTGAGACGAGCATCTTGTTGCTCAGTGTGTCTTTCCTGGTGAAACATTTCAATAAATAAATAATAAAATAAATAGATTCTGCTGGCCTGGCATCTACAGACAGGTAGAAGAGTACTGTAAGAGCTGTCAGGCATGCCAGAAATTAGCTAAGGTCACCCGTAAGGAAAAAGTACCCCTGCAACCCCTTCCATTGATTTCAACACCTTTTGAGAGAATCACAATGGACATAGTTGTATCCCTACCAAAAAGTTCTAAATGGAACAGATTCATCCTAGTCATTTGTGACTATGATACCAAATATTCAAAGACTGTTCCATTGAGAACCATTACAGCTAATAAGATTGCAGAAGATCTGGTCAAGGTATTTAGTCAGGTCGGTATCCCTTTGGAGATACTGACAGATAGAGGCAACTTTTGTTCTCAGCTACTCAGGAACCTGTATAAAATATTAGGAATCACTGCCATTTATCCATCCCCTTACCACCCACAAACAGACGGCTTAGTGGAGTGTTTCAATCAAACCTTAAAAAGGATGCTCTGTAAGTTTGTGCAAGATGAAGGTAGAGATTGGGATGTGCACTTACCATTCCTGATGTTTGCCTACAGGGAGGTGCCTCAGGCTTCCACAGGGTTTTCTCCCTTTGAACTACTATATGGGAAAAATCCTAGGGGACCTTTGGACATTGAGAAAGAAAACTGGGAAGAGGGACATGAGATAGGACAAACCACCACTGCAGATTACTTTAACAATCTGAGGCAAAAGTTAATGAAATATGTGATGGCAGCTCACCAGCAAGGTAGAGAAAAGGAAAAGCAAATGCTTCAAAAAAAAAATCATTATGACAAGGGTGTAGGACAAAAGGTATTTGCTGCAGGGGACAAAGTTCTTCTTTTACTTCCTTCATCTGACAACAAATTGCTAATGAAATGGCAGGGTCCATATGTTGTTAAAAAGCAAATTGGACCTGTCAACTATGAAATAGAACTGTCTGATAGGAGGTTTAAGAAGAACATTTACCATGCAATCCTATTAATGAAATGGGTTGACAGAACACTGCCCATTTGTTTTGTGCACCCTGAGCAGCCTCACAATGATTTAGAAGTGACTTATCAATGCCTAGAGCAACCCAGTATATTAGAAGACTTAAAGCTGAATCCTGAGCTAGAGAACTGCCAAAGAGATGGTTTGCTGCAAGTGCTCAAGTCATTTCAGGCTTTATTCTTTAACTTTCCTGGGAGGGTTTCAAGAACAGAACACCACATAGAAAAAACTACCTCAAATCCCATAAGACAGAAACCTTATAGGTTGCCTGAAAAGTTATGTGGGAATGTAATAACGGAAATGAAGAAAATGCAGCAGTTGGGGGTCATTGAGCCATCTAAAGGTGAATGGTCTTTTCCATTAGTTGTAGTGGGAAAAAAAGAGAAGAGGAAGACATAACAATTTGTCTAGATTTTCACAAGCTTAATGCCATATCCAAATTTGACAGCTACCATGTGCCTTGAATAGATGATATTGTGGATAGGATGGGTAATGCTCAATATATCACCATGCTAGATCTTACAAAAGGATATTGGCAGATTTCCCTTGATGCAAATTCTAGGGAAAAGTCTGCCTTTAGCTCCCCAATAGGTCTGTTAAATTTCATCACTATGCCTTTTGGGTTGCAAGGGGCTCCTGCAACCTTTCAAAGATTGAAGAATCACGTGTTACAACCCCACACTGTGTATAGTGCTGTTTACCTGGATGATGTGGTCATTTTTAGTCAGACTTGTGAGAACCATAAGATTCATCTAGCTAAGGTACTACAGGCTATTGTGCAAGCAGGCTTAACCTAAACCCTACAAAATGTGCTGTTGCAATGCGAGAAACCAGATATTTGGGTTTTGTAATTGAAGGTGGATTAGTGAGACCCAAAATTGGCAAGGTGCAAGCTGTAGCGAACAGCCCTAAGCCAGCAACCAAACATAATGTCCACTATTTTCTTGGTCTTCCTGGCTATTACAGGTGGTTTGTCCCTAATTTCACTGCAATAGCCAGTCCCTTAACTGACCTAACTAAGAAAAGAAATCTAAATAAAGTGAAATGGACTCCAGAATGCGAAGAAGCATTCTGTGCTATAAAAGCTCATTTGTGTTCATCACCTGTATTGAGAAGCCCAGACTTCTCTTGACCTTTTATAGTACAAACAGATGCATCCGATTCTGGTATAGGTGTAGTGCTATCCCAAACATATAAGAGTGAGGAACATCCCATTTTGTATATAAGTAGAAAGTTACATGAGTGAGAAACCAAGTACTCGACCATAGAGCAGGAATGCCTCGCTATGAAGTGTGCTATAGAAGCCCTGAAATTCTACTTATGGGGTGCGGAATTTGAAGTGACCATTGATCATAATCCGTTATGCTGGTTACAGGTTATGAAGGACAAAAACCCACTGATTATGAGGTGGTACTTATACCCTGCAACCTTTATGGTTAAACATAAAGCAGGAATTGCACACAAAATGCAGATTTCATGTCCCGTTTTGGGGCAGACCCTAAACAATGTGAAATGACACAATCAGACTTTGGGGTAAAGAATGAACAAAATGGATTAGAGGTGAGACAGTCTCCTGTCCAAGTTTCTTGTTTGAATTGTTATGTAAGGGACCCCGAGGTGGAGCTTTGACAGTGGGTGGGCTAAAGCTCCATCTCTCCTTACTAGAGATCTGATATGCATCATCTGAGTTCCCGTTGAATAAAATCTAGCTTTATGTTACCTCTGATTTTCTCTTGGTGGGGAGGAATATGTCGTAGGGACAGGTTTGGTAATTCTGGGCTGACACATTCTCCTTCTCTGTATCCCCTGTAATCCATCTCTTGCTATCTAAGTCTGTTGCACAACAGCATTTTCTTCTTCCGTTTATTCCTTTTATTCAGTCTCTGCTGTCTTTCTGAATCGAGTTGGTCACTCAAGTTTTTGTGTCACCAGGGGCACCTAAACTAATCTGCTATTGGCGTACCCCCCTTTAATAATGCTTATGTTTCCTCTGAGTAACCTGAATTGAGGCATATTGTGCCTAATTTGTATGGTAAAGAAAGAATTTGCAGTGCTATGATGATTTGGACAGACTGTAGCGTTCGTTCTCTTTCAGAACACCAGTTACTTTACGAATGTGAGAACGTGCGAATTGCGGCTGCACAACTGCGAGATAGTGCACACATTCGGCAATGTGCAATTGCACTGACAAATCAAGAAAAGTCCCTGCGTTTGGACTTTTGCAGTCTTGCACTTCCTTGAACTCCCCCTTTTTCTGAGTGATCCCTCTATGCTCTGTCCTGAGCTGTAACCTGTTAGAGAGAGGAAAAATAAAGATAAACGGACCGCTTTGAGAGTGTAACTACATCAGGGTGTTTGTCTTGCAACCTGCTATGTTTACTAGCTGTGCTTAGCGTGAGACCCAGAATTAAAATAGATTAGAACACACTCTCTCTGCTCTGCTGAGGTGAAATAAGTCAGAGCGTTAGAGTGTTTGTTTATTACATTGGAAAGGTCTGCTTCTTTCCTCCTAGTAGTTATGCCTGTAAATAAAGCACAGTAGACAGAGATATGTTTTAATTTTACTAGTGTTATCAAAGCCCAAAATAGCTTCTCATATTAGAGGAAAATTTATCAAGAAGTTATTTCTTTTGTTTGGTCCCTTGCTTGTGCTGCCCTCTGCTCTGTCAAGTCAGGTCTGCCTTAGGAGCTGGCTGGCCCTGTTTTCTTTGGTGTTATACTCCAGACCTTCAGAGTGGGAGAAGCTACATTTGCAAGAACAGTTAAACATGATAAAATATAAAGCAGTTATCTTTTGCTAAATGTTGTTTATGCTTTCATGAGAAAATAAACTTGGATATTATTCTAAATAGGCATAAAAATACAATGATAGCAGCAAATGGAGTGGAAACATAAAATAGGGGCATAAATACAGCAATAATATGGTGGCTAGACATAAGTGAAGCAAAGTGCACCATGCATGTTGGGGCAGGGACTGTGCAAAAGAGCCCCAATTGAAGGGAGGCTGGCAAGTGAAGGTCAAAGAAGAGGATATGAGCTTAGGTAGGGGATTTACAGGAACAGAAGGGTGCAAGGAGTTGTCTTAGTTGATATCTAAAGGCAGAGAGTGCGGGGGAGAGGCAGAAGTATGAGGGGAGCAGATTCCAGAAGGAGGAGAGGTGGTAGGAGAAGCAGCTTGGCTAGCAGATGAGAGAGGGTGGAGAATGGAGAAGGTGCAGGAATCCCTGGAGTGGAGGAGGAACGAAGAGGAGGGAACAGGGAACATGAGGGAGGATAGGTAGGATGGAATAGATCAGAACCAATAATTGGGGATGAAGGTGGTACACTTGGACTGGTGACATAAAGGGAGAGGGAGGATGGAGAGGGGGGAGTAAAGGGAACTGTGATAAATGTAGTGGGGAGAGTTGGTGGCAAAACAGCAGAATGCATTACAGACAGTATCCAGTTTGGAAAGGGAGGAGGAAAGGGCAGCATGATCAGCATAATCAAAGATTGGGAGGACCATTTTGGTTACAAGCTCCTAGCAGATCTGGAGGGAGAGTCAGTCATTTGGGAAAATGGAGGACAGAACAGGGCCCAGGATGGAGCCTTGAGGGACACCTGCTTGGATGGGAAGAGTGGGGGACAGGACGCCACCCACTTGTACAGACTGCTGATGAAAGTGGATGCTGAGAGGCCTACAGAGCTCAGCTTGTTGAGGAGGAGAGGGTAGGACACTGAGTCAAAGGCTTTGGCCCGATCAATGAACAGAGCTGAGGTGATATGTCCCTGATCCATTCCAGTAAGGATAGTCAATTACCCTCTGCAAGGAAGATTTATTTATTTAGTTTTTGTTTACCGGGTAGGTGCGGTAGCCATAAGCATGACTATTTTCAGGCATGACCCGGGAGGATACAAAACAACAAATACAGGGATGACATTCCAAATGCAAGTACAACAAACAAAATCATTTCACAAGGTTACACGTAGGTTGCAAGGAATTAGATAGAAACAAGGACATTTTTTGGTAACAGTACAGAAAAATATGGAGCAATACAAAAACAAAATTCAAATACAGTTTGCTTAGAGAGAAACATGATATAATAACATTATCTGCACTAATAAGGGATAGAAAGTTAACATTAGGGGGGAATTCAGTAGGTGATAGAAGTAGGTGATTAGGAAAGGGGAGGTAAAGGAGAAGTGCAAAGGAGGGGTAAAGGAGAAGTGCTTAGCATATAGGGGACAGATCAGAAGAAGAGGTAAGACTGGGGTAATGAGGGCTAGGGAGGCTTGAAACAGGAGCATTTGTGAGAAGTTTCAAGATAAGTACGTAGACCTTTTTAAAAGATGCATGGGCTGTTGATTGTCCCAAGGTTAGTGGAAGGGAGTTCCAAAATTTGGGGGCATGGCAGGCAAAAGCAGTAGCACCTTTAGTGGTGCAGTGTCTGGGGATGAAAACAGTAACCTGACCCATGGAACGCAATCCATAGCTCGGAGTCAGGATTTGGAAAAGGCCTGCTAGGGATTTAGGGATTTGTAGAGGAACCATGTTGTCAATGACAGAGCCGTAAGCATGTAGCCTTAGTTCAGCAGGAGTAAGCCATCCCAGGTCAGTATAGAGGAGGCAGTGGTGTTTCAGCTGATGTGAGGAGGAGGCATAGCAACAGATGTTGTTATATGTAACATCCTATTTCCTAAGGATTGATTTGCATGCGGAAACATATGTTGGAGTCCCATACGTAAGTGATGGTAGGAGTATGCCACAGGCAATGGCAAGCCTAGCAGAGGGAGTTTGGCATGTACCTGTTTGTAGGTTAGATTGATGCATAAGTCAAAATTTAGTGCTGGATCAAGGGTAATACCCAGATATTTAAATGAGGATACTACTCCAACTGCTGACCCATTTAAGGAGGTGACTTTGAATTGAGAATGGGCATGCTTTAGTTTCGCAGTTGATCCAAATAGCATAGCTTGGGTTTTAGACTCATTTAATACAAGTTTGTGAGTAAATAGCTACTTTTGTATTAGCTGGAAGTCAAGAGAGAGTCATTTGTTAATGTCATCAATGCTATTAGCACTAGCATACAGCACAATGTCGTCAGCATATAGTAGGGAGGTTGACCTGTGGAGGTCAATGGAGATGTTATTTATAAAAAGAGAGAACAGTAAGGGCCCAAGAATGGAGCCTTGCGGCATCCCGATATTTATGATGGTTTTATCTGAGAGGGTAGAATTGTATTTCACAGTCTGAGACCTATTAGCCAGGTAGTTTCCAAACCATCTAACAACTTTAGTTGAGAAACCCAGGGATTCCAGGGTGGTTAGAAGGATGGAGTGATCAGCTAGGTTGAATGCCTTAGTCATGTCAATAAAAACTGCACCTGTGAGGAGACCGGAGTCCATAGCCACTTGAGTATCTAATGTGAATTTGAGGGGGGCAGTAGTGGTGCTATGACCTTTGCGAAAACCATGCTGGGCAGCGCTGAGTAGATCATGCTTCTGTAAGAAGTTGATTGTCTGGGCAGCTACCAGCTTCTCAAGAATTTTATTTTATTCAGGACAGATAGGATGGTGATGGGCCTATAGTTGGATGGGTCTTTACGATCTCCTTTTTTAAAGACTGGAGTAATTCTAGCTGTTTTCCATATGTCAGGGATGTGGCCCTGGCTCAGGGACAGCGTGAAAATCCTGGCTAGGGGAGCAGTGATAAAAGGGGCTGCAATCTTAAGAAGCCTGGGCTCTAGATTGTCCGAGCCAGCTGCTGAGCAGTCCAAGATATTGTTTAGCAGTCTGAGCACTTCACATTTTGTGATTGCCTTGAAAAAAATTGAGGACCATTCACAATAGGTCTGGTGGATACACTTGGTTGGGCAGGGAAAGATGAGGTATAGTTGGTTAAGTCCGAGAATTTATAGTTAAAGAAGTTTGCAATGGTTCTAGGATTGTTACAGTGTACCCCATCAAGAGACATTTTGTTAGGGGTGGATGTTAGATTAGAACCAAGAAAGAATTTAATGTGTGACCAAAATATTTTTGGGTCACCATAGGAGTTGGTCAGTAGGTCTTTGCAGTATGCACTCTTGGCATTTTTGATGTCCTTTTTGTAGGCATTTCGCAGAGCCCTGTAGTTATTGAGGTCAGAGGATAGCCTTGAGTTTTTATAAAGGAGCCAGCTTTTGTCCCTTAGCTTGAGTTTAGCTAGTAGGTCAGCTTTCAACCATTGGGTTTGCCTATTTTTTATCCTGTGGGTTATGGGTTTGCAGTGCTTATCCTGGAGTTCTAGGAAGTGTTTCAAGAGCAGGTCCAGGGCTGCCTGAGCGTCACTGGATAGGAGAATGGGGGACCAATCAGTAGAAGCAATGTCGTTCAGGAAAGACTGAGGGTCAAAGTTTGCATAGTTGCGGAAGGTAATGAAGTGAGGTCCGGTCTGGGTAGGCCTGTCTTTTCCCCAGATACAATACATTGGGGAGTGATCAGTGATGTCATCTGGCAGTACTCCAGAAGCAATAACATTTTCAGGGAGACTGGTCGTTATCCAGTCTAGTAGTGTGCTGGATCAACGGGTATTTCTGGTAGGTTCACCAATAATCTGGTGTAGGTTATAACTCTGCAGCTTGGTCATTAATGTTGTTTGGTTACTGCCCAATCAATTGATGTTTAAGTCCCCAAGAATAAGGATCTCGTTCCTACCGACAAGGCTTGTGGTTTGTTCCAATAAGTCATCTAGCCCTACTAGTCCATTTGTAGGGAGACTGTAGACACACACAATGTGAAGTTTTTTAGTACCAAGAGTGAGCAGTACGTGAAGTGCCTCACAGTGGCATAGGGCAGATGCCTAAACAGAGACATCTAGGTAATATCTAAAGTAGACAGCTGTTCCACCCCCTCTTTTGGGTGCAGTGCTGTCAAGTCTCAAAATGTTATAGTGGGGAACAGGGCATAGAGAATCAGGTATGGCAGGTTTTAGTCACATCTCGGTTAGGCATAATATCAGGCTTGTATAGGGTGGTCCAAGATTCAAGCTCAGTAAGATTGTGAGCAAGGCTCCTGATGTTATGATGTGCTGTAATAAGACCTTTGGCATTGGTGATAGCGTCAGGTAGGACAATAGTTGGTCCTAGATTTAGCTGAACATCATCTGCGAGCAGGATAGCAAGCAGGAGAAAGTACCATAGTTTGCGGTGCATGAAAGAACCACAGGAATGTAGGTGCAGGTGGCATTTCTTATGTACATGGGCAGCTAAGTGATACCAGATCTTATTTAGTAGCACTGGGGAAGGGTCAAACCAGGGGGCAGGAAGTATTAGGAGATTAGAGGAGTAGTAATCCTGTGATGCAAAGTAGGGAGGGGTAGCTTGATTTTGAAGAGTCATAGGCATGGACAAGAATAGTAGTGGTAGTGTGATCATAAAAGTCAGCAGCATCAAAGGGGTCATTTTAGATAGGGTTATTTTGGGGCTGTGAAGACCCTATGAAGCAGCAGCAGTCACTCTAGGCTAGCAGGAGTAAAGACAGAGATAAAAACTTGTTAAGGAAGCAGGCACTGCAAGCAGTTTAGGTATTACTGGGATTTTTGCCAGTGAGTAATTTAATCCTGCCAGAAAGGGCGGTATAACAGTAGGAGCTTGGTGGAAATTTTCCACCTCTGAGATTAGATTCAGATCAGACCAGATTATTAAAGAAGCCAATGAGAAGGGGAGGACCGAGAGGGAGGAGTTACAGTGTATTTAATGTGGGACTGGGAGGGATGGGGGAGAAAACCCCAGAGCAAATGCAAGATCAGCTAAGGGCTCAGCCTTGCCAGCAGCCTAGAAAAGGCACTGAAAATGCAGTCTATGGTCCAGAGAGTCTAAGAAAAGGCACCAATCGGCAAGGCAGCCTCCAGCCGGGGACCAATCAGCAATCAGTGCGGAGGAGCGCCAATCCAAAGAGCCCTAGAGGAGAACGAAGCGAAGCCAGTGGAAGCGGTATGTACCTGAACTTGCAGTCTGGGTAGGGGACCAGGCAGGAGCTGAAGTAGATCGAAGTTCGGTGAAGGCGGGCTGCGTCCGAGCAAATGGCCATTCTGCTCCACCTCAGGATGTGTGGCGCCGCTCCAATGAGAGACTGCCTGAAGAAGGAAGGAGACAGAGAATATATCATTAGAGGAGCTGTATCCACAGAGAGCAGGAAATCGGGAGGCGGGGGGGGCCAGCGGCAGACCGTCAGCAGGGGGTAGAGGTGATCAAGCTTAGAACAAAAGAACAAAGGACAGAGGTTTAAGATGGCTGGGGGTGGGGTCCTAGGTGCAAGTGAGAGGAGGTGGGTTGTTTGAAACAGTGGGCCAGAGGCTGGGGGGGGGGAGCAGTTACACTATGCAGATAGGAAGAGGTCTTGTGAAACAGAAAAGCGAGTGAATTAGAAGAGATTTAGGAGCAGGCAGGGTAGGAAAAGTTGTAGACAGGTAGAGACACTCAGGAGCAGGTAGGATTTGGGAAAGTTGAAGGCAGGTAGAGATAGCAACAAGGAGATAGAGCAAGGAAGGGTAACAGTTATAAGCAATCACAGCATGTTTAGCAATTTAAAATCGGCAGAAAAAAAAAATCAGTCTAGTAATGTAACAGAAGCAAACTTATATACTTCAGCAAATAATCAATACATAAAACCCCAGAGTAAAATGCAAGATCAGCTAAGGGCTCAGCCTTGCACAATGGCCAAGAAAAGGCGCTGAAGACACAGTCTATGGTCCAGAGAGTCTAAGGAAAAGGCGCACCAATCAGCAAGGCAGCCCACAGCCGGCGGACCAATAAGTGATCAGCGTGGAGGAGCCACGCCAATCAGAAGACCCCCAGAGGAGAATGAAGTGAAGCGAGTGGAAGCAGTATGTACCTGAACTTACGGTCCGGGCAGGGGGACCAGGCAGGTGGCCAGAAGTAGATCGAAGTCCCAGTGAAGGTGGGTGGCGGCCGGCGAGACGGCCATTCTGCTCCGCCTCAGGATATGTAGCGCCGCTCCAGCGGAGACTGCCTGAACTTGCGGTCTGGGCAGGGGAACCAGGCAGGTGGCCAGAAGTAGATCAAAGTCCCGGTGAAGGCGGGCAGTGGCTGGCGAGATGGCCATTCTGCTCTGCCTCAGAATGCTTGGCGCCGCTCCAGCAGAGATATGGTGGAGTGGTGCTTCCTGAAGCCAGACTGAATGGGGGATAGGAAATCTGAGGAATAAAGGAAGTAAGCAAGTCTGGAGTAGACAAGGATCTCATGAGGAGGCAGTATAGCACAGTGGGTTATGGCTCTGAGCTGCAGATCTGGAGACCTGGGTTTGAATCCCTCAGCCACCTAGGTGCACATTGTGTGATCCTGAGCAAGTCAGTTAATGTCCTTGTGCTCCCAGGTCACATCTGGAAACAAGCTTTGGCTTAGTCTGCTACTCCAGGTTAAACAATGTTCCCTTTTCTTATGTTCCCTTTTGTGAAGCTAAGCAAGAGAGGGAAGAAGTGATATTGGCTGGTATTTGGCCAGTGGAGGAGGGGTTGCCCCACTATGTGCAGAGGTAAAACCTTTGCTATCTTCCAGGCCTGAGGGACAGAACAATGGGAGAAGGAGAGGTTCAAAAGGTGAGTAAGTGGAAGGAAAATAGCCAGAGCTGAGATTCGTAGAAGTTTGGAATGCAACCCATGAGGGCAGAACTTTGATGGGTTATGTGAAATTGGAGGATCAGGTGGCAAAGCTAACAAGGTGGATAGAGTACTGGCTAGGAGGAGTGGACCTAAAGGGTAGTAATAAATGGGAAGCATTCAGAGATCAGGGAGGTCACAAGTGGAGTACCACAGGAGTCAGTACTGGGACCAGTACTATTTAATGTGTTCATCTGTGGCATAGGGAAAGAAATCAAGGTAGCAGTTTGTCATTGCAGATTATACTAAACTCTGCTGCATATTAAACTCCAAGGAGGGGTTTGGGTACGTAAAGCGGGACTTAGAAAAGTTGGATGGCAGCTGAAGTCTAGTGCCAAGGGGCCTGGCAGTATAGCCTAGAGGTTAGAGTAACTAGCTGTGAATGAGCTTGGTACGTCCATTAGATCTGGATTCGATTCTTACAACCTCCACTTGCATACTACAGTATGTGACTCTGAGCATGTCACTTAACCTCCCCATTGCTCCCAGGTCACCACTGAAAACAGGCATTTGTGCCAAGTGAGCCTTACCCAGTTACTAAAAGAATAACAAAAAAAATTGCAGTTATGCCCATAGGCAAGGGACACCTGAAGATGGGTTATTGGTTGGGGGGTATCAGTCTGATCACTGAAGAAAATGACTTTCAGTCATCATTAGTGGTAGCTCAACCCAACAACCCAGTGCAGCAAGGCTTTTGAAGAGGGAAACAGGATGCTGGGATTTACATGGATGGGGGTTTCCAGTAGAAGAAATTAGATGTGTTACCCCTGTATGGGTCACTAGTGAGGCCACACCTGTAGTGCAGTGTCCAATTCTGGCACCTTAAAAAAGGATAAAGACCATGTAGAATCCATCCAAAGGCATACTACAAATATGATACAAGGACAGCAGGGTAAATCATGTGAAGACCATCTGGCCAGTCTGAACTTGTACTCACTTTAGTTCAGGAGAGAAACAGAGAGGCCAGAAAAGAAAGCTTTAAAAATTGTGTAATGCCTCCCCCCAAATGGGGGCTTATCTTATTGCCACTTGTCCCCCGTTCTGCTCCCATTTGTGGAGCGTCTCCGGTTCTGCCTCCCAATGCCTGCAGGTTTCCCAAACTTGTCCCCACTTTCACTACCTGGCCCTGGTCCAGTGCCCTGCCCAGACAGCCCCAGTCCTTTGTTTTTGCCCTTGCTTGGGCAACTGGAGCTTTGTGGAGCCGTCACCTTCTCCCTACCATACTTCACAGCCGGGCGAATGGCTCCCACTTTCAACAGGTGCCCCGAAGTGCCCTACTCCAAGCTTTGGCTTTACCAGCTTCCTCTTGCATGGTCCCAGTCCCTAAAATAAATAATGGCTGCAAGGGGGGATTGGAGACCTGGTATAGGCAGAAGGGGAGCCAAGGTTTTGTTGTAAATGACAGTGCATAGGTGCGCTTGTGGCTTGTGTGCTAACCATAGTTGCAGTCAAGAAGTAGGTTCTCGGTGGTCCTGGTGCCACCTGGGACTGACTGGGGACCAACGACTACTGGGGGACCTTATCAAGCCTTACAAATATTGTAAATACAGAATGCTGCCAAGCGCTAAAGATTGGGGCTCATAAATATTAAAATACAGAGCTCATGATTATTTATGAGCTGCTGGCTGCTGCCTAGGGACTGATTATTTCAGCAGCTGTGGCAGCCAAGGGACTCAAAATAAACATAAACTAAGGGTAGTATCTAAAAGGGCACAAAAGGGGCTATTATCTAAATGGAAATGATTTAAATAAAAAAAATACACTGGCTGTACCAGAGCTAAAGAGGGGGACTCTTAAGAGTGCCTCTCTGCTGCCTGAGGACTACATATTTCGGCATCAATATCAGACTCTGGACTGCATTAATATGTTTAAACCCTGCAGTGCCTAAGATGGCACAGTAGTAGCTACTACACTATGGGACTACAAGTAAAATAAAGTAATTATTCTAGTTGCACCAGAACTTTAATATTGGGACTGTGTTAAACTGCAAGAAGACTGTGATTTTTAGCAGCCATGTTGTGCAGCAGCAGTCAATTGGAAGCCAGGATTTACAGCTAGGATTCCTGGAACTTTTGCAAGAGACTTATGGGACATTGCAAAGTGCTTGTTGGAAAAATGCAGAGAGTTAATTCAGGCACCAAAACAGGGATCCATCTGTGCATCGAGTAAGGCTACTGAATATTCAGTTTTGTGGAGTGACAAGTTCTGCAACTAATCATTTTGGGACATCTAAATGGACTCAGCCAAATGGGAGTCCCAGAAGGGCTCCGTAAAAGACAGTGTTCTGTCAATCTGAGCAAGAGTTTAAGCGGAAGCCTTTCACAGGGGAGGGGGCTCAGGCCCACAGCTAAAGGAAATTGGCCTACAGTTCAGTATGAGCCCCTCCACAGGGGAGCGGGGCTCTTCTTCTGCCAGAGAGACAAGTGGCTGCAAACAGCAACAGTCGCTAGGCTGTGGGTTGCCAGAGATTGTCCTCCAGGGGCTAGTTTTGTCCTTTCTACATTGGGAAAATGTGAGAAGAAGCCAGCATCTACCTGCAGTTGTGAGACAGCCACAAGAAATGCTTCTTCCTCAGCAGTGAGAGTGCTGAAGAATTGCCTTTAACTTCTAGAATAGGAAAGTATTAAGAATCCTTCCGAGTGAGTAAATCTCTACTTACAAGTACAAGTTGAGAGAGATCTGTAAGGAGCAGTGAAGCCCAGAGAGATTAGAGAGTGACTGTCTGCACCCTGTGTCTGTCTAACACTGAGAAAGGGTGGACACCTATTGCCAGTGACCAGAGATGGGTCCAGTTTTGAGAACATTAATGTAGCTGTTTTGATAAGTGCCTACAGGACTAGAAGGGGAGTACCCATAGCACATGGCTCTTCCTAACATTGCCTGTGAGGACAGCACCTATCCAACTGGAGCTGCTAATACCAGCACAGACAAGAGGGACTTAATTTCCATTTAGAGCTGCTAATGTCAGCAAAGCCACAAGGGACTATAAATTGAATGATTCATGCTTGAGAGAAGCTGCAGCAACTATCTGACCTACCAAGTCAAAGTAAAGTGCATTTGGCAAGTAAATTGGTCTGGTATGAACTGTGAGCAATCAGGTTACCTTAGCCTTAGGGAGCAAACACCCACGTGTGTGAGAGTCTGTATCTGAAACTAAGAGGACCGTGGCAGCCACGCTGGCCCATGGTTGAAGTGACTGTGAACTGAAAGTATAAATGTGCTGAATTGATAAATGTGCTGAATGCCATGCAACCATCACAGATAAGACTGGGACATGGCCTGATAGTGTGCCACCTAGGGTGCTGCCATATGCATTTCCCCTGAGGGGCATAGCCTAGACATGAGGTTTGAAACGTGCTGGCCCCCATCCCAGTCTGGTCTTTCCAGAGAGTGATTTCAGTCCAGAGAGATGTGCTGCAACAGAAACCAAGGGTATTGATCCAACTGCAAAAGCTGTAAGATCCTGCAGTCAGTTTAGGGTGGCTGGTTGCAAGAAACATAGAAACATAGAAACATAGAAACAGAATTTGATGGCAGATAAGGATCACTTGGCCCACCTAGTCTGCCCATTTCCCTACCTAATGGATAAGCTGCAGATCCTAGTTAACCAGCAGCCTACTTCTTTCTACCCCCACCGCCTAGAATTGCCTTATGACTGTCCCATGCATGATTGAATTCAGCCACTGTTTTTGACTCCACAGCCTCCTCCAGAAGGCCGTACCATGAATCCACAACCCTCTTGTGAAAAAATACTTCCTTACATTACCTCTGAGTCACCCCCTCTATCTTCAAATTGTGCCCCCTTGTTCTTGCACACCTCTTTTTTTGAAAGATGCTACCCTCTTGGACTTTGTTGATTCCTTTGAGGTACTTGAAAGTTTCTATCATGTCCCCCTCTCCCTCCTTTCCTCGAGGCTATACATATTAAGCTCCTTTAGTCTCTCTTCATATGTCTTCCAGTGCAGACCCTGCACCATTTTAGTTGCCCTCCTCTGGACAGCTTCCATCCTGTCTATGTCCTTGTGGAGATTGGTTCTCCAGAACTGCATGCAGTACTCCAGATGGGGTCTCACCAGCTGTCTGTACAGAGGGATAACAACTTCCTGTTTTCTACTGGTGATGCCTCTCCCTATGCATCCCAGTATCCCCCCAGCATTCCTTACTGCCCTTTCACATTGCTTGCCCACCTTTAAGTCATCTGATATAACTACCTCCAGATCCCTTTTCATTGTTGTTGTTGTTAGTATCTCACCCCCCCATTGTGTACTCTTCCCCTGGATTTTTGTTTCCCAGGTGCATTACCTTGCACTTCTTAGCATTGAATCTAAGCTGCCATACATTTGACCATTCCTCTAACCTTGCCAAGTCCTTCTCATCCTTTCCACCCCACCTTGTGCATCAACTCTGTTGCAGATCTTTGTGTCATCTGCAAAGAGACATACTTTCCTTCCAGTCCCTCTGCAGTGTAAACACAAAGACATTGAAGAGGACCCGGTCTAATACTTAATCCTGCAGTGCCCACTAGTAACCCCCTTTCTTCAGAGTGGACTCCATTTACTATTATCCTCTGTGTCCTATTCTCCAGCCAATTCTTTACACAGGCTATCATCTTGGGACCCACTCCACAGGCTGAAAGCATATATTAATTTTGTGTGGGACTGTGTCAAATGCCTTGCTAAAGTCTAGGTAGGCCATGACCTACCTAGACTTTAGGAAGGCATTTGACAGAGTGTCAAACAAAAGATTAATAAACAAGTCAGCCAGCCTGGGAGTGGGTCCCAGGGTGGTAGCCTGGGTAACAAATTGGCTTGACAACAAGACACAGAGGGTAATAGTAAAGAGAGTACACTCTGAAGAAAGGGAGTTTACTAGTGGTTTACTACAGGGTTCACTACTGGGAGCAGTCCTCTTTAATGTCTTTATAGGTGACATTACAGATGGTCTGGAAGGAAAAGTATGCCTCTTTGCAGATGAGACAAAGATTTGCAACATGACTGATACACAAGAGGGTGGAACGGATGACAAGGGACTTGTCAAGGTTGGAGGAATGGTCGAAAGTATGGCAGCTTAGATTCAATGCAAAGAAGTACAAAGTAATGCACCTGGGAAACACAAATCCAAGGGAAAAGTACACAATGGGGTTGGGGGTTACTAACAACAGCAAAAATGGAAAGGGACCTGGAAATAGTCATATCAGATGACCTTAAGATAAGCAAGCAATGTAAGAAGGCAGTTAGGAGGGCTGGGGGAATACTGGGATGCATAGGGAGAGGCATTGCCAGTAGAAAACAGGAAGTTGTTATCCCTCTGTACAGACAGTTGGTGAGACCACATTTGGAGTACTATGTGCAGTTCTGGAGATCCCATCTCTGCAAGGACATAGACAGGATGGAGGCAGTGCAGAGGAGGGCAACTAAAATGGTGCAAGGTCTGCACCATAAGCCATATGAAAAGAGACTAAAAGAGCTTATTGTGTATACACTTGAGGAAAGGAGGGAGAGGGGGAACATGATAGAAACTTTCACGTATCTCAAGGGAATCAACAAAGTCCAAGAGGGTAGCATCTTTCAGAAAAAGCGATGTGCAAGAACAAGGGGGGCACAATTTGAAGATAGAGGGGGGACAGCTCAGAGGCAACATGAAGAAGTATTTTTTCACAGAAAGGATCATGGACTCATGGAACAGCCTTCATGAGGAGGATGTGGGATCAAAAACAGTGGGGGAGTTCAAGAATACATGGGACAGACATAAGGCAGTTATAGTGGGTGGTAGGAGGAAGTAGGCTGTTGGTTAACTAGGATCTGCAGCTTATCCAGTAGGTAGGGAGATGGGCAGACTAGGTGTGCCAAGCAGTCCTTATCTGCCATCAAAGTCTATGGGCCAGATTCTCAAAGGAAGGTGCAAGTCGCGCCAAAGGCACGTTGCATAGGCAGGGGTATTTTTTTTATTTAATTACTGAAAATGTTTCACCAGGAAAGGCACACTGAGCAAAAAAATGCTCATCTCATGGTGCGACCTGGGGGGGGGTTAAAGGGAGGAGGGTATATATACAACAGTCAGTAGGTTGAACTTGGAGTGGAGCAACACAAACAATTGTTACGTAATTGAGTGAGATTACTTACGAACTTGTTTACATGAGGAGTACAGTACATAACAAGAGCCTCAAGGAAAGTGGCATACATAATTGAATACACATCAAGGACTATACATGATTACATAAGTGTCAGTAACAGAGATTGAACTGGAGCAGGATGCACCAAGTTGGCAGCGGGAAATGGAAGTCGGAGATTGGGGCAAAGGAGCGGTGGCAGGACTGTATAGTATACACTGGGGTATTTGGGGGGTTGATTTAGGAAAGACAGTGGGGGAAAGAGAAGGGAGATAGCAGAAGTGAATGAGACAATAAGTGCATTGGTTGTTTAAGGTAATGAATAAGCCAGACAATTGGGTGAAGGCCGAGCCACTGGTCAGGCACGTAAGGCGGAGGGGATCGGGGAGGGGGGGAGAGAATCCATCAGGGGGTGGGAGGTCAGGGGCAGGTGCAATTTGGTGCAAGGAAGTTGGTGAGGGCAGAGGATAGAGAGTGTTTGGATGAAGAATGGCGGATTTGGGCCATCAGGCCATTCCAGAGCTTAAGGAAGAGGTAATAGAAAGCCGATTGGCCTGTGGAGGTCCTTTGGTGAGGGATTACTAATAGTCTGGAGTCAGTAGACCTGAGGGCGAGGGTGGGGGAAGATGGGGAGGATAGGGAGGATATGAGGTAGGGAGGAAGGGAACCGAGCCAGAAGTTAGAAACAAATTTAACACTGTGGAGTAGGCGCCAGTTACTCAGGGATGGAAGGGCCACTGAACGGAAGAGCTCACAGTGATGGGTGCGGGAAGGGGCATCGAGGGCAAAGCGGCAGAAAGCATTAAAGAGGGGATCCAGTCTGGCTAAGGTGGACTTCGAGGAAGAGCTGTAAACAACATCGCAGTAGTCGAAGGAGGGTAGAATCATTTTCTGGACTATTTCACGTCTCACAGGAAGTGGGAGACTAGCACGGTTTCTATAGAGGGCACCAAGCTTTGGGCACAATTTTGATAGGATGGCATCCACGTGTGTGGAAAAGGAGAGGTGGCAATCAAGCCAAACCCCCAGGTACCTAAAGGAGGGCACGTCTTCAAGGACAGTGTTATTTAGGGTATGGAAAATCATGGGGGATGTAAGTCTGGATAGTCTCTGTCTAGTGCCAAAAGACATAGAGACAGTTTTCTTGGCATTTAGGGAGAGTTGGTTGGAGTTGAACCAGTGTTGAACTTTGTTGAAGTCGGTCTGAAGATTAGAGGTGACTTCTTCGTGGGTGCGGCCGGAAGTAAAGAGGACCGTGTCATCAGCATACATGTGTATTGCTGTAGTGGAGCAAGAGTTAGGCAGATCATTTAGTAGGATGGAGAAGAGGATGGGGGCCAAGGACTGAGCCCTGGGGAACGCCGGTGGTAATAGGGAGTGGGGGGGGAGGTGTAGTCAGCTATTTTAGTGGATTGGGTTCTATTTTGTAGGTAGGCACTGAACCAGTTTGTGGCAGACGCTGCTAACCCAGCCCCTGATAGGCAGAATAGTAGGAGGGAGTGGGATACTGTATCAAATGCTTTGGCTAGGTCAATGAAAATAGCAGCAGTAATTTGTCCTTTGTCCATCCCAGAGAGGATGGAGTCCATGAGTCTTAGTAGGGAGAAGTTAGTTTCTGAGAGAAAGAGGGAGAGTTGAGATAGTACTAGGCGTTCCTGGAGTTTGGTGAGAGTGGGGAGGAGAGAGATGGGATGGTAGTTAGTTGCGGAGGTAGGATCACCTCCTTTTGGAAGGGGTAGGACAGTGGCATGCTTCCATTCAGTGGGGAGTGACTCGGTGATGAATGAATGATTTAGCAGGGCCGTGAGGGGAGTAGCGATGGCAGGGGCAGATAGGAAGAGGAGTTTGTTGTCAAGACCATCGGGGGATTTACCTTTGGTGGGGTTCAGGGAGCGAAGGGCATCCAGGGTTTCGATGGGGGAGATGTGTCTGAAGGAAAAGGGGTTCTGACCAGGCAGTAGGGGGGGTAGCTGTCTGGGGAGTGGGTGTGGTTACAGGAGGAAGGGAATCTAGGAGGGTCATAGCACAAGTAGTGAAGTAGAAATTAAACTCGGAGGCTACCTTCAGGGGGTCGGAGAGTAGAGTCCCTTGGGTGAGGAGGAGAGGTTGGGAATTTGATATTTGTGGGGAGAAAAGGGAGTTGATGACTTTCCAGAATTTAGAAGGCCTCCCAAGATTTGCATTTAGGGTGTTGTTAAAATATCCAGCCTTAGCTAAGCGGATGGCCTTTGTGCACTTGTTGCGGAGCATGCGGTAGGTGAGATTGTCACCTGGGAGGAGCATGGATTTGTAAATGCACCAGGCCTTGTCATGGGCCTGTTGGCAAGCTATCAGCTTGGGTGATATCCAGGGAAGGTGAGCCCCCCGGACCCTAGTACGGCACAGGGGGGCGTGTTTTTCCCAGGAGGTAAGGAAGGTATTCCGGAAGTGCGTAAGGGCAGCGTTTATGTTAGAGCAGCTTAAGATCGGGTCCCAGTTTTAGTGAGCTAGTTCGTCCAGGAGATGGGAGAGGTTTAGAGATTTATATGACCATTGAAATATAAATTTGGGAGGGGACTTAACTCTATGGATTTTGCGGACCAAGTAGATTAGGTGGTAGTCGCTAATGGAGTCAGGGAGGAGGCCAGAGCTGACAACGTGGTGTGAGTGGGAGATAAGTGCCCAGTCAAGAAGGAAGTGGTTTCCGGTCTTATGGTTTGACCTAGTAGGTTCCATAATGGTTTGGGTAAGGTTGAGAGCAGATATCTCGGTTTGGGTTTTGTTAAAAGTGGGGGCTAGCAAGTTGTGGTTAAAGTCACCCATAACATATAGTTCACCCGACTGGGCAAGAGACATGAGTTGGCACAGAAGTTCGGTGACTGTTGTGGTTGGAGTGCCAGGGCAGCAATAAATACCAGCCACAAAGATGGGTATTGAGGAGGGAAGGAGGAGATAATTTCACCATAAACAGCTCATAAACTTTGGGTTCAGCTTTTGAAAGAGAGACAGAAAAATGTAGGGCTGAGCTGGTGTAGATAGCCACCCCTCCTCCTCCTCTGGTGGGCCAGTCTTGCCGAGTGATGGTGAATCCTGGAATAGCAATGGTGTGGTCTGGGAGGTTTGGATTTAGCCAGGTCTTGGATAGAATGATTATGTCAGGGGCATGGTGGACAGCTAGAACCTGAAGCTGATCAAGCTTGGGGGCTAGGCTACGAATGTTTAGATGGAGTAGGCATAAACCTCGGGGAAGGGAGCCAGAGTGAGTGTCAGTGGTGGCCTTGACTGAGGGGTTAGGCATGGGGTAGCCGGGACCAGGTGGTGGTCCGGGATTGGGGTTTATATCCCCTGCAGCCAGTAGTAGTAGGGCAAGGGTAAGGTGGTGGCATAGTATGTGTAGGCACCAGGATTTGACCAAGTGCCACTTGGGGGAGGCAGTTGGGCAGGCAGTGTGGAGAAAGTAGGCTCCGGATTGGTAGAGGGAGGCCAGGAGGCAGCCAAAGGAATAGACCGAGGAGGTGGGGCTTGTAGAGAAACGGGACCAGATGGTAGCTGGGAGAGATGCTGTGGCCTTATAGGGGGCATTTGTAGGGTGAGTCTGTACAGCGGGGGGGGGTATGCAGGGTAGCAACTAAGGGGGAGTTAAAAAGGGGAGGAAAAGTAGGATGGAGAAGATCAGAAGTGAGTGGGTTATTGTTTGTGCCATTTTTGCAAGTACAGGAGGCACAGGTAGGGAGTGAGGAGAGGTACAGTCTAATGTAGGGTAGTGTAGATAGAGGTAGAAGAGGATCAGTCGCAAGAAGCACTAGGTAGATAGCTGGGCGGGGGAAGAGGGGAGTGGTAGTATTTGTAGGAAAAGGATAGGAGTAGGTAGAAAGGGGCGGGGTAAGTAGCGTATTTAATAGGTGACCTGGGAGGGGGTGATGATGGCGGGACAAAATAGCTCTGTAGAAAGAAGAGTGGAGACCCAGGCAAGCGGCTGGTCCGACAATCCAGTTGGAGGGCTCCACTAGTCGGGTAGCAGCTTGGCTGGCTCAGCAGGAAAGGCGCTCCAATCGGAAGAAGAGGGCTGATCTCCGGTCCAATCATGGGCCGCCAAAGTGGTAGGCGCACCAATCGGAGGAGGCGTCAGAAGCTGGACAGCTGAGGGTGTTTAGCGGTGGTTACCTGTGATGGGATTCAGGAGGCAGGACGAGGAGGGCAGGAGGGAAGCGTCGGTTTGTTCGGCAGTAGTGGCACCGATGCCGCCAGGCTCCGTGGGTACCGCTCGGGGAGTGGAAAGAATCTGGGTGGGAAGCAAGGAGAAATATCTGGTATCACCAGCACAAGGAGGGAGGTAGTGATGCCATTATATAAAACCATGATCAGCCCTAACATGGAGTACTGTGTGCAGTTCTGGAGGCTGCCCCTTCATAAGGATATTAACAGGCTGGAGACGGTTCTGAGAAGGGTGACTAAGAGGGTACAGGGCTTGCAACACAAGACTTATGAGGAGAGATTAATTGACCTCAACATGTACTCGCTGGAAGAGAGAAGGGAACGAGGGGACATGATAGAAACATTCAAATACCTCAAGGGTATAAACAAGGTACAGGAGGGAGACATTTTCCAATGCAGGAGAAGCACAGGAATGAGGGGGAATGACATGAAATTCGAAGGTGGGAAGTTAACAGGGAATGTGAGGAAGCTCTTCTCAGAGAGGGTGGCGGACACATGGAATGGTCTGCCTCAGGAGGTGGTGGGCGTGAACACAGTGGATGGATACAAGCATGCTTGTGATTGGCATATGGGAAACATAGAGGTACAGCAGTGGGTGGATCAGAAGCAGTAATCCAGTACAAGGGATTTCAGGCAGACTAGATGGGCCAGGTGGTCCTTATTGGCTGACAATTTCTATGTTTCTGTGTTGTGCCCAATGCCATTGCACCGAGGACCCTGCACCCGATTCTCTATCAGGGAGGCTCCCCGGAGGCTAAGTCCCGTGGCTTGAGCCAATCCGAACTGTATGCCAAAGGAAGGGCATACGTGACTGGGTTGGCACAAGCCTGCAGCAACCATGGTGTAAGGGTGCAAGAGCCCACCCCTCCGGGTTTCCTTTTATGGAAGCTGGTGGATCGGGGCATTGGGGTTCCTCTAGGCTTGCGGGGCTTTTTTGTTTATGGACTGTTTGGGGATTGGAGCACTGGGGGTCCTCTAGTCCAGTGGGACATTTCCTACATATGTTGGGGAATTAGAGCATGGGTGGGTACATATCTGGGGGGATGGGCTGGCAGCACATTGCAACCCCCGGTGGACGCAAGGTACATGTACACCAGCAAATTGCTAGTGTAAATATACTTTGAAGGATGTCCTCCCGGGGTTGTTTCAGAATACCAAACTCGGGTCTTGGCAGCTGTCCTTCCAGAATAGGGTGTAGCAGCTGCCATAAAGCTCCTTGCGCCATGTCGCAGGGGGTTTATGGTGCAAATGGTGGCATACGTCCTCTTTGGCACAAGCAGCCTGTGATTTGTCACAGGCTGCTTTACTGAATCCTAAATGTCACAACTCATGGCGCAAGGTGCTACTTGCACCATGTTTTTTGACACAGGTCACTTTGCACCATGTGTAACCTTTTGTGAATCCGGCCCTTTGTTTCTGTGTTTCTATGAATGCCTCAGAGGTTGGTAGTGGCCACTGTGATTAACGTTTAAACTTAAATGTAAAATGGTTATGTAAACCAGATCAAACCAATTAACATTAATTGTAAATAGCATGACCTCTGTTCCAATTTCCCTGATCCTAACCCTTACCCCATGTAAATAAATGGTTGTTACTCTTTTTTTGCATACATCTGTTGTCATTAGCATATTATTATAGAGAGGCAATAATACAAGAATGTTTGAAATGTGGGGAACTGTTATTGGGTCATGTTTGGGATGGCATTCATGGTATTGTGGGTGGGTACAGCATCCCAGAGGGTTGTACCAGGTATGAATCTAGCTCACATAAATATACTCTGGGTGGAGGCACTGCGCAATATGTTACCCTGGGAAAGAACCAGTTTAAAGTTAAATAGAACCCAGGCCCCTCAACCTTGTTTAGGCCTGCAAGGCAGGGGTAGTGTAGCCCTTTAGATGGATGGTGCTGGGGTTACAATTGTATCTGAGGGTGATGAACAGGGTTTAGTGCCATGATCTGCTCAATAATAGTGATGGTTCAGCATCTAGGGGACAAGAGTATAAACTGGTGGGGGGTGTATTCAGGAATGATGTGAGGAAGTATTTCTTCATGGAAAGGGTGTTGGATAGATGGAACAGTTTGCCAAGGCAAGTGGTAAACATCAAGACAGTGAGAGGTATATTGTTTGCTGATGAGATCCCACTTGGAGTTGTGTCCAGTTCTGGAGGCCACACTTCAGAAAGACCATAGACAGGGAGAAACAGACCAGAATGGAGGACAAATGAAATGGTGCAGTGTTTGAACCAAAATCCCTATGAGAAGAGACTGCAGTATCTCAGCATTTTCACTCTAAGAGAGGAGAATGAGAGGAGATATGATAGAGACCTACAAGTACCTAACAATGATGAATCGGGTGCAGGAGAGGAGTCCCTTTCAAATGAAAAAGAGCACCAGAGCAAGATGGCATGCAATGAAACTAGAAAGGAGAGTTTAAGAGGAATGTGAGGAAGCTCTACTTTACTGAAAGAGTGGTAGATGCATGGAACAGACTGCCAACGGAAGTGGTGATGGCGAAAACAGTTGAGGGCTTCAAGCATGCATTGGATAGACATAGGGTATATTTATAAATAGGCAGGGAGGAGAAAGGGTCACCGAAGATCAGTTAGTGTCTGCAGAGTCCAACTAGGCAGGGACCATCTGGACAGACTGGGTAGGCCAAGAAGTCCTTTTTTGTCACTACATTCAATGTTTCTATTTCAGTTTTAATTAAGTGTAGGACGGTTATAAAGGATTTGTGAAAACTAAGGCATGGAATGGGGGGGAGAGTGGAGGCAGCAAGGCTGATCTGCCAATGAGCAAGTGGCCTAGGCAAGACTACTGTTTGAGTACTGTAGGTAGGTACTACTCAGGTGGAAAAATAGAAATAATGGACTATATATCTTTTTCTACTGACACCTTTCTATGATTCTATCTTTCATCTCTCCCAACCTTTCCACCACCACACCCACTAAGTTTTTGATCTTCTCTAATTTGCTTTAACCTCCTTTAATTCTTTGCCTAGTTCAAATGTGCAATTTCTGGTTTTACAGTTGGCATGAGGTCATTCCGCTGTATGACAAAACAGCACAGCTAAAAATGCCACAGCCAAACAGCGCTAAACAAAAACAGTCAGGCAAATGTCGACCTGTTTGCAACAGTTCACCCACTGAAAATAATGGGTATTTACATTTTTTTTTTGGAGGCTGCACCTTGCACCCTACACCCCTCAGAGCTTAAGTAACTAACTAACTCGGGGGGGGGGCTTCGGGATGGGAAACGTTTGATTAAAAAAAATGCCCACAAAAGTTGCAGCACAGGAGACCTGGGGGGAGGAATTGAACCACAGTCTCAGGTTTCCTGATTGTGCCATGTGCTGGTATCCTAGCCACTCTACCACAGGAGCAGCTCATTCAGGCACCCAGCACATGGCAACTTCTTCTGTCTCCTCATCAGCATACAGTGATGGGGTAGTGGTATATCTCTATTGCTATTCTACCCCTGTCACTGTAAATCCAAGCGCTGTATATACAGTGCAGTTAATACCACACTGTCTTACATGCACAGTATTGGCCTGGTACTATTACAGTTCTCATTTCTACAGTAATGGAATTCTGCATTTGAATGGATCTTTTTGTTTTTTTGGGGGTGGTTGCTTGGTTATTGTGGATACATTTAGCCTCATGGATGCCTGACTATCTTCCAGATCATGTCTGTCTGTCTGTCATTTTTAATGCTGGAACACAGTCCGAGGATGTTCTGAGGACTGTGCAAAATTAATTCAATTTTTTTATGGAATGGCTTCTGTCAAGGTGTATGGTGTTAAACACTAAAAAAGCAAAAGCCATGGTCTTTTCTGGACTATGTAAAACAAGAGAACTGAATCCCTTATTAGTAGATTTAAATGGAGAAATTGTTAGAGTAGTTAAAAATGTTAAATTTTTGGGAATTGAATTGGACAATAACCTTTCTTTTGAATTTCATGTCAAAAACGTTATCAAATTGGTTCACAGAGACCAAGGCTTTTGTTTAGAGTACAAACCCATCTTGTCTCAGAGTCTCGTAGACTGTTAGCACTCATTTTTTTTATTTTGTGTTTTTGATTATGGTTTGAGTGTGTATTCAGCCACTAGCAACAAAATGTTCGATAAGTTAAAAGTTGCACCTCAGTGATAGGAAAAATGATGGAATCACGTCTGAAGGAAAGAATTGTCGAGTACATAGAGGCCAGAGGGGCACAGGACCCAAGGCAGCATGGATTCACAGTGGGAAGGTCATGCCAGATGAATCTAATAGATTTCTTTGACTGGGTGACCAAAGTAGTAGATCAGGGAGGGGTTGTGGACATGGCCTACCTAGACTTTAGCAAGGCATTTGACTCAGTCCCACACAAAGATTAATATACAAGTTAGCCAGCCTAAGAGTGGTTCCCAAGATGATAGCCTGGGTAAAGAATTGGTTGGAGAATAGGACACAGAGGGTAACAGTAAATGGAGTCACTCTGAAGAAAGGGGTTACTAGTGGGGTACCGCAGGGTTCAGTATTAGGACCGGTCCTCTTCAATGTCTTTATAAGCGACATTGCAGAGGGACCAGAAGGAAAAGTATGTCTCTTTGCAGATGACACAAAGATCTGCAACAGAGTTGATGCACAAGGTGGGGTGGAAAAGATCAGAAGGGACTTGACAAGGTTAGAGGAATGGTCAAATGTATGGCAGCTTAGATTCAATGCTAAGAAGTGCAAGCTAATGCACCTGGGAAACAAAAACCCAGGGGAAGAGTACACAGTGCGGGGTTGAGATACTAACAACAACAAAATGGAAAGGGACCTGGGGGTAGTCATATCAGATGACTTAAAGGTGGGCAAGCAATGTGAGAGGGCAGTAAGGAGGGCTGGGGGATACTGGGATGCATAGGGAGAGGCATCACCAGTAGAAAACAGGAAGTTGTTATCCCTCTGTACAGACAGCTGGTGAGACCCCATCTGGAGTACTGTGTGCAGTTCTGGAGACCCAATCTCCGCAAGGACATAGACACGATGGATGCTGTCCAGAGGAGGGCAACTAAAATGGTGCTGGGTCTGCAACAGAAGACATATGAAGAGAGACTAAAGGAGCTTAATATGTATAGCCTCGAGGAAAGGAGGGAGGAGGGGACATGACAGAAACTTTCAAGTACCTCAAGGGAATCAACAAAGTCCAAGAGGGTAGCATCTTTCAAAAAAAGAGGTGTGCAAGAACAAGGGGGCACAATTTGAAGACAGAGGGGGTGCGGCTCAGAGGTAATGTAAGGAAGTATTTTTTCACAGACAGGGTTGTGGAAGCATGGAACGGCCTTCCGGAGGAGGTTGTGGAGTCAAAAACAGTGGTTAAATTCAAGCATGCATGGGACAGTCATAAGGCAATGCTAGGGGGTTGGGGTAGAAAGAAGTAGGCTGCTGGTTAACTAGGATCTGCAGCTTATCCATTAGGTAGGGAAATGGGCAAACTTGGTGGGCCAAGCGGTCCTTATCTGCCATCAAATTCTATGTTTCTATGTTTCTATGCATATAACAGTGCTCTAAGATTTATGACCAATCTGGCAAGTAGGACCCATCATTGTACTTTGTTAAAGGATGCTGGTTGCTTATCGCTTGAAAATAAAGCTTAAAGATGGGCATCATGTTATGTAAAGGAACATTAGGTCAGTTGCCTCAAACAATCCTATCATTTTCTAGAGCCATACATTTGAAACGGCCTAGATCCCAGAGTAAATATGTGTGTAAATTTTTTTTTTTTTTTAAATCGTGATTGGACAAAAGTCACTATTATATAGGGCAACTAGATTTTATAACTCTATACCCAATGAAATTGTCAATTGCACAAACAGAACAGTCAATACTAAACTTAAACATTGGCTGTTGTTAAGGAATGAATGTACATTCACTTAATGTTTGTTTTTGTTTCATTGGTATCAACATTATTTTTATACTGTATTGTATTTGGTCTGTACTGTATTATATTATATTCATGTTACATGGTTTTTCTTTAAACTTGTTGCTCGTGAAAATGGGCAAAATTGTTCATCAGCTAACAAGTATAAAGAATGAAAACATGAAATGTCTGTCTGGCTCTATCTATCTATCTATATATCTATCTATCTCACTGCTGTGATCTATTGATCTCTAGTAGAGGGGGATGAGTTAGTTAGGGTACTGGTCAAGACCACTGGCAAGATGGCAGAAAAGGGGGAGGTGCTGCTAGTTAGGCAATTCAATCTCCCAGATGAAGACTATAGCCTCCTTCCTGCAGCTTCCAGTAGAAGTAAAGACATCCTGGACTGTTTGCAGGGGTATTCTACAGGCAGCTAGTCAATGAACACACACGTAATGCGGCAATACTGGATCTGTTACTTACTAACAGGCATAGTGTTGCAGATGTTAAGATAGAAGGCCACCTACTGACAAGTGTTCATCATATGGTTATAGATAACTGCTGCAGAATAGAACCACACAAGGGCAAGGATCCTGGACTTCAGAAGGGCAGATTCTATAAAAGTAGGTGAATGCCTCAGGAAAGAACTGACAGATTGGGATTATCTAAGTGGGGTGGAGAAACTGTGGGCAAAGCTAAAGGGGGGAATAATGAAGGCAACTAACCTCTGTTTCAAACAAGTGAGTAAAAGTAAGAAGACATTTTTTATTGCAAGTGTAACTAAATTATCATAGCTGCTATCCTTGTACAGTATGTGACTTGTTTTTGTATTTTGCATATTTTGTATGCTCTGATATACTGTTACTCTGTGTCTACCCAACTTCCCCCTTGCCCCTGGGCCACACCTGGATATGAGCCTTGGCTCAGTGTGTCTTTCCCAGATGCCAATTTAAAAAAATATAAATAAATAAATAAATAAAAGTAGAAGGGAAAAGAGACCAATATGGTTCTCCATAGAGGTGGCTGAAAAGGTAAAGGCTAGAAGGGTGGCATTCAGAAGATATAAGGAGATGCAGATGAAGGAGGGTATGGAGATGTATGAGGAGAAACAGAGAGAAGCAGGGAAAGCAGTAAGGAGAGTGAAGTCACAAACTGTAGAGAGACTAGCCCAAGCAGTAATGAAAGGGATAAGACATTTTTTAGGTATGTAAGTGAAAAGAGGAAAAACAGGGGCGGAACTATACACTTCAAAAGGAATTGAGGGAACAATGCAGAGAGGGACCTGGAAAAGGCAGACATCCTGAACAAATAGTTTAGTGTTCACAGTTGAGGGAGAAGGGGAAGGACCACATAACTGTAACAGGAGCTCTAAAGGGAGAGAGGGAGGTTGACTCTAGTCATTTTTTTGAGGAGAGAGTTCTTAAGGGATGAGCAAATCTGAAAGTAGACAAAGCAATGGGACTGGACAAGGTGCATCCTTGTGTACTGAGAGAGATCAGAGAGAAATTCGCTGCACCTCTGACAATACTTTTTAACAGCTTGCTTGAAAGAGGAGTGGTCCCAGAGGACTGTAGGAGGGGAGATATACTGTAAGTCCCACTTCATAACAAACTCTTGCCAGAGCTGATAGGGATGCAGGAGAGGAATTTTGGCCAGAATGGTTCCATTGTAGGATGGTGGTTCCTTTTGAAGCACCACAACAAGCAAGTTGCCAAACCTGAGTGATAGGAAAGAGATCAAAGCAAGAGATCAAGTAGGGCCTGTGGTGTCTGCAGCAAGTGAAGAAAATGGGCAGACTGGGTGGGCCTAGCACTCTTCATCTACTGTAAATTACTATGTTTAAAGTGTGGCTCTTGTGATATGCAAAATGCAAGGATCCTGATAAAAAATGTGAGAAGCAATCATATGGTTAAGTCTGCTTGTGTGACTATAATTGAAAGCAAACTTAAAAACCTGATTAAACAGTACTATCCAATAACCTCATTTGAAAAGCAAAACAAAATAAAAAAGAACTTATTCTCAGAAGGCTCCTTTACTCACAACATTGGGGTTATGTTTTATGGGTCTTAAGGGAGCCTTTTTTGTGCAATCCTCAGGATGCATGGATTGTTTACAGCTTAAACTTCCTGCCACAAGGGAAGTGTGAGTCAGGAATGCAGCAGTAGGTGTTCATCATCTTCAAATATTGTCTATGGCAAGAACACTGACAAGTATCTCTTATACTAACCAGCAGGTGGCACCTTAAATCATGGTTGGACAATTTTAACCCTAAATTAGGTTGCTATATTAGGAGGAATTGCTAATAACGGAGACTGAAGCTTTCTATAACTAAAGGGAAAAATCGTTTGATACCCTTTTAATGATGTCACCAGAAATACTGTGTAGCAGAAATTGTGTAAATGAAGTGCATATAATAAGGGGTGGATCCTAGGGGTAGGGAATAATGATATGATATATTTATGAATATTGTATTATAATTTGTTAACTGATTTTAAAATAAAAAGTTATTTGACTTTTGCATTAAGTTCCATGGGATCTTTTACTTCCACCTGGACAACCAGAAGAGATGGACAGAAGGGACATTGGTTTAACATCTCATACAAAGGCTAGCACCTCAACATTAGTGTAGTATAGCCCCTACCCAGGTACTAAACTGCAGTATCAATACTGGGTATTAGCCCAGTTTCCTAGTGTGGGGCACCTGCCTATGTCCTTCTGGCCCCAGAGGCAAGCATGCAACCTATTGAGTCAAAAACACCAACTATCTAACATGTTTCGGTTTTTTTTTTTCAGTTGTTTAGCCAGGTGAGACACACTAAGCTGAAAGCTTGTTTACAGGTGCAACCTGGGAGCACAGGTCAGTTAAATGACTTGCTCAGGGTCACACAGTATGCAAGTGGGGGTTGTGGGGTTCAAACCCAGGTATCCAGATTTGCAGCACAGAGCTTTAAACCACTGCACTATACTGTTCACAGAAACAAAATATTGGATATTGATGAGGATTGGATGGCCCATCAAGGCCCACTCCTTTCATTAATCCAAAGCCAGTGTTCATTATGTCTGCATAGCTGAGAGTAATGACTATTAACCATTCGTTCCAGAACAAGGAACACATTCAAGTTGCAAAAGAGCAGTTTCATTGTACCTCCATTAAGGGTCTTGATCACAGCCATTAAAGAAAATGGAGGAATGGAGGCACTGAGGTTTGGCATTAGGTTTCAGAGCTATGATTTGAATCTGCCTCAAATTAGTAAGTGTCTAAACTGTGTATTTTCTTGATTTTTATTATGAATGTAATGCCTATGAAAGAGAGCAGACTGACAGTACCCGTGCAAACAAAGTCTCCACACCAAGTAAATGATCCAGAAACAACTTTGATGCCTGCACCTGGGACCTATGCACTGCTAGAAGACAAGTAAATGTAAAGAAAATGTTGCCAGCACCAGATGAAGGCTACTAAATCCAAAATCTTGACAGAGCAGGACACGAAGCTGTAAATGCTGTAATGCTAATATTTATTTAACGTGCGAACATCTACAGCAACACCCTTGTAGGCCGCCCCCTCCTACAACAATACCAATGTGGGTCCTAACGCGTTTCACGCCACCTAGCACTTAATCATAGGAATGGCATCTCCAGCATCAAACACCATAAATACACAGGAATTAAAGTGACAGAGCCAATAAAACATAGTACAAATAAAAAAAAGTGCAGATAAGAAACAGTGGAACAAAGGCAGAAGAGGCTGGAATATGAGAGGGAATATACAAAGAAGTTACCAGAAGACAGCGTGGTTAACATTTCCTCAAGAGATCTATCAGAGACTGAATAATATCTTTTGAACAAGGGACTGTCGTTT
This sequence comes from Neoceratodus forsteri, assembly GCA_016271365.2. NCBI lineage: Eukaryota > Metazoa > Chordata > Ceratodontiformes > Ceratodontidae > Neoceratodus > Neoceratodus forsteri. The sequence continues at coordinate 1,062,559,204 of CM057451.1, read as the reverse complement.
GTTCCACAACAGAGATTTAACCTTTTTGAGACCATTATAGACTGCCATAAGTTTACCCATAACCCTGGATTACGCTCCATTTTTAATAGAAGAGAGGAAGAGAACTTAGGAACTGTAAAAATGGGGATTCCATGATTATTGTCAAATATGGATTCCCAGTTTTACTTTTGGAGGAGGACATTGGTGCTCTTAATGAATAGTGGCAAAATTCTAACATTAAATATGATATAGTCCTCTTATATATTGCTCTATAAATAGAGGGAATAGTGAATGATGTACTAATTAATAATTTCATATGTTTATCATGAGCAAGAAATTGTGTCTACAGCTGACACAATTATGATGAGAAAAATGTTTATTACTTGCACTGTTTCTTATCTGAACTTTTTTGATTTGTACTATGTTTTATTGGCTCTTTCACTATAAATGTATTTATGGTGTTTGATGATGGAGATGTCATTCCTATGATTAAGCGCTAGGTGGCACGAAATGCATTAGGACCCACATTGGTATTGCTGTAGGAGAGGGCAACCTACAAGGGTGTTGCTGTAGATGTGTGCACATTAAATAAATATTAACATTACAGCATTTACAGCTTCGTGTCCTGCTCTTTCAAGATTTTGGATTTAGTAGCCTTCATTGTGATTGTATCTGGTGCTGGCAACATTTTCTCTACATTTACTTGTCTTCTAACCATGCACAGGTCCCAGGTGCAGGCCTCGAAGTTGTTTCCGGATCATTTATAAAGAAAATGTAGTTTAAATGTGAGAATCCCAGTACCAATCAAGGCAACATGGAGGTGTATCCACAATTAAAGGGGTGTACACTAATGGTGGGTAAGGCGCTCCTCATAGGAGCGTGTGTGTGTGTGTGTGTGTGTGTGGGGGGGGGGTGAAAGTTACACTGCAGTTCATATCTGAAAACAAGGCTAACCAGTGAAGCTTAGTAAAATCAAATGTATAACAATTGCAGGCAAGGGTGTTACCAGGGTATATGTTCCGTAACAGGTACATTGGGGCTTCTGTCTAGGGAAAGTGCATGATCCTATATGAGATGAGTTGCCTATCTATTCCTCTTCTGTTGCTTGCTCAGTACTGTGTGATAGTTGGTGTGTATGTTCCCTTCAACTGAATTACCTGTTTTAATGTGGCTCTGTAATTTTCAAGCTGTAGTAAATCATAGCAATCACCATCAGCAAAAAAAGGGTTATTAACACTTTTTACATCTTCTGTTACTATAAATCCCAGAATCTTCTGCAGCTGGCCTTAGAACAGTATGCAGCAGTAAGAGATTCAGTAGCCTGCATTGTATGTTACAGTTTATATAAGTTCTGATATTTTGTTTGCTGGTCCTGTCATCCTCCCTGGGACATGTACAGTCACACAGGGCTGATCTAAGTGGAGATTAAACAAAAGCTCTATCACGCACTATGGGCTATTGAATATCCTACTGCTGCCTACTGTTCTGATGTAGCTGATAATGTAACCCTCCCCCCACATATACACACACATCACAAAGCCATTCACAGCAGTTGTTTTATGATCAGTATACTTGTTGGAGCTACTTCAAAGAAACAAGACTTGATTCTTTGTTTTGTTTTCTTTTTTCCCCCACTTTCTACTTGAAGTGAATGGGGAAAAAGTCACAATTCAAGCAAAGCAGTCAGGCACAGTGGGACGGAACAGTGGCTGGAAACTTAGGAAGGAATGTGGAGTCTCTTTACTCATCCTAAATGGCAGTCAGGCACAGTGGGCAGAACAGTGGGTGGTAACTTAGGAAGGAATGCGGAGTCCCTTTACTCATCCCAAAAGGTCTGCATGGCTACACCCACTGCAGCCCTAAAAATGGTAGCAAGGAGGAGGCTGGCAATTACAGACCAGTCTGCCTCACATTTGTGGTGGAAAAGTTATTGGAATCACTGCTAAAGGAGACAATAGTAGAATATCTTGAATAAAATGGATTACAGGATCCAAGACAGCATGGATTCATGAGTGGAAGGTCAAATGAATATGATAGTGGGTGGAGGATAATGGAGGAAAAGCAGAGATACTAAATGAATACTTCTATTCTGTCTTCACCAGGGAGAAGGATGGACCAGTGCCTTCAGGAGGGAAAAGATGAGCTGGGGGAGAGGGAAACACAGACATAGTGATAGAGGAGGATAGCGTGAAGAAGGGTCTGCTGGCATTGAAAGTGGACAAATCACCAGGCCCGGACAGAGTACATCCTAGTGTACTAAAGGAACTGGCTGAGGAGCTAGCAGGGCCACTAGCAGACCTATTTAATAGTTCACTAGAGTCAGGCGTGGTACCACAGGACTGGAGAACAGCACATGTAGTGCCCTTTCACAAAAGCAGTCCCAAGGATGATCAAGGGAATTACAGACAAGTCAGTCTGACCTCTTGTTATGGGCAAGCTCATGGAGACCATACTAAAGTAAAGGTTGGTGGAATATCTAGAGGAACATGGTCTCCAGGATGAGAGGTAGCATGAGTTCATGGGGCGGGGGGAGATCATGTCAAAAAAATCTGATTGACTTCTTTGACTGTGTCACTAAGACAGTAGACAGAGGCCAAGCAGTAGACATCCTCTATCTTGATTTCAGTAAGGCCTTTGATTCTGTGCCCCACAAAAGGTTGATCAGGAAGTTGGTGGATCTTGGAGTTGAGGAAAAGATCATCAGTTGGGTGCAAAACTGGCTGAGGGACAGAACCCAGAGGGTGGTGGTAGGGGGAGAGTTATCTGGCACCAGAGAGGTAACCAGTGGGGTCCCACGAGGCTCTGTGCTGGGGCTGGTGTTCAATGTCTCCATCAATGACATTGGGGTTGGCATTAAAGGCAAAATGTGCCTATTCACAGATGACACCAAGTTCTGTGGGAGAGTGGACACAGCTGAAGGGATACGGGACCTTCAGGAAGATCTGGAAAAGCTGGGGAGGTGGTCCAGGATCTGGCAGCTTGGCTTCAATGCCAAGAAATGCAAAGTTATGCATATTGGAGCCAAGAATCCCAGGACAGAGTATTACCTGGGTGGAGCCTGAGTATCTGCATCAGAGGAGGAGAAGGACCTGGGAGTGATGATCACTAGTGACCTGAAGCACTCCACGCAGTGCAATAAAGCAGCAACAAAAGCAAACAAGATGCTGGGATGCATAGCTTGGGTGATCAGTAGTCAGAGAGAGGAGGTTATTCTGCCCTTGTACAGGTCACTGGTAAGGCCGCATCTAGAGTATGGAGTTCAGTACTGGTACCCACACCTCAAAAAGGACATTAACCTGCTGGAGCAGGTACAGAGGAGGGCTACAAAGATGATAGCCGGTCAGCAGGTCAAGGCATACAAGGAGAAGTTGAGGGCACTGAACATGTACTCCCTGAAAGACAGGAGATAGAGAGAGAGAGAAAGAGAGAGGAGACATGATTGGGACATTCAAGTACTTGAAAGGGATAAATAAGGTTGATAAGGAGAGTGTCTTTAAGCTGAGTGACAACCATATGACAAGGGGGCACAGTCTTAAGCTGGAGGGTGGGAGGTTTAGGAGGGAGGTCAGGAAGCACTTCTTCACAGAGAGGGTGGTGGACACTTGGAATGTGTTGCCAGAAGAGGTCATCTCATTGAAGACAGTGGGCAGCATTAAGAGGGGCTGGGATAGGCATAGGGGAAGGTAAGAATCATGGGTAGGGAGGATGGGAGGAGTGGGGATGGAGGGCAGGGGCATTAGCTCAAGCTATGGACCCTGCAATATGAGCAGACTTGATAGACCAAATGGCCTTCTTCTGCTGGCTTCTTCATATGTTCATATGTTCGTATGATAGATTTGTTTGATTGGGTGACCAAAGAAGTAGATCAGGGTGGAGTGGTGGTTGTGGCCTATCTGGATTTAAGTAAGGCATTTGACGCTATTCAATATAGAAGACAATTATGTAAACTAAGTAACTTAGGAGTGGGTTAAAAGGTGGTAAGCTGGGTAAGAAATTGGTTAGAAGATTGGAAACAGAGGATGGTGGTAAATGGTGTTTGCTTAGATGAGTGGATGGTGACTAGTGGGGTGCCTCAGTGATCAGAGCTGGGATCTGTCCTCTCTAATACCTTTATAGTAGACATTGTGGAGGAGGTAGAGGGGAAGGTCTACCTCTTTGCAGATGACACCAAGGTCTTCAATAGAGTGTACATCCTGGGGGGGGGGTTGGAAAGGATGAGAAAAGACTGGAGAAAACTTGTAGAGTAGTCATGAGTATGGCAGCTGGGTTTCAATACAAAAAAGTGCAAAATAATGCACTTGGGCCACAGAAACCCAGAGGCAGAATACAAAATAGGGGAATGTTCTTAATTACTACCAAGCAGGAGAGAGACCTGGGGGTAATTATCTCTGACATAAAGGTGGTGAGGAAGAGCAACAAAGCAGGTGGGAGGGCTAGTGGGATGTTGGGGTGGTTAGTGAGAGATATCAGCAGAAGAAAGAGGTAGGTGCTGATGCCCCCCTATAGATTACTGGTAAGACCTCACTTAGAAAACTGTGTACAGTTCTGTAGATCACATATCCGTAAGAACGAGTGGAGGCAGTTAAGAGGAGGGCAACCAAAATGGTGCATGGTCTGCATCACAAGCTCTACAACTTAGAGACTAAAGGAGCTAAATATGTACACCCTGGAAGAGAGGAGGGAGAGGGGGGCTATGATAGAGACCTTTAAATACCTCACTGGGGTGAATAAGGTAGAGGATGGAAATATTTTTTCAGAAAAAAAATAAGCACAAGAACAAGGAGACATGCTATGAAACTGGGGGGGGGCAAAAGAGACGTAAGAAATTACTTCTTCACATAAAGGGTGGTAGATTTATTTGAACAGCCTACCAGTGGAGGTGGTGTAGGTACAGTTGTGGAGTTAAAAACTACATGGGATAGGCATAAGGGAATCTTAATAGGAAAGAATGGGGGGAGAGGAGCCAGAGATCAAGTAGGATATTCTGTGACACTATAGGCAGGTGAAAAATGTACAGATTGGGTGGACCAGATGGTTCTTATTTGATGGCGGATTCTATGTTTCTACATTTCTATGTTTCCATGTTTCTATGTTTATCTGTTTTTTCTATCTATCTATCTATCTATCTATCTACCTACCTTTCTATCTATAACTTGTTTTATCATGTGACTCTGTATGTGTATTTAATAAAGTCCCTGGATTCAGCATGACATCTTAAAAAAACATCAAGACGAAGTGAAATATTGACAGTCATTTAAGTGGGTTGCTACCCTGTTTGTTTAATAAATGCTTTTTATCGTCTCCTAACATTGGAAAATTGCCATGATTTTGAATGGGCAGTCACTTACCTCTTTTTGGTTTTCGTCATTCATTGTGAAATGGCAGGGGTGACTACTTGTCTATCAGCTCCATTTAGTCCTAGAAACATAGAAGATGTCGGTACATAAGGACAACTTGGCCCACCTATGGTAGGCTACCCTTAATTCCCCACCTACATTGCACCAGAGACCCTACTTGGACTCTGACTTACACCCCCCTCTTGCTTCCAAGATTCCCTTGTGTCTATCCCATGCATTCCTAAATCCTGTGACTGTTTTAGCCCCCACCACTTCCTCTGGGAAGCGGTTCCAAGCATCCACCACCCTCTCCATGAAGAAGTACTTCCTCATGTTACCTCTGAGCCTCACCCCCCCCTTCAGTTTCATATTGGGACCCCTTGTCTTTAAACATCTTTTTCTTTGGAAAATGCTCCTTTCCTGTACCTTGTTTATTCCTGGGGGTATTTGAATGTCTCTATCATATCAAGGAATGGGAGAACCTCAAAAGGTTCTGAGGTTCTAAAAGGTTCTGATAAACAACAAAAAAAAAAGGTTTGAATCCTTATCCAAACCATTTGTAACCATTATTGTTTTATGGTAACTGTGTGTTAAAAAATAATTTAAACTACTTTTTTTGTATTATCTTTTTATTGAAAATAAGCATTACAACCATACAACAGCAGAACATCACAGCAGTATACATTTAGTTCCATATGCAATACAATAAACTTAACCTGCTGATTTACACTGACCCTAAAAAAAGATGTTTTATAAATTGAAACAATAAATAAGATTAAACTGCTTGTGATCAACATATCTGTAGAAAAATAAACAATTAAAACACTGTTTAGTAGTAATAAATAGCATGCTTAGTGTAATGAGATGATAAGGAGTAAACACTATGACTGTAGATGAGCTTACTGGAAGTGCCAGTGCTGTAATAAGTACAACTGGCATTGTCTTCTAAGATGATGATAAAGATGATTTTGTCCAAAGGCAGGTAAGTCCTAGAACTCTGACCAGCCCTTATAGCTTAGTACTTAAAGCACCAGTGTAAAACATGAAACTCTGACAGCCAGCCACCACATACTCTCTGTAGGATTTTTTTGTCAAAAGGCAGGCAACTCCCAGAATGTTCTCTAATCATGCTTCTGTTTCTGACTTTTAAGAAACACAAAACAACTTTTCTCTGTGCAGTCAACCACTGCGAGGCAATTTTAAACCAAGGAGGATATATGAAAGGAAATGTATGACTCCCACTGGGACTTGAACTCAAGCCCCTGGTGTACCATGCCAGTGCTCTAACCCCTAAGCTATGGGAGGCTTAGTGATTAGCAGGCTTCTGGGCTTCTCTTGAGGCACACACATTTTTTTCTAAGTGTTGCATAAAGAGTAACTTAGGTATATGTCAGAAGCATGTGCCTAAGTTGCTGTTTACGCAACACTTGGAAAGAAATACAAACAGACCACTTCTCTCAGTGCAGTTTAGCCCCTGCAAGGCATATTTTAAATCAAGGATGAAAATGAGAAAGGAAAAGAGTTGCCAACTGGGCATTGAATCTCAGTCCTCTGGTATGCCGTTCCAGTGCTCTAACCATTAAGCTACGGGCTTACATGGTCAAAGTGCTCGAGGAACTTCCTTAAATTCATACATTCCTTTCTCAAGTGTGTTGAGTAATCCTGCAACTAAGAACATATCAGAAATACAAACAGACCACTTCTCTCAGTGCAGTCTAGCCCCGGCAAGGCATATTTTAAATCAAGGATGGAAATGAGAAAGGAAAAGTATGGCCCACTGGCAACTGAACCTCAGACCTCTGGTATACCATTCCAGCATTCTAACCATTAAGCCACAGGCTCACATGGTCAGAGTGCCTGAGGAACTTTCTCAAGTCCACACATTCCTTTCTCAAGTGTGTTGCACAATCTGGCAACTAGGAACATATCAGATATACAAACAGACCACTTCTCTCAGTGCAGTTTAGCCCCTGCAAGACATATTTTAAATCAAGGATGGAAATGAGAAAAAAAGTGTGGCCCACTGGCAATTGAACCTCAGACCTCTGGTATGCCATTCCAGCGCTCTAACTATTAAGCTACAGGCTCATGCAGCCAGAGTGCCTGAAGAACTTCCTTAAATCCACACATTCCTTTCTCAAGTGTGTTGCATAATACTGCAACTAGGAACATATCAGAAATGCAAACAGATCACTTCTTTCAGTGCAGTTTAGCCCCTGCAAGGCATATTTTAAATCAAGGATGGAAATGATAAAGGAGAAGTGGCCCACTGGCAATTGAACCTCAGACCTTGGGTATGCCATCCCAGCGCTCTAACCATTAAGCTACAGGCTCACATGGTCATAGTGCCCTAGGAACATCCTTAAATCCACACATTCCTTTCTCAATTGTGTTGTGTAATTCTGCAACTAGGAACATATCAGAGGTCTGAGGTTCAATTCCCAGTGGGCCGCACTTTTCATTTCTCATTTCCATCCTTGATTCAACACTTGGAAAGGAATATCTGTGTGCCTCAAGGAAAGCCCAGAACATTGCTAATCACTGAGCATCCCTTGACTTAGGGTTACAGCACTGGCACTGTATGCCAGGCGCCTGAGTTCAAGTCGCATTGTGAGTCACACTTTTCCTTTTACATTTCCTCCCTGACTTTTAAGAAAGTAATACTAATTCTGTGAATCAGTTACTAACAGTAGTGATTTATATTTCTCAAAAGGTACAGGCACCAGCGTGAATGTCTTAGTTAAGTAATGAAGAAGCCAGGAACACAAAAACAGCACCAGGTCAGAGCAGAGGGCAGCCAGTCAGGCCAGACAGCCAGCTACCACTTCAAGACTGCTACTACCCCAACCTATTACAATCAGGAAAAAACATAAGTAGTCTACCACCACTGGGATCAATATGGTTGAGGCACATTTACCAAAAATGACTGCTTATAAAATGTCACTGTGTTCATCAAGTTGCAGAAGAAGCAAAGGAGGCTGAAGCCCATAAATTAGCTCATTTTATGACAGTATGTAATAATCAAGATTTCCACCTGTACAGATTAGAGATGCAGCACATTTAAAATCCACCTGCGAAGTGAATGCGAAGTGGCCATTTCGCATTGGCACTTCGCTACGCGGAGTGCCCCATAGGAAAGGCTCACTTCGCCTTGTTATTATTACTTCGCGTTGTCATTCCACTTTAAATGCGAAGTAAGGCAGAGTGACAACAATATTGGCAGCACCCCACCCACACAGTCACCAGAATTAATGTGCCTTCCCAAAGTGCTACTGTCTTGTGTCCAGAAAACTCCCCAGTGGTGATGAAGTGAAATGAGAGCGTAACAAGAAATGCAGTCTCCCAGAATTAATGGTGCACTGCAAATGCACAGACAGATTAGATTGTGCTGCACACTCAAGGGATGCATGTGAAAAGGCACAACAACACCTAACTAGTGCACACAAGTCACAAATCCAAATCTGGAAAGGAATACATTTGCCAGTTGGAGGATTAATGCATGGCAGTAACAATCCACTACCAGTAAAGCTACCACAAAGCAGTATAAAATAATTCATGCAAGTGAGGTGGATAGCAGGTTCACACTGCTGCAATTACTCTATGGCACAATAAAAGGTGTCTGATTTAATGGCATGCATCGCAAACATACTCACACACACACTACAAGTAATGCGTACCAAATTGAAAACCTTTAGTAATATAACAAAATGCTCTAAACAGACAAATTATACACTGCTGCACCACAAAAATCAGCAAAAAAAGTAAAGAATTACTGAAAATATTACTGTGTGTACATTAACACAGTCTTACAAGAAAAATATAACCAAAACAGAAAGACTACCTTTTTCTCCCAGTTAATGCACCTACACCACAAATATGCCCCTCCCCAAAGCACACTTCACAGTACACAGACTGACTGTTCTAAACTATCATTCAAAATCCACACACAACAATAAGCACTCAATGATATGAGCACAGAAGGGTTTCCTACAATCAGTGTAGTAAATTTTGAACAACAAAAATGACTCAAAAAGGCATTTTAAACAGCTTTTAGAGGTTTTGAATTGCAGAGCTGAGAGCAAACTCTCTCCAGCTACAGTACCACTATACACACACTACCAAGGCCAGAACTGAGGCTGTGCAGAACAATCTAGAGCCCATGTGACCTGCAATTCCATGAATGACTGCAGAATTTCATTTGGAGCTCAATTACAAGGCAAAGTGAGGCGAATTACATTGATTTCAATGTACTTCACCTTAAAATTGATGGAGAAGTGGTTTGGGGAAGGTGGAATAATGCAAAGTCATTGGTTTCAATGGACTTCTCATTCCTTATTATGAAGCGAAGTACTCCACTTCACATTGTGGAGTACTCCGCGTGTTCCACGTTACTCCATGAATCACTTCATGTAGCGAATCAGCTACTTCACCCACCACCACTACCGATAGTACTGTAACTCACATGCTGTACAGGAAGGAATGCTAATGCCATGGCTTTTACTTCCCCGATGAGCTGCAGCACAAAACTCCCCAACTTAAAAACACGTATTAATGAGTACAATGGTGGGGTGGTGAAACCTGGAGAGATACTACAAAACAGGCTTACAATACATCCAAGTAAATAAAAAAAAATGAACGTAGTGATTTGTGACGTGATCGTGAATTGTGATTTATGACTGCATTTGTGACCATGATAATGAAGAACGTGATTTGGTGTCGATGGTGTGAGCTAACCAATGTGAAACTGTATTGGGAACTCGAATGCCTATGGCTGTACTTTCCCAATGAGCTGTAGCTTAAAACTCCATGACTTAAAATTACGTATCAGTGAGTACAATGGTGGGGTTGTGAAACCTGGAGAGATACTACAAAACAGGCGTGCAATACATCCAAGTAACTAACAAAAAAATGTATGTGATTCATGACGTGATTGTGAATCACGATTTGTGACTACATTTGTGACCGTAATGATGAAGAACGTGATTTGCATCACGAGTGACTCGTGATGATGGTCCTGACTTAAAAATGCATATTAATGAGTACAATGTTCATGCAAAATTATGCACCACACCTGTCCAGTACTCTGAAGAGAAGCCAAAGAAACAACTGTGGCTTAAGCTACAGATGGAGATTGGGCCCCTAAAGAGATGCAAACGTACAGACAGATTAAGATTGCACTACGCACTGAAGAGATGCAGACACAAAGGCACAACACCTAACCAGTGCTCACTATCAGAAATTCAAATCTGGAAAAGAACACCTTTGCCGGTTGGGGTGGGCCGCGGTTGGGGGGCAGTATACTACACTTCTGCAGTAACAGTCACTAGTACTAGTACCAGTAAAGATACCACAAAGAAGTACAAAAATCATACAGCTACAGTGGATAGCTTGTTCACATTGCTAAAATTACTATGTGGCACAATAAAAAGTGTCTGATTTGATGACACGCATCACGAACATACTCACACACATCAAGTAATGCGTAGCAAATTGAAAACTTCAGCAATATAACCACATATTTTAAACAGACTAAAATTAAGCAATGATGCACCACAACAATCAGCAAAACAATGGCAAGAATTATTGAAAATATTACTGTGTGTACATTAACACAGTTATAAGAAAAATGTCACCGAAGCAGAAAGAACTGTCTTTTTCTCCAAGTTAATCTACCTACACCACAGATACACCCCTTCCCCAAAACACACTTCCACTGTCTCTCAGTACACAGACTGAATGTTGTATATTAACATTCAAAATCCACACACAAACAATAAATGCTCGATGATATGAGCACAGGAGGGTTTCCTACCATCGATGAACTAAAGTTTCAGCAAAAAAAAAGACTCAAAGAGGCTTTTTTAACAGCTTTTAGAAGGTTTGAATTGCAGAGAGCTCTCAGAGCAAACTGTCTCCTACAGCTTCCTACACACACTACCCAAACTGAGGCTATGCAGAACAATCTAGAGCCCATGTGGCCTGAAATCCCATGAATCACTGCAAAATTCGCCTTTGGAGCTTAAAAACAAGGCGAAGTACATTGTTTTCAATGTACTTCGCCTTAAGAATTGGTGGAGTAGTAGTTTGGGAAGGCGGAATCATGCAAAGTCATTCTTTTCAATGGACTTCACGTGACCCATTATAACATGAAGTACTCGCCGCTATGGAGCAGTTCTCGACCCGCCTCACCTCGCTTAATCATTTCGTGGGAGCAATTAGGGTCACTTCAACCATCTCTAGTAGAGATATATTTATCTAAATTTTTTTTAAACTTACTCTGCTTGGACTGGTTATTAAGTTCAATGGTAATCTGTTCCAAAGGTTAACCATTCTTACAGTATAGAAATATTGTCATTTATTTGTGTGAACTCTATCAACCTTGGTTTGTAAGGGGTGACCCCTGGTTCCATAATTATTATCTTTGTATTCAATATTCAAATCTGTCATCGGGCATGGGTCATTTGAGATCTCATAATATAATAATAAACCGACCCATGCTTCCTTAGCTCTAAACTGTGCAGACCCAGGTTAGTGAGTCTATCATCATAATTAAGTTCTTTTAAGGAAGTTATTGATTTGGTATGCCATCTGTGGGTCTTATACAGTTTACTTATCTCCATAGTGGTATAAGGATTCCATAACTAGCTATCATACTCTATTATAGATATTACATATGATAGGTAAAGGTGCAAGCGTACTTCTGCATTTCTACTTTTTATGTTTCTTTTTATTGCATACATAGTTTTATTAGCTTTAGAAATAACCTGACTACATTGCTCCTTGAAATTTAGACTTTTATTGACAATGATCCCCAAATATTTTTCTGAGTTTTTATATGCAAGAGCTACATCATTTAGAGTATAAATATGCACAGAATTATGTTTCCTCATATGTATAATGCAACAGTTATTATTGCTGAGTTGCATTCCACATTTGTCTGCCTAGGTTGAAACTGAATTTATGTCTTTTTGTATTAATTCTATCTGCTCAGAAGTTTCACAGGGGCCAAATAATTTTGTCTCATCTGCATATTTAATAACTGTAGTGCTAATGTTATCTTCTAAGTCTGCAATGAAAATTTGAAAAATTATAGGTCCGATAACAGATCCCTGAGGAACACCACTTGTGACATTACCCTCTGATGATAAATGACCATGTATCAACACACATTGAGTTCTATGACTTAACTAATTATTGATCCAATTTACAATGTGTCTATCGATAATGTATTTTGAAAGTTTTTGGACGATAGCCCAATGAGGGACTAAATTGAATGCTTTGCTGAAATCAAATAGCACAACATCCTTTGAAGTACCTTTATCTAACATTTTATTAGCTTTATCACAAAAACACAGAAGATTAGTTGTGCAGGACTGGCCCTTTGTAAAACCATTTTGGTTTGAGTCAATTAAAGGAATGTTCTTAAGATGGTCTATGATTCTATTTTTTATTAATATCTCAAGCATTTTACAAGAAATTGAAGTAAGGCTTATAGATCTATAATTGGATATATTCGATTTGCAACCTTTCTTAAATATAAGGGTCACTCTGGATTTCTTCCAGTCATTTCAGTCATTCTGAATTAAATTGTCATTAAGTGATTTTTCATTTAAGATCTTGAGCGGAAGCCAAATATTACCTTTGTTTTTTTTTGGCTCCTCAGCTCCGGGGATGGCCAATCCTTCGGGCTTACTGATGTCCCTCTCTGCCACACTGCCCCAATGCAGCCCACCTGCCACCCCACATTGCGGCCTTCCCAGGGTAACCTGGCTTAACCCTTCACCAGATGGGACTCTCTCTTCTGAGGGGGAAGGTGCTGGTGGGGAAGCCAGTGCAATTCTTGGCCTAGGTGCTGCTGTGGTGGACTATGGACTGCCCAGTGTCCCATGGCATCTGGAGCTGGTGACCATCATTTGGTTGACCACAAAGTTCCTTTCCACTTTGCTCCCCAGGGGTGTGGTGTGCCACTAACATCAAAGCATACACTGATGTTCACCATGCCCCATTAGTTATTGGGACCCAGTGCATTGCTGTACCCCCAGCCTCTGCCAGGAGTCAGCAAGTGCTAGGTCACCTTCCTGCCCTACCCCGAGAGAAGGTGAGCAGTCATCCAATGCTCAAGCCCTCTCTCCCAGGCTGGCCCTCCAGCATCCCAGGACTGTTCCCGAACCTGGGTTGCTGGTGTTGCAAGCGGATATCCAACCACTGTACTGATGGCCGCAGTCTTCATAAGTTTTAACATAGGTGGCGTGATATTATCAATGCCTGGTGCACTATCTTTCAGATTTTCAATTTGGTGTAGGATTTCCTGTCTAGAAAAGTGATGTGACTCTGTATCATTCTCATTAATTGTGTTAGTATTTGTTTGAAGTTTGTCAGAAAAAACAAAGCAGAAATACTTATTGAATAAGTTTGCCATTCATTGTTATCCATGATTGTTGATAACTGGGAATTTCCCTTTTTAAGGGAGTTAATGTAACCATAGAATTGTTTGGTATTTGACTTAGAAGCAACCTTAGCCATAAAGACTTCGTACCTTTTTTAGCCCTATTGATTCTATTTTTAAATTTTCTTTGAATGTTCTTAAACCTGATCCAATTATAGTTTGATTTACTTTCCTTATACTGGCCATGCATTTTGTTTTGCTTATCAATAAGTTTCTTAATATTTTTATTCAACCATTTTGGTCTAATACCACTTTTACCATATTTACGAATATGTTTGACATGTTTACTAATAATATTTAAAATTGTTGTTTTTATAAAATCCTGACTTCTCAAAAGATTTGACATCCAGGGCCAGATATACAAACAATTGCATCTAGAGCAAAACCATAGCACTGGAATAGTGCTGGATTTGTGCGAGGCTGCAATATTCAAAAGCCCTATTAGCACCAGTGCTGTGTGGTAGTGCCAACTCTAATAGATAATAGTATGTAGGGGCGGGGTGAGGAGAGTGCCCATGAATGCCAGCAGCGTGGCATATTCAAAGGTCTAGGGCTGCGCTACAGGCATTAGCGCAACCTGTAGCATGGTGCTAGATACCGTCTCCATACCCAAGGGCTCCTCCTATTTGGATGGGCAAGTAGTCGGGGCGGCTTCAGACCCCTGTCCAACTTGGGTGGTGTTGTGCAATGCCAGATGTGTCAAAAACAAATCAGCTATTATCTCTGATTTTGTTGAGACAGCAGATCTGGCTTGCATCACCGAGACCTGGCTGGATGGAAATGCCAGCCCTATTTTAGAGGAGACTGTTCCAACTGGGTACTTGGTGATTCACTGCCCAAGATTGGATCGCGGGGGGGGGGAGTAGCAGTCTGTTTTAAGACCAGCTTGGGGCTCATGAGTGTACCAGTTGAGGAGGCTGAATCCTTTGAGTGTACCACTGTGGCTGGTGTGGGTTGCAGGATAGCTGTCGTCTACCGTCCACCAGGAGACGAGAGACGATTCCTGCAGGAAGTGGCAGATTTTGTCGCTGATATGGCATTGGAGTCACCCAGACTGATGGTTCTGGGTGACTTCAATGCCTGGGTCGACGACAAACTTTTTGCTTTTGGTCAGCACTTCCTCCAGTTGATGACATCACTGGGCCTTACACAGATTGTTTCCTCGGCCACACATAATCACGGTCACTCTTTGGATTTAGTTTTTCTCCTGGGAATTGAGGCCTCTGATTTGGTGGTGGAACCTGTCAGTTGGTCCAATCACTACACCGTGAGCTTCAATTTTTGTGCTCCTCTTTGTAGGTCTGCCCCTGTGGAGATGGTTCGATACCGCCCTTTACGGGATGTGTGCCCTGAAGACCTGATGGCGTTGTTGAACCTCTCAGAGTTTCCGACTGCCAGCTTGGGTCCAGAGGCTATGGTGTTGGCCTATAACCAAGCCATTTCCTTGGCCCTGGACTCAATTGCTCTCATCCATGTTTGTCCCCTCTCTCTTTGCCCTCGGGCCCCATGGTTTGATGGGTCCTTGAGGGAGTTGCGACATGTGGGACGATGGTTAGAGCGTCATTGGAGGAAATCTGCTCTGGATGCTGACCGCCTTAGTTTGGAGGAGCATTATCGGCTCTACCAATCAGAGATCTCCCATAAGAAGGCAGAATTCCTGTCCAGGGAGATCTCTGTCGCTCAGAATCGACCATCTCAGCTCTTCAGAACTGTGGACAGGCTGTGCAACCCAGCCTGTCTCCAGCTCCGTCGAGCCTTTTCACAAAAGGGGTGTGATGAGATTGCTCAATTCTTTGCGAATAAGGTTGCCGACATCAGATCCGAGATCCGTCCAGCACACTCTACGGGGGAAGCTTCTGGTCGACGTTTGGTCGCCGAATCCTCTGTCTTCTGGTGTTCCTTTGACCTGCCGACGTTCAGTGATATTATGCAGATCGTCCAGGGGATGCGCCCTATGTGCTGTAGTTTAGATCCGGGCCCTACCTCCCTAATCTTGGGTTGTGTTGAGATCGTTGGCCCATTTCTGGTTCAAATAATCTGGTGCTACCTGGAATTGTGTGAGTTTCCGAGCTCCCTAAAGGAAGCTGTGGTGACTCCCCTTTTGAAGAAGGCTTCCTTGGACCTAGATGTTTTTACCAACTACAGACCAATCTCTAACCTTCCCTTTATTGGGAAGGTTATCAAGAAGGTAGTGGCAAACCAGCTGGAGGACCACTTGACCATCCATAATATCTATGAACCTCTCCAGTCCAGTTTTCGTAAGAGGCATAGTACCGAGACTGCTCTGGTTCGGGTGTTCAATGATCTCTTGATGGCAAGAGATCAGAGGAACCTCTCTATCTTGGTCCTCCTTGATCTCTCTTCAGCCTTTGACACTGTAGACCATGGGGTTTTGCTCAAAATATCTGGAGTCCATCTGTGGACTGCCTTGTACAGTGCTCAGATGGTTTTCACCTTTTCTATCTGGGAGAACGCAGAGAGTTGTGTCGGGGATTTTTTCCTAGGATTCTTTCCCTCTGCAATGTGGTGTCCCCCAGGGTTCGGTGCTTTCCCCCATGTTGTTTGCAATGTATATGCTGCCTCTAGGAGACATTGTAAGAAGGTACGGGCTGAGGTTTCACTGGTATGCTGATGATACCCAGCTCTACCATTCTTATGCACCCGACCAGGTTAGTGCTGTCTCGGTATTTAATAGCTGCCTCGATGAAATCCAGGACTGGATGAATCTGAGCTGGTTAAAGTTGAACGCCGGTAAGACTGAGGTTTTGGTCGTGGACCCGGGTCATGGGTCAGGGGGGTTGGGGTCCGGTCAGCCCTCTGGCGTATTGCTCGGGGGGGATCTGATCCTTACCTCTGAACGAGTACGTAACCTTGGAGTGGTACTTGATAACGGGCTGACTCTTTGTCATCAGGTGTCAGCAGTCGTTAAAGTCCACATTCTACCATCTTAGGAACATCGCCAGGGTGAAACACCTTGTTCCATCCAGCAATTTATCCATGTTGGTCCATGCCTTCGTGACATCTTGCCTTGGCTATTGCAACTCCCTTTACTTGGGACTTCCTGGGTTTGATATCCGCCGCTTGCAGCTAGTGCAGAACGCTGCAGCAAGGTTAATGACAGGGGTGAATAGAAGGACACATATTACCCCTGTGCTGCATGATCTGCACTGGCTGCCTATACAGTGGTGGATCACCTTTAAAGTAGGTCTTCTGACCTTCATAGCCCTGCACGGACTCTGTCCTGACTACTTGAAAGAGCTTCTGATTCCTTACCACCCCATGCGACAGCTCCGTTCAGCCAATGAGGGGTTGCTAGAGGTTCCAAGGGTTATATTGAAGTCTTCTGGGGCTAGGGCCTTTGGGTTCACGGCCCAACCCTCCGGAACTCTCTGCCTCGCCGGCTTAGAGAATGCACGACTGTGGAAACCTTTAAGCGGGATTTTAAGACTCTGTTATGGAACAAGGCTTTTGTGGACTGATGCTGTTATCAACTGTTGTTCTTATATGTATATTTTGATTTTATGATTCATTTGTACAGCGCCTTGGTATTTGAAAGGCGCTAAATAAATAAAGCTTTATTATTATTATTATTATTATTATTATAACAAAAGCTGGTGGTAATGCAGTGGTAAAACAGTGGTGTTCCTCCCCATCGTGGACCCCCTTATCTACTTGGTACCATTAAACTCCTTGGTAGTCTAGTGGTCCTCCCACCCCTGCATAGAATCTGACTCATTTAGAATAATATCATATCAATTCCTGGTAGTCTAGTGAGTCACCCCCTCTGCATCAACCCCGACCCATTTAGAATATATATCACTTTCCTAGTAGTATAGTGGTCCCCCCCTCCCGGCAGTGACAGCCCCACTTAGCCCAGTAACACCTTATGAATAGAGCCGGTGACCGGCTCAGCCCTCCTCTCACCACCACAGCCAGCCACTGACTCAGTCGATTGCCATCCGTGGTGGTGAGAGGAAGGCTGAGCTGGTCACCGGCTCTGTTCATAAGGTATTACTGAGCTAAGCAGGGGCGTTACTGCTGGGTGGGGGGACCACTAGACTACCAGGGAAATTGATATGATATTATTCTAAATGGGTCAGGATTCATGCAGGGGGGTTGGGGGACCACTATACTACCAGGGAAATTGATATTATATTATTCTAAACAAGTCAGAATTCATGCAGGAGGTGGGGACCACTAGACTACAAGGAAAGTGATATTATTTTATTGAAAATGGGTCGGGATTCATGCGGGGGTGGGGGATCACTAGACTACCACGGAAAGTGATATTATTTTATTGAAAATGGGTTGAGATTCATGCAGGGGGGTGGGTGACCACTAGACTACCATGGAAATTGATATTATATGATTCAAAATGGGTCTGGATTTGTGCAGGGGGTGGAGGGACCACTAGACTACCAGGGACAGTAATATTGTATTATTTTAAATGGGTCAGGATTCGTGCGGGGGGGTGGGGACCACTAGACTACCAGGGACATTTATTTATTTATTTAGCTTTTTTGTTAACCAGATAAGTACACTAGACAAGGCAATTGCCTATTTTTAGGTACGACCCGGGAGAGTACAGGAATAACAAATTTAAGTACATAAAACAACACTGTACAAATCAGGCATGTTACAGTTCATGTGAGGACAGTATGATTACAGGTTCAAAACAACATACAAAATGTAGTAAGGCATAGATTTATACAGTATGTACACAACAAAATAAACACCTTGTAACAACTAAGAGCAGTACCGGAGGTACAGTTTAGAGATACTTCAGATATGTCACTATATACAGCTTAGCGACCTCATGGAGTTAGGTCTTTTGTCCAGGAAGACCTCCAGGGCAGAGGAATACTGTGATGAATCAGTTTACAGGGGTTTGGGGCAGCCACAAGCTGAAGAAAGTTTAAGGTGGTTCCATAGGGTGGACCAAAGACACACCTGTGAGTGCGAGGAAAGGACCTGGGCAGGGAAAGTGTTCCACAGTCTGGGAGCGCACGCAGCAAAATCCCGACTACCCATTTGAGTCCATGTAGCCAGTATCTTAAGGAAGGCATGTCTCTGGGACCTCAGGGAGTAGGAAGAGGAGGCAGCTGGTACAAGGAATTTCATCAGCCCTGGAGGGGTGCCAGTGCCAAGGACCTTTCCGGTGAAGCACCCTAGGACAAAGTCTATGTGGTTTGAGGGTGAGAGCCAGTTTAGGCTGCTATAGAGGTCGCAATGGTGAGTGAGATGGGGGGCAGCCAGCGCGAAGTGGCATACATTGTTATAGGCAGTAAACCACCTAGAGAGGTTTACTTTGGATGAGCGGGCAAACAAGAGGAGTCCATAGCAGAGCAAAGGGAGGAGCACCCCTCTGGCAAGTGCAATCCTCGCTGCTGGAGTAAGATTGCTTTTGGGTCTGTAGGCCAAATGCAGTTTGCAGTTAACAGTCTTGCAAGTATTCTGAATGTTGCGGCCAAGGTCAAGCTGTGGGTCCAGCATCACCCCAAGGTATTTAAAGTTGTCAGTAACTGGGATCGGGACCCTGTCGACACCAGAAACACATAATGGAGCAGGGGCAGCCTTAATCTTGGCCTGAGACCCAAAGAGCATGGCCTGGGTTTTTCTGAGATTTAGAACCAACTTGTGGGACAATATCCATGATTGGGTGTTTCTCAAGTCTTCACTCAGGTGGTGATTTATGACCCCTATCTCTGGGGAATGGGTCAGGTTGATCAGGTCATCTGTATACAGGATAGGCTTGCAGTGGACAGTGGCAGCAGGGAGTTTGTTCACGAATATGGAGAAAAGCAGGGGCCCCAAGTCCGAGCCTTGTGGGACACCCATGGTAACAGGGATGGTGCCCAAGAGCTCCTTCCCATACTTAACAAGTTACTTTCTGCCATTTAAGTAGTTGAAGAACTAGTTGAGCACCTCAGGTGATAGACCATAGGAGCTGAGCTGGGTGGAGAGCATGGTGCGATCAACAAGATCGAAGGCCTTAGAGAGATCTATAAAGATAGCTCCAGAGAGTTTGCCTTGGTCCATAGCCACCCTGATCCAAGATGAGACCATGACAAGGGCAGAAGATGTGCTGTGCCCTTTCCTAAAGCCATGCTGCACTGGGGACAACAGGTCATGAGACTGCAAGTACTCTGAGAGTTGCCCTGCCACGACCTTCTCGAGAAGTTTGCTGACTGCTGACAATATGGATATCGGACGGTAATTTTCTATGAGTTTGGGGTTCCCCTGTTTAAGTATCAGGACCGCCCTGGCAACTTTCCATATTTCCGGAATGACACCTGATGACAGGGACAGATTGAAGATATGGGTTACCATGGGGGCAATCTTACTGGCACCAAGATTCAGGAGTTTTGGCTCCAGTCCATCATGGCCAGCACTCGAGAAGTGGGAGAGGCCCGAGAGTAATCTCTGCACCTCTTGTACCATCACCACCTTAAAAAGAAAGGGCGGGTAAGATGGGGACGGTGTGGCCCCTTGTTCACCATTTTCCCCTCCCCCATGGGGGAATGATGAGGTAAAAGCAGATAGGTCCGAAAAGTATTGGTTGAATGCATTTGCGATGGTAAGAGAGTTGTTGCAACTGGCACCATCGATGATCATATCAGAGGTCTCACCTCTCGGAGTCCCACTGACTATATTCTTAATGTTTCTCCAGAACCTCCTGGGGTCCCTGACTGTGTGCAGTAGCACAGTTTTGCAAAATTCACCTTTAACAGCCCTGATAGACTTCTTGCACTGATTTCTGAGTTTCCTGTACTGCAGAAATACAGTCTGTTCCGCCGTGGCCTTAAAATTTGCCCAGCACTTATCTCCGTACTTCCTGAGAGCTAGCAGACTACCATGTAGCCACTTTGTTGCCGACCCCCTGACCCTCTGACTAATGAGGGGGGGCATGTTTATCCTGCAGCATCCTGAATGTGCTGAGGAAGTGACTGACTGCAGATGGGGAGTCCTGGGAATTCCATACTGCTGACCAGTAAGTGTGCTGGAGATCGTCATGGTAGGAGCCAAGATCAAACCTGGAGTAGTCTCGGACCTGGATGATTTTATGTGGGATTTTCAGAGAAGGGATCTTCCACACCCCGTACACAGGGGAGTGGTCTGAGATGAAGTCAGGGAGGATGCCCGACGAGCTGGTCCTCTCTGGTCTATTTGTCATGACCCAGTCCAGAAAAGAGCTCCCTCCACCATTAGGTGGGCACCTGGTAGGATCCTTGATCAGCTGTGACAGGGAGAGACCAGCAAGGAGTGGTTCATATGCTATGGTGTTGCTACCAAGCCAGTTTAGGTTGAAATCACCTAGGATAATTAGCTCATTATGTTGGGTCACAGCACCTACTGTGTCAAGAAGGACGGACAGCCCCTCTAGGCCGCCCTTAGGGGAATTGTAGGTGAATACAACATGCATCTTTCTGGTCATCCCGAGCAACAGCACCGTGTGCAGGAACTCGCAGGGGGGCTGCACTGGTTGTAGACAGGGTAACACTGACAGGTTAAGGTGGCTTCTGTAATAGACCAGGATGCCACCCCCCCTCTTTTTTCTGGGCGATCAAGCCTGAGGGGGTCATAGCCCGGGAGGGCACACACAGAATTTGGAATGGTGGGTTTAAGCCAGGTTTCTGTTATTTCAAGGATGTCAGGGGTGTGGTGGGTGACCCAAGCAAATAGTTTAGCCAGACTGGGCAGGATGCTATGGATATTGAGATGGGCAATTTTCAGCCCTTTGACCGCCATCCAGTCCAAAGCAGCAGGGGCTGTTTGGCAAGGTGGGCCAGGGTTAAGCTCGATGTCACCTGATAGCACTAGGGTCACCAGAAGCAGCCATAGGAGATGTTTTAAGGGAGGGGAGCCATACCTGGCATGCACCCTGTAGCCATATCTCCTGATCAGACATGTAGGGTGCAGAAGGCACCTCAGGTCAAGACTACAGAGGACCCAGGGAGGGGGTCTGCCTTCCGCAAATAGGTTGGAGAATGTGAAGTCAGTTTCCGCCAGCTGGGTGCAAGTGCCCCATGGTTCTCCTGCTCTAGGGACACCTGCGCCAGTATACCAGGGGATGCCAAGGACAGTGAAAAGACCACAGGTGAGTGTGCACATGAGTGGATGCAGTGGTATAAACTTAAACAGGTGCTGAGGGTTCCCCATAGCCATACCAGTGGTAGACTGATAGAGGGGGATGGTATAGATCAGTGCTGATCACTGGCTCCCAATCCGCAACCAGTGGTGATTCCCACACCACGATCAAACACCAGATACCGGCCGGTTATCAGCAATTACCACCTACTATTACCACACAATGCTGAGCTCATACATTCACAAGAGCACAAACTAAGCCCCTAGGTTTGTGAGCACCTGTGCTATGCTATGGTATGCAGGCCATCTGTAACAGATTAGAGATTATAAAACAGTACAGTATTATAGGAATATGCAGGTAGCTCAGTCAAAAATAAAAGTCAGCGTGCCCTTGACATCCCTGAGATATATGTGTACAAATACCAACCACTCAGCAAACTGTTCAGCCCACATAAGACAATGAATGATCTTGCACCATACAAACTATTTACCAGGGTGCTTTAGATATTGGGTAATCTATCTGCTACTAGTTAATAGCTGTAATACACGGTATTATAGGAGTTGTAGGATCAGGTTATGCTGGTATTGAAAGACCATTCTGCTACTTAGTAAATAACTGTAACTGCATTGCTGGATATTATAGCTATTTCAAATCATGATAATATATTCTTTGTGGTATCCAAGTTCCCGCCAATGGCCAGAGCCGATTGGTCCTGGTCAACAGGGGGCGTGGCTACCAGGCATTTAATGGAAGGAGGGAAAGCGGTGGGTCGAAAAACAAGCCCATGTTGCAGCAGCTCCTTCTGTTGCTGCTCCCCAGCCCCAAACACTTCTTTCCCACAATAGCACAAACACACAAAAAGTCCCGAAAATGTTCATCGGGGGAGGTCCGCCCGGTTTACCGGTGCCTCAACCCTGAGGTGCTCCTTTCTTTCTGTTGATGCAGGGGGAGTCTCTACTTAAAAGCCGCCCCTCCCCTGGCAGTGCAGTCCCAGCAGTTTGTAAGATCAGGCCAGCCTTTAAGCTAGAGCTGCCCCAGGTGTCACCGATGTAGAGCCAATTAGGCGCAGCTGCCTTTTCAAACGGCAGTGTGGCGCCAAGTAGCAGCTTGGGCTCTGAGTAGGACAAAGGGCTAACTGGCGTTGCGAGTAAGAAGATCAAGCAAAACAAGCCCATGTTGAAGCAGCTCCTTCTGTTGCTGCTTCCCAGCCCCAAACACTTCTTTCCCACAATAGCACAAACACACAAAATGTATCCCTCCTTTGTCTATTCAGCAAATGCACTCGGCAGTTTATTTCACTCCCCCCTCGTTCGCTGTTATTAGACAGTCATTGTTTATGTACCACCCACCGGTTATTCATCGCACACACTTGGCAGTTTATCTTGATTTCCCCATTAGTTTGGTATTATTCAGTCAGGTATTGAATATGCACCCCCTACAATTATTGATCAAACACACGTATCGTGCCTCCCCAGTTATTTCGGTATTGTTTATCTCCAACCCCCATGCCAGTTAGCCCAAAATGCACTTGGTAGTCTGCTTTACTCCATCTTCTCCCACAGACTCACCCTCTGTGCTCGGCTCCGCCATCGCCTCCAACATTGCCCGCACTGCGCTGGGGTATGCCCTCCCGGACTGTTGTGCTGCCCGATGTTAAAAGCCTCTGGAGGCAGATCATTGTCGGCTATCCCTGGGACCGCAGCTCCATGTTGGGAGGTTCGGAGATGGCTCGTTGTCAGCTTTCCCGGAGCTCGATGTCAGGAGCCTCTTGTCTCTCGCTGTTCACGGACGAAAGACTCGTCCCCCCTGTGCCTCGTTCACTCAACCTTTTCCAACGGTTCGTCAGTGGCGACATTACTTTCCATTCGACTGTGAATGGGTCAGAACTGCACCAATTGTGCCTGGCAGCACATAGTTCCTGCTGCTTCCAGCCTGTACTTCTATTCTGACCAACAGGGAATGCTGTGGGTATGCCTTGGCCTGCAGTGTCCAGCCTGTACATCCATTCTGACCAAAAGGGGGAGCTTTGTGTTTCATGCAGTAGCACCGGGCAAACTGCAGCACTTAATGAGATACAAATGTACCTGTTTGCCCATGGATTACCTAAGTAGGCTCATTTGCATGGGAGCTTTGAATATAGTTCCCGTTTTCCCCGGGCTAACCAGTTTGCACCAGGCTAATGTGTTAGCACTGTGCAAACAGGTTAGCCCCAGGCAAACCTCACTTCAGCATAGCACAGTTCTGCAGTGTGTGGCATACATTGTTGTTTGCAGTCATACCTCTCAACTGTCCCTGATTTTCAGGGACTTCCCTGATTTTACCTCAAAATCTTACTCTGTCCCTCTTAGACATTGTGTTTCTGTGACCATACAGTGGGGGTTGTAAGCATAAAATAATGTCAAACATTAATGTTACTGATGTGTTCTTCCTTAAGAAATGCATTTTACACTAAACCACTTATTCTACCGGCTTCCTGAGTGGATATCATCAATTTTTAAGGTGTGTCCCTGATTTTAAACCTTTGTCCCTGTTTGTTTTACGCCTTTAAGCCTTGTCCCTGATTTATGAGGCAGTAGGTTGATAGGTGAGTTTGCAGTAACTGTGAGACATCTCTGTGCAATCACACACAATGTTCTCCACCTGCAACACTGGCTTGCTACAGAGTCTAATGAGCTGCAGTTGCAGTTTGTACTTCCTTGTTGCTATATTCAGTGCTGTCTTATTCCCAGGCTATTTTTGCCCTGCACTCACAGACTGGTTTGCCCGGCTTCCTTAGGCTGCTATATTCAGCAGGATTAGCACTGGGCTATTTCTTTTTCAATGTAGCTTGCTTTGTGCTCTGGGCTAAGTTTGCCGGCCGGGCAGTGCTAATTTAGCCCCAGGGCAAAGTTTTGAATATCTGGCCCCCAGTATGTTAACCTAATCTGTGGCTGCTAAATCATTTTCAGTGTCTTCCTTATTTGCTGTCTTGTATAGAAAGAATTTGGTGCAACCTGAAGTACGGTGATTAAAAGTATCAACGGTAAAGAAATGTGAGGTTCTGTGAAACATTCATTGATGTTAATCTCCTCTGAGGTAACTACTAGGTCTATAACGTTATTTATTCTAGTTGGTGAGGAAACATGTTGTATTAGGTTGTTTTCACAGCAAAAGACTAAAAAATCTCTGTCTAGTTTTGTGGTTGAATTACCCTGTTTCCAGTCGATTTCAGGAAGGTTAAAATCTCCTGCCAACACGATGGTATCTAGTTCTAATGCACTGTAAATTTCATCAATTATTTTTTGATGAATTGTAGAGATAGTATCCAAGGGTCTATAGCATACATCTAATATATATTTGGTCTTATTTTCTGAAATTTTAAGCCATAGTGCTTTGGTGTCATTAGAATCCCTCTTTATGTTATCTGATATTTCAGTAAAGTGAATGTCACATGACAGACAGATGGCTATACCTCTGCCCTTTCTGCCTTTTCTATCCTGTCTTATGACATTGCACCCCTGAATGTTGTAATCCCAGTTGTCTCTATCATCCAACCACGTTTCAGTTAATAAGGCCACGTCTATTTATCAGTGTATAATATCGTTTGAAGTTTGTTAAATTTATGGTGTACGCTTCTGACATTACTTAAAAGAAACCTGGTTGAAGTTTTCTTTTGATTTGATTTTTTAGTCATTGATTTATTTTTGAAAGGTAGGGATTTGCTAAATGTATTGACCCTATTCCCCTAAATAATTAGTTTAAAAGAGTAGTTGTCATTTTATCCTTTATTAGAGTACCAAGTAATTTAGCTGTCTCATTGCTCAAATGGAAACCATCTGTACTGTATAGATTTCTTTTACAGTAGAAGTTGTCCCAAGTGTCTAAGAACCCTGTTGATTCATTTGTGCACCATTTCTTAAGTCTAGTGTTAATTCAGGCAATTGTTTTATTTTTTTCCCTTAACTGCCCTTGGGACTGGAAGAAGACCAGATATAATTGGATAAACCCCAAGGCGTTTGATATTTTGAGAAGTTTCCAAAAGCTCAAGGCAGTTATCTTTCTCATGATTTTTACCAATGTAACCCATAGATGGTGCTATCCCAAGGGCTACAACCCCTGCCTGTTTGACTACGGACAGGTTGAGGGGCCTAGGTCCAATGGCGGGTGCCTCCACCCAGAGGTCAGGGTTTGTAGTGGTTAGACTAGCTTGGTCACAGCCATCTGGGACACTGAGACCCCCTTTTATTCCCTCTAGTGGCTCACACAGTACACCGGAGTTACAGCCCCAATACCCCACACATACACACTGTTCACTTATATAGATACCACTTACCCTTGAGACTGATTCTGCAGCATGTCTCTGATGACCCCCTGTAAAATAAGTTTAATCAACATACACAGCAAAACACAATACTGTCTCCATAAGTACTAACACCACAGACAATATATAGTACAACAACAAATCTGATTTATTTAGGCGACAGTAACACGGGAGGGGGAAATCAGGTTAATTGGTGGCATTAAATCACAGTACTGTGCACACACATAGAGGGGCTGAAAAGTCACACTCTGGGTACCCAGGTTGGGGGGTGGCTAGTCAGGCCCCTTGCCTGGGGTTGGCCGGCAGGTGCAGATGGATAGGGCCCTGTAGAAGAAAATATATGCACAACACCCAATTGTAATCTGGAGCCGGATGGCTCAGTCCATGAAGCAATGAAACAACAAGAATTAGGTGACACACTTGTGATTGAAAACAAGCTGCAGGGGAATACCCTGATTTGTACTCACAATACCCAAGCTGAGGGTTGGATGGAGAATGTCCCTCTGGATTCCTAAAAGAGCAGGGCAAGGGGACAAGGTCCTTGTGATTGGACCCCACTGCAGTTGATAGCAAACAGATGTAGTCCAAATTAAGCTGGGGGTTTACTTCCAGCTTCAACACACAATTCACTGTACAGGGGGTTTGAAATAGCGATTCCCCACAAGCACTACGCACATTTATATATAAAAGGAAAGTACTATACCAGGCAGGCTGCTTCTCGATCCCAATCGCAATTACTGCAAAATACCTGTGAGCACACACAACAGCTTCAGTTCCTTACAGACCAAACACGATTCAGCAATTTCTCCAGTCTTCTACAGGGTGAGCCTGGTTTCCATACTTCTAGTGCTTCTTTCTCCTCACAACTCAGATTCAGTCCAAACTGGCACTCACAAAGGCTGCAGACCGAAACTCAGGGCCTCACACACGCTTCCCGAGTGAAACTATGCACCGCAAAAGCACACAGCTCCTTCTCTCTTCACTGCCACAACTGATCTGCTCTTTCCAGTAACAGAGCGGGGCATTTCCTTTAGCTCCACACTCTTCTGTTGGCTGATTCAGCTGTCACTCACAATAAGACTCCCTCTGTTGGTAGAAAAAGGTGCCAAGGTCAAAACTACATTTCCCAGAGTCACTGCCCATACAATCCCCTTGTGGCTGGCACAAAATTAAGAGTACAAGTTCTGATTCATCCATAGGCTTCATTTTAGGGAACCCTTAACCCAAATGGCCCAGCACAGCAGTTTAGGTCCAAAATGGAGGGGTAACACACACAGAGTCCCAGCTGCAAGAAAGGCAGGTTAGACAAATTGCATTTTACTTAACACTGTAACTGGTTTCAGGCAAACAGTTACATCTTTCATTTAGGCTCCCCCTGCACTCTTAGCGACTGCAGAAATGGAGCGATTTGACAGCGGCTTGGGCAGGATTCGAGCATTAAATACACAGTCCCCCCATACAAACTAATTAAGTCTGCAAGCAGACAGCTCTTAAAGAGACAGTACGTGGCGGCTCAACAGCACTCACTTGGAACCACATTTAAACAGCTCAGACATCGAACACCGCCCAGACTTGGAGCATTCAGGCAAGCTCCTGGAAGACTTTTGGGAACCTCCATTTGCAGTGTGGTTACACCAACATTGTTTAATCCTGCATGGACTGTTACAATACTTCAATTCTTAGTGTTTTGATTTTTTTATTACTTTTGGGAGTACACCTTTAATGTCTGCTACTTTGGCTCCAAGATAGTAAAGCACCATTCTATTTGCTGTATCAGTTTTACATATTGTCGCATTATTTTTTCTAAAAATCAAGTCACCAATTACTGTCATTTCAATACTCACCTCATCATGTGCAGGGATACTAACTTCTGTGAGGCAGCTGAACCTGTTTTGGTGGATATTTCTCTTCTAGTAAAAGCTCTACATCCCTTCTTCATATTTTTATTTCCATTTTTTACTATACACCAGTCATCATCGTTATCTGGTGTGGCCTGTTTTGATTTTTTATTAGAATTAATAAGATTTGATAGGCTACTTTCAGCAGAATCAGTTGTATTTTCCTCTCTGTTTCTTTTTCTTGATATAGAAAAGTGACTTTGTGAGGTGCTTGGGTCATTACAGATACTAGAAGTATTTTCCATTTAAGTATTTTGTGACTGAGAATGGAATTTGCATGTACTTATGATATTTAAATTAATCTGGGAACTAGAGGTGCCACTAGATTCAGTAGGTGAATTAATGATGCCATTTGATAATTAGTGGTTGTAAAAATGTTACACTGATGCTCCAGCTTCATAATATCCTTTAAGTTATTAAGTTATGTGAGGGAATTATTTAATTTATACTGCAACACTTCATATTGGGAGCATTTGTCACATTCAGAGTTTGCTGATGGCATAGTATCAATGATATAAAACATTTTGCATTTAATACAATTGGCTAGTTTGGCATCCTTACATAGTGCAATAAGTATATTTTAATATCATTTGTTGACTCCATACTATTTGTTGGCTGAAATAAAATACAGACAGTAGAGAGAAAATACACTTATGGGCTAAATGAAAAAGAAACCTGCAGCACACCTACTGTACACACTGGTCATGCCAGACACACCTAACACATGCTAGATGCGCTTGTCTCCGCGCATGTCTCTGCGCACAGAGCCACACACTCGTCCCACTCAAGCTTGCCCTGCTCACTCAGGGGCGAGATTAAATGCAGGCAAAACCTGGAAGTGTATCAGTCACATGATCGCCAGTACACTCGATCAAGGTGCTTGCTTTTAAGTAATTATTTGATTTCCTATAAGCATTCTCTCCTTCATTAAGTTGCTTTAAGTTTTCTAGTCAGATTTCTGTTAAAAGCACTTACCACTGCAGCTAATAGACATCTTGGAGTGTAGTCCCTCAGTCAAGCATGAACTGCACTTCCCAGCATCCACTGCAGTACTCAGTAGTCCCCAGTAAATTATAAGTAACACTAAAAAATGCTTAAAAGCGCTGTTTCTATATTAGGCAAGACACAGAACAGAATCAGACCACTCCTGTCATACATGGAGCTACTTCTTTAGTGACTCACTCACTCAGGGGCAAGATTAAATGCTGGCAAAACCAGGAAGTGTACCGGTCACGTGATCACCGGTCAACTTATTCAAGGTGCTACCTTTTAAGTAGTTATTTGGGTTCCTATAAGCCTTCTCTCCTTCATTAAGTTGCTTAAAGCATCCCAGACAGATTCTTGTTAAAAGCACTCACAACTGCAGCTAATATATGTCTGGGAATGTAGCCCCTCAGTTGAGTACGAACTGCACTTCCCAGCATCCACTACAGGACTCAGTAGTCCCCAGTAAATTATAAGTAACTCTAAAAAAATGCTTGAAAGGGCTGGGAATGGGAAAGAGACTGGGATGATGAGCAAGTCCCAGACAATGATCTCTAGTTTGTAAATAGTCTCCTCATGAGTCTGATGTTTTAGAAGGGGATAATGTGTTTAATAGTACTTTGTATATGTAGCTAATTTACTAGTTTTGTTTCTTAGTCACAGGCACCACGTGTGTTTTTTGTTTAGCAGCAAGACTCTCTCTCTCTCTCAGTGTGAAATGCGACGCAAAGCAACATGAGAGAAGAGCACCAGGCAGTCCAAAAGTAACCAGTTCGCCACTCTTACTAGTTACTGCCACTACTATTGGGAAAAAAATGAGCTAGCAGCATTTATCAATATGGTTATTTATTATGCACATTTTGCTAAATGATCTCTGTAGAATGAAAACTTGATTGTGTGTGCAAGAACAGGGACTTGTTTGCCACAGTTGCTACCAGTACAATGATGTGATGTACTGACTGCAACTCCCACCCACCCCCAGGATGACGATAATGCGTCCAAAGGTA
Source organism: Neoceratodus forsteri (assembly GCA_016271365.2). NCBI lineage: Eukaryota > Metazoa > Chordata > Ceratodontiformes > Ceratodontidae > Neoceratodus > Neoceratodus forsteri. Next base: position 1,062,529,165 of record CM057451.1, on the reverse strand, counting down.
GGAAAGTCCCAGATCTCTATTTTATTTTAAGAGTTAGAGCTTTTTATTGATTTTATCATTAAAAGAAAGAAACATATTTTAACAGATACATAAGAGCTGATACCTGTTCATCGTGTTATTGATCACTGAATAATTAACAAGGGGTAACAACTATAGAGTGGCAAGTACAGATGTACAACAGTTCTACATAAACTTTAAGAGCACCATATTTACATTGTTTTGCTTGCAAGGGTGCCATGGAGGAGGTAGGTATCCTTCTTGGGAGGTAAGATCTTTGCGTACAGAGAAAAGATAAGGATACTTACTGCAACATATTTTCCCTAGGGGAAGTTAACATCTTGAGCCAAGTAACAGGCCTTCATGGCTTCCTGGAAACCTTGGGAGGGTGCACCTGAACAATCAAGAGAGAGAGACTGAATCTTGCTGTCTGAAACAAAAACACAGAACCACAAGGTACACCAAGCTCTAAACATATATTAAACTACTTCCATTATGATGTAAATGGGTTTGCAATATCTTTGTGAGAGAGAAACCAGAACAGGGTGTCTAGAGTGAGTGCAGGAACAACAGCTTGTTGAAGGGCATGGCCTGTAGGGCAGGCGGAGGGGTGTTGTAGAGGACTTTTTGACCCATGAATGGGGGATATTTACCCCACACCAGTTGGTGGACTACGAAGTGATATGTATGGAGCCCAACAGGAGGTAATTCTGGTCATTCAGTTTGCTGTGGTGAGAGACAATCTGTCCAGTTCTGCTAGGGAGGTGAGAGATGACAGTATTTCTCCCATGCTGTGTACACATGGAGAGCACTACTTGCATAGGAATGCTCCTTTTGCTTGCATGGTCAGTAACATCAACCATCTGAATACAGGGTGCTTCACTCTTAACGTTGCAGGATTTATGCCAAATAGGAGTAGGTGGGCCGAAAGTGGGATGGGTGTGAGAAGCACTGAACTTCCCATTTGACAGATCTGCTTCCAGAAGGCCTGAAGCTTTGGACATGTACAGATTATGTGATATAGATCCACACCTTCCAAATGGCATCTCCAGCATTTATCATGATCAAGCAAATGAGTGGCATGGAGAACTGCTGGAGTTCTGTACCAGGCATGGAAGATTTTATTTTGGATAAGTTTACTATGGGCATCCCTATGCAAGGTATGAGCATTCCTCCATGCATTCTATCATTGGTCATATGAGACAGTAATGCCAAGGAACCTTTCCCATCTGATTTTTGAATCTCCAGATTGGCTGGGTAGTGTATCCCTTAATTTTGAGTAGATTCTACCTGTCAGGCCTTTTAGGGTAGATAGCAATGGGGTTACCATGTCAGGTGCTTTATGAGCATTATGGACTTTTATATAAGACTTCACTGCCGGTACCTCAGAAGTCTTTTTGTGTAAGGCCCCATGTATCTTGGAGTACCTGAAAGAAGACTATGATAGCCGGTTGGCCTTTGGTGATATCCTTGAGGAATAGTATGCCCTTACTGGGGCCATGAGATTTTTTTTTATCCACACTGATGAAAAGGCTGTGCCAGAGGGAAGTAAGGGAGAATGGTACTGGGACAGATCTTTATCTACTCTGCGTCATATTCCAGTATTTAATACAGGGGTGTGGAAGAGGCCTAGACTTCCCTTAGAGAGGTAGAGTAGTGAGGCAACTGTAGTATCATTGCCCATAGACGGTTTCATGTGTACCCATAAAGTGATGGTTTGATACAGGGGCACAGCCAGTGCAGAGTTTGAGTGGTTTGGTATGCATATTTGTACCCCATCAAGCCGCGGCAAGTTCCATCCCCCCCCGACTTCCAGTGGGAACGGAATTTATTGCAACTGAATCATAGCTTCTTCCCCTCCCATAGAAACTCTCCCACTAGTTTGTCAGTCATTTGATGACAGGTCTTTGGCAGCATTAAGGGGATGTGGGTGAGTAAATAGAAGAGTTTAGGGGTGGTGACCATTTTAATGGTGGCAATTTTCCTGGCTAGGGTGAAATTCAGCAATTTCCATCCATCCAACTCTGTCCAAATTGTATGAACCAAGGGTTGTAAATTTATGTCCTATATCTTGTCCAGCTGAGGGACAACTTTGATGCCCAGGTAAATTTTACCCCTGTGTGACCCAGTAGAGTCTCGATTGGGTAATTACTGTAAATACTGATGGCAGATCTGATTAAGGAACAGATCCAGAAGCAAATGGTTTGACACCTTTTATTGGACCAACATAGATGTTACAAAAAGAAAACAATGTCTAAGGTTTCGGACCAACCAAGACCTTCCTCAGAGACTTATGACAACTGTTCAGAGAGTCACAATCTATTAACACCCAAGTCATACATAAAAAAACAGAAAACATTTCCATTGGTTAGAAGTACCTATTTCAAAAAATCACAAATTTAAATAGAATGAATAGCATCCCTGCAGCTTGCTATTAGTGAGAATCTTTTCAAGGTCAAACTCATAGATACGATGAACACTCAAGAAGGCAAAGTCTGTAACTGAAATTATTAATGAATGTGTGCATTAGGAGAATACATTCAAAATTAAAAGCAAGACCCTTGGATTTAATACCACAAATGTCCAAATTCACTTGGGAACTTAAGCAGCAGGCTGGTAGGACATAGGTCTGGGGTTATATTCTGTTTTAACTGAAATATTTGAATAGTTTGTAAGTGAAATTAGTTCTATGTGTTAAAAATTATTACCTTGAATTAGAACTGTTACTTGGGCTGTGATATTGTAACTTTGGAGGCTTGGGGACAGTTGTTTGTCAGGGTTAATTAGAGGGAAATTTAAATGTGTTGTTTGCCTGGTGTTTGGTAAGAGCCCTCCCACCCATCCTGTTTTGTAGACTTTCTTAAATACTGAAAAGCCACTGGGGGTTGGGATTGAAGGGCTGAGTATTTCTGTTTGGGACTGAAATTCGAAGCAACAGGAACTGGTGGGCTTGTGACATCATACGGTACCTGATGTCTGCTTACACACTGGACTGTATGCGTTTGTGAGACTTGGGAACTTTATTGGTGGGGTTGAAATTGGGTTTGTAAATAACTACAGTCAGTATAGAGAGAAACTGTTTTCCAGGGGAAAGGGACTAAGAAAAGGGGGTGTGCCATATAAACAGAGGGGGATAAACAGGGTGGCCATATTCCACCATGGCAGGCATCTCGGAAGGGTTGTAGGCTGCACAGGCTGTGGGATGGCAATAATTCTAAATTGGGCCTGAGAGAGGGAGGCTGCCCACTCTGTAGAGCTGTCTTGTATCAGGAGTGAGTATATTGGTTAAGGAGTAAGCTGGGGGAGCTGGGGGGGGTGTCCAAGGATAAGGGGTGTGGATATGGGCAGCAGAAGAGTGGGGCTGAGAGGAGGCTGGGGCAACGTTCTGAAATTACAGGACGTTATGTTACAGCAAGCAGGAGGGGAGATATTAGGGACAGAGGACCCTTAGATAGGGAAGTTGATGCTAAGGGGAAAGCGTACGGGGTGAACATTCTGAATACAAAGAGAGTGGAGGGGGAAGAGTCAGGAGGGGCTGTTGTGCGGAAGCCTAAAACAGCAGACTGTGGGAAGGGAGCTCCTAAGGTGAACAGAGCAAGAGGGGAAGAAGAGGAGCAGTTTAGAGATGCAGTCAGGGGAAACTCGGGTTACTTGATGGAGGCTGACATAGAGTGTCACAATAAATTTGAGCTACTAAGCAACCTAGAGGGGAGGAAAGGGTTGTGGAAATGAGAAACTTATACAGAGGCCGGGGAGGGAGTTGGATACCCATAGCAAAGACCGCTAGTGGAAAGGATAGAAATAGTCCCAGAGGAGAAGGGTAAAATATATGTTAAGCAAATGGGGAGATGCAAATATTCCACACATGAGGGAGGAGAGCATGATTGGAGAGAAACTGGGAGACAAGGAGGTGGGAGAGGAGCCCCCCTTCAGCAGGGGGGTCAGTACCAAGGATGGGGCCCTAGCTAAAGGGGACCCACAGAGAGCCTCTGGAGGCAGGGGTACTATTACAAGGGGGGAGGATGGTGGTGTGGGGGAAGGGGAAACCATCAGGGCCAGGATAAATGGTTCGGATAAGAGAGGGTTAAAGGGGACACCTATTCAGAGGGGGTTTGAGTTAAGTGGGCAAAATAGCAAGGGAGGCAGAAAGGGGAGGGTGACAAGGGGGTCTCTAATAAGGCAGGAAGACTCCCATGAAACTGAGATCATGAATAAAGGGGGAGGGGGCTGAGAGGGCATAGTGGAGGTAACCATAAGGATGATGGCGGTGTTAAGGTTCTGTTATTGGGAGACTCGATGATTAGGGGTATCCGTGGGAGGGACAGGGGGGTGGATGCCATAGCCAGGTGAAGGTAGTGAGTATCTCTGGGCTGACAGTGCACAGAGCAAAGTTCATGGTGTATGAAATGGTTAGGGATTGTGGAGGGAAACCGGATTTCCTGGTGCATTTGGGAACCAATGATCTAGAGGGAAATAGCGTTTTGGAAATCCAAGCAAGGTTCCAAGAACTTGCCAGAGTCTGTTGGGATAATGGATGCAACATTTCCTTTTCAGAGATATTGCCAGTACCAAAGGCCTCAGTGGAGAAAAAAATGAAGCTCACAGAGGTTAATGACTGGCTCAGGAAGTGGGGTGAAGAGAGTGGGTTGGGAGTGTTAGGGAACTGGAATGGAGTTTGGGAGGATAAGGGACTATATTCCAAGGACAGGTTTCATCTTGCCCCACTAGGGAAGGAAGTCCTTAAACAGGGGATGGCTGACTACATACAAGAAAGGTGGGGTTTAAACTGTGACGGGAAGAGAAAGGGAGGGCTGACCAGAAGCCTCCTCCAGATGAGGGAGTAGCCTTCAAGCCCAAGGGGAGGGGAAACAGACTGGGGTGGAGGTTTCAGGAGGAGCAGAGGAGGATGGAGTATAAGGAATCTGGGTGGGGTTCGACAAAGAGGATCAGGGATAAGAGTGTTAGTAAATGCCAGGAGCTTGGGAAACAAGATGCCAGAGTTCCAGGCCATGCTGTTCGGGGTGGATGTGGCGGCGGTCACGGAGACGTGGGCTAACAAAAACCATGACTGGGACCTAAACGTACGGGGGTACACTATGCTTAGGAAGGATAGAAAGGAGGGCAGAGGGGGTGGAGTGGCTATGTTCATTAGGGATGACATAGAAATTGCTAGGGTAGAAGAGGCAGAGGGAAACATGGAGGCCTTATGGGTCACCTTACGATCACCAGCAGGAGATAAGGTCAAGCTGGGTGTAGCATATAGGCCCCCCCGGGATGAGTGATGTTCTAGTAGTAGTAGTAAAAACTTTATTTTTATACAGGAAAAGTACATGTCGTTTGGATAATACAATCCAGTTTTCAAGACAGTCCTGTGCAAAATTTCCAAGTTTCACATAATCACACCAATTATTAAAAGAAAAACAGTCAAGTACAACTTAAAATAAAATAAATTCTAGAGGATGGTTTGCTGGACAACATCATTGCCCAGTGTGGACCAAAAGGGGAAGGAGTGGTGTTGATGGGGGACCTTAATATGCCAGGTACAAACTGGGGAACCATGTCCTCTAAGATGGCCAAGGAGCAGAGGCTGCTGGATGGCTTCCAGGATGTGTTCTTAACACAGCATGTGATGGAGCCCACAAGGGAGGGGCATGTCCTGGATGTGGTTCTGGCAGATGGGGACCTGGTAAGGGACATGGTTGTACAGGACCCCTGACTGGGAGCGACCACAATACTGTCTGGTTTCAAATAAGCATGGGGGAGGGGAGATCTAGGACACTGGCAGCGGACTTCGGAGGCAGACTTTATGGGCATGGGAAATATTCTCAAGGACCACTTGAAGGGATTACCTCAATGACAAGTGTGGAAAGGAGATGGGAGATCATAAAACAGGGACTTCCAGGGCAGTCAGGATCTGCGCTAAGTTGAAGCGTAAGGGAGTCAGGTTACATAAACCATGCTGGTGGTCCAGTGAGGTACAGGTAGCAGTCAGAGAAAAGAAGGCGGCCTACAAAAAATATAAAACAACAAGAGGGGATAGGGATAAGGAAATGTACCGCCTTGCATCTAGAAAAGTCACCCATATGGTGAGGGGAGCAAAGTCCAGTAAAGAGCAGCGGCTGGCACAGGGGATACATGGAGGGGAAAAGGGGTTCTTCCGGTACATTGGGGAGCAGAGAAAAACTAAGGGCCATCTCAGCAGATTGAGATCAGAAGGAGGGTGGGTGGAAGAGGTGAGGGACCAGGCAGAGGTATTTAACGAGTACTTTGCCTCTGTGTTCACTAGGGAGGGGGATGGGATATCTACAAAGCAAGGCACGAAGGGGATAGAAGCGTCAATAAGTGGGATCAGGGGAACAACAGAAATGGAGCAAGAGGGAGGGAGAGGTACCCCAGGGGTGTCACATCTGGGTAAGGATAAAAAGTCCAGTAAGGTGGAGGGGACGGATGATGCTATCTCTGCCAAAAGGGTGTGGTTAGCCCTCAAAGCCCTAAAGAAAGACAAATCTTCTGGGCCGGATGGCATTCATCCGAGAGTACTATGGGAATTGACGGAAATACTGGCTGCACCCCTGGTGGAGCTTTTCAGCAGGTCACTTGAGACAGAGAGGGTACCTAGGGATTGGCAAGAGGCACATGTGGTACCAATCCATAAAGGGGGGGTCGAGGGAAGTACCAGGTAACTATAGACCCATCAGTTTGACCTCGGTGGTGGGAAAATTAATGGAGAGTATACTAAAGGAACGATTGGGGGTGTACTTGGAGGAGGTAGGAGGTCTGGATAGTCGGCAACATGGGTTTGTGCCAGGCAGATCATGTCAAACCAACCTTGTGGAGTTCTATGAATGGGTAACATCAGAACTGGACAGGGGTAAGCCTGTGGATGTATTATTCTTGGACTTCAGCAAGGCGTTTGACTCTGTCCCCCACAATGGTCTGGTGGAGAAACTAATGGGGTTAGGAGTAGGCCCTTTGATGGTCAGATGGATTGAAAACTGGCTAGCTGGACGCACTCAGAGAGTAGTGGTCTGTTGGGAGCTCTGAACCCTAGAGAGGTTGGTAGTGGGGTACTGCAGGGCTCAGTCCTGGGTCCTATTTAATGCATACATATCGGACATCAGGAGGGTATAGGGTGTGAAATGAGTCTCTTGCGGATGACTCCAAGATGGGAGCAGTAGTTGAGGGAGGAAGGGGTTGGCCCTGCAAGGGGATCTGGACACCCTGGAAAGCAGGGCTCACACATGAAATTAAATTTCAATATCACCAAGTGCAAGGTAGTTGCATCTTGGTGAGAGAAGCTAAACACAGGTACACCCTGGGAGGGGAGGCGCTGGAGGCCTCAATAGGGGAAAAAGACCTAGGGGTCATGGTGGATGCATGTATGAATAACTCTGAGCAGTGCAGGAGAGCAGCTAGCAAGGCAAACAGGATGTTGGGCTGCATCGTAAGGGGGATCACCTCTAGGAGCAAGGAAGTGATTCTGCCTCTGTACAGTGGACTGGTTAGACCACACCTTGAGTACTGTGTACAGTACTGGAGACCACACTTGAAGAGGGACATACAGCTCCTGGAGAGGGTACAGAGGAGGGCAACAAAGATGATATGAGGGCTAGAGTTTGGCGTATGAGGACAGACTTGAGGAGCTCTGCCTGTTTTCATTGGAGGAGAGAGAGACAGGGGACATGATTGAGGTCTTCAAGTACCTCAAGGGAATAAATAGGGTAAACATGGAGAGGATCTTAGACTAAAGCAGGAGGTATCACCAGAGGGCATGGTTTGAAGTTGGAAGGTGGAAGGGTGAGGGGAAAAGAGGAGGAGGTTTACACTGAGAGGTGGTGGACACTTGTAATGCACTGCCTGGTGAGCTGGTTCAGAGATCCACAGTGGAGGGCTTCAAGAGAGGGTGGGACAAACACAGAAAGTGGATGTATCAGATGATGGCCTGTCCCAGGGGGGTGGAGATGGATGATAGGGGTTTCTGGAGCACAAGGGTTGGGAGGGTCTCGGCACCCAACTAAGGAACTAAGGTTCGAGCAGACTCGATAGACCGTAAGGCCTAATCTGCTGGCAAATAGTATGTTAGTATGTTAAAAAACTGTACACAGAAATAAATGTATGGCAATAAGAGGGGAATAAGAAAAATGTACCTTTTATGAACAACTGTTTAAAACATTCATTCAGAATTAAACTCATCTGGAGATATTTTCTCCAGATTAAGGATTTCAGTTTTGGAGTGGTTCATTTGCAACCCTGATTACTTGGCGAATGCATTCAAATGAGTGAGATGGGGTTGTAGCGAGTACTGCAGGTTAGACAGCAGAATTAGCATGTTGTCTGCATACATGAGAGTGGTATAACGTCTGTCACCCATCTTCAATCCTTTCATATTTGGGTGTTGCTGAATGGCCACTGACAGGGGTTCTACTGAGAGCACAAAAAGCAGTGGGGAGAGAGGGCATCCCTGATGGGTGCATCTCTCAAGGGGGAAATGGTGCAGGTAGACATTGATTTGTGGTCACTCTGGCTTTTGGGCCTGAGTAGAGAAGGCCTGAAATCTCTACCTGAACTCCAAGTGGGTGAGTAACGTCTGGAAGTAACATAGAAACATAGAAACATAGAATTTGATGGCAGATAAGGACCGCTTGGCCCACCCAGTCTGCCCATACAAGTAATCCCATACTAGGGAGTCACACATCTTCTAAAGATCCACCGCTAAAATGGCTGCTGGCGTTGAGAAAGGAACATAGGCGTGAATGAGGTTTAGTAAAGATCTGATGTGGTCTGCACTTTGCTTGCTTGGGATTTATTTATTTATTTCACTTTTGTTAACCAGGTAAACCCACTAGACAGTCAAGTGGTTACTTTCAGGTGCAACCCAGGAGATTATAACTTACAAGCAAAAAACAGGCATAACAGGATATCAATGAAATGAAATAGTGAGGCACAGCATGACTTGATAGGAGGGCATGCAGAAAAGCACTGCATGACAAGGTATCTGTCACAGAGTCACTCTGTGAAGGGTTAGGGGCCCTGGAACTCCTTGTAATTGTCTCTGTATTTAAAACCTCCTGTGTTAGGAAACCCCCAAAATGTAAAATCAAATAACAGAAAATAATGTTGGGATCCTGTTAAAATGATAAGACTGAAAATGCAGAGCTTAAAAAAGAAATAAATGCATCTGTGAAAGTGCTTGGTTGACCGCTGTTCTGCACCATGAGGTGCCTTTAGTTAACAAAAGAAAGGGAGAATGAGTTGGGAGTTATAAGTTCCTACCCCCCTCCCCAGGACGAAAATGGCAGAAAGCTTTGGAAAGCCTGTGAGAGGGTACTCAGCCGCCTGTTAGTCATGGAAGCTGTTTCCCTCACTAGCTTCACGAGCTCTTGCTCGAGAGGTGTGTTTCTTAACATTTTCCTTGTCAGCTTGCATGTTGTAACGTGTGAATCATAGTTTATGTATTCAGTGCTGTTTAATTAAGTCTGTTTAAAAAAGTAGGTTATCAGTGGAAGCCACCACTCGGGGAAAAATATACTGTAGGAATGGGCTGAAGTTGTAGTGGGTTTCCCTATCTTCATTCCCTGCAAATAGTTGTAGCCTGACAGAAAGGATAATATGCTAAAACAGGGAGCAGGTGGCTGAACTGAGGTTTTGTTGATTTCAGCCACTGCTCCTAGCGCTTTAGAAGTGCTAGTGAAAGTGCTGCAATTTAAAGAAATGCAGTGCATTAGTGAAGGCGCTCGGTTGAGCACTAAACTGTAAAGATACTCCTGAGACAGAAAAAGAATTAGCAGCTGAGCATTAAGGTTGCTTCTTTTAACTGCTGTGTTTAAATGTTTTGTGAAAGAGAGAGTTAAATCATTTGTTTAGAAGCTATTAGTGTCTATTCTGACAACAGCCTGCAGGTTATGTTGGAGTCAAGAATTAGGTAGGGTTTATTGAGAGGAGCAGGAAACAGAAGCTAAATGTAGCCACATGAAAAACTAAAGAGAAGCAGCACTTTAATGTGGTTGCTCTGTATCAGTTTCTGTACTTTTGCTGTGCCCTTGCGGTTTCATTCTTTTAAGTACACTCACTTGTTTGGGGTAATGGTTTTAGGCTTTGTGTAGCAGACTGTAAAAATGATTTTAAAAGGCAGATTATTTTGAACTACTTCCTGCCTGAAGTCATTTAAAACATATAGTAGATTAAAACTGCTCAAGTAATAATAACACAGAGAGGCATGTTTGAAATTACCTGTTTTGTGGTTAAGTAGGTTTGGAAAGTGCTGCTGCTTCATGTCTCTCCCATGCCTCAGTGCACTATATTGCTGTCCGGCCATAACTTAACCCCTTATATACTGCTACAGTGATTGATGGGTGGTGCTTCGGGGGATGTTTAAAATAAAACAAAATGTTTAAAAGTTGTTTAAAATAAATCTGTTAAACTGTATAGTTGCTATTATGTGTTAGATAATGAATACAGTGATCCTAGTAAGTTTAAAATAATTCTAAATTTGAGTGGAGTTAACTCATCACATGATTGGTTTCTTCTGTATAAGAGCACTGTTCTTTGGGTTGTGAATTCAGACAGGTTTTGGGTCTGGAGGCAGACTCCAGGGAACTCTGTGAATTGCTCCAAGATGTTGGATTAATCTATGAGTAATCTTTGATTTAAACTGTCGTATCAGTTCGCTGTAACATATGTGTCCTGATTTGAGTTAACTTTTGAAGAAGAAAAATAAATTTGAAAACTTAAAGACTGCTCATGTGTCAGACTACCAGTATTGTCCACTTGTTCACCTGCACCCTACTACAGTAACAATTGACAGTCGGGTGTTGAACATCACATAACAAGATAACACTTAACATAACATGAACTATAATCTCATAAACACACCGATTTCAGTGACTGGACCATAAAGGGCAACAGAGTGGAAAAGGGGGATAAGGGGGATAATAGCTTAGGTACAGTGACAAGATGATGCAAGTTTCAAAAAGCTCCAGAGGGAGTTTCTGAAGCAGGAATGGGAGGGGGAGGAATGAACATGGACAGAGAGGGAGTTCCATAGTCTGGATGCATAGACAGCGAAAGCCTTAGGATCACCCATTAGGAAACGGGTTTGGGGAACTAGGAATACTTGCGAGCCACTAGATCTTAATAGGTAGGAGAGGTTTGCAGGCTTGAATAACACAGCTAGTGCAGCGGGGGTGGCAGGTCTGATGATACTGTCAACGAAATTGTCCATAACAAAGGTGCGATGGTTCTCAGGGGAGAGCCACACAAGCTTTTTGTATGGGGGAAATTGTTTAACTGGCAAAGGGGAAATTATTTAACCAGGAAAGGCACACTAAGCCAGAGCTTGTTTCCAGGTGTGACCTGGGAGCACAGGGAAGTTAAGTGACTTGCTCAGGGTCACACAGTATGCAAGTGGAAGCTGATGGGATTCAAACCCAGGTCTCCAGGTTTGCAGCTCAGTGCTCTTAACAACTATGCTATACTGCCTCCTACTGTATGGCTCACAGTGATGAGTGAGGCAGGGGACAGAGAGAGAAGAGCGACATATATTACTGTATGTAACTTCCCATTTTGTTAGACAGGTTTTTGGGGCATGTGCAAAGGAGACCAGGCTGTAACAAAGCGTGGGACGTAGGACACCCTTAGCCAGGGCATGACACACTGCTGGGGTGAAGCAGCTTTTAGCTCTGTATGCCAAGCCCAGTTTGCAGTTTGCAGGCTTGCATATACTGCGTATATGCAGTGAGAAGTCATGCTGTGGATCAAGGGTAACCCCTAAGTATTTAAGGGAGTCAACAACTCACATAGGGGAACCATCAACTCCAGTGACTCTCAGAGGTGCAGGACAAACTTTGGATTTGGCCAGGGAACTAAAGTGCATAGCCTCGGTTTTTTTGAGATTGATGGCTAGCTTGTGGACCTTTAGCCAGGACTACATGAGGTCAAAGTCAGAGTTGAGCCGGGAGTTGATGACATTGATGTCCAGGGAGCTGGTTAGGATAACAAGGTCATCTGCATAAAGGCTGGAATGACCATGAACTGGGACTGGGGCAAATCATCAACAAAAAGGGAAAACAAAATAGGCCCAAGAACAGACCCCTGAGGCACCCCAGACTTAACAGGCATGGGCATGGAGAGGACAGTGTTGAATATAGAGTATTGCTGCCTATCAGAGAGATAATTGGTGAACCGGGCTAGAACGTGGTAGGGGAGGAAAGGCCAAGAAACTGAAGTGTAGAACACAGGAGTGAGTGGTCAACCAGACTGAAGGCTTTTGAATGATCTATGAAGATAGCTCCAGTCAGATTGCCTTGAACAATAGCAGCCCTGATTGCAGAGGTGACCTTAGCCAAGGCAGTAGAGGTGCTACCCTTACAAAAGCAAAGTTATGCTGAGGTAAGAAGGTCATAGCTTTGGATGTAGATTGTGAGCTGAGCCGCAACCATCTTTTCAAGCAGTTTGCTAATAGCTAAAAAGCAAGCAATAGGGAGGTAATTTTCAAGGATTTTTGGTCACCTTGTTTGAAGACAGGGTCAACCCTGGCTACTTTCCATATGTCAAGGATGATTCTGGTAATAAGAGATGTACTGAAGATATGGGCGATGGGCAGGGCAAGGAAAGGGGTCACAAGACAAAGAAGTTTGGGTTCTATGTTATCATGACCAGCACCGGTATGTGGGGAGAGGCCATCAAGGAGTCTCTGAATTTTGCTGACAGAGATGGCCTTAAAGTAAAAGGGAGGTCGGGGGATCATCCCAGACTGAGGGTTACAAGAGGGGCTTAGTTCCTTAATATTGGGGAACTGGGAGGGGTAGACAGACAGACCTGAGAACTGGGAATTGAATGCATTTGAAAAAGTCAAGGTGTTGTTACAGCTGACCCCGCCAATCAGCATGTCAGTGACATAGGCTCTGGAGGAACCACTTACAGTACTCTTAATTTTATGCCAGAAGCTCCTTGGGTCCCTTGTTGAAGATAACAAGGTGGATTTACAAAATTCAGTCTTGGTAGAGCAGATGACTCTTTTACACACATTTCTGAGCTGCCTATATTCCTGGAAGACAGACATATTGTGAGAGGCCTTGAACTTAGCCCAGCATTTGTCCCTTAACTTCATAAGGGAAAATAAGCCACCATGTAGCCATTTGGTGACAGTGTCCCTCAATCTCCTTTTAGTGAGAGAGGCATGTTTATCCTGCAGGGGTCTGAATATTGCAAGAAAGTTGTCAAGGGTAGATGAGGGGTTGTTTGTGGCTAAGATCAGGGACCAGTCTGTTCATAGCAGATCAGCATGGTAGGCTTTGATGTTGAATTTGGAGAAGTCCCTCATTTGTATCACTTTGCAGGGAATTTTACTGTAGATGGGGAGGCTCTCCAAATACAATAGGTGGGGGAGTGATAAGAGATAGCATCTGGGAAAATACCAGATGAGACAATCCGTTTAGGTCTATTGGTCAGTATCCAGTCTAGGAGGGTGCCTTTCACTCAAGAGGAAAAGAGCCTAGTTGGCTCAGTAATAAGCTGGCAGAGAGCAAGGCCTAACAACAGGGGCTCATATTGCTTGACATTATAGCCTATCCAGTTTAGACTGAAGTCACCAAACACTAATAGTTCATCTGAGCATACCTTAGAATTGAAGCTGTCAAGGAGGAAGGACAGTCCTTGCATGCCACCTTTGGGGGGTTATAGACACAAACCAGGTTCAGCTTTTTTGTGTTACCTAGTAAGAGTAGGGCATGAAGGAACTCGCAGGTAGGGGATTGAGGTGACAGGTGTGATATCACTGACACATGAGCCTTATTTTAGAGTGGCAGGCCACCTCCATGTTTTTTCCCAGCATGGCCCTGTCTGATTAAGTTGTACCCTGGAAGGGCATATGCAGAATACAAGGTTTCAGGTTTAAGCCATGTTTTTGTGATCCCCAGTATGTTTGGGCTGTAGTGAACAACCCAAGCCAATAGCTCAGCAAGATTAGGCAGGAGGCTACAGACATTTTAATGGGCAATATTTATACCCTTTGAGGTTAGCCACAGGTGGGGGGAGCAGACTGGGAGGCAGGCGATGCTGCAGGGGGCCCAGGGTCAAGTTCAATATCTCTGGCCAGTAAAATGAGTAACAGCAGAAATAAAGCGAAGCAAGGCAGTACGCTTTATTTCTTCTTGGATTGGGCTTGAGGATGGAGTGTTTGAACAGGTAGGTAGTATAAGAGACAGTCTGGAGTTTCAGACCCCAGATACGACAGAGGCAGAACTGTTTAGCAGCTATGTGGTTAGAGAAGGAATAGTCATCCTCTGAAGGGTAACATTTAGATTCCAGGGGGGCCACAGATAGGGGAAGAGTGGCCACTGGGAGTAGCAGTAACAGATGGGAGGCAGTGGTACAAGATAAGTAAGATCACATTGCAGTCTTGGAGCCAGTGACAGCAGAGCAACTGCCTTGTGACAACATTCTGGTGACCCACACAAAGGGAAAGGAATGCCCAAGTGAATATAACTAGAGTTCAAAACAGTAACTCCTGTTATGGAGCTAAGTAAGTAGCATAAATTTATAAGGAACTTTAATTCCCGAAACACTGGGCTACCCACAATGGCAGGATCCCTGGCACATAAAAATTATATGAATGATTCAGGCTCATTCTGAATCATAGAAAATACATAACAGTTTAAATACCCTGTAGACTAATCCTTCCAGCAGAGTAATTCAAAAATAGAGTGCAGCCCCAGTAAACTGATCCCACTATGAAAAGACTTAACAGCGAGGCAAGACTGCAACTAGAGGTAGAGACCTATAAACCTGGAAACAGTGGAGGTATAGGTATATCACTAAGAATAATACAGTCAGTCACAGTGTAGTACACAGGTTAAAAGCAATGGTACACCCTCCAAGGGAATGATCACTGCCAATCCTGACCCTCAGGGTGGAGCAATAGACCATTTAAATTGAAGCAGTGGAGGGAGAGGGAGGGTGTGAGAAAAAGAAAGTCAGGCTCCGGTCCCAGACAAGGTGGGTTAGGTTTGTGGAGCTGCCAACCCACCCGGCACAGTTCTTCGATGGAATGAGCTCCGAGGAGCTCCTGTGCATAGGGCAGAAGCAGAAATTGCAGCTCCGATGAGCTGTAAGAAAAAAATCCCTCACTGTCCTCACAGAGCTGTGGTGAGCTCTTACAGCTGCAGTGAAAAAGAAATGGCCCCTTAAACAGGGCAGCAGGACAGGATATCTTGGCACCTTTTATTTTTTTAATTTTAAAAAGTCAGGCTCCTTTCCCAGACAACCTTGGAAGGGTGGATGAGAGTGGGGAGGAGTAGGTTTAGTCTATTCCCAAGGACCTTGGCGTACTATATGTCTAGCTATCCACATTAATGAGGTAAATTGGATTATAGTTAGCAGCAATGGTGGGGTCTTTACCTTTCTTGGGTATGACAGTGATAACTGCCTCCCTAAGAGAGGGAGGTTAAGCTGCCTAGCACTTCGGCCTCTGCGAATGCTTGGAATTGAAGAAAGTCTACAGGGAAGCCATCCCCACTGGGCTTTGCCTGGCTTAAGTGCCAGTAGGACCTGTTGCACTTCTTCAGCAGTTACTGGAGTGTCAAGCATTTGGGCTTGTTGCAGAGTGATCCTAGGAAGTGAGAGTGAGTCGAGGAAGGGTTGCATTCCTTCAGGAGTGGACCGGTGAGTGGTGGTACACAGTGTGGAATAGAAGGAAGTCATGATATTGTTAACATCCTGTGGGTTGGACTGCATCTGACCTTGAGGGTTAGCTAGTCCTGTTATATGCCTGTCAGCCATCTGTTTATGGAGCTGATATGCCAGCACTTTCCTTCCTTTATCCCCATCCACCCAATACTTATGGTGGAGGTGCAGGATTCATGTTTTGGCTTTCCTAATTAGGAGCTGGTTGATTTCCATCTGAAAGCCCATGACTTTTCATTCCAGTGTGGGAAGGAGAGTGTTGCAATGTATTTGCTGCTTTGGCTGTTTTTAGATCGGCCTACAGGGCAACTAACCGTTGTTCTCTTTCTCATCGCCTCCTAGAGGCATACTCCATGATTTGGTCTCTAAGGGTGGTCTTATATGCCTCCCAGTTGTTACCAATGGACATGTTGGTTATGGGGCTATTTTTTAGGAAAAGGGAGGTTTTGGCTTGCACCCAGGGAAGGAATTCTGGGTCTCTGAGAGGAGAGTATCGAACCTCCACGTAGAGTTGGGTTTTGAGGCTGAATCCTAGGAGAAATGCAACCGTACTGGGGCATGGTCAGAAATCAGTCTAGAGAGAATAATGGAGTGTAGTACTGTCTGGGTTGTTGGGAGGGCGGAGTAGGTTAGCCAAAAGTCTAATCTGCTAAAGAATTTATGTATCTCTGAGTGGAAGGTATAGTCCTGTTTATGGGGGAGTAACATACGGCAGGTATCGGTTAGCCCATGATCAGACATCAGTTGCTGGACAGCTCTCCCTCCTCTGATGTGCACCTCTTTCCCTGTGGCACTTCTGTCCATTATGGGCATCAAGGTTAAGTTAAAGTCTCCACCCATCAAAAGGGGTCAGTTTGGGTAGGGATGGAATTCAGGGCATTTGCCACACCATGAAATAATTGTGAGCTATCTTAGTTGGGGGCATAGATGTTACATAACAGGATTGGGCCATTGGGGTGTAAAAGACTGTTATTACCAATCTACCTGCAGGATCTGCCAGGAAAGTGTCAAGTAACCACTTAAGGATTTATGGAGAAGAATTGCAATCCCGCACTTTCTGGAAGGAGCACTGGCATGTATCTGCTGTCCCACCCTGTCTCTTACCAGAAATGAATTATCTGTCTGCGTTAAGTTTGGTCTCCTGGAGAATGACCACTAGCGATTTCCAATTTGTTAAGTAAGAAAGTTTTGTTTTCATTTGACAGGGGTATTAAGACCCCTGATATTCCATGTATAGCACACTATCTCATCTATAGTCAGATAGAGGGGGGAAATGAATGTTCGTAGGGCATAACATATCTCGTAGGCGGTATTCTGCAGACACTCCTTCAGGTTTAAAATCCCTAACACTTTGTTTGTAAAAAAGGGGGTCTGGTGCGAGGTTTCTGTGGACAGGCCTTGCACTGTAGAATATATGTATTTGTTATGTATATGTTAGGTATGATTAGTTAAATGTATGTTGTATTTGTTAAAAATGTTACACTATGCACATATTAGGTTACCATTGTAAATGAGCATCTCGCTCAATGGTTATTCCTGACATAAACAACAAAAACTATAGTGGGTAATGGTTATGACTAATTTGGTCTCTCTCACTTGGCCATGAATGCCGTTTTTACACAGAACAACAGGTAATAATAAACAATAAGAAGAAATAACAAGAAAAAAACAAGAACTATATACAAAAGCACAAAGTGAATACTCTTTTGGGCCACCACTCTGGATTGCAGCTGGTGACATACTGTGCCTATTGGTTAACCAGATGTACCCAGGGGGAGAGATGGAGGGTATACCCTCCCAATACAAGGGTGGGTGATACAGGCAAATCGGTAGTGGTATGTGCAGCACCACGTGGTCTGTAAGTTGTGACAGTGTCAGCAAAACCTCTGATGTGACTACTGGCTGCCACAGCTGCTACTCCCACTACCACTATGTCTACTACTTGGAGCTTTAGTACATTATGTTCCTATGATACTAGAGCTATGCACCCGGATTTGAACAAATGAAGTGGTTCCTTGCTGAGCCGGTCACTAGTGTAGCAAGAGTGAGGGGTCCTGCCTGCAATTACCTGCTGGGCCTATTAGCTAACCAATATTATGGAAGAATGGCAGAAGAAGGAGGGAGGAGGAAGAGTCACTGCATACCATAGTTAGTTGTTGCTCTTAGTTGCCACCCTTGCAGTGGGAACTAGTTAGAATTATCAGTTAGTTTCTGTCCTGCAGAAAGGGAACATCCAGAGTACAGAGCATTTTGTTAGGAATGTTCAGCAGGTGTGGAGCACAGTTTGGGTAAAGTGTAAGAGGTTCATAGTGGTCTGCCTGAACAGGGTCTCACAGTGTTCAGGTATCGGTTTGGGCATGTAGAGATTCTGCCTTGCATTTATTCTTACCGACTAGTAAATTAAACATACATACATTCCTAGCTGTAGGTTACTTCACTGGCAAGACTGGATCAGCAATAACATAATTAATATCAATTAATGCCAGCACTATGGCTTCTTTGAGCATTACATATCATGTGGCAGTACACCTTGAAAGTTCTCAGACAACCATCCAACCCATGCAAAGGCCTAGAAAGTGTGTAGTACAGATATAACAAGTGCACCACTTGGGTTTTGGGCCCAGTGGGGGGGGGGGATGAGCAGATGGCCTATGCTCCCATATGGGTCATGTGGCAGTGGGCGAGACAGTGTACCAGTTCTGATCTGCAGTGTTCAAGGCCTCAATGCGTTGGTTTTTCATGGCTGTTCCCCCTAGCGATTCCCCCTCTGCCCTCCCCCGGATTCCCCTCATACACTCAGTCCCCAAAATCAAAAGATAAAGCATACTTATCTGAACCTCCACTGCAGTCATTCTGTTAAAGTGGAACCTGATGGCAAGAGCGACTTCAGTTGCTGGCTATTAAGCACATTTTCAGTTACTGGCGGCTGGACTAGTGCTTTCATTTCTGGAAGCTTTGGGAACTTCTCAGGCTGGTTTTTGGGGCCTTTTCCCACCACTGTGGGCCAGGATTGAGATGTTGTAGTATTTGCAGGAACTGGAGACAGGCAAGCCTGGGTAGTGACACTGGATTCCATCGACAATTCACTCTCGGCCACAATATCAGCTCAAGGAGCATACTTATTATTGGTGAAATATGGGTTTAAAATTTCCGGCTCAGCCACTTCATCATTTTGATTTCCACTTCTGCTCCTGTAATGATTTCTTTCAGCTTGTGGTCCCTCCCAATGTGTTTATTTTGTTGGGCCCTTTTACGAGATTGTGAAGGCAGGGACCATGAGTCTTGTTGCAGAATCCATGATGATTCCTAAGTCGAGACCTCTTGTGGCCTTTTGTATGTGACTGTTTGTCTTGGAGAGTCCTTTACTGCCCCATTCCTGGTCGAACGGTTCTGTCTGTAGTAGGTCCAATTTGCTTGGGGCCAGATCTGGTGGATGAAGTCCATCAAGGACTACGGGGTACTCAATAGCAAGGGTGTCCCATTATAAACAGCCCTCATTTTGGCAGGGTACCTCAAGGAAAACTGTACATTGTGCGAGTGTAGCAGATGCCTGGCTTTGGTATACTCCTTCTGCTTATCTGCAAGGTCCCCGGAGTAGTCTTGAAAAATTAATATCCTGTTGTCCTCCATTCCAGCGTGGAAAACTAGGTTTGCTGGCCAAGGCACCTAGCTTCACCTGGGCTCTTTTCTTCTAGGTTGCTAGAAAGGACAGAGCAAACAACCTTACCAGAGCAAGGATAAGGACTAAGGCTTCTTTTGGCTAGGCAGATTTATTGTGTGTTGTTATTTTTATTTTGTACTCTCAGGGATTGTTACTGTTTGTTGCTAACATTTTATTGCTTTATTTTCTCTGATTCAAATTGTTGTTGCAGGGTATACCTTCTGCTGCATTATCACAGGGTGTGTCTACAGGTGTGTGCTTACAGATTACTGCTGTAGTCTTCTGATTCAACTTGTCTTTTGCTAGGTATATCTTCTGTTACTACTTTATTTTTCTTTGTAGCAAAGTGTTTCTTACAGGGTATATCTTCTGTGAAATTACAGATGGTGCTTACATTTTTTGTGGCTTTTTATCATTAGGCTAAGCAAAATTACTGTTTCCCACTATTTTATTTTATTTTGTTAAAAGTTTTTTTTTTGTGTGTGTCTCACAGGTGCTGCAGTCTCTATCTCACATTGAAGGAGCTAATTGCTTTCCTCCCACAGCTCTTCCAGGGGATTAGGTGTGTATCTGGGGGTGGAACTGACAAACTGTCAGGAACTTCCAACAAAGGGAAGGGTTAAAAAGTCAGGTTATTTGATATATTAGAAGTGGAAAACTAGGTTTGCTGGCCAAGGCACCTAGCTTCACCTGAGCTCTTTTCTTCTAAATTGCTAGAAAGGACAGAGCAAATAATCTTACCAGAGCAAGGATAAAGATTAAGGCTTCTTTTGGCTAGGCAGATTTACTGTCTGTTATTTTTTTTATTTTATACTCACAGGGATTGTTACTGTTTGTTGCTAACATTTTATTGCTTTATTTTCTCTGATTCAAATCGTTGTTACTGGGTATACCTTCTGCTGCATTATCACAGGGCGTGCCTACAGGTGTGTGTTTACAGATTACTACTGTAGTCTTCTGATTCAATTAGTCTTTTGCAAGGAATATCTTCTGTTACTGCTTTATTTTCTCTGTAGCAAAGTGTTTCTAACAGGGAATATCTTCTGTGAAATTATTACAGGTGGTGCTTTACAGTTTTTATCTATCATTAGGATAAGCTTTCAGGGCTACTGCATTTGTTACTGGCTGATTATTTTTTGTCTTACCTCCTCGTTTCTTTTGTCCATGGTTCTTCTTTTTCAGCAGGGGAAGGTCCCAGCAAACCACCCCACAATACACTCCTTTTATAGGGTAGCACAGTCATGACATTTCCTGCAGCAAAGCAGGAAGGGGTGGATCAGAGGGGTATCCACACAGTGACCTCATTTACAGGGGCACTAGTACTTCAACTTGTTATAGCAAGTTATTCAAAAACGAACAAACGAAACACAAAATCAAACTTTCTCTTTCATTTTCTTCCTTCTTATTACTCTGACCAGGCTATAAACCTAGCAGCTTATCTGGAATGGATATCATTAACTGCAGATACTATGGAACACTTTTCAGAAGGGCAGTTTTACAGGATTTAGGACATTGTCAGGACATTGGGGATCTAAGGGCTCAGCTCCAGGCAGTATGGGCAGAGATTGCGAGCCTCAACTTGCATATTCAAGAGGAAATGTATTATAAGAACCACCCACCATTTCCCCAACATCCAACAGAAGCACCTCGACCACAGAGATTAGTTGGTACAGGAAGTTGGGAGGTGGTTAGGAGGGACAAATCGGGTGCCCCATCACTTGGTGCACTCCAACATATCAGCTCCACAAACCATATAAAAACTATAAACAGGTATCTGCCTCTATCTCTGAAATCAAACAAAGGAGAAAAGGACACTGCAGAGCAGGACACTGTAGCACAGGAGCTAGCACAACAAAACTTACCCAAATCAGGAACCAAAACAAAAAAAAAACAAAAAAAAAAAATCCAAAAAACTTTTGATCATAGAAGATTCCTTAATTTGGGGAGTTGATAAGTATCTCCAGCCAGGGGTAATGGTCAGATGTCTCGCAAGTACATCAGCGTGAAGAGACACTGACCGCATTGCTAAAATTGTTCAGGAAGCAGGAGAAAACATTGAAATCCTGGTACACATAGGGACTAACGATCTCGCCAGGCAGTCAGTTGTGGAGATTAAGGAACACCTGACCAGGCTGGGTGACAAACTATCATCCATTTCATCCGGCATCTCTTGCTCTGAGATCCTGCCAATCTGGGAGAGGGGGAAAGATGGGCGGAAGGTCAGAGAAAGAGAGAAAGGGGAGCTAAACATGTGGTTCAAGGGCTGGTGCTAGGAAAAATGACACACATTTGTAGGGAACTGGCAACAGTTTTGGGAGCGAAAGTTCTTTAAATTTGATGGACTGCATCTGACTAAGGAGGGAGTCAGTGCATTGGGGCAGAAGTTTGATGTCTTTGCAGAATATTTAAACTAGCAAATGGGGAGAGGGATGCAGCACCCCACACATCGAATGGGAAGAACACCCCTCCCCCCCAGC
Source organism: Neoceratodus forsteri (assembly GCA_016271365.2). Taxonomy (NCBI): domain Eukaryota; kingdom Metazoa; phylum Chordata; order Ceratodontiformes; family Ceratodontidae; genus Neoceratodus; species Neoceratodus forsteri. The sequence goes on along the minus strand of CM057451.1, from coordinate 1,062,507,349 downwards.
TAGTGGTCAAACAGGAGTTCAGCATGTTTGTAGTTCATTTGCATCACCAGGTAAGGAAAAAGGTCCAGCTCCCCATATGACACACAGGGGAAGTGCTGGACCTCGCTCAATTACTAACACACCGAAATCTGGCCAATGGAAAATCATGTACACATATGCTTGTAGTCTGGAAAACAAGATCCCAGAACTGCAGGCAATAATGATAGAGGCTAAACTGGACATAGTAGCCATTAGTGAGACATGGTTTACCAGTAACCACACTTGGGAGACTTCAGTACCTGGCTTTGTACTGTTCAGAAGAGACCGAAGTGCAAAAAGGGGGGGGGGTGGAGTAGCCCTTTATGTCAGTGAAAATATCAGAGCTACAGAAAATCAGAATACACATAAAGAGCCAGAAGAACTGTGGGTCACCCTGGAAACAGAAAATGGGACAGCCATACGAAATGGGGTTGTGTAAAGGCCTCCAGACCAGGGGGAGGACATAGGCATGTTACTGTTAGAAGATATACAAAACATGACAGCTAAAGGTGAGGTTCTGATAATGGGAGACTTCAACATGCCAGATACAGATTGGTCAGTACCAGCAGGGACATCTGCCAGAACTAGACACGTGGTGGATTCCTTGCAGGGGGAAGGTCTCAAACAAATGGTACAACAACCCACAAGAGACAAGGCTATCCTAGATCTAGTACTGACTAACAGTGAAAGGATCACAGATCTCCAGGTAGGTCACCTGAGTGCTAGTGACAATCACATGGTATGGTTCAATTTGACCACTACAACAAAATAATCCCATTCCAAGGCAAAAATATGGGACTTCAGAGGAGCTGACTTTGATAAGATGGCCAACAGAGTTAAGCTATCCCTGGCAAAAAAAAAATAAGGTAAGGGATACAAGCAGAGTGGGCAAGCATTAAAGATGCAATACTTGAAGCAACATCCCATTGTGTTAGTGAGAAAGGGAAGTGCAAAAGAAGAAGGAAACCACTTTGTGTCTCAAACACAGTAGCAGAAAATGTCAGAGCCAAAAGTCTGGCCTTCAAGAAATATAAGGGAACACAGCAAGATGAAGATAGGGAGGCATACCAAACTTGTCTGAGGGAAGCAGGGAAGGCAGTTAGGCAGGCAAAGGCCAAAACCGAGGAAACACTAGCATGAACAGTAAAAGAAGGTGACAAGACTTTCTATAGATACATTAGTGAAAGGCGAAAGTCCAGAGGGGGTATTGCTAAGATCATAGGGGATAAGCGTGTGTGTGAGGAGGATGAACATGTAAACGCATCTATCCTAAATAGATACTTCTGCTCAGTATTTACTGAAGAGAAGGTAGGGTAGGGCCCACAGCTCAGCACCATGGACACGGGGAGGGGGGGAGGTACGCACTAGTCCCTTCACAAAAGAAAAGGTCCTACAAGAGCTCGATAAGCTAAGGGTGGACAAGGCAATGGGACCTGATGGCATACATCCCAGGGTACTTAAGAAGCTAAGGGTGGAACTAGCAGAGCCATTATCAGAACTGTTTAGAGAGTCTCTGAGCACAGATGAGGTTCCAGAAGACTGGAGAAGGGCTCATGTGATCCCACTCCACAAGAGTGGTAACAGGGATGAGGCAGGGAACTACAGACCAGTCAGTCTTACCTCAGTAGTGGGCAAGATTATGGAGACACTCCTTAAGGAAAGGATAATGCAACACCTGGACTCCATAGGAGCACAGAATCCAAGACAACATGGGTTTACAAAAGGAAGGTCCTGTCAAACTAATCTCATAGATTTCTTTGACTGGGCTACCAGAGCGGTGGACCAAGGGGGAGCAGTTGATGTTGCCTACCTTGACTTCAGCAAAGCTTTCGATACTGCTCTACATAGAAGATTGATTAATAAGCTGGGTAGGCTCAGGGTGGGTCAGATATTGGTGAACTAAGTGGCAAACTTGTTGATGGGAAGAAAACAGAGAGTGGTGGTAAATGGTATACAGTCACAAGAGATGCAAGTCACAAGTGGGGTACCTCAGGGATCAGTCCTGGGGCTACTTCTCTTCAATATCTTCATCAGTGACATTGCAGATGGTGTGGAGGGTAAGGTTTGTCTATTTACAGATGACACCTGGATCTGCAAGAAATTAGATGATCCAGATGGGTGGACAGAATGAGAAGAGATCTGGATAAACTACCAAAATGGTCAGAAGAAGGCAATTGGGGTTTAACACAAAGAAGTGCAAGATCATGCACATAGGGAAAAGAAACCCTGAAGCCACCTATAGGCTGGGAGAGGAGTTGCTGGCAGTCACAAGGGAAGAAAGAGACTTGGGCGTCATCATCACCAATGACCTGAAATCATCCAAGTAGACCACTAAAGCGGCAGGTAAGGCTAGAGGGATGTTGGGGTGTATTAGTAGGGGCATCACAAGTCCGAAGAGGGAGGTAATAATCCCTCTTTACAAGACACTGGTTAGGCCCCATCTGGAGTACTGCTTGCAGTATTGGAGGCCACACCTTCACAAGGATATTAACCAAATTGAGGCAGTCCAGAGAAGGGCAACCAAAATGGTGCAGGGACTGCATCTGAAAATGTATGAGGACAGATTAACTGAAGTCAATATGTATACCCTAGAGCAAAGGAGGGAGAGAGGTGATATGACTGAAACATTCAAACACCTTAAGGGCATTAACAAGGTGAAAGGGTCTAACATGTTTCAAGATAAGAAAAATAGCAGGACAAGAGGACACAGCATGAGATTAGAGGGAGGCCGATTAACGGGTAATGTGAGGAAGTTCTTTTTCACAGAAAGGGAAGTGGATACATGGAACAGCCTACCTCAGGAAGTGGTGGATATGAATACAGTGCAGGGCTTCAAACAGGCATGGGATAGGCATAAGGGAGCAATACAGATGAGTATGAATAGATAGGCCATTGACAGAGCAAAGGCCAATGGCACATTCATAAGGTAGAAAAAGAAATAGGCAGACTGGATGGGCCTTACAGTCCTTATCTGCCATCAACTTTTATGTTTCTAACTGACCCAACACCTGAGCCCGAGACTGTATGCCTTCTTTTTTTGTGACGTTTAGGAACAGTACCAGGATAGGCCTAGGTTTTTCTCCTGAGTTGGGCCGAGGCTGAAGAGAACAAGAGCCCTTTTGATTGTGAGCCAAGTTCCATCTGGGAGCTGGAGGATATGGGGGAGCTCTGTTTGAAGAAAATCAGTTGTTTTGTTCATTTTCGCTCCCTCAGGGAAGCCCAGGAACTGCAACTTGTTGCAGCAGCTCCTGTTTTCCAAGTCCTTCACCTTATCTTACAGGGTTCGTATTGTGTGGGCTTTTTCTCTCACTGTTGCGGTCAGGTCAGCAATAGCAGCATGATGTGAGGCCATTTTCTGTTCATTCTAAAAGATTCTTACATCTAGTTGATGGAAGGCCAGGGCTGTGTTATTGGACACCAAAGTAACCTCAGCCATCTGTTTTATTAGCGAGGCAAACATCTCACTTGTAGAGGTGACGACCATGTTGGTCCCTGATTAAAAACATACAAAATCTCCAGCAGAAAAAGGCCCATAGGTCTAGCAAGTGTGCCTGAGTGTGCAGCTCACAGTCTAATACTTCTGCAGCTGCCCCCCCCTCCCAATTCCCTCCATTCATTCCCTCTCCCGGTCATATCCCCCATTATGTTCTTGTCTGTCCTTACCCTGCTCCTGACTTAATCCCATTCTTGCTTAAAACTGTCCACTGTCCTTAGCTTGAGCAACTCCTCCAGCAGCACATTCCATCCAGCCACCACTCTCTCTGTGAAGTAATGCCTCCTTTTCTTCCTCCTTAACCTCCCCCTCCAACTTCAGACTTTGCCCCCTCGTGATCCTTCCCCCCTTTAAGCAGAACAATCCTCCCATACTGACTTTGTTTATGCCTTTTATGTATTTAAAGGTCTCTATCATGTCCTCCCTCTCCCTTCTGTCCTCCAGTGAGTACGTGTTAAGCTTCCTCAGTCTTTCCTCATATGGCATCTCCCCTAACCCCATGGTCATTTTTGTTGTCCTATGCTGTACCCCTTCCAGTAATTTCACATCCTTCTTGAGGTAAAGCACCAGTACTACACACAGTACTCCAACTGTGGGCTCACCAGTGATCTATACAAAGGTAGAATGACCTCCTCCTTCCTGGAGGTGATAACCCTGTCAATGCACCCCTGCATCAGATTTGCCCTTGCTGCCAACCTCCTACACTGTGCAGATACCTTCGTGTCCCATGTCACTAGTACTCCTAGATCCCTCTCCTCGTCTGAAGCTGCCACCTGGCTCCGAGGTGTATGATCTTGCACTTCTTTGCATTGAACCCCAACTGCCACTCCTCATACCAGTGATCGAGTTTGGCTAGATCTTTCCTGAGTGCCTGCTTCGCTTCCTCAGTGATTGAGCTGCTATGTGGTGTAGAAGCTGAGAGGGTAAACCACAGAACAGCAGAGGCAAGTTATGTCCCAGAATCATGAAAATTAGTATAGTAGGACACCTCCATTTTCCAGTTTTCAGTTGACATATGCCAGAGGCGAATCCAGGTGCAAGAATTAGTGACTTTTTGCTGGATAGGATGCCCCAGGTAGCAAGAGCTAATCTAATAGCCAACATATTATTGATAGCCGATGTTGTAAGTGCTTGTAGCTACCCTCAACCGGTCCCGCCTTGCCTTTCCGGCCCCATGGCACTGATTTTGGTACTACATAACTGTCTAAGACTTGATGTTTAGTTGTATGATGTATCTCTTGCTATATAACAATGCATGTAACTTTACACATGTTTGTACCAGTATAACTGCTGCCTGTAATCTCCAAGTGTGTTTATGTATCTCACCTGTATGTCCATCCCTGTCCCTAACTCACTTAATTGTTGTCTCCCCCCCCAAATGACGAGGTACCTTTGTAAACGAGTCCATGACTCAAAGGTTGTAAAACTGATCTCTCCAATAAATAAATAAATAAAAAATAATAAGTGGCCATGTTAATCTGGGCCAAGCAACACCCCCCTCTATTATTTTTTAAACCAGTCTCCAGAGTCTAACTTTTTGTAGAAGGGGTGTGGTTTTTGTATGTCACCAATTATGTTTAGCATAGCAACGGCTCTTGATGTGGAACACAATGTGAAGCAATGTGAAAGAAGAACAGCAGGCAGTCCAAAGTGACAACTTCACCACAACCTCTACCACTACTAATGGGGGAGGGGGGGCAGAGCTAGCAGCTTGTATCAATATGGTTATATAATAATTATTTTTAGGTGCATTTAGCTAAATAATCTTATCAGAATGAGAAAGCGACTGTGTGTGAGATCAGGGACTTGTCTGCCACAGTCGTAACTTGCTACCAGTACAATGATGTAATGTACTGGTTGCATCTTCCACCCACCCCCGGATGACTATGATGTGGTCCAAAGGCAGGCAAGTCCCAGATTTCTATTTTGTTAAACCAATCTCCTGAGTCTGACTTCTTGTAGAGGGGTCAGTATGTTTGTATGTCACCTATTATGTTTAGCAATGGCTCTCGGTATGGAACGCAATGTGAAGCAATGTGAAAGGAGAGCACCAGGCAGTCCAAAGTGATGACCTCTCTGCTGCTACTACTACCACTACTATGGGGGGGGGGAGAAACAGAGCTAGCAGCATGTATCGATAGGGTTATATAATTATTTTTTACTAAGGTGCATTTAGCTAAATGATCTCAGAATGAGAAAGTGACTGTGTGTGAGATCAGGGACTATCTATTCGACTAACTCTGCAACTGCTTCTGCAGCAAATTTACTGAAAGATATTATTTTGCCATGCCTCTTGAAGAAGGGTTAGGAGAACCTGAAGCACCAAGGCTTGTGTAGTGCTAAACAGTTTGACTCAGCAATAAAGCTGTTAAAATAGTTATTTACGACTGTTTGAACTTATTTTCTCTGGCTGTGTGAGTTTGCTGGACTTGTGTGTTTGTTGGGAGGGCTTGCAGTCCTGTACTCACACCCACCTGGATTCTGAGCATTCGCAGTCTCCTTTGGGGATCTCTGCCTTTGAGAATTGCTGGGGAATGTGGCTTTCATTTACTCATTTATTTATTTATTTATTTTATTTAGTTTTTCTTTACCCGGTAAGTACAATAGCTAAGACATGACTATTTTCAGGCATGACCCAGGAGATTACAATAGGTAGACATGGAATTACATTTTGAATTCAGGAAGAACAAAATACAGAGCAAACACGATTTGACAATACATGAGTAGGTACAAGATTTGACAATTACATGAGTAGGTAACAAGATGGGTCAAAGTTTGCAAACAGTAACAAACAATTCAGTGATTACAATCACATGTAGCTAAGCACAACTGGTTTAAGAGCAGCTAAAAGCAAAACCAACAGAGACATAAGTGCCTAATAACATAATTGGATGGGTAGGACGAGTGGAGAACAGATTGCAGCAAAGGAGAAGTGACACAAAGTCTGAATGTAAATTCAGGGGGGTTTGAAGCAGGCAGAGGAGACCTGGCTAAAGAGGAAGGAACAACAGTTGGTTTTAAACTGGGCATGGCTGGGGGCTAGGCGAACATCAAGATGGAGGGAGTTCCAGAGTTTAACTGCCTAGTGAGAGAAAGCAAGGGTTCCTTTATTTGATTTACATCTAGGTATTTGCAGCAGAAATTTGTCAGATGATCAGAGGCCGTGAGAGGGGGGCAGTGGAGTTAGTGTGAGGCCAGAGAGACAGGGATCCCTGATCTAATAACATTATCAGTCAGGGATCCAAGGGCATGAGTTTGAGCGGAAGTGGGAGGTAGCCAATGTAAATCAGCATAGTGCTGACAAAGGTGTTTTGACCAAGGAGAGGATGAGGCATACCTGCAGATGCTGTTATAAGTAGTATTCCACTTCCTGAGGAGAGTAGTGGATGAACTAAGATAAGTGACTATCCCATAGGATAACAACTGGATCAAGATCCCATGGGCTATGGCTAATCTAACAGACTGTGTAAGGATGTAGCTGGATATGTAGGCTACTACAATTTTAGCATTAACTGATTTACAGGTAGACGTTATATGCTTATCAAAGTTAAGATTTTCTTCAAGGAGTACTCCAAGATACTTGAAAGAGTGTACTGGTTTGAGGACCATACCATCCTGACTAGAAACTTTAGATAGATCCCGGCTGTTGTTTAATTTGACTGCAGAACCAAACAACATAGTATGCATTTTATCAGCATTAAGGATTAGCTTATGGTGGAAGAGCCAGGTTTGAATAGACTTATACGTAGTGGTAAGGGTCTGGTTTATATGGTGTATATTCTTATCATTGCAGTACAAGACCAGTTCGTCTGCATAGAGGATAGCCGAGCAATCAGGGCTATTTGATGAGATACTATTAATAAAAATAGAGAAGAGGAGGGGTCCTAATATTGATCCCTGGGGAACACCTAGGCTAATAGCCATGGGGCTAGACACAGCAGAATTGAATCTAACAAGATGAGTTCTATTTGATAGATAGCTATTAAACCAGGCAAACGAGTTAGGCAAGAAACCAAGAGCTAGGAGACTATTTAGTAGAAGAGGATGATCAACAAGGTCAAATGCCTTTGTCAGGTCAATAAAAACTGCCCCGTTAGGTGGCCTCTGTCCATAGCAGTTGTAAGGTGGAGCAAGGCCGTGGAGGTGCTATGACCTTTGCAAAAGCCATATTGAATTGGTGAGAGAAGGTTATATTTAGTCATGAATTCAATAACTTGTATTGATACTAGCTTTTTCATTATCTTACTTAGCACTGATAGTATAGCTATCAGCCGATAATTAGCCATATCTCTTTTATCACCTTTCTTAAAGACCGGAGTGATTCTGGCCATTTTCCAGACATCCGGGACAACTCCATTACAAAGAGAGAGGGTTAAAATCTGTAATAAAGGCTGGGTAATAAATGGTGCAGCCAGTTTTAGAAGTTTGGGTTCTATACCATCGGAGCCTACACTAGTGTTATCAGAAATGGTATTCAGCAGGCCTAGAATGTCAGATTTAGAAACAGCCTTGACGCAGAATGGAGGGGGCAGTACAGTAGAGGTGGGTGGAGTGGGCAGAGGTAAGGGCTGACCATGGAGGAAGACAGATGTAAAGCTGGACAGGTCAGAGAATTGTTTATTAAATGCTTCCACAATGGTCCTAGGGTTGTTGCAGTGGACCCCACTAATGATCATTTCATCAGCCAAGTGGGTATTCTTAATGCCTAGGAATGATTTGACATTAACCCAGAATTTTCTGGAATCACCTGATGCTTCCAACAGAAGCCCCTTACAATATGTGCTTTTTGCTAGTCTAATCTACTTTTTGCAATCACTTGTCTGGGTCCTATAGGTATGGTAGTCTGCAATAAGGCCAGTTTTTCTGAAACACCTCCAGCTCTTATCCCTGACATAATGCAGCCAGGAGATCTTTGTGTAACCTCTTAGTGGATGCCATGTGAACCCATCGGGTCACAAGGGGTGTATGTCTATCCTAAACCACATGCAATTGGTATAGAAAATAGTCTAGTGCCATTTGTGCATCCAAGGACTGAGAAAGACAAGACCAGTCAATAGATGAGACTTCATACAGGAACTTCGCCTGATTCAGATTAGCATAGTTCCTGAAGGTGAGTGTTGGGGGCTGAGACTGGGAACTAGAGTGTTACCACACACAAAAAATGGGGGAGTGATCAGATATGCTATCTGGCAGAGTGCCGGCATCCACAATTCTGTCAACCCTATTCATTAACACCCAATCCAATAGCGTGCTTGACATTGCCTTATGGGGAGATCCTTGTAGGCTAAGTTATCACTTGATGCAGGTTATAGCTCTGGATTACATATAGAAGTGACCCATGAGTATGTCCAAGCCAGTTTAAATTCATGTCCCCTAAAATAAGCAGTTCATTATGGCCTGCAAGTTTTACCGTATCCTCCAGCAGATTAGTGAAGGCAGACAGTCCTCGCTGGGGTGGGTTATAAGCAAGAGCTGTATGTAGATTTTTAGCACCCAGGCAAAGAAGTGCATGAAGGAATTCACAGACTGAGGATTGGGGTATAGTTTTCTGCCAGACATTTAGATGCACTTTGTAAAACAGCGCAACACCCCATCCCGCTTAGAAGATAACCTGCTGTTCCTGATAAGGCTATAGTTTTGTAGTGAGCAGATTGAATCGGTGTAGAGAGCTTGAGCCACATCTCAGATAGGCACAGTATATCTGGGTTGTGGGTGGAGACCCAGGCCTCCAGCTCCATGAAATTATGTGTAAGGCTCCTAATGTTTAGATGGGCTATGCAGAGCCCTGAAGCAGTAGTCCAGGAGGCATTATTGCACGGTTGAGGATGTAACAGACCAGGGTTCAGTTCCACATCGCCTGCCAACAGGATAGCAAGCAGCATAAGATACCAGAGCTTACGATGAATAAAAGGAGTAACCATAGCAATTTTAGAGCAGAGAGTATGATCTAAGTATGCGGTTACAAGATAATTGATGAACCTTGGGACTAATAGTGGAGTGAGATCAAGGTAGTCAGTAGTCCTAACCAGCATGTTGGAGAATTTGAAGTTTCTATTTGAGTTCTGCTGCCAGGCACTACTGCAGGAACAAGGGGTCAGGGAGAGGATAGAAAGTGAACAGAGCAACAGGCTGGTCACAAGAGAGACCAGAAATTTGGGTGTCATGATGAGCAGCAACACCACCGTTGCCAAAAATGCAGAAAGGAGAGGAACAGCCCTAGTGCAGCTAGAAACATCCACTACAAGTAATCAATCAGCACTAAAGATAGGCAGATGGCCCTAGTAGTAGTATGTGATAAGGAGCAAATGGCAAAGTGGCCTGTTAGATGTCAGCTGAAACTGACCAAAACGAGCCTATATAAGTAAATGCCGAGATAGGGCGGGCAGGGTTTCAGCTTCGTAATAGCACCAAACAAGCAGCCAAGACGACGGCAAGGTCCGTGCTCTTAACAGTTACCTTGGGATTCAGACTTTCGGAGGCAGGTGGTCTCCTGCCAAGAGGACCACCTAGAAGATAGATCTAGAGTTTGTCCAGGGGCCATGGAGGGTCCGGGGGCCATGAAGGGTCTTAGTCGCACCCGAGCAGGCAGGGGTATCCTGGGGAAAAGAGGAGAAGGAGGGGATTTAAGCAGGGAGAAAAAAGGCAGGGCTAAAAGTTAACAAAGAAATGGGGTGGGTTTAGAGTTTGAGCAGCAGAAAATAAATTAAATTTTTAGCAGATACAGCCCCCAACTTATCCTTGTAATTTTAGCTAGTTTAAGATTAAATTAAGCTAGCACAGATTTTACAGTAGGTTCTAAAATAAAGCACAGACAAATTCAGACTGTGCCACTTCTTAAACAAATGTTTCAAACACGGAGCTTATGCAGCTTTCAATAAGAGGTAATTTGAGAATTAGCATCAGTGTCCACAAACAGCTTCCAGGAGGGACTGCAAACAGAAAACTGCGATCCTACAGCTTGGCTGAGAAAATGGCACCAAAGCAAAATTCAGAAAAGTCCTCAGCTTTGTAGTAGCGCCAGACAAGCAGCCAGGATGGCGGCAAGGTCCATGATCCTAACAGTTACTTTGGGATTCAGACTTCTGGAAACAAGCGGTCTCCTGCAAACAGGACCACCTAGAAGAGATACATAGATACATAGATACATAGATACATAGACAGTGTCGGCAGATGTGGGCCTATGGCCCACCTAGTCTGCCCATTTGAGCTTGTAAGTTCAGTTTGTTTTCCTAGAAGTCTGTTTCCCCTTACCCCTGCCCTCTAGAATTCCTTTATGTCTATCCCATGCATTCTTAAATCCCGTGATTGTTTGAGCCCCCACCACTTCCTCTGGCAGGGTGTTCCACTTGTCCACCACCCGTTCTGTGAAGAAATTCTTTTTCATGTTTCCTCTGAATCGTCCTCCCTCCAACATCATCCCATGCCCTCTAGTCCCGAAACATCTTTTTCGCTTAAAAATAGTGTTTTCCTGCACCCTGTTCCTCCCTGTAAGATACTTGTATGTCTCTATCATATCCCCTCTCTCCCTCCTCTCCTCCAGGGAGTACATGTTCAGTTCCTTCAACCTGTCTTCATAGGACTTGTGATGCAACCCATGCACCATCTTTGTTGCCCTCCTCTGAACCTTCTCTACCCTGTCTATGTCCTTACGTAGGTATGGTCTCCAGAACTGTACACTGTACTCCAGGTGGGGCCTCACTAGTGTCTTGTATAGTGGAATTATGACCTCCCTTTTCCTGCTGGTGATGCCCCTGCCTATACATCCCAGCATCCTATTTGCTTTACCTGATGCCTTGTCACACTGTTTCCCTACCTTGAGGTCATCAGAGATGACAACCCCAAGATCCCTTTCCTGCTTGGTGCATGCTATATCCTCACCCCAACTGATATATTGTGCCAGGGTTTTGTGCCCCATATGCATTATCTTGCACTTCTTTGCATTGAATTTCAACTGCCAAACCCTTGACCATTCTTCAAGTTTCTGCAGGTCCTTCTCATTCTGTCTACACCTCTGGTGTGTCTACTCTGTTACAGAGCTTTGTGTCATCAGCTAACAGTGAAATTCTGCCTTCTAGATCCTGTGCAATGTCACTGATGAAGATGTTGAATAGGACCGGTCCCAGCACTGATCCTGTGGTACCCCACTGGTTACTCTTCCCTCTGTGGAGTGACAGCCATTTACCACCACCTCTGTGTCCTGCCACCCAGCCAGTTACCTACCCACCACACTACTGTCCTGCCCACACCCATATTCCCCAGTTTGTGTAATAGTCTTCTATGTGGCACAGTGTCAAAGGCCTTGCTGAAGTCCAGATAGGCCATGTCACTGCCCTCCCTGATCCACCTCCTAGTCACCCAGTCAAAAATTCAATGAGGTTGGTCTGACATGACCTCCCTGGCGAAACCATGCTGCCTTGGGTCCTGTAGTCCATTGACAACCAGATGTTCCACCAATCTCTCCTTCAGTAGTGCTTCCATGATCTTTCCCACTACTGAGGTGAGGCTGACTAGTCTGTAGTTCCTGCTTCCTCTTTGTTCCCACTTTTGTATAAGGGGACTACATCTGCTGTCCTCTAGTCTTTGGGTACCTCCTGTTTCCAGTGATTGGCTGAACAGGATAGCCAGAGGTTCAGCCACCACCTCTCTTAGTTCTTTAAGGACCCTGGGGTGCACCCCATCTGGCCCCATTGCTTTATCAGCTCTTATTACTTCCAGTTCCTTCAGGACCCTTTCTCGTGTAAAGGACTTGTGTCCATTTCTGCACCATTCTCACCCCTTGTACTCCCTTCAGACCCATTACCCCCCTCTTCCTTAGTAAAGACTGAGCAGAAATACCTGTTCAATATGTCAGCTTTATTGTTGTCATCCTCCACGCAGCTCCCATCCTCCCCCTTCAGTCTCACTATCCCTCCCTTTGTCTTTCTTTTTTCACTTATGTACCTGTAAAAGGTTTTGTCCCCTTTACCCACTGATTTTGCAATGTGTTCTTCTGTCTGAGCTTTGGCTTCCTTACTGACTTCCCTGTCTCCCTTTGTTTCTCCTGGTACTTCTCCTATCCCTTCTGCCTGTGTCTTTTGTATTGCCTGAATGCAATCTTTTGGCTTTCACTTTCTTTGCTACCTCTTTGGAAAACCATAATGGTCTCCTCTTCCTTTTCCTCTTGCTAACCTGCTTAATGCATAATTCTGTTGTTCTTATAATCCCCATTTTAAATACTGCCCACTGTTCCTCAACCCCTGATTCCTGTCCCATTCCCCTTAATGCCTCTTTCAAGTATCTCCCCATTTTCCCAAAGTCTGCCCCCCTAAAATCCAGGATACGTGTTTTTGTGTGGTTTGATTCTGCTCTTTCTGTGATTTCAAACCACAATGACTGGTGGTCACTGTTCCCCAGGTGCTCCCCCACTGTTACCCCCATCACACTGTCCCTGTTTGTGAGCACAAGGTCCAGTATTGCCTTCTGCCGAGTTGGTTCCATGACAGTTGCTTGAGGAAGGCACCCTGAAGGGAGTCCAGGATAAATCTGCTCCTAGTTGATGCTGCTGCTGGGATGCTCCAGTCCACGTCTGGTATATTGAAGTCTCCACCAGTACTACCTCACCCTTGTCTGCCATCCTTTGGATGGCTAGCATCAACTCCTATCTGTTTCTTCCTCCTGGGCTGGTGGTCTATAGACCACACCTGTCGGATGGCTGGCCCCATTTTCCTTTCCAGCTTAACCCACAGTATCTCTCCCCATTTTGTTCCTCCTGGATCTGTGTGGCCTTATGTCATTTTTCACATACAGTGCCACTCCTCCTCCCTTCCTGCCTGCTCTGTCTCTTCTGAATATGTTGTAGCCAGGTATGGCCATCCCCAGTCATGGTTATCATTACACAGGTTTCAGTGATGGCCACAATGTCCAGGTCTGACTGTACCATGACAGCCTCCAGATCTTCCATCTTGTTGCTAAGGCTCCTGGCATTTGCACACATGGCTTTCCATGATTTGACCTCCTAGACTGCTTCACTGTTCTACTCCAGCCCCTTCCTTGGTTGTCATTTATCCCTGGTTTTCCTTGCTGTTTGCCCTTCTGCTGAATTTGCCCTTTTCTGCTTATCCACCTTTTGGACACTAATCTCCATCTTTTGCACACTGCTTTGCAGAGATAGCCCTCCTCTGGTTCACTGGTTCCACTACTAGCTGTGGGGGTGAGCAAGTAGGTACCATCCTTGCTGGCCTGCCACCCCTTTGCTAATTTAAATGCTTGTCAATGTAGCATTTAAACTTATCATTGAGTGCTTGATTCCCTCCAGGATGGATGCAGGCCGTCAGGCTTGAACAAACCTCCATCCTCCAGGTGGGTCCCAGTCACCAATGAATCAAACCCTTCCTCACAGCACCAGTTCTTCAACCATGAGTTAAGGTTCCTGGTGCATGCACTCCTATGCTCTCTCCTTGCCTCTCACAGGTAGTACTTCTGAGAAAGTGACAGAAGTAGCTACTTGTGAGACCCTCCCAGTTTCCTAAACTCTTCCTGAACTTCCTTTGGCTCCCATTTGCCAAGTCATTAGTACCTAGGTGGATAATGACATCCAGCTCACCCTCCGGTCTTGCCTTCCCAGTGATCCCCGGTATCTTCCTTCCATCCCTCATGCCGTGTGGCACCTGGTAGGCACCTCACCTCCCTGTCCTCCCCCTCCTGTGTTCCTAGCTGGATCCCTCTTATGATGGAGTCCCCCACTAGGATTCACTTCCTTCTCCTCTGGGGTCCACTGCTTTCCCCACTGAGGTCTCCTCCTTGCCTAACCTCCACATCCTTTCCTTCCACTTCCCTGGGTACCTCTATTTGGTTGTCCTCATTTGCCAGTGTGGCATATGAGTTCTTGAGAGGAACAGGATCTGGGATGTGCCTCTGCCTGACTGCTCTAACCCTCCCTGAGCCCACTGTCATCCAAGTGCTCCTCGTTCCCGGCATCCTTTGAGGCAGCTGCATTGGACTGGGTGGTCCCTGGATAGGGGTGATGGTACTCCTGACCCAGTTACTTCCGCTCTGAGTCTGGCTACCTCATCCCGCAGTCCAGAGAATGCATGCAGATAGGGCAGCACCTCAGTGTCCAGAAGATCTGCCTGAATATGGCTGCCCCCAGCCACTGCATTGCACCACTCCCCACATTATGCAATTCCACTACTTCTCTGCTACTGAAGCTCTCTTAGTTCTCTTTTATTTATTTACAGTACTAAAATCCTGTAACTGATCATCAGATATATATTTTTTTAAGGAAAAAGAAACAATAAATAAATAAATGAGTCAAAACACTTGTCATGCTGAGGGTGCTTCTTCATAAGCCCCTCCTACTTCACACCTCTTACTATACCTGTGTTTAGCTCCTGTCAATCAGATTTATCAGGGCATATAATTAAGAGTTGGGGAAGGGGTGGGAGGGGTGAAATTTGCAGCAATTAAAAGACAGCACAGAATTACACCACCACTATGTTTTAAATTTTCAACAGCCCAAAAACAATTATAAGTAAAGACAACACAGAAAGAAAGTATAGTGACACTACAAGCCTACAATCTAAGTTTGAAAGAAAAATACCAATTACCAGTTACTCTAAAGCACTGAATTAAATATGTTTCCTTCCTTCACCTTCTGGCTTCTTCTGAGAGCTGGAGCTTGTCTGGGGGACTTGGATGGTCCGCGTCATGTCTGAGTGGGTGGGGGTATTCTTGGGATTCGGACTTTTGGAGGCAGGCGGTCTCCTGCAAACAGGACCACCTAGAAGAGAGAACTGGGGCTTGTCTGGGGGCAGTGGAGGGTCTGGGGGCCGTGGAGGGTCTGAGTCATGCCTGAGTGGGTGGGCGTATCCTTGTGATTCAGACTTTTGGAGGCAGGCGCTCTCCTACAAACAGGCTGCCTAGAAGAGATAGGTGGATCTTGTCCGGGGGCCGTGGAGGGTCCGAGGGCCATGGAAGGCCCAAGTCACACCCGAGCGGGTGGGGGTATACTTGAGATTCAGACTTTCAGAGGTGGGCAGTCTCCTGCAAACAGGACTGCCTAGAAGAGAGAGCTGGGGCTTGTCTGGGGGTAGTGGAGGGTCTGGGGGCCGTGGAGGGTCTGAGTCATGCCTGAGTGGGTGGGAGTATCCTTGTGATTCAGACTTTTGGAGGCAGGTGGTCTCCTACAAACAGGCCACCTAGAAGAGATAGCTGGGGCTTGTCCGGGGGCCGTGGAGGGTCCGAGGGCCATGGAAGGCCCAAGTCACACCCGAGCAGGTGGGGGTATACTTGGGATTCAGACTTTCAGAGGTGGGCAGTCTCCTGCAAACAGGACTGCCTAGAAGAGAGAACTGTGGCTTGTCCGGGGGCCATGGAGGGTCCGAGTCATGCCCGAGCAGGCGGGGGTATCCTTGGGATTTGGACTTTCTGAGGCAAGTGGTCTCCTGCAAATAGGGCCACCTAGAAGCAAGAGCTAGGGCTTGTCCGGGGGCTGTGGAGGGTAGGAGTCACGCCCGAGTAGGTGGGGTATTCTTGAGATTCAGACTTTTGGAGGTGGGCGGTCTCCTGCAAATAGGACCACCTAGAAGAGAGAGCTGGGGCTTGTCCAGGGGCCGTGGATGGTTCAAGTTGTGCCCAAGCAGGCGGGGGTTTGGACTAGTGGTCTGTGCCTGCACCCCTCCTATTTCATCTGTGCGCTACTTACCGACTAGTTTGTCTGAGATCAGGGACTTGTCTGCCACAGTTGTTACCAGTACAATGATGTGATGTACTGGCTGCACCTCCCATGCACCCGCAGGATGACAATGATGCGGTCCAAAGGCAGGCACTTCCCAGCTCTCTTCTTTTAACCAGTCCAGTCTGCAAATTGAAAGCTGATGTGTCACTTAATCCACAGATGCAGCACAGGTACTGCTGTCAGTGTCATCTTCTTCAAGATTAGCATCACATACTGTATGTAACCAAAGTTTGGCAAGTTAACCTTCAAGAATGTTAATTTCTCCACGTTTTCTGGGGTTTATCTTGTTCGTTTGACAGTGACAACATCCCCAGCAGAGTTTATTAAATGTTCAGAACTGACACTGGAGGGTGGACATCCAATATACTTACAAGCCATGATAGCCAGCTTTGGCCAGCATGATTTTTTCTGTTGCCAGTAAGCTAAAGGGTCATCCTTAATCAGTGTTGGGTAAGTCACTTTTTCTATTACTTTCTATTATGTTTGAAAACTAGTTCCATGAAGCTCTGTGCAGTCACTAGCAAGGATAGAGAAGTTCTAGAAAAAGTAATACACTTTACAATTATAGTTACTTATTTCTTTAATACAAAAACAATACACAAATAATAAATAACTATAATAGATTACATTTTTTGAAAGTTATAGGTTAGTTACTAGTTACTTTCAAATAAATGTAATCAGTTACAGTTACATATTTATTTTGTATAAAAAGACATAAGTAAATGTAACTGTAAGGTGTATTACATCTTCCAGTACTTCTCCATCCTTGCTAGTGACTGCACAGAGCTTTCTGGAGCAAGTTTTCAAAAGTAATAGAAAGTAATAGAAAAAGTAACTTTCCCAACACTCTCCTTAATACTAATGTTGGGCTCAGATGGATATGCATTTACTGTGCTTACTACTGAGCATGCATTTTCTCCTTGTGGAATTTAAATGTCCTGCAGCTGTTCCCTAACCTCATTCTCTTCATTCTCTGCTTCTGTACTGGTTTTTGGAGCACTCTTTTGAATTTGAGGCGGTGTCATTGTAGTACTGCTTCCCACTTCTTCTAATGAAACCTCATCTACTGCATCAATCAAAAGTTGTCTGTAGTTCAACTCCTCCATATCCTCAGAAACCACATCAGGAAGGTGTCTGTTCCAGAAATGTGGATCTAGCAATTTTGCTAAGAGACGCTCCTTGTTCTGTGTCATGACTGATAATTTCTCATAATTGCTAAGTCTGGTAAGCATGTTATTGACTAGAGATTACATACATACATAGATACATAGACAGTGTCGGCAGATAAGGGCCTACGGCCCACCCAGTCTGCCCATTTAAGTTTGTAAGTTCAGTTTATGTTTTCCAGGAAGTCTGTTGCCCCTTACCCCTGACCTCCAGAATTCCTTTATGTCTATCCCATACATTCTTAAATCCCTTGATTGTTTCAGCCCCCACCACTTCCTCTGGCAGGGTGTTCCACTTGTCCACCACCCATTCTGTGAAGAAATTCTTCCTCACGTTCCTCTGAATCGTCCTCCTCCAACTTCATCCCATGCCCTCTAGTCCTGGAACATCTTTTCGCTTAAAATAGTGCATTCCTGCACCCTGTTCCTCCCTGTAAGATACTTGTATGTCTTATCATATCCCTCTCTCCTCCTCTCCTCCAGGGAGTACATGTTCAGTGCCTTCAACCTGTCCTCATAGGACTTGTGATGCAATCCATGCACCATCTTTGTTGCCCTCCTCTGAACCTTCTCTACCCTGTCTATGTCCTTCACGAGGTAAGGTCTCCAGAACTGCACAGTGTACTCCAGGTGCGGCCTCACTAGTGTCTTGTATAGTGGAATTATGACCTCCTTTTCCTGCTGGTGATGCCCTGCCTATGCATCCCAGCATCCTATTTGCTTTACCTGATGCCTTGTCACACTGTTTCCTGCCTTGAGGTCATCAGAGATGATAACTCAAGATCCCTTTCCTGCTTGGTGCATGCTATATCCTCACCCCCAACTGATATATTGTGCCAGGGTTTTTGTGCCCTATATGCATTATCTTGCACTTCCTTGCATTGAATTTCAACTGCCAAACCCTGACCATTCTTCAAGTTTCTGCAGGTCCTTCTCATTCTGTCTACACCCTCTGGTGTATCTACTCTGTTACAGAGCTTTGTGTCATCAGCGAACAGTGAAATTCTGCCTTCTAGGTCCTGTGCAATGTCACTGATGAAGATATTGAATAGTACCGGTCCCAGCACTGTTCCCTGTGGTACCCCACTGGTCACTCTTCCCTCTGTGGAGTGACAGCCATTTACCACCACCCTCTGTGTCCTGCTGCCCAGCCAGTTACCTACCCACCGCACTACTGTCCTGCCCACACCCATATTCCCCAGTTTGTGCAATAGTCTTCTATGTGGCACAGTGTCAAAGATTGGTTTATATCTAATTCTTTCCTCATTTTTCCAATCTTTTTTTCAGAAGTAGAATGAGTGGAATAACTTGGCTAAGGAATGCCTTTTCTGCACTGACCTCTTTTGTAGCACTCATGAATGGTTTCAGAATGTGACACAACTGTTTCAGCACAGACCATTGAGTAGAATAGAGTACAATGCCCTCCCCGGTATCATTTTATGTGATATACTCAATGATAGCTACCTTTTGTTAAAGGATGTGTTCAGTCATAAAGTAAGTTGAATTCCACCGTGTTGGTATATCCTGAACAAGCTGGAGATGAGGAAGACCTTTGTCCTTCTGGATATCAGCAAGGATGTCATGGGCTTTTACTAAATGGCTGAAGTGGCCACACTGCTTTGCGCACTGTACCCACAGTGGTGGGTCTTTATCCAGGAAGCTTCAAATGATAAGGTTAAGACAATGTGCAAAACAGTGCATATGTACACAGCTGCCATCATTAAGTGCTTTTTAATATTTAATCCATTGTTGACAACAATAAGAACAACTGGTAGGGGAGTTGAAAATGTGTTGCATGCAGTACAGCATACCACTGGAGGCCAGAGACCTCTCCACCCAGAACAAGCGCAAAGGGAAAAGTCAGGCTCAAATTCAAAAAAGGGAAGGGGGTTAGGGTCCTCGTATGGGGACAGGGAGTCAGGTTGGAGACTGATATTGATAAATGCAAGAAGTTTGGGGAATAAGATGCCTGAACTGCAGGCTCTGCTGGCAGGGGGGAGGGTGGACATAGCAGTTGTAATGGAAACCTGGGCCACACAAAGTCACAATTAGGACCTGAGTCTCCCAGAGTACACAACCCATGGGAAGGATAGAGCAGTTGGCAATGGAAGGAGGGTAGCTTTGTTCATTAGGGAAGGGATTGTGTGTAGCAGAGATGATGACATGGGGGAAATGTTGAAGCAATATGGGCCACCCTGAAGGATTGCAGGGGAAGGACGGTTAACCTCAGGGTGGTATACAAGCCACCAATGCAGTCGGAAGACATAGACACTGAACTGGTAGCCAGCATTAGCAAATATTGCAGCTGGGGTGGGGGAGGGACTGTGGTACTGGGAGACTTTAACTTTTTAGTGGCAGATTGGAGTACCATGGCTTTGGCATCTACAACAGAACAAAAGTTACTGGATGTTTTTCAGGATGGGTTCCTGACTCAATTAGTGGGTGAGCCAACAAGGGAGGGTAGCATCCTGGACTAGGTTCTTGTGAACAGGGACCAGGTGAAAAATTTGGTAGTGGTTGACCCCCTGCAGGGAGTGATCATTCTGTAGTATGATTTACTTTAGATCTTTGGAAAGAGTGGAACTAGACCAAACCAACAGTGGTTGACTTTAGATGAACTGGCTTTGGGAAGATGGCTGACATACTCAGGGAGCATTTAGTAAACATCAAGCCAGAGATGAGCAAAGAAAACTAGTAGGGGATTCTGAACCTGGGCTTGCTGAAGGCTACAAAAGTCTGCACTAAATCCTGTCAGAAGAAGGCTAAGGTGAGAAAACCCTGTTGGTGGTCCAGGGAAGTTCAGCAGGGGGTGAGTGTGAAATGGTTGACGTTCAGACGTTACAAATGTTCCTGCAGGAAGGAAGATAGGGAAGAATACCACAGGATCTCAAATGAAGTCAGTAGGCAGGTAAGAGTGGCCAAAGCAGATAAGAAACTTAAACTGGTGCAGGGGATCAGGAAGGGGGAAAAGGAATTTTATAAGTATGTGAGAGGAAAGAATGAAGAAGGTGAGTCAAATAAACAGGTTGAGTAAGGGAGGGGGGGTAGGCTGAAGGAGCAGTAGAGCAAGCGGAAATACTAAATGAGTATTTCTGCTCAGTCTTTACTAGGGAAAGGGAAGGCCCATTACCAATAGGGGAAGGAGGAGTAGAGATAGTAGATGGGAGGGTCACTTATGGATTGTTAGATCCAAGTGAGGAGGATGTTGGAGGGTCTCAAGTCCTTGAGGACTGATAAGGCCCCAGGACCAGACTGGATCCACCCTAGAGTTCTAAAAGAACTTGTGGATGTCCTGGCTGCTCCATTTATGGAGTTATTCAATTCCTCCCTCCAATCAGGATGTGTACCCCAGGACTGGAGGATAGCACATGTTGTACCACTCCACTAGAGCGGGCCATGGAATGAACCTGGAAATTATAGGCCAGTTAGTCTGATGTCTGTTGTGTGGAAACTGATAGAGGCCATCATGAAGGAAAGGATGGTTGAGTTCCTTGAGGCAAATGGCTTTCAAGATGAAAGCCAGCATGGATTCATATGGAGGAGATCATGTCAGTCCAACCTAATCGAATTCTTCAGTAGGGTGACAAGATCCCTGGACAGTGGAAAGCCAGTTGATGTCCTGTACTTGGATTTCAGCAAGGCCTTCAATTCAGTCCTGCACAGAAGACTGATATGTCAGCTGAGGGACCTAGGGGTGGGGGAAAAATGGTGGTCTGGATAACAAACTGGCTCAACAATCAGCAGCAGAGGGGGTGGGGGGAAGGTTTTGGTTCATAGGAAGGTCACCAGCGGGGTCCCTCAGGGATCAGTACTGGGCCCAATCCTGTTTGATGCTTTCATTGTAAACATTGGAGAGGGTGTGAGGAGCAAGATAAGCCTATTCACAGATGAGTCTAAGCTGAGTGAAGTGGTGGACAGCCAGCAGGGTAGGAAGACACTTCAGGAGGATTTGGTCAGGCTGAAAAGGTGGGCCCACATTTGACAGTTGAGGTTCAACATTTGAAAGTGCAGCATACTGCATCTGGGAGTCAGGAATCCTGGATATAACTACCATTTGGGGGAACAGCTATCGACATCTAAAGAGGAAAGGGATCTGGGGGTGGTCATAGATGCCAGGGTGAATAACTCAGAACAGTGCCAGAGAGCGGCTGCTAAGGCAAATAAAATACTTCGGTGTATCTCTAGGGGAATAACATCAAGGAGAAGGGAGGTCATTCTGCTTCTGTACAACTCCTTAGTGAGGTCTCACTTGGAATACTGAGTACAATTTTGTAGACCTTACTTAAAGAGGGATGTTACCCTTTTGAAGAGATTACAGAGATGAGCCACAAGGATGGTCCATGGCCTGGGGGAAATGTCCTATGAGGAACGACTTAGGGAGCTGAACATGTACTCACTGGAGGATAGATGAGTTTGGGAGATATGATAGAGGTCTTCAAGTATTTGAAGAGGATAAATAGGGTAGACATGAAGGTTCTCTTTATGCTGAAGGGGAAAGGAAGTACTAGGGGACATAACTTTAAGGTAGTAGGGGGAGGTACGGGGGTAAGTGAAGGTAGTAGGGGGGAGGTACAGGGGGGAAGTGAGGAGACACTATGTAATGGAGAATGTGACTGCACTTTGGAAAGCATTACCAGGGGAGCTGTTGGCAAAGGACACCGTGGAAGGCTTCACGATGAGGTGGGACAGGCACATGGGCAAGGTGAAGTTTGGAGGTAGGGTACCCAACAGGGAGCTGGGGGAGAGCCAGATAACAGGGAGCACAGGAAGAGAGGGGGTGCAGCTGTTGAAACTTTATTCAGGGGCTGCATCTCTGGCAGACATGATAGACTGACACGCCTAATCTGCTGGCAACTTTATATATATGTATGTATGTATAATATGTATGTATGTATGTATGTATGTAACTTTCAAACCCTGTGATGTGACCCAAGCACTAACTAGTCTTTCCAGTTCTTGCTGAATGTGCTGTGCTGTGTGTGTCTTGAAAGTGAGATACATGGAGAACTGCCATTTTCTGAAACATGACAGTTGTTTTGAGCTCTGAGAGAGAGTAGTGGTAGTAGTAGTAGTACTGGTTGAAGTGGTAGGGGTTACAGACAGACTAGTATGTGAGAATGATGATGAGTTGCTAGCAAAAGTGACCCAGAGTGCAGTAAGAGAAAGATAGGCAATAGGTTGACTGTTGTTCCACATATCAGTAGTAAAGTGAACTACCTTATCCTCAGCATCTCGGAGAGCATGCCTTATTTGAAGTACTAAACCATCATACATCCTGGGCACAGGGGGAAGAGCCAGATAACAGGGAGTGCCGGAAGGGCCTTTGAAAGAAGTGTTGGTGAGGCCTCTCCTAAAGAAACCTTCCCTCTACCATGATGTCCTGGTGAATTACTGTCCTATCTCCAACTTGCCCTTTTTGGGTAAGGTGGTTGAGAAGCTAGTGGCATATCAGCGCGAGGATTGCCTGGTGTCCTCAAACATCTATGAGCCATTTTATTTGGGGTTTTGGGCCAGACACAGTACAGAAACAACTCTAGTGAGGGTGCATAATGATCTGCTCAGGGATAGAGATAGAGGAGACAGGTCAGTTCTTGCTCTCCTCCATCTGTCTTCAGCCTTTGGCACTGTGGATCATGTTGTGCTTCTTGATCGGCTCTGTGAGTTTTGTGTACTCACCAGGACTGCCATCAGATGGTTTGAGTCATATCTCCCAGAAAGGGTGCAGCAGGTTGTGATGAGGAATTTCTCCTCCTCCCCAGTGCCCCTGTCTTGTGAAGTGCCACAGGGCTCAATCTTGTCGCCGATGCTGTTCTCAGTGTATATGCTACCCCTGGGCAAGATCATTCAACAGTACAATGTGGAGTTTCACTGATATGCAAATGATATCCAGTTGACTTGTCCTTTATCCCCCAGAACATCAGGAACTGTCAACGTGCATAACAACTGTCTGGCTAAAGTCAATGACTGGATAACTTCCGGCTGGCTGAGACCCAACCCGGCCAAGACTGAGGTACTGGTGATCGAGCCTGGTCATGGGCAAGATGGGTTGCTTCCTGGGGCTAATACAAGGCTTTTCCTGGGTTCCACCCTGTTGGTGGCTTCTCTGAGGGTGCAAAATCTGGCAGTGATCCTTGATAACAGATTGACTTTTGAAGATCAGGTGTCATCTGTTGTCAGCAGTGGTTTTTACAATCTGTGGAACATTGCCTGGATTAAGCCCCTTGTTCTGCCCGAGTACCTGCCGATGCTAGTGTATGCCTTCATGACTTCCCAGCTTGACTACTACAACTTTCTCTACTTTTGAGTCATGGGAGGGACACTTCATCGACTGCAGCTGGTTCAGAAAGTGGCGGCCTGGTTACTGACGTGCTTTTTCAGGTCCAGTCATGTGACCCTGGTCCTGCAAGCTCTGCACTGGCTGCCAGTCAAGTGGAGGGTCCTTTCAAGGTGGGTCTTCTCTCCTTTAAGGCCCTATATGGACTGGGTCCTGGTAAGCTGTCTGAGCTCCTGACAATGGTGACCACTGCCCGCTCCCTCCACTCCTAGTTGAGAGGCCTCCTGGTCATTCCCAGGGTTTGGCTCAGGACTTTAGGAGATTGTGCATTTAGTGTCTCTGGGCTGACCCTGTGGAATCCGCTACCACCTCTAGTCAGGGAGGCCTCCTCAATTGAGGTGTTCAGGCGGAGGCTGAAGGCCCACCTATTTGCCCTGGTTTTCGCAGATTGCTGATTCCATCCTACTCTAGTTCCATGTGTGACAGTCTGAAAGCCCTCTATAATTTAACTGCTGCTTTTAATGTATATCAGTCTGTTATTGTTGTAGTTATTTATGATTGTCTTATGTCTGTGTTTTTGTTTTAAGCTCTGTTAGGTACCCAGAGCCTCCAGGATTGGGCGTCCTACAAATAAAATTGCCTTGCCTCGCCACAGCTGTTACTGAGAAATACTTTCTGCTTGGCATTAAATATCGTGGGCCAAATTTTCAAAGTGCCCTTAGATCCATGCAAGCTGCATCAAACAACCACCTTGCATCTGATCTAGGTGCACCAAATACTGTGCACCATACAGTATTTTGCAAGAAAAACATTCTCTGTGGCAAAGTCCCCTAAGAAAACACAAGAGGTCTACTGCATCAACAGAATGATTCCAGGGAAGAGAATGACACAAGCTGCACCAAAAATAATAATGGTGCAAGTTGAGTCAAGAAAATGACTGAAGGAACAAAAATGACACAACTTGAGTCAAAAAAATGGTGCAAGTTGAGTCAAGAAAATGACTCAAAGAATAAAAATGACACAAGTTGATTGAAAAAATGGTGCAAGTTGATTCAGAAAATGTTGCGAATGACGCAAGCTAAATCAAAAAATACAGCGGGTTCAATGGCCAAGACTAAGCCTCCAAAATGTTCAACACTAGTCCTGCAGGGGACTATTTGCCCATAAAAATAATATAGTCAGGTCTGAATACCTGATGTGGGCCTTTTTATATACTCTAATGTCCCTTAGACTAGCTCTGGCTGGTCTAATAGCGACATGCATCTTAGGCACAAGGACAGGAATCACGTTCCTTGAAAATCGCAAATAAGGGGATGGTACATCATTTCGATGAGGCAGGCATTGCTTCTGACATGGTGCAGGCATTTTTTGGTGGAAGCATGGTGCAAGCTAGTCTGGTGGATGCAGACCTATTTTTGGCACAAGCTCTGTTTGAAAATCAGAATTGTCACAAGCTTTGATGCATCCTGCTCCTTTAGTCAGTTGTTTTTGACACACGCACCCTGCATCATTCTCTGCCCTTTGAAAATCCCCCCCTGTGGATCTAAGTAGTCATATCAGATGATCTAAAGGTGGGTAAGCCATGTGAGAAGTCAGTAAGGAGAGCCAGGGGGATACTGGGATGCATAGGAAGGGGCATCACAAGTAGAAAAAGGGAAGTGGTTATCCCTCTGTACAGACAGTTGGTGAGACCACATCTGGAGTACTGTGTGCAGTTTTGGAGACCTCATCTATGCAAGGACATAGAGAGGATGGAAGCAGTCCAGAGGAGGGCAACTAAAATGGTGCAGGGTCTACATCAGAAACCATATGAAGAGAGACTGAGAGAGCTTAATATGTATACCCTTGATGAAAGGAGGGACAGGGGAGACATGATAGAAACATTCAACTACCTCAGGGGAATCAACAAAGTCCAGGAGGGTAGCATCTTTCAGAAAAAGAGATGTGTAAGAACAAGGGGACACAATTTAAAGATAGAGGGGGGGTGGCTCAGGGGTAATGTGAGGAATTTTTTCACGGAGAGTGGTGGATGCATGGAACTGCCTTCCTGGGGAGGTTGTTGGGGCTAAAACAGTGGGGGAATTCAAACATGCATTCGACAGACACAAGGCAATTGTAGTGGGGGGTGGCAGGAAGTAGGCTGTTGGTTAACTATAATCTGCAGCTTATCCAGTAGGCAGGAAAATGGGCAGACTGGGTGGGCCAAGTGGTCCTTATCTGCTGTCAAAGTCTATGTTTCTATGTTAAATATTCCATAAGACTTCTGAAACCCATGTCTTCTACAATAGAGTATGTCTGCAAATCAAGTACAATCATTTCTATTTTATGATTTATTGCCAGTGCTACAGGAATGGGAAGGTATCATGAGTATTTAGACTTTCTTTCAAAAATTTCTTTTAACTTCAATTGCCTCTTATCAGAGTTAAAGTTACATTTGGCTGGGGGTGGTGTTTTTTTTTTTCAATTCAAATTTTATTAACAAATTTTCCACAGCAAAAGAGGCAGTAAACATGGAAAACAGAACAAGAATACAGCAACTTAATCTGTTAAAACTGCTCCTCCCTCCCCTCCCCCCACATACTGCTGTAATGTGCCACTTTGCAACATGGGTTCAAAAATGTTATACATGAGTATCCAGGGCTACCTACTCTGAAACAATACTTATGTCCAGGCAACTAGTATTAAGGAGTGAAGGGGATCCCATATTTGAGTGTAGACAGGTATTCTATTGTGAAGGCTGGCAATAGCTTTTTCTGTACGCAGGTTAGCAAGGATTTCATTCACCCATTCCTGTAACGTCGGAGTAATCTTATCTTTCCAAAGGTGTAAAATAAGCTTCTTGACAGATAGTGCTATCATAGAAATATGAAATCTTCTTACTTTGACCCTGATGGAGGACAGGTCCCCTAGGAGACAAATGTCAGGTGTGAAACACTCCTGCATACCCAATAAAGGGTCCAAGAAAGCTTTGATAGAATCACACAAAAAGGAAATTTTGGGACAAGACCAAAATATATGGAGGAGTGTTCCCTCTCCCTGGAAACATCTAACACATATGTTTGAGTCAAGGAGACCCCATTTCTTTAACTTAACTGGAGTATAATACATGTTGTGCAAGATATGATATTACATAAGGCGCAATCTATCCTGGGACACAAACTGATGGCAGGACCTCCACAAGGCCTGCCAGTTGGGGGAATATTGGGGAAATATAGAACTCCAGAACCTCGTCGGTCCAAAAGAGTCCCCGTATCTTCTGTGAAACAGATCTTGATATAATTTGGAGATGACACCCGAGGACCCAAGTAGAGAGGAAAATTCTGGGATCGGGGCCCCAAACATTTGGATAGGAGAGACATTGCCCATCACTGTTATAAGTAATTGTCTTAGCTGCACTGCTTTGAAGTATGAGTACGCTGGAATACTAAATTTCTGAATAAGATCACCTGCTGACAGCCATTTTCCCTCATCATCCAAGAAGGAAGATAATATCCCATCGCCCAATTGAGGCAACCAAGTGCGGGGAATCTGCTGCTTGTTCATAGTGAAGGATGGGGAGTTCCAAATGGATTGGGCCAAGTCTAACTGGGGGATATAGCGCAAAAAGGAGCAAAGCTGCACATATACCTTTAAGGAAGTTATAAAAGTGGGACACTTCTCAGCGCCATGCACCTGGGACAATTTTACATAAAACAGAGTTAGGGGATCCATATTCATAGACTGGATTAAATCCAACTCTATTCTAAGCCATGTCAGCCATAAATTTTTGGGGCCCGTACGTACCTATTTCAGGCATTTTGCCAGGTGGCTAGCCCAATAATATATAGCCAAGTGAGGAATCCGCAATCCCCCACTCAGATTTTGAGGCAGCCAACTTATAATAAGCCAGTCGGGGGTATTTGTCAGACCAGATAAACTTGGTAAAAATGCAGTGCAGTTTCTTAAACCAGGATAACGGAATAAATGTATTAAGAAGAGATAGAGGGTAGAAGATTCTTGGGAAGCTATTCATCTTGATTATATTAATCCGGCCCCATAATGAAATTGGGAGTTTAGACCATCTGTCAAGATCCTGAATTATAAGCTGGGAGAGGGGCTCCAAATTTTCCTTGAACCATACTGAGGGACTGCAAGTTAGTTTGATGCCCCGATATTTTAGTGTCCTAGGAGCCCAACATAAACCTAAGGGGGTGATATCAGTCTTGAATATCTTGTGATTTAGGGGAAAAAAGGAGGATTTATTAGCATTTAGTTTATAGTTTGAGAGGGCACTAAATTTAGCAATTTCACCCAGCAAAACCAAAACGGAGGATACCGGGTGGGATAAGTACAAAAGGAGATCATCCACGTTTGCAGTAATCTTAACCTCATGACGTCCCACCCAGATGCCCTGTATTCCCGCATTGTTGAGAATATTTTGAATGAGAGGTTCCAGACACAGGTTAAGTAGAAGGGGAGAAAGGGGACAACCCTGTCTAGTACCTGAATGTAATGAGAAAGACTTAGAGAATGCACCATTTCCTGAGATCTTAGCTGAGGGGGTTTTGTATAAAGCACAAATCCAGGATATAAACACAGAAGGAAACTGGAAGGCCTTAAGGACTTGGAACAAAAAGTTCCAGTTCAAACGATCAAATGCCTTCTTGGAATCCAGGGAGACCAGCCCAATGGGAAACGCAGCATCCCTGGAGACCGAGAAGACATGAGAAAGGGTGCGCAGATGATCTGAGGATGAACGTCCCTTCATGAATCCAACCTGGGCCATACCTATTAGGTCAGGAAGGACCACAGTTAACCTATCGGCTAATATCTTGAAAAGGATTTTGATGTCTTGATTTAAAAGAGATATGGGCCCGTAGCTTTGAACTAACTCGGGATCCTTATCCGGTTTAGGGAGAAGAACAATCAGGGCTTCAAACAGGTAGGAATCTGCCTCTACCCCGGATAAAATATACTGAAATAGCCGATAAAGCACTGGCAGTAGAAGTTCATGAAAAACTTTGTAAAATAATGAGGAGAACCCATCCGGGCCTGGGACCTTGTCCGAAGGCAGTGCTCCTATAACCTCTGAGATCTCCTCCTGAGATATAGGAGAAGCCAGAAAACACTTGTGTTGCTCTGTTAGGGAGGGCAGATGGGAGTCCCTTAAATACTCCTCTAGAATCTCTGGACTAGGAGGGTTCTCCTTGTCCCTATATAATTGTTCGTAATATAGAGCAAACTCTTGCACTATCTCAAAAGGGGATACTCTCAGGGACCCGTCTGCCAGTGTCCAAATTGGGGGGATAAATCTTGCAGATTCCTGTTGCTTTAAACACAATGCGAGCAGACGCCCCGCTTTCTCTCCCTGGTCCGCATAACTGGCTCTGGTTCGGATTATAGCTAACTCTGCCTTTTCCCTTAACAGATCTAGATATTTGTCTTTGGCCACCAGAAGCTTCTTTCTGTCCTCACTAGAAGTACTGACAGAGTAATTAGCTTCAAGGGACCGCATTTGGGACAATAATGATAGCAACTCTTCTTCCTGTACCCTTTTCCTTTTCGACGCTAAGCAGATAAGAACTCCTCTCATATAAGCTTTAAAGGCACCCCATAAAATGTCCAGCTTTGCACTATGTAAGGGGTTAGATGAGAAGAAGAACTCAATTTGTTCTCTTATAAGCTTACAATACTTGGCATCCTTTAGGAGCTGTTCTTTAAGCTTCCACCTGGTCTCCCTTCTGGGTGAGCTGAGAAATGCCAAATTACATACCACAAGGGAGTGGTCAGAAATAGGGCCAGGCTGGATCGAGGCAGACATAACCCTGGGCAAGAGACCCTGAGAGATAAATACGTAGTCGATGCGAGACTGCAAACCATGCACCATCGAGTTAAACGTAAACTCCTTGGAATTAGGATGCAAAATGCGCCAAATATCACAGAGCCCGCATTGATCTACCAAATCCTTAAGTGCCCTTTGCCCCAGGGACAGCCCCCTCAGTCCACTACCTGACCTATCCAAGTTAGAGTCTATGACCTGATTAAAATCACCCTTCCATAATGATCATGATGGGAAGCATTGGGAGAATAATAGTTATTGGCCTCATGAAGAAACTCGGGTCTTCAATATTAGGCCCATAGATACTGCAGAGTAAAAGTGGTACTGCCCAGAGAGTGCCTTTAACTAGGACAAACCTGCCCCCCCCCCGGATCTTTGATGACCTGTGTGGAGATGAAGGGAATGCCTCTATTAATAATTAACATGACTCCACAGCTATTGGTGGAACCCGAAGCATTATAAACCTGACCCACTTGTTGTCTCCTTAGTTGTAAAGCTTCAGATTCTAGTAAATGGGATTCCTACAAAAACGTTATCTGGGAATGCAATAGACTTAAATGTTTGAGCACCTGATATTGTTTGGATTTTTTCCTGATACCCTTTACATTCCAGGTTGCAAAAACCACATCATTAGCCATCTAATTAAGGTTAAAGAGCTTAGTTCCAACAGCCCTGTACAAGAACATCGAGAAATATTCAACCAGGTTCCAAATATTACTGTTGTATATTCCACCCTCCCCCATCCCTTCCATGATTACCCCAAACCCTTCCCCCCATAAAGTCTCCCCTTTCATTTGACATGAAACGAACCAGTCCTATAATCCTAAGCCCTCCTCCACCACCCAGCTGTCACAAGCAATGTTTGGCACAGTACTGTGTCCTTCCTCACCCCAGCCTCCCAAGAACCCCCGCCTCAAACAAGAGTAACAGTCCTCTCATGTAAATAAATGCCCTAGATCCAGAAAAGAAAGAAAGGAGATTAAACTGCATTAGCAACCCCTAGTGGCTTAAAAGAGGTGCTGGACTGCAAACAAAAACGCATCTTAATTGCAAGAGAATAATAACAATGAGATAAGGTGCCTTGAAAATTATAAACAGGCACCCAGAGACCCTGGTAAATGAACAAGGAGATAGGTCTCCTGTGACCCTATAGGAGAGATCCATGCCAAACAACAAACCGGACGGGAAGTCATACAGAAGGGAAATTGCCCCTTATAACCTGGCTTCTGTGGCCTGCTTAACAAAAGGAACACCAATGCCTTAAACCTTGCTCTTTGAATTTTAAATTCAGGCGTCATTATGTCGGCTCCTTGCCAGCCCGAACACCCAGGAGCACAAAATAGGGGCTATCAGTGTCCCAAACCAGAAACAGAGAGCATAACCAAAAGGGAGTCATCCCCTCATTACCGCCATCGTTGAACTGGCATTCCCATGCGCTGAGCTCCCCCTAGTGGGTACTAAACAACCGTACCTGCATATTCACATGAAAGTTAGGGATTGGCCCAGTACAGCACCAAAACTAAGCCACTCATGGAATGAAATATTGCTCCTTAACAATTTAGGGCATTCCTCCCTTCATTAATAAAGACCTGCTCATCCAGCTAAAGTAGAATATGAAGAACACCTTCCCCCTAACTAGTAAATTAAACATTCCTACAAAACATTAATCTAGGTTACAGGCTCATTTTTAACACTAACACGTAAGTGTCCCATGACAATTGACTCAGTTAAGTAATAAGTAGGTCCATTTAGATAACCGGAATTTCCAGAGGCAAACCATCATTGCCAGCTTCTTGAAGATTTGACTAGATGACAGTCTCTACTTGACAGCATGAGACTCCCCTCGCCAAGAGGGTAGAACTTCTCATGGATCCTGAAACAAATCAGGCAAGGCGCGCTTAAGACCGGAGAGAGCTAATTCTGGGTCTTCATAGGTAAGCCAGGATCCGTTCAGTAGCACCTGCAGCCTGGCCAGATACCCCATCCTGAACTTGAACCCCGCAGCAATAACCTTAGACACAATGGGGTGAAATGCTGTACGTTTCAGCCTGACCGATCCTGGCAAATCTTGTGCAATTCTCAGCTTGGAGTTCTCCCAGCAGACCTCCTGTAGAGCTCTCACTTTTACCAGGAAATGTTGCCTCTCTAAGAAATTTAGGAAACGGCAAATAATGGGACAGGGGGGCAGCCCCTGGTGGAGGTTTCAGCCACAACGATCTATGCACTCGCTCAATAGTGTATGAATGGCTGAAGGGAGAGGGACCAGCAACCCGTTCCACCAACTTCTGCATATAAATTACAGCATTCTGGCCCTCTTCCCCTTCAGGTAGCCCTAAGATAACCACATTGTTTCTGCGGTTGTGGCCCTTGAGGTCTTCTAACTTTGTCTCCACTCAATAGAACTTCTGCCTAATAGCCGCTAGCCCAGGGTCCAACTTGTCTAAGCGATGCTCCATGGAAACAATACGAGCGGTGTTATCCAAGGCCATCATCGAGACCTCATCCAATTTTTTAGATAGAGCTTTAAGGTCGATCGCCATCTCTTTCACCTCCATTCGAAAAAGTTTAAATTCTTCCAGGAACCTATTTAAGGTTAGAGGTTCCTGCTCCATTGCTTGACTGAGGTGATCGGGTCTGTCCGGCCCACTCAAAGCCCCGGACTTCTTTGGGGCCTCTCGGGGGTGACTGGAGGAGTATGCTTTTGTGGGGCTTTCTTCATGTAAGCCTCCATCAGTGCCCAAATCTTGCTCGTCTGAGGCTTTGGAGTTTTGAAAAGCAGGATCAGTAGAGAACAGAGGGTTTTTGGCAGTTTCAATATTGGAAAAAAACGATTATAAAATCGGGAGGCTGGAGCTACGCAGAGGAGCTTCTACTCAGCACTCTGCATCACGTGGTCTCCCCTGGCTGGGGGTGTTGTATGACTACATACCATGCCTGGTAAAACAGAGGACCATACAGAATTATCTTGAGGCAAAAGTAAACTTTTGGATCTTGCCTCGTGATTGTCTCCCACTATTTCAGCAGAATGTTCCTGTTCACCAAGAGCTCTGCTAGATTTCCAGGCACTAATGTTAGACCGTTTGTCTGAACCATATATAACAATGGGATCAAGTCATGAAAGGTGTCGCACCATCGTTGTGGTTCCAGGGTCCCCTTTATTTTTCCCCCTACTAACACAAGTATTGCAATGCACACATATAGCTTGACAAACATCCTTGGGGTTTACATAAAAATTATTCCAAACAGTAGAGGTGGATTGTCTATGTCTATTAACGAGCTCAGTAGGAGTCGGTATACCTCCCCGACAGTGACACCATTACAGCAAACTACGTTGATACTGACAACATCGACAGTTTGCTGTGTTGGTGTGCCAGAGACCTGGGCACACTGTCTCCTGGTCCTGCACCCCCTCCCAAAATCAACTCTGACTTGGAGTTGATTATATTTAGAATGAGTGGTGCCGGGGGTCAGAGCACCCCGCATTGGGGGTTTGGGAGGGCAAAGTCCCCCAATAAAAAAAAGAGACCAGGAGTCCTTCGGGATTTACGTCAACCATAACTTGCGGTCAGCAAAAATTCTGTCCTGATGCCGTTTGAACAAAATTGTTGTTGAACTGGCATCAGAGAGACGTAGGAGTCAAGTGGCTGGATTTATGTGGGGAAGACATATCAGCAGAGGATTCAAGTTCATCAGTTGAGACAATCATTGAACCCTCTGCAGCACCATTGCCATCATCACTACTGTCAGACTTTGTTTCCCTTTATTTGGCTTGTGCCTTCTACTTTTTCCTTTTCCCTTTTGACACTCTACTACTGTCTTCATCTTTATCGACATTGTCACTGTCAGAACCAGAATGAGACACAGTTAAAGATAAAGTCCCAAGCTCATCATCAGTCTCCCCATGACCAAGGCTGTCACCTTCATCATCATCGGCAGATTCAGTAGGGCTAACACTTGCAGTTGTGGATTGAGTTACAGTATTTGATATGCATTTGTTGCAAATCGAGGAACTCCACTATGAGTTGTACCTGTAAGTGATTTAACTTTATGTGCAATCGGAATGCTCATTGTTTTTACAGTTTTCTCAGACAACTTGCTACTATTTTTCGAAACTGTCTTTGCTGTACTACCTTCTGACATAGACAGTGTGCCCCCCTTGCCAAGTTTTCAGTATTTTGAGAGTTAGTCTGTGTAGCGATAGTAGTAGCATTTAGTTCAGCCCCTTCAACTGACTGTGGTCTTTTACTTTTCTTTTTGAACCAATTTTTTCAGGGCTCTTCAGTAAACTTATGTTTACTTCCTTTGCCCCCAGCTTTTGCTCTACTATTTTTTTTTGAGTACCCATAATACTGGTCTGTAGCTTGTTCAGGGTCAAAAGCAAGTGGTGGTGGCTGTCAGATTAATTCACACACAGGTCTCTCATGCTCACTTGAACACACACTGGACTTAGGCTACAATGTCTGGTGCTGCAGGTGCCACCCAGAGATTCAGGGACCATGGCCTAACCCTCTCTGACACAATACTTTACATTCTTTCAAGGATTATTTATTTTTAATATTATTTATTCCACATGACAGAATGCCCATGTAGATTTACCCCACGAAGCACAGGAAGGAAGTGTTGAGAGCTGACTGACTTTTTCGGGAGGGAGGCACACAGATAGCATGCAAGAAGTGGCACTGGTGGTTGGCTGTTAGGTTTTATTTCACACACACACACACACACACACACGATAGTTCATAGTTCACTCACTGCACTTAGGCTATAAGGGCACATGCTGCAGGTACTGCTACCCAGAGAGATTCAGGGACCTGCCCTACCTTCTATGACACAGTATTTATTTACTTTTTCCTTCAAGGATTATTCCACATGATGGAATTTCCACTGAGTCAGACTTTGTAGACTAAATATTAATAATTTATTTATTCATTCTCGGATTACAATACCTTTGAGCACATAACAGCTCATTTACAAAGGTTCCACGTTGTAATGGGAGGGGTTATACAAAGACAAGGGAAAAAAACAGATTATTTACAATGTACAATAATAAGTCATTAATACGTAGTTGTTTTTAGTTAGAGTGGAGGGAGGCAGATGAGTAGGAAGAATAGGGGTAAAGTTGCTGCCAGGTGGCATTGTCATGTGTGAAGAGAGGTTGAATGGAAAAAACAGGGGTTGGGGAAGGGACAGAGAGGAATAAAGGGTGGGAGAGGATGGTAGGATGGAGTTAGAGGAGGCAGAGTGAGGGTGGGGAGAAGACAGGAGCTGGGAGAAAGTCAGTAGCCAACCAATGCAGGTAAAGTGGAGGTCGAAGGGAGGGCTTACCATAAGGAAGAGGAGGTGAGGGCAGGGTAAGGGCAGGGGGAGAAGAAGAGGCAGCCAGAGGCCTTGTTATCCCTGCTGGGCACATGCAGGACTTGAAAGCTGACTGACTTGTTGGAGGACACACAGCAAATGGCTAACTTGGCTGGGAGTGGTAGTGGGTGGCACAGTTCACCTCCTCTACTGCCAAAATAAAAACAAACAAACAAAAAAAAAAATAACACAAACTAAAGTGTGCACTGTGCAGGTGGTGCTCTCAAAAAAACTTTGTAAATCAGTCAATTTGGGCACTTCACCAGCATATAGACTTGACTCCACCAGGTAAAGTTTGCAGCTCTTTATTTGAAGAATAAAACCACCATCTCTGTATACGCTTGATGTGTTTCTGAACGTCCTGGTTCCTTTCTCAAAAACTAATGTGTCATACCAAAAACCCATAGTTAAGTACTTAATAGAAATTATTTAATAGAAATTAACATCACAGATTATTTACACCATTTCATTGGTGCAAAGCCATCACACGTTGAGAACATAGAAACAAACATAGAAACATAGACTTTGATGGCAGATAAGGACCGCTAGGCCCATCTAGTCTGCCCATTTCCCTACCTACAGGATAAGCCGCAGATCCTAGTTAACCAACAGCCTCTATCTTCCTGCCCCCCACAAGAATTGCCTTATGTCTGTCCCATGCATTCTTGAATTCTCCCACAGTTTTAGACCCCACAACTTCCTCAGGAAGGCTGTTCCATGCATCCACTACCATCTCTGTGAAATAATACTTCCTCACATTGCCCCTGAACTGCCCTCCTTCTATCTTTAAATTGTGTCCCCTTGTTCTTGCAATTCTCTTTTTCTGAAAGATGCTACCCTCTTGGACTTTGTTGATTCCCTTGAGGTACTTGAAAGTTTCTATCATGTCCCCCCTCTCCCTTCTTTCCTCTAGGGTATACATATTAAGCTCCTTTAGTCTCTTCTCATACGGCTTCTCATGCAGACCCTGCACCATTTTAGTTGCCCTCCTCTGGACTGCCTCTATCCTGTCTATGTCCTTGCGGAGATGGGGTCTCCAGAACTGGACACAGTATTCCAGATGGGGGTCTCACCAACTGTCTGTACAGAGGGATAACAACTTCCTGTTTTCTGCTGCTGTTGCCTCTCCTAAACATCCCAGTATACCCCGGCCTCTCTACTGCCTTCTCACATTGCTTCTAACCTTAATGTCATCTGATATGATTACCCCCAGGTCCCTTTCCTGTTTTGTTGTTGTTACTACCTCCCCACCCATTGTGTATTCTTCCCCTGGGTTCTTGTTTCCCAGGTGCATTATTTTGCACTTTTTGGCATTGAATCCTAGCTGCCATACATCTGACCATTCCTCCAACCTTGCCAAGTCCCTTTTCATCCTTTCCACGCCTCCTTGTGTATCAACCCTGTTGCAGATCTTTGTGTCATCTGCAAAGGCATACTTTCCTTCCAGTCCCTCTGCAATGTCACTGATGAAGACATTAAAAGGACTGGACCCAATACTGAACCCTCGGTACCCACTAGTAACACGCCCTTTCTTCAAGTGGACTCCATTTACAATTACCTTCTGTGTCCTGTTGTCCAGCCAATGTTTTACCCAGGCTACCACCCTGGGACCCACTCCCAGGCTAGTTAATTTGACTAATAATCTTTTGTGTGGGACTGTGTCAAATGCCTTGCTAAAGTCTAGGTAGGCCATGTCCACAGCACCTCCCTGGTCTACTACTTTGGTCACCCAGTCAAAGAAATCTATTAGAACACCATAAGCATCAATTTATTAAGCAATATACCATGACAGGGTGTGGGTGTATGGATTTACCATGCCTGTTGTGCTTCAGTCAAAAGGCACAGCCAAGTGTCTTAATCACACCCGAAGTGATACTGTAAATACACCCAGATACCCACACCATGGAGGGATACATTGCTATTAGGCAATGTCCCATTTCAGTTTTTGAAAAAAAATAGAAAAATACAGTTTTGTTTCTATTTTAATTTGTATTTATTTATTTAAGGTTGCACAGGAAAAAATAGTTCCTTGTTGTTAGGCAGAATATAGTACTTTGAGACGCAACATCAAGCCAATTCTATTCTGTGACATGATAGCTGGCATCGAATCTGGAGATTTTTATTTCTTTGTTTTGCTTTAGTTAGGGGCTACAGTGGGAAAAATCAGTATGCATGAACTGTTGACAGGCTGAAGATTTGTTTATTTTTTTCCCGATGATGTGACATGTTGGGCTGTAGTGTGTGGTGAGGAGCAGTAATTCAGCACATGGGCTATGTTCAAACGGACTAGTGGCTGCCGTACCTAAAAGTCTGTTTCCGGTGCTTTCTCTGTTGAAGTGGTATTTGTTTTTTTATTATTGTGATTTGGAGGAGTTATTTTTTAATGGGGGATAACAATAGATGTATTTAATGTGCAGGACCATTCAGTGACTTTGCAAGCCATGATGATTTAGGGAACATCTGAACAGAACAGAGCCGTCAGTAGAAAATGAAAGGTGAAAAAGGTGAGCTGTGAGGAAGGGAAAGTAGATAGAGAAAAAAAGACTGTTTTACTTCTGGTATGGGTTTTGGCAGTGTTGCCATTCCTTTTTTGAAAGGATGAACAGGACCCCGATGTTCAATGGGTTTAGAGTGGGAACAACCGGTACTATTCACTGTGGAGTTCTATATCTCTTGCCACCATTGCGAGTCTTGACTTTCTTGTGCTCGGAGTGATTTTGGGGGGACATTCTGATGCGGCAGACTGGTGGCTAGTACATTTTCCAGTGGGTCTACTGGAGGATTTATCATGCTGGTAAAGGTGCCAGCCAGCCAATCAGATTGCCGGGGTTCTGACTTTAGATTTACCCCATTATACAATTAAGCAATATGCCACAAGATGGTGTGGGTGATACCAGGATTTACCCACACCTGGTGTGGTTTGCTCATGAGGCACAGCCAAGTGACTAAACCACACCAGAAGTGAGTAAATCCTGGCATCACCCACACCCTCGAGAGGTATATTGTGATCATACAATGTGCCTGTTTTTTTTTTTTTTGTCAGAATTAGAGAAACAGTTTTTGTATTTTAAATGTGCTTTTTGTTTTTAATTTATCGCTACGTGGCATAAAGTAGTTCTGTGTTGTTTGGGAGATGCTGTTCTCAATTGTGTGCTGCTAGGGACGCGCTACCTTTGCTGTCCATTTGGTGCACAGTGAGCAGCGTTTATTTTTTTTTAAGTATTTAGGGGTCATATATAGATAGAGGTAAAGATGGGCTCCTTTGCTTGTTTTGGTTGAGGAGAGTCAGCGGGTGCCGAGTGGCAATGGCTGCAGATTTTAACTGTGGAGCTGTTCTGTGACTGCTGTTCCGGTCCCCTTCAGCAGTTCTGGGACTGGAGACTGAAGCTATCGGGAGACAGACGGGAAGAATTACATTGGGTAAGCCCCAATTTTGAAGGTGTGGGAAAGCTTGTAGCAATTCACGGCTGCTGAGGGCACTTTCTTCTTGCCATAGTTGTGGTTCTCCATCATGTTTATGTAGAATCCAACACTGTGGTTTCATTTGTTTCATTTACAGAGTCGGACTGAGTTCACACACTGCATTCTAGATGTGGCTGGCTGGCACTTCTTCCAGTGGGGTTGTAAATCATGTCAGCCAGCCAATCAGGATGCAGTATTTTAAGACCCAATGTATAATTAAATATGTGCTTCTTTTAAAATGTGCTTACAACAACACCATACCCTAAGCAAGCAATAATACCCAACAGGGTGGGCTGTATTGGGCAATACCAGACCACCCAGGGGAGAAATGAGGCCTGACACCACAGGAGGAGGGCCTTATAGCCCCTGGAAGGTCTGGTATTGCCCATACTGCCCACCCTGGAGGGTATTATTGCGCTTAGAAAATGGGTGTCCTGTAAAATTTTTATATGGCCAATAATAAGATTTACAAGAAGCTAAAAGATACAGTAAAAAATTTAGTTGAAGTCTTTTTACTGTAAAGTAGTCCCTCTGTTTTTATGGTGTTGCATCTCCTGTTGCCCCCTCCCCCCAGTCATTCTCTTCTTTTGCTCCCCCTCCACTTCACCACCTCCAGTACTGTATCTCTCTGTGATTGTAGTTCTTAAAAAATACATTTTTTGTGTTGTTTTTTTTTGGGGGGTAGGGCAATTTGTATTACCTAGAGAAGCTGCTTTATTTCTTTGGTTGCTGAACAGCAAAATGGATTTGTGAGTGGTGAGGCACATGACCGTGTTACCTTGAACCAGGAATTGAAGATCCATGACAGTCACAGATTGCGAGGATACAGCACTGGTTTTAATTATTTATTTCCTCCTACCAGCCCTGGGTCTGTTTCCATCTCCCCAATCTCCACTCCCTGACTCCCAGACCCAGTCCCCCACTCCATTAACCAACCCCAAGTTTTCTAAGTTGTTTGGTCTTACTTTTGTTTTAAATAAAAAATAAAAAAATATAATAAATTCTTTTTTTTTGAGAGTCCTACAAGTCCAACTAGTAACAGATGAGCTGCCCAATGGGGAAAAAAAGCAAGTAAGCAACAAGTTTAGTAGCACACATGGAGCAGGCAGTAAACGCTGCTGCTCCTTCTGTGTTCTGTATTCTTCTGTGCCAGCTCTAAAGGTGGACCACATGGGTTGCTAGAGCAAACCCAATCAGGTGCCACCTAAGGAAGATGGACAGCTCGCCCATCCAATGAGAAACCAGAGTCTTGTCTCCGGTCCCTCCTCTTGGTTCCTCCTGTGCTCTCATGCTTCTTGTACCAGATTCATG
Organism: Neoceratodus forsteri; assembly: GCA_016271365.2. Taxonomy (NCBI): domain Eukaryota; kingdom Metazoa; phylum Chordata; order Ceratodontiformes; family Ceratodontidae; genus Neoceratodus; species Neoceratodus forsteri. Next base: position 1,062,467,737 of record CM057451.1, on the reverse strand, counting down.
TGATAGAGCCACCTGAACTGATCTGAACAGCCGAAAGTGCTTGGAAGCTGTTAGTTTCTGAACATTTTGGCTTGTTTGTGTCAGTTCGTTTTTTTGATGAACCGGTTCACCCACCTCTAATCAAATCCCCTCATTCCCTCCTGTCTCCTAAGAAGTACATGTTTAAATCCTTAAGCCTTTCTTTGTAGGGCTTCTGATGCAGGCCCTGCACCATTTTGGTTGCCCTCCTTTGCACCACCTCCACCCTATGTATGCTCTTTTGGAGATGGGGCCTCCAAAACTGTACACAATACTTAAGGTAGGTTCTTACTAGTGATCTATACAGGGGTATTATTACCTCCCTCTTTCTGCTGGTAATACTCCTCCCTATGCATCCTAGCATTCTGCTAGCCTTTCCCATTGCCTTGTCACACTATTTAGCTATCGTTAGGTCATCAGAAATAGAGCTGGGAAAAGTGCCTAAAATTTGCTACCTGTAGTATTTCGCGCAGAACCTGAAATTCGCATAATATTCCTCAAAGCGAAGTGAATAACTTTGCATCTTGAAGTAACGCAAAGTTCCCATTGTTCTCTATGGACTTTGCATTTCAACACCTTTTGTTTTGCTCTTTAAGGTGAATTTTGCAGTGATTGATGGACTGTAAGGTCACACGGTGTCTACATTATCTTGCACAGCCTCACTTCAGCATAGAGTGCGTAGTAAAATGCTGGCGACAGTTTGCTTTCAGAGATCTGAGAATCAGACCATCAAAAAACCTTTAAAAACATATTTTTACCACAAAATTTTGTGTCAAAAGTTAGTACATTGATTGTAGTAAACCCTTGCATGTTTATTTCATCAAGCATTTATTGATTTTGTGTGAATACTGAATGTTAATTTAGTACATTCAGTCTCTTTACTGACAGACACTGTAGAATTGTGCTTTGGGTGAGGGGCAGATCTGTGGTGTAGATTGTAGAAGGGAGATTCACAGTGAGAAAGGTAGTTTCTCCAACTGTTGTTGGCTAGTGTTTTAGTATTTTTGTGTTCAGGTACACACAGTAACATGTCTATTAATTTTTCATCAGTTTTTGCTGTTTGCTGTGCTGTTGTGCATTTGTTCAGTCTGTTTAAAAGACTGTGTTGTAGCTCACTGAACTGTTAAAGCTTCTGCACATTACATTTAGTCTGTGTGCATGCCGTCAAGTCTGATGCATTTTATTACACTACTGTAATAGCAATACTCTTAATTTCTTAGCCTGTCTGTGGTATTTTTTTCCTGCTTCTATCTAGCTTCTGCGGTAAATCCCCCACCCCCCACTCCCTGCAAAATAAGGTATTGTTGTTCCACTGTAGGATTTCTGAAGACAGGTTAAGGTCTTGTTGTGCCTGTGTGGCTACATCTGTTTAGTGTTCAATTTCCATCTGGAAGTCACTGTTGTTTTTTGGCATCCCATCCACCAAAAACTGAATAAATATATGGCTGCTCTTAATTGTCTGTGTTCGGTCTGTTCAAGTTGTTGTCTCGGGTCATGCCTGAAAATAGGCAAAGTTTCTTGTCTAGTCCACTTACATGGTGAACAAAAAAATAAATAAAAACTGTACCACTGTTGTATGTTTCCCCACAGTACCGTGATTGAATACTGTCTCTCACTACAAATTATAGAATTTAACCAAAAGCAAAAGACATGATAAAGAAACGTACCTACACATATTGCAGTGTTTTTGGCATTGTGCTGTCTTGTGAATTCTCTTGAATTTGTTAGCAACCCACAAAATTAGAAAAAATAACTGTTTGCAAGAAATGTATTTCTTTTCTTGATGACTCTGTGTAATCTAAAAAAATACCCACAAAGACACAATTAGGCAAAGGTGTTTCTAACCATGATGTATTGAGCCAAATAAGTCAATGGGATATAAGCTTTGGCTCTGTGGGCAGGGCATTCCATCACATCATGTGGAATAAATAAAAAAAGAAAAAATCCTTGTAGGGAAAAAGTACTGTGTCAGAGAGGGTTAGGGCAAGGCATGATCCCTGAACCTGTGTGGGTAGCAGCGGTGCCTGCAGCATCATCCTTAGCATAGGTGGTGTGTGAAATAAATTCTGTGTGTTTGTGTTTGAAATAAAATCTGCCAGCCAGTCCTCAAGCAACAGCAAGTAGCCATGTAGGTAAAAGTTGTGAATTAACACCGGAGGTTTACCACAGGCATGAAGAGGATGACTTTGAATGTTCAAGTAGTGTTCAGAGTACCAGTGTGGCGCATACCTCGGTGTGAATGTTGTACTCATTGTCATGTCACGATCATGAGTCACGAGACAAATCACATTTTTCATCTTCAAGATGATGAATCACACAACTTTTACTTTTCTTGGTCCAACCCTGTTTTTTTTTTTAATCTTCTGTTTCATCACAAATCAGGACTTGGGGAACACCCAGTTATCATGTCACATCACTCAAGATCCTTGGTCTAGTATGATGCTTCTATTTGTGTTCATGTTTCGAATCTTTAGCCTCACAAGAAGCAGGCCCTATTTAATCCTGTAGATATTAACTCAGTGTGAGCATTGTATAGTTCCAGGAAGTTCATCATGACTGAGTCACATCATGTCACAATCATGAGTTATGAGACCTTAGTGTAGGTGGTGTGTGAAATAAATTGTGTGTGTGTGTGTGTGTGTCTGAAATAAAATCTGCCAGCCAGTCATCAAGTAACAGCAAGTAGCCATGTAGGTAAAAGTTGTGAATTAACACTGGAGGTTTACCACAGGCATGAAGAGGAGGTTGAATTTGAATGTTCAAGTAGTGTTGAGAGTACCAGTGTGGTGCATACCTAGGTGCGAATGTTGTACTCATTGTCATGTCACGATCACAAGTCACTAGGCAAATCACATTCTTCATCTTCATGATCATGAATCACAGAACTTCAGCTTTTTTTTTATCCAACATACCAAGCAGGACAATTACATGTTCACATGTATGTTTGTACCCAGTCACGATGTTGGTGTTGCTGAATAATGCAAGTGCAGCAGACCATCCTAGTGCAGTGTAAAACAGTGTACTATTGAGGTTGCTGGTACAGTCATGGAAAAAGAATTTTCATGTTGGTACAACTCCGGCATTGAGGATTGCAAAGGTTGTTTTCCCTTTTTTTTGTTTACCTTGTATTCTGCTGGTGTAAAGTATTTAACAGCGGTGCCATGCAGGCCAGATGATGGATATAACAAAAGGCAGGAACAGCTCCACTCAGTACTGATAGTAAATGGGGTACTGGAATGAACTCAGAGTAATTTCTTCTTCATCTGTTTGCAGGTAGCATCGAGGTATTGTGGACTGGCAGTATGTTCCAATCTGAAGAGAGAGACAACAGTCTGGATACACTGAAGACCCAGGAAGAAGACAAAAATATTAATAAAAATTGTTTTCCAAATGACCCATGCACCCCCCCCAAAAAAAACAAATATTTATCTTTTATGGATTGACATTGTTTGTACAGCCGAAGTCAACAATCAGACATGTGGAACACGTGCAGTGGTAACATGGTTTCATCACTACGATCGTGAATCTGTGTGCTATAATTCGAGAATGTAAAAGAAAAGAACAGCAATGAGAAATTCTTATAATTGACTTATTCATTCACAGCAATACCCCCCCAGAAAAAAATTAAATTTGACAGTACCACATTAGATGGTGGCACATACGTATGGCATGCGAATGTGACCATGGCCAACACTCCGGTGAAAGGGAAACATTCAATATGTAGGATGATGATTCTCTGCAAAGGAACAACATGACAGACTGCTCAGTGCTCACAACAGAAAACAAGATTCAATACAAATTAAATGGCAGTGCCTCTGAAAAAACATTACTGTGACAAGCACACTAACTTACCAGTGTTGGTTTGAATACAAACACCTAGGGCAGCATGTTTCAGTCAGTGCAGCAGAAGAATTTCCCAGAAAATCAAATGATAGTTCAACCCCATGGTCATCTGTGGCTATCATATTTAGCAACACACTGTACATCAGCAGCAGCAGAAAACAGACAGACAACAACAGCAGCTGCTGGTGCCATCAAACCATTTTCTCACTTGGGACACATGCAGAGTTCTGGCTCTAGGTGCACACTTTTAGCAATACGTCAAGAAATACTTGTGACTTTTCTGAACAGTTTTTCATGTGATTATTCTTCATTGGAAATGTTCATGACATTTAAACAGCAGCAGCAGCAGCAGCAGGCACCAGCAAGCCATTTTCTCACTTGGGACACTTATGCAGAATTCAGGCTCAAGATGCATGCTTTTAGCATTGCATCAAGAAATACTTGTGGCTTTTCTGAACAGTTTCTCATGTGATTATTCTTCATCGGGACTTTTCATGATTTCTAGTTTTTTTGTGGGGGGGTTGTAATTTATGTGATGGTAGTGTATTCTGATTGTAATTACTCGTCACAAGTCAGTGATGCCACTTAACACAATGTGATGCCTTTCTGGACTTCTACTGATTATCATCTGTATTTTTCATCAAATGAAAAGAAATGGCCTAATCCACTAGCAGTAGCAGCAAGTGTCGTCACAATATAATGATGTCACTTAACACACTGTAACACCTTTCTGGACTTGTATTAATTTTCATCTGTGTTTTTCATAAAATGAAAAGAAAGGGCCAAAAACACCAGCAGCAGCAAGTGTTGTCATGATGCAATGATGTCACACAACACACTGTGATGCATTTCTGGACTTGTATTAATTTCTGTCTGTGCTTTTCATGAAATGAAAAGGAAGGGCCAAAACCACTAGCAGCAGCAAGTGTCATCACAATGCAATGATGTCACTTAACACACTGTGATACATTTCTGGACTTGTATTCATTTTCATCTGTGTTTTTCATGAAATGAAAAGAAAGGGCCAAAACCAGCAACAGCAGCAAATGTCATCACAATGCAATGTCACTTAACACACTGTGATGTCTTTCTGGACTTGTATTACTTTTCATCTGTGTTTTTCATGAAATGAAAAGAAAGGGCACAAAACACCAGCAGCATCAATTGTTGTCATAATGTGAAGATGTGACTTAACACACTGTGATGCATTTCTAGACTGGTATTAATTTTCATCTGGGCTTTTCATAAAATTAAAACAGGGGGACATTATAAACAAAATAGCACATTGTTGGGGGGCATGCTAGGTGGTGTTATGGTATTCTGAATATTGTCCTGGTGCTTTAACTACATGTTCAGAAAAAGAACAAGTATTTTAGTGGTTGTTGGTTAATTTATTTTATTTTTTACATGATTGATGGTTGTGAAAATGGCTAATGCTGCATGCTTTAATTACAGGCAAAACTGTCCTGCCACTACACATGATGGAATAAAAGTGGCTGGAAGACGGCATTTTGGTGACACAATTTAAAATCAAAGGAAAGCACACACTGTCCACCAAATGTCTGGCAAACACACAACTTATCTTTTCATTAAATAAAGTAATGATTAATATCCTAAACATTGTTCATTTCGGCATAATGGTGCGTGTGTGTGTGTGTGTGGGGGAGCATTTGTGGTAGGGTGGGGAATAGGATTTACCATTATGAGGGACAAGAAATACTGGATTAAGAAAAGTTATAACACAAAGAAAACATGAACATCATACTATGTTCTGTAAGAAAATAAAAATATTGATTAAGAAATGCATGAAAAGCAGAGACAAGCTTTTTGGGCTGGAAATTTTCTTAATCCTCTATTTCTTGCACCTCATATTGGTAAATCCCATTTCGCACCTTCCACAAATGTCTCCCCCACCCACATATCATTATGCTATACGCAATAACCATTTTGTGGTTCAGTCATTACTCTATTTTATGTAATAATAAGTCACGTGGTTGCCAACTGCATCCATTGCATGCTTTCATTTCAGTTTAAATTGTGCCACCAAAAAGCAATCTTCAAGACGCCTTTATTGCAGCATTTGTAACGGCAGGACAGTTTCACCTGTAATGAAACTGCATAGCGTCCACCATTTGATGAACATCACTCATGTAAAAATAAAGTACATTAACTAACAACTGCAGAAATAACAAAACATTGGCTGAACAGAAATGTCATACTTCAGCTGGTAGAAAAAATAAACATTACTTAAGGAAAAACTGAAAAGCGGAGGAGCCTTTTTTTGGGGGGGGAATTAAAATTTTTTATGATCACTCCTGGATATATTACAGGCCCGTGGGGGTTGTTGCTGGCCACCAACACTCAATCCCTGCAGCAAGCAGATAATTTTAGCATTTTGGCAGTCAATGTGGGCAAGCTGTTGGATGGCACCTTCCACAGACATTTTAAGGTCCTCCACCTCCTCCCACATAACAGCCAGGTCTGTCTGTGTCACTGACTGCTGTGATAGGTCATATTGTGCTTGGTCAGCTATGGTTGCAGGCCCTGCCACCTCTGCTGTTTCAATTGAGAGGGCTATGTGATGGCAGTGATGCGCAGAAGGAGGATCACACTGGGCCCCAGCTGCAGGAGTGGCTACTACCTCCTGCAGCTTGGCATCCCACTGTTCTTGGTGGTGGATAGCCATGTCTGTCCTTGGCCCATGGGTCCCTAAGTGTCCACCCTTGTGCTCTGCCAGACCAGCAAACTGCATAGCTTGCACCTTACTACCGTGGGGTCACCCGGGATTTTCTCAAAAAACTCCTACAAGGAAGAGCTCTGTGCAGTACCTGGTACAGGAAGTGGGGGGGGGTCACCAGATACAACAACAGCCTAGGAGGATGCCGCTGCTGGAGGGGCAACCGCATGCTGCGTTGCTGGTGGTGGAGGGGCAACAACCTCTGGCTGCAGTTCTTCAGGCTGGTGCTGAGCCTGCTGCTTCTCCAGCTGCTGCTCCGCATGCATCTCTGGTCAGACTCCTGCTGTGGGGCTGTCTGTGGCCACACCAAATGTAGCCCACTTTAAACTCACTGGGCAGCCGTGGCTGCCTCACATTCGTGGCCCCCACTGGCCAGCAATACTTCTCCTTCCACAATCCATGCCACAGCTACGATTCATCACCAAAAAAACAAGCAAACAACAAAAAAGGAAAAATACTAGTTGGAAAGATGGATCGCACACAAGACTAACTTGAACAAAACCTGGTTTTAAGAGCAAAAGAAAAATATCTAATTAACAAAAAACCTTGCTGCAGAACAGTTTTACACTAAATAACTACTAAAGAAAACAATCAATTCAAAAACAAATAGACTATAACTATATCACTCTCTCTCCTAGCTCTCTCTCTCTCTCTCTCTCTCTCTCTCTCTCTCTATATATATATATATATATATATATATCTCAGTATGGAGCTCAGCCTGCAACTTGCTCTTTCATGAGAACGTGAAAGTGAAACACTGACTTCCTGCCTATTTAAGTTCCTCCCTGCATCATGTGACCTGCAAACCTGAAGAAACAGCCAGACATGTGGTCTGGGAGCCTTTTTTTACCAACTTTACCTTATCAGGTCTGCAACTCGAAGTGAACCTGAAGTGGACCACATGAAGTCCATTAAAAGGCAAATTTCTGGTTTTTAATGGGTATTTCATGTAGCGCTACGCAAACTCGAAGTGGTCCCCTTTGGGTTCACTTCGAGTTCGTAGTAGAACTTCACTGAATCTCTAATCAGAAATGATAACCCTCAGGTCTCTTTCCTGTTTTGTGACTTCTAATACCTCCCTCCCCTGAGTTGGTACATTGCCGCTGGGTTTCTGTGCCCTAAGTGCATGATTTTGCACTTTTCTGCATTGGATTTTAGCTGCCAAACTCAGGACCATTCTTCTAACTTCTTTAGATCCTCCCTCATTCTGTAAACCCATTCTGGTGTGTCTACTCTGTTGCAGATTTTTGTGTCATCTGTGAATAGGCATACCTTCCCCTTCAGTTCTTCTGCAATATCGCTAATAAAGATATTGAAGAGGACCGGAACAGTATGACCCCTGTGGCATCCTGCTAGTCACCTTGCCTTCCCCATAGTGTATCTGATTTACCACCACTATTTGGTTCCTACCTCTAAGCTAACTCTCCACCCATTTTACTATTTTAGGATCTACTTCTTGGCTACTCAGTTTGTTTACCAGTCTTCTATGTGGAGCGGTGTCAAAGGCCTTGCTAAAATCCAGATAGGCCACATCAACTACCCCTCTCTGGTCCACTTTGGGTGTAGACAGTAGTGAATGTCATGTATCCTGCACCTGTCCGGGGTCATGAAATTATGCGGGTGGAGTATGTGTCTTTGGGGTGTATCTTACACCCCATTAGTGCATAGCCACCATTATTAGCTATAGTCATTAATTGCATGTTTTTTACAAAGGTACAGTTTAAAGTCGTATTCTGTGTTTGGGGCAACTGGAAGGGTAGGTGGGTAGGTACAGCATCCCAGGGGGCTTTACTATCCAACCATCTGGCTCACTAAATATTTACTCTGTGTGAATGCACTGTGCTTTTTATTTATACATTTGGAAAAGAACCCCCGATTGTCACCAGAACAGAACCCAGGCCTCTTAACCTGTGTTGCAGTCATCAGACAGGTGTAGTAGCCCACTGGTACATGGCACCAGGGCTACATAGAAGCAATACCACCTCCCTGTTTCTGCTAGTGATACCTCTTCCTATGCACTCCAGTATCCTACTAGCCCTTCCAACTGCCTTGTTGCACTGCCTGGTAGAGGTGTGTGAAATTAAAAAAATTCACCCAGCAAAATATTTCATGTAATCCTCGCATTTCGTGAAATATTTTTTGGGTTCGAAATGTAAACCACCCCTGCAAAATACAGAATTTTGCCTGCAAAATGTGGAATTTTGACACCCATGGGTGAAATTCCGCATTTTTGAGATCCAGGGAGGATGATAATCTTTAAAAAGAAAAAAGTTTTTACCCCATCCATGCCAATATGAAAATCTTTATCACCCCCTAAGACCCTACATCCCTGGTATCTAGCGGTCCCACCCCCCTTGGCGGATTGTTGGCCCACAATATGAAAGAATCCCCCCTGCCCCACCCAGCTGAGCTTCAGCCCCATTCCCAATCCATAATTTCAAATAAAAATAAATTTCTTGAATCCCTGGTGTCTAGTGGCCCCAACCCCCTGTCTGATTGCTGGACAAATGAAGAATGCTCCCCTCCAGATTCACACCTATCCCTCTCCCCATTGTCTGTAACTGCCATCCACGGGCCAGCATCAGTTATGTTAAAGTAATAAAAAAAAATTTCCCTGGTGTCTAGTGGACTCCCCCAGTCTGCCAGTTAATCACCCACCTACACCCCCATCTAGGAGGACCCCCCACGGGCTCTGGCACACCCTCCACTCACTTCTATGGCCGAAAACCCAGCTGAACTCTTTTACAAAATGAGCCTGAGTGAGCCCTTTCAATGAATGAGCACGCTCATTCCACTGAAAGACTCTACTTATTCGAGCTCATTTATAAAAAAGCTCAGTTGGGCTGCCAGCCATGAAGGTGAGTCGAGGGCTCTGCCGGTGACCCACGGGGGTCGTAGATGGGAGGGTGCAGGCTGAGGTGGGATTAACCGGAACTGGGGTCACTGAGAAAGATATATTGCCAATATGTTTTTCAGTGATGATATACACATGCCATAATAGCGATCGCTGTTTTGCAACCTCTGTTATGACATGGATCCCTATGAATCCAGACTGCCCTGTGACAGGGCTGGGTAAGACCTTATCCCATTTGTTATGCAGAGATAATTAAAAGCAAGGATCAGTCTTGTCCCCTCCCATTCTGCCATTTATCTGTCTCTTGCCTGTCTGATTGAGGAATCACATTTTTCTTGTGGCATCTAGAATTTAGCTTCTCCGGCACTCCCATAATTTCCCCACTGTTATCTCCCTTCCTTCCTTCCTTCCTTCCTTCCTTCCTTCCTTCCTTCCTTCCTTCCTTCCTTCCTTCCTTCCTTCTCCCCTTGCTCTTTCTATGGTTAAAAAATATATGTAAACAATTCCTTGGTTTGCAAATATATATACAAAAACTAGATTTTTTGAAATGATTGCAGAAAACTATTTGGATTTATTAGAAAAGATAACAATCTTGAACACAGGAGGTTAACCTGTAGATGTATTTTCACCTCCACAAGCTTGTTTACAGGACAGTCAACAGGAAACCAGTTCTGGGACAAATTAAACTGTTTTGTTACACCTACATGTGCTCTTCAGGCTGGAATAAAGAAGGAAAATGACAATGTTTTGATGAATTTGGTGGAAAGTAGGAGATGTAACTTACAACAACAGACTGCAGAGTTTGAATTGCTAGGCAAAAAGAAATGATTGAAACAGTGGAATGCTTGTCTTTTCCAGAGATTCAGAAGGAGGACTTTCGTGTTTGTATTGCCTTTATGAAAAGCTCTCCTGTACATTTTCATTGTTTCTATTTTATTGTTATTGATAATAATAAAACTAATTTTATAACTACTCCTGGTCTGCTTATGCTTTCTGACACATACCTCTACCCCATGCATCCAGTCTTGTAACCCATTGGATTGAAGATATTTCACTATTCTTTCCTTCAGCAGTGACTCTATTAACTTTCTACCACCAATGTCAGTCTGACTGGCCTATAATTTCCAGCCTCTTTCCTGCTAACACATTTATAAAGTGAGACTACATTTACCATCCTCTAGTCCTCCAGAACCACTCCTGTTTAGAAGGTGCTGTGAAATAGGACCATCAGTGGTGCAACCAGTACCTCCCTAAGCTCCTTCAATATCCTTGGCTATATCCCGTCTGGCCCTGTTGCTTTGTCCGCTTTCAAATTAGTGAGTTCCTTTAAGGCACTCTCCTCTGAAAATGGACTAGTGTTCACCTCCCTCTTTCAAATGCCCCTGTTGCTTTTTTGTGGCCCATCCCCTTCTCCTTCCTCTGTGAACACTGAACAAAAGTATTTGTTCAGGATGTCTACCTTCTCCTGGTCCCCCTCTGCACAGTCCAACCCCCTGTCCCCCTTTGCTTACATACCTAAAAAATGTCATCCCACTTTGTCACTGCCTGGGCTATTCTCTGTTCAGTTTGCACCTGCAAGCTTGTTACTGCTTTCCCTGCTTCCTTCTGTTTCCCAACATAGAACCCTATATTCTCCTCCTCTCTGTATCTCCTGATACCTTTTGAATGCCTTTTCTACCACCTCTTTCTTGAATCGGTACAGTTTCATTTTCCTCTTGTTTTTGCTCTCTTGTTTGACACAGAGGTTTGTTGCCTTTCCTAGTGCCCTTTTTAGCTTCTCCCACTCCCCATCCCACCCAGGTCATCCCCCCACCAGGTCATCCAGGAGGCATTCATCTACCTTTTTAAAATCTGTCCTCCCGGAGTTCAGAACCATCACCCTTGTGTGGTTCAGTTCTGCAGCCATCCTTATACTGAGCCACACTGTACAGTGAACGTTGTTTCCCAGGTGGCCTTCTACCTTGATGTCTGCAACACTGTCCCTGTTAGTGAATACCAGGTTGAGTACTGTTTCATCATGAGTGGGTTCGCTAAGTGCCTGAGGAATGCCCCCTGAAGGGAGTCCAGGATATCCCTGCTTTTAACTGAAGCCACAGATGGGAGGTTCCAATCTACATTTAGCAGACTGAAGTCTCCCAGCAGCACCACCTCTGTCATTTTTGCCATCTTGTCAATAGCTTCCACCAGTAACCTATCTAACTCTTCCCCTCGTGCTGTAGGTCTGTAGATCATGCCAGTACAAATATAGGCATCATTTCCCATTTCTAGGGTGACCAACAGTACCTTTGTTCCCCACTGTATTCCCTGTAGCTCTGTTGCTTTTATGCCTTCCCTCACATAAAGCACTACACCCCCTTTTTCATTCCTACCATGTCTCTCCTGAACAGAGTATAACCTGCTATGGGCATGTCCCAATCATGGTTTTCAGTGCACCATGACTCAGCAATGGTTACAATATCCAGGTTTGCCTCTGCCATTATGGTCTCCATGTCCAGAAACTTATTTCCTAGACTTCTAGCATTTGCACACATGATCTTCCAGATTTTGTTACCATGATGCTAGGTACCCCCCTTCTTTCCTTTTTGCCCTCTCTCCTTCTCCCCTCTCTTTTTAATGTTTCCATTTCCATTCATTTCTGCTATCCTGCTTCCTTTATTAATTTCCATCTTGGTGGATTCTACAGTATTTCTCTCAGGTTCTCCCTACTTTCTACTACATCCTGTGGAGGGGGAGGGCAGTGGCTGCCTCCCCAATGTTTTCTGCCACCCTTTGTGGTTAGTTTAAGTTTTCATCAGAGTAACATTTAAATCATCCACTAAGGACTGTGGTTCCCTTCCCAGTCTGGTCCCAGCACTGATTCCTGTGGCATCCCTCTGGTCATGCTGCCATCCTTAAAATGAGTGCCATTAACTGCCACCATTTGCCTCCTGTCTGTTACTGGGTGGATGACCATGTGCTGTGGATCTTTGCAGCCACCTTGACCCACCCTGCCTGATGGAAGACCATGCTGTCCTGCCCATGCTAGGCTGGCCCTGGTTGTCATGGGTGAATGGGTCAGGAGGGTATGGGGATTGGGATGTGGGCACTGTGAGAGGGTTGGACCAGTCCCCTTCTGTATCAAGGGGCTGTGGCAGCATGGGGCTGCATCTGGCAATGGGCAGTGGCTGCATGGAGGGCTGTGCAGAGGGCAGCTCACCACTTCTACCAACCTGTGTGGCTAGGTTCTCTAACACACCCTAAAACTGGTTTGCAAGCCCCTGAACTCCACATGAAGCCTCTGCAGCTACATGATCAGGGCACAGAGCTAGATATTATTTTTGGTGATGGCCTATAGCCTGTCCTGCTGCAGTTGATGCACCTCAGGGAGGTACCTTCTGAGTAGGCATGCAGTGGCACTGCCCCTCTAGTATGTCTCAGTCGTTTCCAAAGGACCCTCATCACCACTGCAATGGCCATGGTCACTGTTTACTTGGTGCCTTGTCAGGGTTGCTGGGTACCCCTGCCATCAGGTGCTGCCTAGCCTTGTGTTATGGCTTGGAGTGGGGGCATCAGTGTGTGTGGCGGTGGTGTCAGCTTCTGGTACACTGGGTGGTTGTGTTGAATGCCCTGCCCATCCATGTTGTTGCCTTCCCTTGGCATGGATGGCACATGGGGCTCTGGAGACTGGAGGTGCCCTGCATAGGAATTGGTAAGAGGGAGCCCTGTGATCTGGCTGGCCATCCTGTCCACATAATGGTGTCATTCTCCTCCTCCTCCTCTTGCTGATTGCTTCCTGTGCTAGTATCAGTGGCATTTGTGTGGGATAATGTTTGGTTAGTGGTTGGACTAGTGACTTTTGCAGTCAGTGTGGTGCACCATAGCATTACTCACTATCACACATTGGAAGAGTACTGTGCTGGTCAGCAGTGTCCAGTGGGTCATCCATGTGGATGTTAGTTGCCACATTCATGTCATCCTCCTCCTCTGGTGACCACATTTGCAGGTTCACTGCAAGGGTAGAGTGGATGCCAGGATCATTGTCACTGTCACGCTAGTGTCCATTGTGGCATATGTGTAGGGCTGCGGTCACTCATCTGGCATGGTGTTCATTTCTTCTCCAGACCATCCACTGTTTTTATTTATTTGTTTTATTTGAATCTTGGATAACACCTATGCACTTACATCTCTTTTACATAGGTTCCACTTCAAAACAACAATAATACTGGTTTTACAAGTTGAATAGAGAACTAACAAGATATCAGCTATTGCAAAAATCATACAATAGAAACAAACAGAGTTATAGTCCTTGAATATCGTATGCAAACCAAAGTCTAGAGGAGGTATACAGTAATTAAAGGTTACTGCCAAGTCAAAAAAGCAGCCTAAGAGGCTTTGTTGAAGATAAGTAGGTAAGTTTGTGGAAGGAAGGATTGCATAAGTAGTTGGTGGAGAACTGCAGAAAGTGGGGCAACATTAAATGGAAGAGAGCGAGGGGGTAGGATAAAGGGTTGAAGAAGACAGGGATAGGCTCAAGTGGAGAAGGGATAAGTAAGAGGAAGAGTGGCAGTGGGGTGGATGGGTAGGTGAGGGTGGGGGAGAGAAGATGGATATGAGATTTGGGGGGGGGTGTATTCAAGGACAGATAGCTATGATTGTGCCAAGCTGGACTGCTAGGCAAAAGGAGAATAAAAGTGACTAAAAGTAGGTCTGTATCTGTTGTGAACATTCAAAAGTGGTCCAGCAGGATAACATGTTCAATTGGTTGGATTAGCTGAAACAGTCACAGCTGTTATTTGCCAAGAGGTATTGATATGATTTATGTTTCAAAGGGACCAATTTGGAACCTGAGGATAAGTCAATGGGTAGCGAGTTTAGCCATTTAGGAGCTCTGTAAACAAATGAGTGTTGTCCTTGTGTTGTGTGGCAGTGCGGGACAGCAAAAAGTGCCTCTAATACAGCAGGGGTTACATGGGGGATTACACAGTTTTGAACGCCATATGGCATGAGACCTAAATTAACTTTCTTTGCCAGCAAGCAGGTTTGGTAATTTTATTCTGTCCCTTAATTGTAGCAGCCTGCCTGGCTAGGCATAGAGGTCACACATGTGTGTGAGGCATGCTGCACCAGTGAAGGGCATGCAGGCTTTGTTGACAGCAGAATTGAGTTTCTTTAGGAATGCAGAGTTGGCAGAGCTGTGAATAGCCATTCTAAAAGCTTTTACTGTAAGGCAATGCTTATGCTCAAGGCCACTTATTTACGGTGATTAAAACAATTAAATTCCATTTTCAAGACTTAAGATTCCGGAATTTCACTGGTGATTGTTACTCTAATTTCTGGATTTTACCGGGATTCTATTATCATTCTTTTAGTATGTGCATAAATAATCAGAATTAAAGAAGGCTTAATATACAGAGCATTAAATAAAGCAAACTGAAAACAGTACAGGAAGGAATTAAAACAAAAACAGACTTTTTTATAGATTTACTGATCTGATAGAAAATACCAGATTCCATGAAATCTTCGTTTTTAACGGTTTTCAGGCAGCCCTAATTCTGGAATTTTACCGGATTTTCCGGTAAAAACCGAAAAACAGTGGCCTTGCTTATGCTTATAGAGTAGTCCTAGTTGAGTGTTGATAGCTTTCGTGACTTTCTCAGTATGTTGGGAGTAGGATAAGGTACTGCCAATCGTGACACCAAGGTATTTGAAATGCTGAATAAGTTCCAATGGAACACCAGTAGTGATTGTGATAGTCAACGGGTAGGCTCTATACTTGTTTTTTTGGGGGAACTGAAGTGCATTACTTTGTTTTTTGTTTTTTTTTGCAATTTAAGATGAGTATGTGATTGTTAAACCAGTCCTTGACAAATATAAAGCTAAGCTGGAGCTGTTGTTCAAGACGTATGGGGTCCGAGTTATTCGTGAAAATTACAGCATCATCCACGTAGAGCAGGACCCGATCCTGACAAGAACTGGGGAGTTCATTTAGGAATATGCTGAACAGAAGAGGGCCCAGTATGGACTCCTGTGGGGCTCCAGAGCAGACTGCTTGGCAGTCGGATAGTGCGACAGCTATCTTGACTTGTTGGGTTCGATTAACAAGATAGCTTCTGAAACAGTTTGTGGTGTCATTTGAGAGCCCAGTGTTGGCAAGTTGCTCAAGGAGGAGGGTATGGTTCACAGTATCAAAAGCCTTTGATAAATCTAAGAAGACTTCCCCTGTGAGCTGGCCATGGTCCATAGTATTGTGAATAAAACTGGCAAGCTCAATAAGAGCTGTGGTAGTGCTATGGCCTTTTCTGAACCCATGTTGTTTGGGGCTTTGGAGGTGATATTTTTCAAGATACTTGACCAATTGATCCACAACTATTCACTCGAGTGCTTTGGGGGGGGGGGTGGAGATCAGTTGATAGTTCCCGGGAAGTGCTCTATCACTATTTTTGTGGACCGGGGTTACTGTGGAGGATTTCCATACTGGTGGGATTTGAGATAGCCATAACGAAAGATTTAGTATCTTGGTTAGCGGCAATAGTATTTCATCCAGGGTAAGGGCAACGAGTTTTAGGTCTAGAGTATCCCCACTGAATCTTATCTTCCCTAGCACCTTTAGAATATATTTTCTAGCCTATCATTCACTAATTGCTCTGAAGTAGAAAGGGGGATATGCATGGACTTGGTTTTCTGCCTTTACATGTTCTGAGCTTGGGATATCGACAAAGAGGTCAGAAGGAAGCACACTACTTAAATCTGTAAATGCCTTATTAAAAGTGTTGGCTATAATCTTCATGTCCAGTTTTATAGTACCATCAATATTAAGCATAGTCGGGGCCAACTTAGGGTATCTTCCTGTTATATCCTTAATGTTATCCCAGAATTTTCTCCCATCTTTCTAGATGTCAGTAAGGGCTTCGCTGTAGTAGCGGCTTTTACCAATACAGATGGCTCGGGTGCAGTCATTTCTCATTCTTTTGTACCTTTGTATGTCCTCTTGTCCACCTGTCAGGCATGCCCACTGCCACAGGTGGCCTCAACTTTTCATTATGTCTATTAGATCAGGTGTGATCCAGGGACTGTTAGTAGCTCTTATTTTCCATTTTTTGGAGGGTGCGTGTGTATTACAGGAAGCATTTTTATTTAGTTTTTGTTTATCTGGTGAGTGCACTAGCCATAAAATGACTATTTCCAAGCATGACTTGGGAAACTACAACAAAGTACGATAGACAAGTAACATTGCATAAGTGCAGGACAATTATACACATGGAGGTCATAACAATACAATGATCAATAAGATAAGCAGTTAAACAATACTACATAAGGTAAGGATTCAGAAAACGGCATCACATAAAGTAGAACAAAACAGATTGTAAAGGGGTAGCATTCAATAAAGAAAGGGGGAGTCAGTGTAGGAGGAAGTAAGGGCAAAAAGTTTACACAGAAACAACAGGAGGAGAAAATAAGAAAGTGAGGAGCAAAGTAGGCCTAGCTAGAGGAAAGGTAAAGATGGGCCAAGGAGTAGCAAGTAAAGGGTTAAAGGGAGCATGGGGTATATAAGATGGTATAAGGTAAAAGGGGATTATGGGGGATGGAAATAGAATTTGGGAAGGAGGGGGGCTAAATGATATCAAGTGAGGTCAAAGCAAGTGTACAAGTTAGCAAGAGATAGAGAACAACGTTGCTCTCTTTTAAAGCAGCGATGGGACTTCAACTCTTTTAGGACTAGGGGGACTGATTTCCATAGCTGGAGGGCAGCATGTTGAAAAGCACCAATCCCTTTAGATGTATGACACCTGGATACAATGAGTAAAGTTTTTTCAGCTGATCGCAAACCATGGGAGGATGTTTGTGGAACCAGCAACGCTGCAAGTGAGGATGGGGTTTGCTGTCTTAAGATAGAGTCACTAAGTGAGCCAAAAGTGTATTGCCTGCATTCAGAGGGAGAGAGCCAATTCAAGTCACTGTAAAGTCGACAGTGGTGCTTTAGTCGAGGAGACGAGGAGGTGTACCGGCAGTTATTATTGTAGGTAACATCCCATTTATGGAGGGAGTTTTATGAGCAGCAGCAAAGATGGGGCACCATAAGTGAGGACTGGGAGTAGTATACCTCTGGCAATTGCCAGCTTGATGGAGGGCATTAGCATGTAGCTGGTTTTGTAAGCTACACTGAGCTTAGCATTTATAGTTTTGCAGGTAGACTGTATATGGAGATTGAAATCTAAGGATTGGTCAAGCAGGACTCCCAGGTAATTAAAAGATGTGACACACTCAATGCGAGTGCACCCTGAGTCACAAACCATCAGTGATGAAGGAGAAGCCTTTAGCTTTGGTACAGAGCCTAGAAGCATAGCGTTCGTTTTCTTTGCATTGAATCGTGTAATAAAATATTCAAGTGCTGAGTGGACATCTGTTGCCGTGTCGAGTGGTGACCAATCCTGTCCATGAAGGAGTCATTTTAGAGGGTTTAGGTGGCCATGTGTTAGAACCCTACTTAGGATAGTTTTAGCAGGGGGTTTGATGAATTTATTGGACCAGTGACATAATATGGGTGAGTGGTCACTAATTGCGTCTGTGAGGACAGTGGCGTTAGAGACCCATTCCAAGTGATTTGTAAGAATCTAGTCAGTGTGCTTGCCCCTGTTCTGTACTTCACTCTAGTTGGGGAGTCCACTAACTGGGAAAAGTGGACAGTTGAGATGGCATCCTTAAATGTGCTGGCTTCCTGGGATAGCCAGTTCACATTGAAATCACCTATTAGAATAGTCTCCGAGTTCTGGTGCAGGCTGTGAATGTAGCCAATATTACGTTTAGGCCCTCGATATGTTGTTTTGTGGGAATATAAAAAGTGGCCCTAGTAAAAGCTTTTTTGTGTGCTCCCAGAAGTACATTAATGGTTAATACCTGAACCATGTCTGTAGACTGAGGTGGAGGTAACACATGACCCTTTAGCGTACCCTTTAGATATATAGCACATCCTCCACCTTTTTTGGACATCCTGTCCTGTGTAAATACTGAGTAGCCTGGTATTGTTATTGCAGTGTCAGGGATTTTAGGTGAGAGTCAGATCTCTATTACCAAGAGCACATCAGGCTGTGCTGAGTAACCCAGACCTTTAAATTGTTGTGTTTAGCCAAAAGACTACAAACGTTGATGGAGGCAAGAGTGAGAAGCCATTGTTTTTTAGTGTTGGTTGGACCTTATTGCAGGGTTAAAGGGTTGGGGTGTATATTGCACGATATGAGCAACAGCAGTAGTAGTAGTCGATGCAGTTGCTGCAACAGTTGTTTAATATTTGCATTCTTCACATGCCTCGGCTGCCCACCACCACCATCATGTCCACCACTGGTGTGAGCTGGGTTGGAAGGTGAGCCTCCAGCAGTAGCATTCCAGGGCCACTGCCCACCTGTCAGCTTCTTCTGCATGGCTATTCTCAGGTCCCACCACTTATGCCAAATTGCTTCAATGTAACTAGGTATGGACCCTGCAGCATTCATGGTGGCCTGGACAGCCTTCTAAATGTGAGCTTTGATGGCCAGTGATGCCTAAAGTAATGCCTGTCCATGCAGAGTGACACAATTGTTCTGTAATTTAGGCACAGCATCACTCATCTGCTTTACTGTGAATTTCTCTGCACAGCAGAGCCTGGCACTGCCAAAGCAGACATGCAACCAGTGCATGGGTATTGCAGTCCACTTGGAGGAACCCCTCCAGTGCCTGTTCTGCACCCTCATTGGCCATGGGGCTGTGCTTCCCCCAATTGCCACTGCAATGGTCAGCAGTACCATGCCTTGGTGTCCTTCTATCTCCACTCCTGTATTCCACTGCTGCCCCAGGACACTATGCCCCACCTAGCTATGGTGAATTGTTTCTGCCTTACCATCTGGCTGCTGTCAATTTCAGTGGCAGCTTCTGGCAGTCTCTGTGCTGTCAGTATTGACCATGCCTGTGTAGTACGTATGTATCCTGGCCTGTGGCTGTAAATTTATAGTGGGGTCATAGGGTATTCCAGACTTGGCACGATCCATCCGTCCCTTCCTACGCACAATGAAGTGCATCATTATGCAGCCAGTATGCACCCTGATGGCCAACTCCCTGTCTATACTGCATGCCATGAGGGGGGGCTATGCATTTCAACCAATGTAGTTGAACATAAGCTTTCTGCAGGTCTGCCTCATGTAACAGGCTCATTAGTTTATAGATCCCACAGTGCCTACTATGTGATTATTGTTCTTTTCTATGATCATTTATTTCATTTGTTACTTTTGGTAATAAGGTAAGGCCTACTAGGGACAGGTGCCTGTTTTCAGGGGTGACCCGGGAACACTGGGGAGGTTAAGTGAATTGCTCAACGACAAATAGTACTCAACTGGAGGATGTGGGACTCAAACCTGGATCTAATGGATGTACTAAGCTCATTTATTGCCATTACTCTATCCTCTATGCTATACTGCCAGCCTGATTTTTACCTGGGAAGTCAGTCAGAGTTCTGACAGCATGTATTCAAGTGTGTCCTTGGTGTGCATTATATTTAGACTGGTTTTAGTGGCAGGAGGAATGTTGACCTAGAAAGCAGGGGAAATCCTGTACTCTTCCAGTGAGTTTCATAGGAACTTTATCTTTTACCCGAACAACCATGGAGCTGGATAGGTTCTATTCTGTTCTAGTCTATTCTGTTCTGTTCTGTTCTGTTCTGTTCTGTTCTGTTCTGTTCTGTCCTATTCTGTCAGTTAATACAAAAATAACATGCAAATCCACAGGAGATAAATATATATATTTTTTAATTTATTTATTTAAAAGTTCATGCAGGAAAGACATACAGTACTAAACTGAGAACAGCTCATTTACAGATGCATCTTGGGAGAAAGAGAAGAAGGAGGTAGCTAAGCTAGCTAGGATGCAGTATAGTGCAGTGGTTTAAGGCTCTGAGCTGCAAATCTGGAGACCTGGGTTTGAATCCCACAGCCCCACTTGCATGCTGTGTGACCCTGAGCAAGTCACTTAACTTCCCTGTACTCCCAGATTGCACCTGTAAACAAGTTTTCAGTTTACTGTGTCTCACCTGGTTAAACAATTGGAAAAAAAAAACATTAGACTGGAGAAAAGAAGTCAGTTACAGTAATATAGTAATACATGAAGCACACATATACAGTAACAAATTAGAGGCCCATTAATAAATAAATGCAAGTAAAAAATAAAACACACGTGTATAGAGAAAGGGAATAAGAAGAAGAGAGGATCATAGACAGCTGTAGATAGGAGAACAAAATTCATAAATAGGCGACATTAGGGAGGAATGAGAAAAGGCAGAACAAACAGTAAATATGGACAGATTGGATGGGCCTTGCGGTCCTTATCTGCCATCAACTTCTATGTTTCTATGTGAAGGGAGGACCAAAGTTTAGGAAATGAGTAAGAAAAAACAGATTGCCCAACAGTATATTTTCTAGAAGGAACAGAAAGTGAAGGGTAATAAGTGTTGCAGAGAAGATAGGATCAAGAAGGAGGAGAGGACAGAAGGGATTTAAGATAGGAGAGAAGAGAGCTGGAGTAAAACATCACAAGTCACACTAAATTCAACCACATACTTTGTTTTCTCCACAGCAAATATGAATACAGTGCCATAAAGGGTAAGACAATATTAGAATCAATCAACTCATTATTCTTCTTTTCTTTAACTCATGCAGATGCTTGCTCTAAATGTATCAAATCATTCTAATAGTTTAGTGGAATGGACCACCTGTTAAAATTTGACAGGAACTGTTACCCTTTGGTGCTCTAAGTGAGGTAAAATCAATTCTTCATCAATCAAACGTCACAGAGGACACTCCTCACTTTTAAACCTCATGAGATGATCCCTTTATTTTAATGACAAGAAGGAAGGTATGGCAGTAGAAAATTACTGACCTTTGAGGGCAATTTATTATGGTTACGTAATTGCATTGAGCAGAAGGAAAAGTGTATCCCTGATGACAAGAAAGACAGGGATAACAAGTTCTCCATGCAAAATTATTGGAGGTAGTTATATGTAGGGCCTTTAAAGAGCCTCCGAAAGCCTTAGGAAAACTTTGAAAAAAGGAGGATTTTTGTTCATCTCCATCCCATTTTATTTATTACTTTATATATTTTTAGTAATTAATTCCCCATTTTCTTTATTACTGAATACAGTATTCCAGTCCCCTAGACTATATCTACTCTGGCTGCTTCTCTACACATGCCATCACAAACTCCCTTTTTATGACATCATAATTATCTCCACAGCAACATATTTTGATGTCATAAAAAGGGTTGCCCAGTAAAAGGGCAGACCCCATTGTCAAAAGGCCCTGACAATAAGTGTGGGAAGCTCAGGGAAGGGGGGGGGGACAGAGGGAGGTGGTGACCCAAGAAGGCCATGAAGTCATGAAAGGGGAGGACCTGATGAGGTCACAAAAGGGGTGGACAAAGGGGAGTGGTGGGAACAGAGAGGTGACAATAGACGAGTGGCCAAGGGAGTTACGAGTCAGGTCTAAAGGGGGCAGTTATAAGGGACTGCACAGCAAGGGGAGCTTACAAAATTGCTCTGAGAGTTTTTTACTCTGGAAGCATATCAGGTTTGGCAAAGAGTTTGAGCCAATGAGCATTTGACTAGTGGATATCTGGAGTTTGTTAAAAAAAAAACTACGAACTGTATTGCTAATACTAAGGTAAATAGTGTCTGGAAGTGTGAATCTGAGACTGTGGACCAATTCAAGTGAGTAAACAAAAGGAAACAGTAGAACAAGGTAAGTTAAGTGGACTGTTTTGATAAAGGTGCAGATTCAGGACTGAAGAAGTCGGGAGCTGTGTGCTGTGTTTTTGCTATTTCTTCTGAACGTGTGTGACCAAAGCCCTCCAGAATCAGCATGGGAGGCAGCATGGTTGGTAGAGTCAGGCAGTGTGAGTGGTTCTGTGACACCCACAGCTACATGCAGAAGACTTCATAGAAAGGAATCGATGTTAAGTAAAACAAGAAAATAAAGCACTTTATGTATAACCAGGGGAGAGGGGAAATGGCTTGTAGAGAGCGCCCGGGAGTGCAGAAAGAGAAGACCGGGGGCTACGGGGTGAGCAGCAAGACTGTAGAGGAATTACAGGCAGCACAAGCCACAGAGAGAGGCATAGGCACCAGGGCCAGTGGACGTGGGGGAAAAGAGCTGCAAGTGCAAGTAGCGCTTCGTAAGGAGAGCAATTTGTTTAGCAGAAGGAGAATTTTGTTGTTTGGTGGCTTATTCACAGAGAAGCAAGGTGGAAGGCCACATCAGTGAGGACAAATGAAGGGTTTAACAGGTTCAGGCCCACCTCATGGGATGGCATGTGACATCATCACCATGCGGTGGAGGCCTGGGGAGGATACACACTGGGAGTAGTGGTACAGCAGCAGGGAGTGAGGTACTCCAGGGGTTTGTTAAAAGCAGGTTCACTGATGAATTGAGGGGGTGCTGGAGGATGAATAAGGGAAGTCGTGGAGGGGAGCGGGGAGTGTGGGGGGGTTAGCAGGACAGAGAGTCCATAATTATGGGCAATGAGGATTTGGCGCACAAAGGGGGAGCAGAGGGCTCCTTTTGGTTGAGAATGCCCAGGTTTTTCTGGCATGTCGGGCGAGAATTCCTGCACAAACGGGAGGGATTTGCAGTACTGGGCCCAAGACAGGACACTGTGTGGCATGGCATCTGACATCACTGCCACTCGGTGTGGGGACCACAGGAGAAACATTTTGTGGATGCAGAAGAATGAAGGGGAGCAGAGGACTCTCTAGCCACAGCACGGTTGTTTGCATTTTAGGGGCATTTGTGGTGATTTGCATTTTGGGGGCATTTTGAACATTTAAGATGCAGGGCACAGATCAGAACACCATGTGGCAACGTAGGTCACATGGTGTGGGGGGTTAGTAAGGCAACACAGTGGGAGAATCAGATGAACCCTCCTTCCCTGCAATGGTCAAGATGGTGGGGGACCAAGGGTGGAGAGTAGGGGGGCCACCGCTAAGAGGATCGGGTGGGTTTTTGATGCGCAGGAGGGGGTCATGGCACTTGCAGGGAAGCTGCTGAAGGACCAAGGTACTGGTGGGGACAATGGGCCTCCATTTTGGGGGCAGAACAAAGCAACAAGGGACCAGTATGCGGGGAGACTGGAGAAGGGACTCAATGAGGAGAAGCGGTTAGGCCATGGCCACTCCACAGCTTGGCAAGTAATTATGGGGACAGTTGGGGGCAGAGGCTAGACTGGGAGCAAAGGAAGGGGGGGGCATGGGGGACACTGGAAGGAAAGACTCAAGAAGGGATACCTGAGCATAAGAAGGATCCGGGCTTAGTCAATAAGTTGGTAAAAGCTAACTGTCATGATTTCTTTTATCAGGTTCCATGGAGTGGAAGGATGGCACCAAAGAGAGTCAAGCCCATCAAGGAAGAATGCTACCAGCTGGTGATGGACCTGGTTGAAAAAAGCTAACCGGCTGCTGGAAGTGGCGGAGCAGGACGGGGGGGAAGGCACGAAGAGGAAGGGGAGGCAAGGGAAGGGTCAGGAGAGGAGTAAGAGGGTGCCTAGAGGGCCAGGGGTACCAGAGCCTAGGAATGTTGTTCCAGTGCCGATGCTGGTGGCCCCTTTGGTTCCACCTCCCTGTGACCCGATTCCTGAGTCGACCCCAGAACCAGTCCTAGCACTGATGCCGCATCCCCCCATGCCCGTGATCCCTCTGTCCCTGGCAGAATTGGCACTACTGCCACAGGTCTCGATACCCATACCTGGCCCAGCAGACATGCCCCAGCCAGTGCCCAGCACACTACAGCCAGGCATAACAGGTAATCAGGTGGCGACACTGGAAAACAGTGTCAAAGAGTATGTGGAGCATATGCTCAAAGGTATGGGAGAGAATAGTTTGGGGCAACTGGAGAAGACTTTAGGTGAAATCAAGGGGACAGGGACAGATGGGGGGATGGGGTGTCAACTGGGGCCCCCATGTTGGGGCTGGAGATCAGGACACCAGGGGTCCTGCTGGTGGACCATGTCCCTACAGCCATAAAAGAAAAGATTTGGAAAGGGGAACATGTTGACATCTTCACCCTGGTAAATGTCAACAACATGGACAAGTATGAGAAGGACAGCTTCGAGAAGAAGGATATGGCAGCGGCAGTAGTTTTGTTGGGAAAGGGGGAGGAGAACAAATCATGAAAGGGTAAAACTTGGGACAAATGGTCCATGGGTTTTACTTATTTCATGGCCATAGTCATTGAGAAGCAGCCAGAGCTAGCTACCCCGCTACTCACCTATTCCCTCATTATTAAGAATGCTTATAAGAAAGGGGGTCACCGCTGGATGAGGTATGATGAGAAATTTAGGAAAAGAATGGCACATTCTGGGGATGTAAAATTGGATACCAGGCAGATAGACCTGTGGCTGCAAATCTACACAGGCCCAACTGAGAAGGAGATGGAGGGAGACAGATGAGGGTGGAGGCAGCGGTGAAGGCTTGTTGGGGGATACAACAGAGCCTTTTGCTCATGGATGAACTGTCGATTCCGGCACATCTGCTATAAGTGTGGGGACATCACCCAGCATCCAAGTGCAGGTACAGCTGGGAAAAAGGGACCGTCAACCAGGATAACTCATACCAGCAAACCTTTTGGGCCATCCCAGGCTCCTTTAGGGGGCAGCAGTGGGGGAGGGGCAATGGGGGAGGGCAGCGGGAGGAGGAAGGGATCATGCCTATCAAATCTGACACCAGGACAATTGAAGGATCAGCATGAGGTGGTGTCCGGCTGGCCCGGATACCCATAAGGGCGGATGCAGTAGAAAGGTGGGGGGGGGGGGCTAACCAGATTGGGAGGCAGCCAAGAAATTGCAGACAGGTTTTAGGTCAGGTTGTAGTTTACAGTTTCAAGGATTATGAAAAGCGATGAAGGCAAAGAACCTCAAATTCCACATGGGGAAGGAAGCCACGTTGGCACATAAAATTCGAAAGGAGGTGGCAGCAGGGATAGTGGAAGGTCCATTTGACTCCCTCTCATTGCCAAACTTGAGGATGTCCCCTTTGGGTTTAGTGCCTAAAAATCAGCTGGGAGAGTACCGGGTGATACATCACCTATCCTACCCGGTAGGGGATTCAGTCAATGATGCTATAGGGGAAAAGAAACATAGACTTTGATGGCAGATAAGGACTGCTTGGCCCACCTAATCTGCCCATTTCCCTACCTACAGTATAAGCTGCAGATCCTAGTTAATCAACAGGCTATTTGTTCGTACCTCCCACAAAAATTGCCTTATGTCTCTCCCATGCATTCTTGAATTCTCCCACAGTTTTAGACCCCGCAACCTCCTCATGAAGGCTGTTCCATGCATCCACCACCTTCTCTGTGAAAAAATACTTCCTCACATTGCCCCTGAACTGCCCCCCATCTTCAAATTGTGTCCCCTTGTTTTTGCACATCTCTTTTTCTGAAAGATTCTACCCTTATGGACTTTGTTGATTCCACTGAGATACTTAAAAGTTCCTATCATGTTCCCCCTCTCCCTCCTTTACTCAAGGGTATACATATTAAGCTCATTTAGTATCTCCTCATATGGCTTCTCTTGCAGACCCTGCACCATTTTAGTTGCCCTCCTCTGGACTGCCTCTATCCTGTCTATGTCCTTGTGGAGATGGGGTCTCCAGAACTGGATGCAGTGCTCTAGATGGGGTCTCACCAATTGTAAAGAAGACAGTAGGGTCACATACGCCACCCTGGAGGAGGCGGTGTGACTCATCAGGACTAAGCAGAGTGCCTGACTGGCAAAGATGGACATAGAGTCAGCATTTCACTTACTGCCAGTTAGACCAGCAGATTGAGACTTACTAGGATTTCAGGTGGATGGTCAGTATTATTTCAATAAGGCCATGCCGATTGGATGCTCCATAGCATGCGCCACTTTCTAAATGTTCAGTACCTGTCTGCAATGGGTGTTTCAGATGCAGTACAGGTATGAGACAGTGGTGCACTATTTAGATGATTTCCTGTTTATTGGGGAAGGGGAAAAGGAGACTGAAGCCATGCTTCAGGATTTCAAAGTGCTATGCCAAGAACTGGGGGTGCCGCTATTGGAGGATAAGATGGAAGGGCCCAGCTGAACAATAGAGTTCCTAGGGCTGGAACTGGACACGACACAAGAGCTGTACCATTTACCAGGCAAGAAGATGGGGAGATTACGGGAATTATTGGGGAAGATTGGAGAGCATAGGCGGGTGCAGCTCCAGCAGGCTCAACAGCTGCTGGGGCAATTGAATTTTGCATGTAGAACCATTGCTCAGAAGACAGTAGGGTCACATACACCACCCTGGAGGAGGCGGTGCGACTCATCAGGACAGGCAGAACTCGAGGAGGAAGGAGCTACTGGTATGACTGAAACTTCTGTACTGGGACTAAGAACTAGATCTCTTGCACTGGGACCTTCAATTAAGGGTTAAAAACAAACAAACAAAAAAAAGAGTTGGTTGTTTGTCAGAGGTAGTCGAAGTAAATTGTTATCTGTTATCTGTGTACTTATCTAGGTGCTTGTCACAGGTGTCAGAAGGGAATTGTTATCTGTGAAATTAAGTAAGTGTAGAAAGATTTGCAAAGTAGGGGCAGTGGCTTAGCTAGAAGGAGCCAGGTTAAGACCAGATATAAATACTGCCCTAGATAGCTTCTGCCAGAGGACAGACAGAACTCCAGGAGGAAGGAGCTACTGGTATAACTAGAACTTCTCTACTGGGACTAAGAACTAGATTTCTTGTACTGGGATCTTCAATTAAGGGTAAAAAAAAAGAGTTGGTGTGTTTGTCAGAGGTAGTTGAAGTAAATTGTTATCTGTTATCTATGTTATCTGTGTACTTATCTAGGTGCTTGTCACAGGTGTCAGAAGGGAATTGTTATCTGTGAAATCAAGTAAGTGTAGAAAGATTTGAAAAGTAGGGGGAGTGGCTTAGCTAGAAGGAGCCAGCTTAAGACCAGATATAAATACTGCCCTAGATAGCTTCTGCCAGAGGACAGACAGAACTGCAGGAGGAAGGAGCTACTGGTATAACTAAAACTTATTTACTGGGACTATATTGCCCTCCTTCCCTCCTCTCCACCCCCCACCTTAAACCAGTTCTACTTTTATAGGCACAGGATTTAACTGACAACAGGAACTTCCTGTTTGGGAACAGGAAGTGAGTGATCACAGAGCCACCAAAGACTCACCATCCTAGAAGGGCAAGAGTAGCTCTCCATCCACCCCAGCTGTTGGAGCTCTGACTGAGCAAGTAAGGAGACTACAGAGAAATATAGGAACTTCTTGTCTCAGAACAGGAAGATCAGGAGATAAAAGGGTGCAGAGGCAGTAAGTAAGTAGAGAGAGAAGAAAAAAAAAGAAATAAAAAAACAGAGGAAAGAGTAAGTATTCCAAATAACAGTTAGGGACCCAGAAAAAAGACATGATGGGAGTGGTGTAGTGCAGTGGCTGTGGAGTAGCAGTCATCCGGGAGATGTTTTGGAGGATGCAGTGTTGTCCCATCTGCAGACACATCTCTGGGCTGAGGGAGGAGGTTGCTCATCTCCAAGCTGAGTTGGCCAGGATTTGTGGGTCCTACTCTCCCATCCAGGGATCACCAGGGTCACTGCCGTTGCCTCAGAGGTTGCCAAGAAAGAGGAGTGGTTGGAACACAGTGGGCTCAGAGAGGGTGAGGGTGGTGGAACAGAGACTCATCCCTCCAGCTGTACCTCTCCACAATTTCTATGCCATTCTGGAAAAGTGTGGTTCCTCTATGGAGGCACCCACAGTGGAGACCAAGGAGGATGCTGGGAACCTCCACAAAGGAGACCCAAAGGAGGGTGGAATGGGACCCCACAGGGGAAGGAAACAACTCCTGGTGGGGGACTCCATTGTTAGGAAGGTAGAACTGGGGGAGGAAGAGGAGAGGAGAGGGAAGTAAGGTGC
The DNA here is from genome assembly GCA_016271365.2 of Neoceratodus forsteri. Taxonomy (NCBI): domain Eukaryota; kingdom Metazoa; phylum Chordata; order Ceratodontiformes; family Ceratodontidae; genus Neoceratodus; species Neoceratodus forsteri. Next base: position 1,062,439,364 of record CM057451.1, on the reverse strand, counting down.
CTGCCTGGCGTCATGGAGAAAATTACACAATGGGGGGGTAGTAACAACAACAAAAACGGAAAGATTCCTAGGGGTAATCATATCAGATGACCTTAAGGTTGGCAAGCAATGCAAGAAGGCGGTAGGGAGGGCTGGGGTGATACTGGGATGTATAGGGAGAGGTATCACCAGCAGAAAACAAGAAGTTGTTATCCCCTATACAGACAGTTGGTGAGACCCCATCTGGAGTATTGCGTCCAGTTCCGGAGACCCCATCTCCTCAAGGACATAGACAGGATGGAGGCAGTTCAGAGGAGGGCAACTAAAATGGTGCAGGGTCTGCAAGAGAAGCCATACGAGGAGAGACTAAAGGAGCTTAATATGTATACCCTTGAGGAAAGGAGGGAGAGGGGGGACATGATAGAAACGTTTAAGTACCTCAGTGGAATCAACAAAGTCCAAGAGGGTAGCATCTTTCAGAAAAAGAGATGTGCAAGAACAAGGGGACACAATTTGAAGATACAGGGCGATGGCTCAGGGGCAAAGTGAGGAAGTATTTTTTCACAGAGAGGGTGGTGGATGCATGAAACAGCCTTCCTGAGGAGGTTGAGGGGTCTAAAACTGTGGGAGAATTCAAGAATGCATGAGACAGACATAAGGCAATTTTTGTGGGGAGTAGGAAGAAATAGGCTGTTGGTTAAATAGGATCTGCAGCTTATCCTCGAGGTAGGGAAATGGGCAGACTAGGTGGGCCAAGCGATCCTTATCTGCCGTCAAAGTCTATGTTTCTATGTTTCTTGCTCAGGGTGCATGTTTATGTGGTGTCTAGACTGGGCAACTTGGGGGGGTCAACACAGCCCCACCACTGGGTGGATATTAATAAGGGGACTAGGGAGGATATGTTGATCTAGGAACATTTCCTTCAGGAGTACAACGGGCAGACTTTCTGACAGAAGGATTGGCTATACAATATTGATCTGCAGTTGTATATGGATGCAGTGGGCGGAATTGGCATGGGGTTATTTCCAAGGAAAATGGCTTGCAGAAGCATGGCTGGACGACTGAGTAAGGGAAGGGGTGATAAAACACATCACTTTCCTGGAACTGTTCCCCATATGGGTGGCAATGCTAGTTTGGGGAGTGGAGCTCAGCAATATGAAAGTAACCTTCTGGAGTGATAATAGGGCAGTGGTGGAAGTGCTGAACAAGCAAAGGATGAAGACAGACAGGGTCAAGAGGGTTTTAAGTAGGATGGTGTGTCTTGGCCTGACCTTGAACATGTCATTCAGGGCCAAACATATTGATGGTACATAGATACATAGACAGTGTCAGCAGATAAGGGCCTATGGCCCACCCAGTCTGCCCATTTGAGCTTGTAAGTTCAGTTTATGTTTTCCTAGAAGTCTGTTGCCCCTTACCCCTGACCTCCAGAATTCCTTTATGTCTATCCCATGCATTCTTAAATCCTGTGATTGTTTCAGCCCCACCACTTCCTCTGGCAGGGTGTTCCACTTGTCCACCACCCATTCTGTGAAGAAATTCTTCCTCACGTTTCCTCTGAATCATCCTCCCTCCAACTTCATCCCATGCCCTCTAGGCCTGGAACATCGTTTTCGCTTAAAAATAGTGTATTTCTGCACCCTGTTCCTCCCTGTAAGATACTTGTATGTCTCTATCATATCCCCTCTCTCCCTTGGTGTGGACAATGTGATTGCTGATTGCCTCTCCCGTTTGCAGATGGACAAATTTCAGACCATCTTACCCAGAGCAGAGTTCAGGGAGACCACCATCCCGACGTATGCATGGAAGATTGGACTGTGGGAGCTGAAGTGCTGTTCCACAACTCCTGGGCCCCCAGGACCCTTATAGCTTATGAAATCTCTTGGAGGGCATTTCAAAAATTCTGGGACCAATATGACAGTCAGATAAGTGGGGCAGTTACACAGGAGCAGGTAGCTCGATTCATTGTAACAGGGTGGAAACAGCACATGGCACATTCGACCATGTGGGTGCACCTGGTGGCCATAGGGCAGATTTGTACCCTGAGGGGATGGGAGGACCCAACAAAAAACAACCTGGTCCACAGAATGATGCAGGGCTGAATACGGGGAGTGGTTAAGAAGCAGGATGCCAGAAAGCCGATATCAGAGGGCTTGATGGAGCAGTTGATGGGAATATTATCCCACGTCTGCAGCTCTAGGGGTGAAGCAGTGCTGTTTAAAGCCCTGTACGCTACCATGTATAGTGGGGCTTTTAGATCAAGTGAAGTGGTGAGGCATGGCAGTAAGGCAGGGGGAAGGGGGCTGCAATGGGACTACATAGAATGGACTGGAGATGCAATTGCAGTACTATTAAGGAGATCAAAGACCGATCAGCAGGGGCAAGGCAGTAGGGTGTGGTTAAGAAAGCATCCTAACGCAGGCATTTGCCCAGTGGGGGCTCTGCACGTGTATGTAGCAGACTGTCTGAAAGTAGGAAGTTCATCATTGTGCATACATGGGGACAGCAGGCCAGTTTTGGGGTACCAGGTGACAGCGGTGTTGCACAAAGGCTTTAGATTTCTAGGAGAACTTGGGGGGTATAATCCTCCCACTCGATTAGGATTGGAGCAGCCTCAATGATGGCAGCACAAGGCAACAGGCCCAGGGAGATCAAGGAGGAAGGCAGGTAGACTTCAGACTGTTATAAAAAGTACATATGAAAATTACCACAATAATGATGTTTCTGTTTTCTTCCCAAAGCAGGTGCAAGAGTATGGGGGAGAAGGGGGGAAGGGGGAGTTTGGGGGATGAAGATACAAGAGACTAAACAATCTGCTTTTGATTCTGCAGAAGTGCCCCAAAGGCTTGAGGCGTAGATCTGCGGGCATTTGTTTATACACTGAGCAGAGAAAAGGACAGCCAGGAGAAAAGGGGGAAAGCAGCTGTACTTGTATAGCAACGCCATCCGGCTGGTTTGGAAAGGACGGTGGAGAATGAAGTGGGCACAGCTGCTACCAGAACTCAGGGAGATGAAGAAGGACCATAAGTGGCTAGACTTAATCGTGATACACCTGGGGGGCAATGACCTGGGGACAAGGCCCTGGCTGTACATATTTTACCAAATAAAGCATGACATGGAGAAAATAAAAGAGTGGTGGCCGGAGGTTATGTTGGCCTGGTCCGAGATCACGCCTTGAAGGGTGTGGCGACAGGCAGAGAGCCACAAGGGGATGGACAGGGCCAGGAACTGCATGAATGTGTGGGTTGGCAGACTAATTGAGGACATGGGAGGAATAGTCATCCACCATGAAATTTTGGAATGAGTGGACGAATTCTACAGGGGAGATGGGATACACCTCTCAGGACTGGGCCTGGCCTTGTTTAACACAGAGATAGGGAACGCCATCTAGGGTTGGCTGCATCAGAGATAAGAAAGGGTATAGGGAGAGGACAAAAGGCCAGTAGAGGGGGGCATGGGGAGGAGGGATGACAGAAGGGGGAAGTCCACTATCTAGTGCAAGCTGGAGGTGGACTAGTGGAAAAAGGTGGGAGGAGGACAGGAAAGAATAGGGAGAAAAATGGAAAACAATCAAAGGACACAGCATTGATAAGCAAGAGGCAGGGGTATGGTATGTACGCTCATACCCCATGACAGTATAAGAGAAAGAGGTAGAGCCCTCCCAGGATGTACATCGGGGGGCAGAAGAAAAAGAAGAAAGTGATAGAATGTATCAATTGAACATGAATGTATATGTATATACTCTATATAAGTATTATGGGGAAGAGATGATAAAATGGAAATGGGGAATATGTATGATGTTATGACCATTTTTATTGTGAACAATGATTTTGACTATTCAGTAAATTGATTGACAGACTGAGCAACAACACACAAGCTTGTTTGTGTTTTTATTGGAGGAGTTCTGGGGACAAAGAGGGTTGTCCAATTAAAAGGGCAGACCACATTGTCACAAGGCCCTGACAAAAAGTGTGGGAAGCTCAGGGAAGGGGGAGGGGGGATAGAGGGAGGGGGGACCCAAGAAGGCCATGAGGTCACAAAAGGGGAGGACCTGATGAGGTCACGAAAGGGGTGGGCAAAGTGGAGTGGTGGGAACAGTGAGGTGGCAGCAGACAAGCAGACAAGGGAGTTAGGAGGCAGGTTTAAAGGGGGCAGTTATAAGGGGCTGCACAGCAAGGGGAGCTCACACAATTGCTCTGAGGGTTTTTTCCCACCCACCCTGAAGGAAGATGAAGGCTCTGTTGTAGGTGGAGCACAGGGCACCACTGTGGTAGGTGGAACACAGTGGCAGGCTGCAGGTATGGACTGCTGAAGGTGGATGGCAGGGAAAAAGGGGGGGAGGAGGACAGGAAATAAAGGGAAAAAAATGGAAAACAACCAAAGGACACAGCATTGATAAGCAAGAGGCAGGGGTACGGTGTGTACACTCATTCCCCATGACAGCATAAGAGGAAGAGGCCAAGCCCCCCAGGATATACGTTTGGGGGGAAGAAGAAAAAGCAGAAAGTGATAGAATGTATCAATTGCACACGAATTTATATGTATATACTATATATAAATATTATGGGGAAGAGATGATAAAATGGAAATGGGGAATATGTATGATGTTATGACCATGTTTATTGCGAACAATGCTTTTGACTATTCAGTAAACTGATTGCCAAACTGAGCAACCACATTTAAACTTGTTTGTGTTTTTTATTGGAGGGGTTCTGGGGACAAACAGAATTATGAAGTTGGGTGTAGACAGGCAGGCAGCCAGAGCTAAAAGGGCAGAGATGCTGTATTCATGCAAATACCCTTAGTAATAAGGAAATAAGGGTGAGAATTACAGAAGAAAATACAAAATATAAGCTACATTTATTCCTGAATAATACATTTTTTCAAAGTTGTCTCAATTGTGTCTGGAGCTCTATAAGGCTTTTACTATTTTGTTCCTTTTCTTGCATGCCAGGGGATGCGCTGTCAACTGGGCAAGGGAGATAAATTGGTTTATTGTTTTTTTTATTAGTCATCGCCTTTTATTAACATGCACTAGATGCTAATTGGAGTTTGACTTCATTAAAGTTAAAGGTAGTTAATTACATGGTCAAGATTTTTAGGTATTACAATACAAGAATACTCCTTATTAATTATTAATGCCAATCATGGGATCTAATTCTCTTTTACTGCTTTTATTCTGTTTCTGCTTACCTGCCAGATTGTTTTAACCTTGCATTAACCTGCACATTCAGATTTTTCTATTACAGAAGATGGTCAGTTTAACAGAAATACAGTCCCTGAAATGACTTATGCAAATATAAGAGTTTTATAGCCACCCTTAATTAAAAGCAATAGGTAAAAACAAATCTTCTGATTGTAGTTGTGATTATAAAGCAGATTCCATATTCTCATTTACCGTTAAAGAATATTCACGGTTGTGGTTTAATTATTTTCAAACTGACCATGCAAACAGTGCAAAGTCAAGGGAGTAACAGGGAAATAATTATGTATAAAAAATTATGTCTGGTAATAAAATATATTAATATACAAATAGATTGACATTAATTATGAGACAAGAGGGAGGGAAGATTGTCCCTGTTGTGCAGATGCTGAACTTTACACTAACAGACTTCTGGTTCTCACTCTGGGACTGGCTGTAGTTAGGTTATGCTGTGGAATTCAAATTCTAGGTACCCAGGTAGAAAGTGCATCTACTCTAGAATTGTTAAATTCCTTTGCTGTTCTAGATTCTGGGTCAGGTCAGGAGGTCTAGGAGGACATTTCATGTACTTCTAGGATTTTAATATTTTTTTAGAACTGGGACCCATTTATGGATTGTAATTAGAAAAAAATTGGGACAAAGTGTACAAATACCTGCAATGGAAATAAAATGTGCCCACTTATCAGATATGTGATATTCTGATATATGGCCTGCATAATCACAATAGTTGGGCTGGCAGTATAGCCTAGCGGTTAGAGGACCAAAGTGTGAACGAGCTTGGTACATCCAGCAGATCAGACCTGAGTTTGATTCTCACAACCTCCACTTGCATACTGGTGTGACTCTGAGCAAGTCGCTTAACCGTCTAGTGCTCCCAGGTCACCCCTGAAAACAGGCACTTGTGCCTAGTGGGCCTTACCTGTTTTCCAAAGACTAAAATAAAAAAGGTGACACTAGCAAAATTCTATACAGTATAACCTAATTTATCTGAATATGTTGGGGGGGCAGTGTCATTGTTTGGATAAACTAGATTTCGGGTAAGTGAGAACAATTTATGGTGAAGTACATTAAGCTGGGAGACATAAAACAGTTTTGGATAATTGAGAGATTTGGTTAACTGAATTTGGATAACTGGGGTTTTACTGTACCAGTTAAAGTGAAACAACTATGAACAGAAAGTGATATGTAATTAGACTGTGTTATAAAAAAATCATAGCAAAATAAGTTTCAAATACATTCCAGTAAAATAGATTGATGATCAGGCTATCAGCTCCTACTTTCGAACTGAAGGGACTAAAACAATCTATTAGTATTTAAAACTTATTGTGTTTACAGTAGAACAATTAGGTGTTCTACTTCTCAATATTTTATTTTATTTAGCTTTTGTTGACCGGGTAAGTGCACTAGACAAATCCTGCCTATTTTCAGGCACAACCCGGGGGAGGGGGATACAGATGAATGCCAACTGATCTTGAACCAGATTAAGCTGTTGGTGGTATTTTTAGTGAATGAGGGAAATTTGGCCAGGACACCGGGGAAATTCCCCTACTCTTTTCGATAAGTGCCATGGGATCTTTAACATCCACCTGAACTACCACCAATCCAGGCAGATGGGACCTCGGTTTTAACATCTCATCCGAAAGATGGCACCTCAGAAATGCAGCACCCCTCTCATGCTGCATTACAGTGTCAGTACTGGGATATTAACCCAAGTGCCAGATGTGGGAACTGAACCCACAGCTCTCTGATCTGCTGGCCTAAGAGGCGAGTGTGCTACCTACTGAGCCACTGACACTGTTAATAGGCACTCAAATCCTCTGGTTTTAATGGTTTCTAAAATATGCTAATACAACCAGGAGACTATTTTGTTATGATTTAACAGTGGTTTCATATTCATTCTTAAAGTGTGATGTCCAGCAATCATAGTTGAGCAGTCCTGACACCTTATGAATTTAAATGAGACTACACTTACAATGGTATGAGTAGTGTCCCTGGCCATATTAATACATTATTGATCAAGGTTTTCAATAATATATTAACACTAAAAAAATGCTCAAATGTGCCTGTTTCCAAGGCACTCTTTACAAAATTGAAAAATTGTGAATGCACTGCCTTAAACTAGGTGCACACAGAGTGCTGCTAGCCCCACTAATGTAATAAAAAATACACACAACGTGAACTCACTGGAGACACATATAATAAGAGACAAGCACAAAAGTTAAAGTGCAAAACATGCCAGAATTGAATTCAATCATTGCCAACAACAGAGCTACATAATGTCACCTGGAGTAGGGACAAGCACCCCTTGTGCTTTGACCATTTGCAGGTCTTCCTCAGGGGGACAGTATTTGTTACATAGCAACAGTCTTTTATACAAAATTTGTAATTAAATAGCAGGTGCAGTTAAGTAAATACTGTACACATGAAAAAATAAGACAGTCAAATGTAAGGGAAAGAAGTGCTCTGTTTGGTCAAAAGCATTCACTAGATCTGTTATTGTTATTATTAGTTTTTATTGGCCAGATAAGCACACTAGACAATTAAATGCCTATTTTCAGGTAAGACCCAGAAGGATACAATAGAGTAATACAAACAGGTGAGTTACAGTGCAAAAGAGAACCATGGGAATCATTAACAGGAATACACAGCAGCAAAACCAAAGTTCATAAAATACTGTAAGCACAACAGGAACATAACAATAGTAATACAAAGGAAGCAAACTCAGGGAACATAATATGAATCAGTATAGTTAGAAATGGCAATATAACAATTAGTCTCAATACTAGCACAAGACCTGAGGTAAGAGCAAAATGCATATAGCACAAAGAGCACAGTATTCCCAACAGGGAAAACGGAGGAAGAAATACTTAAGCTCACAAATCACTGAATTAAGGAAACGGCAGCCACCTTGGGCAAGTGTAGGCAGAAGAGTCTTTCAGGTGATCACTAATAAAAAGAGTCTTTCAGGTAGTTCCATAAATATCGTTTAATGAGGAAGTGAGAGGAGACACCCCCAAACACATAGTGAGAGGGAGTTCCAGAGCCTAGGACCACACATAGCAAGGGCCTAATCTCCTATGGAAGTGTAAATTTAGGAACAGCAAGCAGGGACAAGTCACTGGATCATAGAAGGCAACTGTGGTTAGTAGCCCTCAGCTTCTCAGTAGGGATGGGAAGGGTGGAGGTGCAGAGTATTTTATTTACAAAACACCCCAACAGAAAGTCATGACTATTTGGAGGGGGGGGGGTAAGCCAACCAAGTATGTCATAAAGCTCACAATGGCGTGTGAAGTGGACTGCAGAGAGGTAACATTTATTATTATACACTATATCCCATTTAGACAAAAGGGACTTGGCAGCATTCATGAAAGTATGGAGTCCATAATTAAGGGAGGGTCGTAGCACTGTCTTAGCAAGGACCAGGCATGCAGCGGTGATGAGAAAGTGTTTGGCTCTGTAACCATACCATTCTTATCGTTCACAATCCTACACACTTTAGTGATGTACAAGGAGAGGTCCTGTTGGGGTCAAGGGTGACACCAACGCACTTGAAAGAAAAGGCAACAGTCAGGAGCAAACCATTGATACTGGACATAACCAGGGGATCAGAGCATGATCTGATTTTTGCCTGAGAACCAAAAAGCATAATTTTGAGTTTTCTTTAGGATAAGTACCAGCTTATTATTCAGGTCACCCCTGAAAACAGGCACTTATGCATAGTGGGCCTTACTCAGTTATCAAAAAAGAATATTAGCAGATAGCTAATACTGAATTAGGTGAAAATCCTCATTCAACTGGGAATTTATTATCTTGATATTCTGGGAGATACTGTAGATAACAGTGCCTGATCGTCTGCATACAAGGAAGAGTTATAATGGACAGGTATGCAGGAAAAATCATTTACAAACAGTTAAGAATGAATGGGACCCAGAACGGAGCTTTGGGAGACATCAACTGAAACAGGAGTCAGTTCAGATGAAGTTTTATTAAATCTGACTAACTGCTGTCTATTGTGTAAGTAGTTAGGAAACCAGGTAATCGAATGGTCAGACAGCCCACATAAATTCAACTTGGTGCAGAGAAGTTTGTGTCCACCAAATCAAAAACTTTGGAGAGCTCAACAAAGATTGTTCAAGTCAATTTGTTCTAGTTCATGACTATCCTAATTTCAGGTGTGACCTTAGTAATGGCAGTGGAGGTACTATGCCCCCTCTGGAAGCCATGCTGCACAGGGGACAGCAGGTCATGGGTATAACGATATTCAGTAAGCTGGGATGCAACAATTTTCTCCAAAAGCTTGCAAAGGGCAGGCAGGATAACTATGGGACATTAATTTACTATTCATTTTGATTCCCCTTTCTTAAAGACAGAAACCTCCTGAACAACCTTCCAAATACCAGGCACAATACCAGTAAGCAGGGATGTGTCAAATATTTGTGAAATGGGTAAGACCAGAAATGGGGCACAAAGACAGAGGAGCTTTGGCTTCAAGTTATCATGATCAGGGCTAGCATAGGGGGAGAAACAGACCAACAACATACCAATGTCTCCAGTAGTAAGAAATCTAGATTTAGTAGTTGCCGTATTGGTCCTTGCAAGAATAGATCCAGAAGCAAATGATTTGATACCTTTTAATGGACCAACATAGATGTAACAACAAGAACAAAGTGCTCTAGCTTTCGGACCAACCAGTCCTTCTTCAGAAGCTCATGGCAGTTGTTTAGAAAATACAATACTTATAACAGCTAGATAATGCAGAGAAAAACAGAAAAAAATCCCCATTGGTTTAAAATACTCATTTAAAAACAAAACAAACAAAAAAAAAACAGAAGATGATGTCAGAGAAGTTTAACAGTACAATACTGCCCTCAGTCCGAAAGAACCTTGGGTTCAGATGTGCTTGGTGCAACACACATACAAAGAATCCTACTGCACATAAATTTAATTGACATAAGATAACACTGCTGAAGCAGATAACTCCCACAACAAGCCATGAGTGTCACAGTCAGTATAAGGATGTGATTACTGAAAGGCAACCCCCACCCAGCTTAAAGACAAACTAATATAAATCCTATAAGGATTTACCACCTGATACCATTTTAGTGACAATGGATGTAACATCCCTCTACACTAATATTCCACACACAGATGGCATTGCAGCATGCCTTAAATACATACATGAGAAAGGACCTGACCAAAACATCAACCCTGGAGTGGTGGGGGAACTTATGGAATTCATTTTGACACATTACAACTTCAACTTCAATGGTAAACATTATGTTCAAATTATGGGAACAGCAATGGGCACCAAAATGGCTCCACAATATGCTAACCTCTTTATGGCTGACTTGGAGGAGGATTTTTTAAGGCAGTATCCCCACAAACCACTGGCTTATTTCCGTTACATTGATGATTTGTTTATCATCTGGACGGAAGGCACAGATGCACTCAAAGATTTTCATCACAAACTTAATAATCTCCACCCTACCATAAAGCTTACCTTGGAGTACTCTACCACCAAGGTTAACTTTCTGGACACCACAGTCATCATTAAGGATGGAACCTTACATACATGTATTTACAGGAAGCCAACAGACAGACAAAGATACCTGCACAGGAAAAGTAACCACCCAAACCATACAAAAATCTGTCATATACAGTCAAGCACTTCATTGTCAACGTATTTGTTCAAATGAGGATGACAGAGATACACATTTGGCTATGTTGAAAAACACCTTTATGGAGCAGGGACACTCTTCCAGGGAAATTGACAGGATAACAGAATGGGCAACGCAAGTACCAAGACAACAACTACTTCAATATAAAGAAAAGACAGCTACAGAAAGGATACCCTTGGTAGTCACATATCCAGACCTTGAACGTCTGAGTAAGATTATTAAAGATCTCCACCCAATATTTAGTGAGGATGACACCCTTAATTGTATTTTTAAGGAACTCCCACTACTATCTTTTAAACAACCACCAAATTTATCCAGCCTAATTATTAGGAGCAAACTTTCACCGGAACAGAGTACCATGTCACACAATGGCACATGACCCTGCAATCAACGCCCCTGTAAGACTTGTGGGCTCATTTCTACCTCAGACTGTGTGGTTACATCACAAAACAGACAATTCCAGGTGCATGGGAGTTATACATGCATGTCACGACATGTTGTTTATTTCATTCAGTGCAAGAGATGTCCACAAACAGGTTATGTAGGAGAGACACGCCAACAGCTCCGCACTAGGATGAACTCACACAGACATACTATTACAGTAAGGAAGACTGAAAACCAGTGGGCATCACTTCTCCCAGCCTGACCACTCAGTTTCAGATATGTCAGTAATGGTCTTAAAAGGAAATCTCAAAAACACACAACAGAGACGAGCTTTTGAGATTAAACTTATTTTACATCTCAATATGGTAGCAGATGGGATGAACGTGGATCTTGGCTTCATGGGACACTACAGAAACTAACATTCACAGACCTTTTCTTCTTCAAACTGACATATTTTTGGACTTCAGCATGTGTGAGATGTGGATGCGTGTGTGTATGTATGTGTGTGGGTATGAGTTGTGAGGTATGTGATATAACAGATGTGGGGCTTGCTGTCACATTGAGGTAAGTCTCTATTTAGCTATATGGAGTTATAATGTGTTACTATTTTTATTTCACACACAAAAGAATTTCTCCTTACTTGTTATCTTTGCCTGTGGGGGATTGATTCCATTGCACCATATTCAGATTACCCAGCCTGCTAGTGTACATACAGGAGTGTTATCTTATACTGTTATATATAATTTTGTAACTCTGTACATATTGGGATGTGTGATCTCATTTGCTTGGGGGTCCTGCACAGATCTTTGTACATTAGGCTAATATTGTAGTAATTTACTCAGGATTTCATGACAAGTTGTATTCCTTTGGGGAACAACTGCAGTGACTGAAGTTACTATAGGTTCACTAGGAGACAGAGTGAGTGTGTGTGTGTGTGTGTCTGTGAAAGAGAGAGAGGAAAAAGGAGGGGGGAGAGAGAGAGACAACATCTCCTTTAAGCTATGTATCTCCCCCACCCACATTATGGTGATGTGGGGTGGGTTAGGTTGTATTGTTTGTATGAACAGGAGGAGATAAATTACATTTTTATCTCTTGTTCAGATTCCTTAGACACTTGTGGTACATCAAGTTGCTACATTCTCAGTATATATTGACATCAGTACATATCAGGCTGCATGGTCTTAATTCCTTGAGGTTCCTTGACTAGAGTTTTTTGTTTGACACTAATATTATCAATTTATATTTAAATTATCATTTATATAGTCCTGAGGTTTTGTAATTTCTTGGGCCTTTTATTTAGCTTGAGAATACAGCTGTGACATGTCCAGCTAGGTTTTCACATCACACAATGTGCACTGAATGTTTTTAGACAACTTTACTGGTAATTCTTGTCTTTAATGCATGCATTGTAATTTCATGAGCCCTATAACTATCTTAGTTTGTCTTTAAGCTGGGTGGGTTGCTTTCAGTAATCACATCCTTATACTGACTGTGACACTCATGGCTTGATTTGGGAGTTATCTGCTTCAGCAGTGTTATCTTATGTCAATTAAATTTATGTGCAGTAGGATTCTTTGTATGTGTGTTGCACCAAGCACATCTGAACCCAAGGTTCTTTCGGACTGAGGGCAGTATTGTACTGTTAAACTTCTCTGATATCATCTTCTTTTTTTTTTTTTTTTTGTTTTGTTTTTAAATGAGTATTTTAAACCAATGGGGATTTTTTCTGTTTTTCTCTGTATTATCTAGCTGTTATAAGTATTGTGTTTTCTAAACAACTGCCGTGAGCTTCTGAAGAAGAACTGGTTGGTCCGAAAGCTAGAGCACTTTGTTCTTGTTGTTACATCTATGTTGGTCCATTAAAAGGTACCAAATCATTTGCTTCTGGATCTATTCCAGTAGTAAGAGTGCTAAGGTATAAGATGGAGTGAGGCATCCATGAGGTAGAGGAGGCCATGGTCACATCCGGGGACACAGTACCTGAGAACAGGGAAGTGAAGGCAGATAGATCCAAAAATTGTTTATTAAAAGCATTAGCTACAGTGCAAGAATTTGTTACATGTAAAACCACTGATGAGGATATCATTGACTTGGAAATTTGGAGAGTCACCAATAACACTTTTAATGTTATTCCAAAGTCTCTGGGGTCTTGAGCAGATGCCAAAACAGAGGATCTACAAAATGTGCTCTTGGCTGAGAGAATGGCTTTCTTACATGCATTTCTAAGCCACCTGTATTCAGAAATGTCAGGCAGAACTTGGGTGGCTTTAAATCTGGCCTAACACTTCTCTGGATATCATAAGGGTTGGCAGATCACTATGAAGACATTTGCTAACTGTGCCCCTAATGATCCATTTAATGAAAAGTGTATATTTATCCTGTAGTGCAGAGAAAATGGTTCTAAAATTAGACAAAGCAACTGAGGCATTAGCAGGGAGAATGACAGGAGACCAGTTAGTATACCCAAGGTCATCAAAGAGGGAGCTAGAGTAAAGCTTGGATAAATCTCTGAGTAAAATAATGCCAGGTGTGTGTGTGTGTGTGGGGGGGGGCATTTTAGGTTTAGATACTCTCCAGACACGGTTGGTGGGGGTATGGTCAGAAACAGAGCCAGGAAAAGTATCAGACATTAGAATCCTTTTGGCCCTGTTTGTCATGAGCCAATTGAGAAGAATGTGCTCCCCCAACCCCCGAGGCTGAGAGTCTTATAGGGGAACCAATAAGGCTGAATGAAATCAGTGAGCAAAGGTTTGCACTGCTTAGTATTATTCCACAACTAGCCCAGGTTAAAGTCACTCAAGAACAACACTTCATTAGAGTCAATTGGTATCCAGTGATATGGGCAAAGTCAAATTGAGCAACTCAATATGAGCTGCTCAGTTTGACCACTCATAAGAAAAGCTAATGTGGAAGAATAGCTACTAGGGAAATAGCGAGAGTGCACAACAAGAATAGTGAGTGTAAGTACATGCTGCATTTGTGACAGGAAGAGGGTGGTAACAGGATATGGTAGTCAGTCTGGTGAGCTGGCCGTCTAGTGTAGTGGTAGGGTGTATGCCACTACTGCAGAAGGCTCTGGGTTCGGATCTTGTGGTGTGCAAAAAATGTTGCTGTATTTTATTTTGTACTTTTCTCCTGTGTCAAGCCCCCCCCAGAGTTGATTATATTAATGAAGCATAGTACGGGGCGAAGCCACCCACATGGGGGACCATTTGGTCAGGTCTGTCTTACTTATATTAATGAGTAACTTTGATTTGAAGTACCTGACTGACTGCATCTACTTCAGGTCCTGAGCGCAGTAGCAGTTTCTGTTTTTGCTTTGATGAGTAGGGCGGGCCGCCCACTTAGCTACAGCACCGACCCACACATGCTGATCACAGCACCCACCTTCTGAACTGTACTTAGTGAATCTTTACTAGCCAAAAAAATTATAAATTGCGAAATACTTGCAAGAAAATTGAGAGATACCATACAACCCCTGTACAGATCACTGATCAGATCCAGTCTTGAATACTTAGTGCAGTTCTGGTCCACATATTTTATCTGAGGAAATATATTAGTGGATCGAAAAGGTGCAGATAAAAGCAATAAAGATGTTTGAAGGCATAAAACACATAGGCAATGAAGCTAGACTGGCAGAATTGAGATTGTTCTCCATAGAAAAAAAGAGACTCAGGGGTGATGTGATTATGGTTTTCAAATATGTAAAATGGATAACACCAAATGCAACTGTTCTGGATGTTTAAGGATTAGAGAAGGAGGAACTCAATGCCTTTGAAAGGTAGAAGATGCAAGAAAAATACCAGCAAGGACTACTTCACAGAACAAGTGGCAGACACTAAGAATAGGCCTCTAGAACAGGTGGTGTCAGTTGACTTTGTTTCTACCCTCAAGCCTAAACTGGAGAAGTACTTTGAAGAAAATGGGGGGAGGGGATGATGGTATTCTCACTCAGTTTTTGGGGAGAGTACTTGATAGGCCAGTGGTCTTCTTTCTTTCATAAGATCATATGTGTGTAATTACTTTTTTCCAATATAACAAGAGGGAATAACAGCATTAATAGCCTGTAGATTTAGTAATAGTTTATTTTTATTCTGGGCAGAATATATATAAAAAAATCCAGTTAGAATTTTAGTACCATAGTCTGCCAATGTACATATGACTGAGCATCTTATACAGTAGTTTAAGCTTATTCACACTAACAATGCATTTTCTGTCTCTCCTTGCAGTAATTTAGAAATTAGAGAGGCTACCAGCCTGTTGCAGCAGCTGGCCGTTTGCCTGGCTCCCTCGCTTCCTGAACCTAGTCAGGATAAGGGGGCCTCCTCTTGGGGAAACACTGTACCTGGCAATGTCCAGGAGGAGGTCCCCAGCAGACAGTCCTTAGGGTAAGATGACATAGCTGGAGGGAGGAGACGGGAGATATTTAAGGTCCTTTCCTGGTACTTCTCCCTCTCTCTGTCTCTCTCTCCTCCTTCTAGTGGATCCAGCATCAGCTCTCAGAGACCATCCTCAGTTTGAAGCAAGGGCCTAGTCTGTCTTTCAAGGAGGAGAGTTTGTTAGCAGAGAGGGCTTCCCTCCAAACTTGCCCTCCTTGAATCAATTGGGTTTGTTTTTCTCCTGTTTTTCCCCTGCCAGGAGTACCGCATCCCCAGTTGTGTCTCGGGTTCCTTTTCTCGGTACCTCCTGGAGGTCATACAAGCAGACATCCCTTTTGGTGTGGCTGCAGCCATTGCAGCTGGCAGTTGGGACCTTCGACTGGCTTGACAGCCTTCCATATTACTTTTCCCCTTTTTCCCTGTCACTCACCAGTCCTGTGGCTCGGAGATCCATCCTGGGGGTATGGAGCTCCTTTTGGGCAGAGCCTCTGAGCGGGCAACAAGGGATAGTGACCTGGAGGGTGACTCACCAGTTTGCCCTCCTTTTCCATTGACTCGGTGAGGTTCAAGCCACCTGGGTTCTTTCTGCTTCCTGCAGTGCTGCTGAAAGTTTCACCGTATGGCATTTAATCTCAGCGAGGACCACCACAGTCCCGGCCACCATGCATGGGAGGTCCTGCTTGCCATTTAGTGGACTTCCCCTGCATTCCTTTTGTCCATCTCGCAGGAACATCATCACGTTCTTGTGAAAGCAGAAGTTGGTGGCCATCTTGTGGTTGGCTGATGGCTTATGGGCTCCTGAATGATACTCCCATTGTGGTTGGGATCTCGTCGGCCATCTTGGATATAGTGGATGGCTGACAAATCCGGGGTAAGCCTCATCTTCATTCCAGTTCAGGGACATTGATTCTCCAACTCTGGGTGGCTCTTCAGTTGGCCAGAGGATGGCCCACCCCCTCACAACCACCTACCCAGCAATCCTGGGGCGGAGTGGTCACTCCATGATGGGGAGCCTCCAGCAGTATGGTTTTGGGGTCTGCAGTGCACAAGGGTGAAACACTACCTTTAGCATGTCAGTGCAGGGTTTTCTGTTGCTGGAGCTCTCCACTGGGGTCAGAGTGTGGATTGGGCTTGTGGACGCTTTGCCCAGGTCCAGGATCCGGGCCAAACAATTAGGTAGGCAGAAATCTAGAATAAAATAAAAGATAAAAGATATCAGCAAGTTAGAATAAATGGCACACTTTCTCAGTCGCTGAGTGTGACCAGTGGGGTCCCACAGGGATCTGTGTTGGGACCGACCCTGTTCAACATCTTTATCAGTGATCTGCAGGTTGGCCCCAAGAATGTTCTCTCAAAATTTGCTGATGACACCAAGTTGTGTGGCTCTGTTCTTACATCATTAAACAGAGAATCCATGAGGAACAATTTAAAATCTATTGAAGAATGGGCAGTTTTAAACAAGATGACACTTAATTCAGACAAGTGTCATGTTGTACATTTTGGGTAAGAACAATCCCAGGCAGACTTATTTTCTGAACAATGTGGCCCTTCATGTGTCACCATTAGAATGAGATCTTGGGGTGATCATTAATAACAAATTATCTTCCAATGATCATTGTATGATGATAGCTAGGAAAGCCAACACCTTGCTCACTCGGATCCAACGTTCATTTGTGTCTAGGACACAGGAATGTGTAATTCCACTGTACAGAGCTTTTGTTAGGCCCCATTTGGACTATGGATCTCCCCTGCTGGAATTCCTACTTAAAGCAGGATGTTGACAGAATTGAGAGGGTGCAGAGAAGAGCCACAAAAATGGTCCCGTATTTATCCAAACTAGACTATGAGGGAAGATTAAAGGTTATGGGGTTACATTCTCTCTGTACAAGACGTACAAGAGGTGATCTTCTCCTCTTGTATAAAATCCAGAATTCTCAGGAGTTAATGCATCACTGTGGCTTACATTTTTCAACTAGTTGGACTTCCCCACGGTACCATAACAAACAGATATTTGTTTCTAAAACTAGAGCAACAAAAAGGTTGAACTACTTTACAGTAAAAACACCCAAATTATGGAATCTTCTTCCACAATACTTAGTGGATAGCAGTTCTTTTTTTTTTTTGCAAGTAATTTTATTTTATTAAAAGAATACAACATAGTATGTGCACACGCCAGGAGTAAAGTACAGGTAGATTCCAACCATTGCACATTTTAAGTGCCTTAGTACACAAATATTTGAGGTAGTTTTACATTTCACAAATAAAAAGAGAAACAAAAAAGAAAGAAACACTCAAATGAAAAGCAACAAAAAGAACAAAGACCCTCCTCCCCCCATAACCCCCGGCAGCTATCCTAATACTAAGTGCGACAAAATTAGCTGTTAAACTTCTAAACTGTGATTATACACCTAATTAAGCTGTAGATTATACATATAATTGAGACCCAACTAACGGGGGGAGACATACCAGGTTGGCAATAGGGTGGGACCTAGTGAAGTAATTCTTTGAAGAACAAGATCTTATATAACGGTAGGGCATCCCTCTTTAACAGTTATATTTGTCCTTAAGACTTTGAGAAAACCCACCCCAATATCTTTGGAACTTGGCTAATGCATTAGTAACTGAGTAAGCTTGTCGTTCTTCATACAAAGCGTTTAGGAACTCTTCCCACCACTCCTGGAAGGAGGGGGTCCAAGTCTCCTGCCAATGGCGTAGAATAAGTACTTTAGTAACCAGTGTCACCAATGCCATTTGGCACCTTTGAGCAACAGAGGGGATACAATCATACCTTCCTAAGACACAGACCTCCCAACTAAAGAATGGCGCAAGGTTACAGAATGGCCTAATTTTTTGCTTGACCAGGTTCCATAGCCTCAAAATTTTGGGACAGGCCCAAAACTTATGAAGAGTGGTTGCCATGGGGTCATTACAGTCCTTGCAAGCCGGTGAATATCGGTTGTTTAGCCGATAAAGCTTTGCCTGGGAAAAATAGAGATTATGTAACAACTTGAATTGAACATCTCGCAATCTGTCCTGCTTGACACACGAATATATATCGACCCAGATTCTCTCCCATGTTGCATCCGGCCAATCCAAGGACATGTTGATTTTCCAATAAAGAGGAGCTGGCGATTGGTTGAAGTCTTGTCTTCCTGAAATGTATTTGTAAATTTTTGAAACAGGCCTACTAGACAGACCGATTATGCCCAGTTCCTCACATAACAGCCCTGCCTGGTCGGAACAAGTTGTTTTACCCACGAAAGCCCTAATGCAGCTCCGGACTTGCACCAACCAGTACAGGGACTGGGGTTTAATCCCAAATTTTGTAGATAGGTTAGAAAGCGATAGTATAGAGCCTTCTGAGTAGAAGTCCTTAATACGAATCTTATAGGTAGGCTTGGGGTAAAATCTAGTAATTAGTTGGTTACCTACTAAGAAGTTAGGGTTTCTTAATAAAGGCTGAGATAAATCATAAAACTGCCTAACTTTTAATCTTGAAAATAATTGGTTCATAGCTTTTATGTCCCAACCTAGAGGAGTAGATCTAACTTTTCTAGGAACCTTGGTCCACGGCACATACCAAAGAGATTCTGGATCCAGTCCAAGTTTCTTGGCCAAGGCCAGATCCAGGCTAAGACCAGGACGGAGGGCATCGGCCTTGCTCGCCCATAATGCTGCTCTGGAGATGTGGATCGCTAGATAATAAGTAAAAAAATCAGGTAGTTGGAGACCACCTAACTTTCCCTGCCGACATAGCTTTAGGTAAGCCCTACGTGAGGTTTACCTCTCCAGAGAAAATCAGCGCAATATTTATTGAGGGGATTAAAGTAAGATTTAGGGAGATATACATTGAGGTTCGAGAGAGGGTAGAACATTTTTGGCAAAATCACCATTTTGATCGTGTTAATTCTACCTGAAAAGGTCAATGGGAGTTTCGACCATCTTTCTAAATCCTCTTTAATAGACTTGAACAGAGGTCTGAGATTTAAATTAGGCAGTTCCTCTAAATTTTTGGAAATTTGGATACCCAGATATAATATAGACTTGGTTTGCTATTGCATACCTAAGAGAAGCACCAGCTTTTGTGCAGATGAGAGGAGAGGGATAAAGTATGGACTTTGTTAAATTTAGCTTGTAACCCGAGAGTTGACTAAACATATTAATCAAACTTAATACTCGTGGGAGTGACAATGTGGTATTGCTGATGTGTAGTAATAAGTCGTCTGCAAAGGCAGAAAGTTTATGCTCTACTTCACCCAAATAAATCCCTTGAACCTGTAAGTCCCCCTTAATTAACTGTATTAAAGGTTCTATATATAGGTTAAACAAATAAGGTGACAAAGGGCACCCCTGTCTGGTTCCCCTTAACAAAGGAAAGGCATCTGAAATTATGTTGTTGCACTGGATTCTAGCAGTTGGACACACATACAAAACCCTTATCATCTGCAAAAATTCTTCGGGAAAGCCAAATTTCGCCAGGGTCGCAAACATAAAAGACCATTCCACTCTGTCGAATGCCTTTTCTGCATCTAGTGAAACCAGAGATGGTTCCATATCTGGGTCCACTGAGGCAGAAATCAAGTAGAACAATTTCCTAAAATGGTCGGCCGATGATCGGCCCTTCACAAAGCCGGCCTGCTCTGGGCTAACCAGGTCTAGCCAAACTTGCTTTAGTCTATCAGCCAAGATTTTAGCAAAATTTTACAGTCCAGATTCAGTAAAGAAATTGGTATAAAGTTACCCACTAATTCTGGAGATTTCCGGTTTGGGTAATAGAATTATTCTGGCTTCAAAATAGTTTTATCGAGATACCAGATTTAAGCCAATATGCAAAAAGTTGTTTCAATAACGGAATGAGGTTTTGCTTGAACAGTTTATAAAAGTAAGGTGTGAATCCGTCCGGACCAGGAGCTTTATCGGTTTCAGGGAATCAACAGCCCCCATCTCCTCATCCGAGATGGCGCTATTAACTTTTGTCTAGAACCATCTGATAAGCAAGGAAGGAGGCGTTGGCAGAAAATCTTCCAATTTAGACATATCTGGCGAGGAAGAAAGTTGGCTAGAGTACAGATCCCTATAATAATCAACAAAATATTTAAAATGTCCTTAGAGTCTGTAATCACTTGGTTAGACACCGGATGCCTTAAAGCTGTCACCCACTTGGCTTCTGATTTTTGTCTTAATTGCCAGGCCAATAATTTCCCAGCTTTGCTACCGTAGCCTAAATACATTGCTTTAATCTTGTTAGATGAGTTTATGGTCCTCTCTCTCAAGGTATTGGCGTACTTCACCCTCAATGCCACTAAGTCTTGCTCCTGGATGTCAGATCTTAAATCATCTGTATAGATTCCAACTCCCTAATTGCTTTCAAGGAATTAGCTATCCCTTGCGAAATCTTAGCCTTGTGGACTGTTGCTATCCGGATTAGCTCCCCTCTCCACACTGCCTTTAGGGTTGCCCAACCTTGATCTACTGCCTCGATTGAGCCCCAGTTAAATTCTACTGAACTATTCAAAAAGTCATGAAACCGAGTTAGAACCTGAGTGTCCTTTAAAATATCATTATTCAGTGACCAGGAATAAGACCTTGAGGAAACTGATGATGCTACCCAGCAAATTTTGATAGGGGAATGGTCAGAGATCACCCTTGGTAAGAGTACTACCTCTACCACACCGCTTATACACTGTGGGTTCACTAGAAAATAATCAATCCTTGAAAGTGTTTTATGGATGGGACAGTAAAAGGTGTACTCGCGAATAGCGGGAATAAGTAACCTCCAAGGGTCAACTAACCCTAAAAAAGCCACCAGCTCATCCAAAGCTCGTTGGGCAGGTGAGGGCCACATACCTCTCCAGCAGGAGCGATCCAGCCTATTAGACTGGACTATGTTCCAGTCCCCCCCCCAAATAATTGGGAACTCTTTAAAGGGTGATAGAGTCATTGCCAGCTGGGTAAAAAAGGACGGTGAGTCCAGATTAGGGCCGTATATTGATCCCAGTACTAGTTGTTGCCCTCGGAGTCTTCCCGAAACAATAATATACCTGCCATTAGGGTCAGAAACTATTTCTGAATGAATAAATGGTACCCCTCAGGCTATCAAGATAGCCACCCCATGACTACTTGAAGAAAACCCAGCCCCAAAGACCTGACCTACCCATTTCTTTCTTAGGTGAGATAAACGATCTGGAAGGGTATGGGTTTCCTGCAAAAAAACTGTTGTCGGATTGTAGTGGGCCAAGTGATTCAATATTATTTTTACAATTGTCCCTACCCCTTTAATATTCCATGAAAGACAGTTTAATTTAACAGCCATTTGTGCAATTTCCCAAACAGAGAAGATTAGGATAGCTGCGCCCCTGACCCCTTCCTGTGCATACCAACCCAGAATCCTAAAATTAAACCCCACCCTTGTCCCCAAACCCTCCAAAAATAATCTTAAACTGACCTCCCCGGCCCGAAGCCTACTCCTCTGACTTTGGTTCATGGCGCGTCACAGAGGTGGGGGCCCCCCACTCCTTACTCAGTGCACAACAAGGACCAGTTTAAACTTTAAAGGTCTGGTGTATAAGCCCCTAAAATACACTGCCAATGGAGCTACACCATAGTAGAATTAATTTAGCTGTCCAACCTTGAGAAAGCCAGTTACGAGAAAAACGAGAGAGAAAATACACTCTGGGACGCCATGAGAGCTTGACCTATTTGGCCATCTTAGAACTCTAGCATAGTCCTTTATAATACTTGATCCCAAAATAAACAGAGGAGCCAAAACTACAGGGACATCTAGGAGACTTCCCCAGTGCTCCTCAACGCCGTATATTTTAACAAAGAATTACACGGTAAACGCTCCCCAACGTGTAATAATGTAGTTCCTGCTGTAAAGGAAGCAAAGGGAGAGAACCCAGGCGCCAGGTGCCTCATCCCCATCACATTTCTGAGCTCCGGCCGAGACACCAGCTCACCTACCGATGACAAGAAGGCTAGTATACCCCGCTCCAGCAGGTCCCATAAACAATGCTGCCCTACCTCCACTAAGTGTAAGAGGAGCTCGCGTTACTGTAGTGCAACCATTACGAGGGAGAGAGCACGTTAGTAGAGCGATAGCTCTCTCTGGTGGGCTAATTAAATAAGGTGTTCACTCCCTGTCACACTAAATAATAACAAAGAAATTAGAACATATTGGTAAAAAACAAATTATTCTCAGTAGGCAGTCCCAACCATCTTAGTGATTTAGCAGTCCAGTAAAATACACATAAGTCCAAGGAAGATACAATGCAGGCAACAACATGAATCCTGTGGCATAACTTTCAACTTATGACATCCACTGAAGTACTGGTCTTCTGATCAGGTCTTGGAGAACAGTTCAGGCAGTGAGGCTCTTAGCAGTGTTAACGCTTCTTCTGCTGAATCGAAACGCTTGACTCCTTCCTTAAGTGCAATCCTCGAGTTTCGCCGCTGGTAAAGTATCTGTAGATGGATCCCCGCCCGCCCAGAGCTTGATGTCACGGCCTGAAACTCGCTTCCGCCTGCCTCATTTTCCAAGTGAGATCAGGGACCAAACGTAGTCGCTTCCTTCCCAATGAAAGGTAGATAACTTCCTAATTTCTCTCAGCAGATGCTCTCGATCCAGGTAGTTTAATAATTTAAAGATTATTGGCCTTGGTGGATCAGAGGGGGTTTAGCTCTGAGAGCACGGTGCCCACGCCAATGACATACTCCGCCCATTTGAGAGGGCCCGCAGATTTTTAAATAATTTCTGCAGGAAGAGCACCGTGTTCGATCCTCTTCACCTTCTGGGAGCCCAGAAGGACTAAATTATTCCACCTGCTTCTCCCTCAAGATCGTCGAGGCATCCTCTAACTTGCCACCAGCTTCTTGCACTCCAGGATTATAGGCCCCAACTTTTCCATCGTAGCACCGAGGTAGATGAAATTCGAAGCCTCAGTGTCCGTCACCCGATCGGGCCAATTGCGTTAACGCCGGCTTAAAATCTGCCACCTCGTCAACCAGCTTGAATAGGGCTTCCTTGATCGTGGATAGATCACTATATATTTTCGCAGGCGTGATTTCTTCTGGTACAGTTATAGGTGATGAGCTGCGGCCGGGCCTCTTCACCTCCAATTCTGCATCGGAAGCTTGCATTTCGCAATGTGGTCACTTTTCTCCCACACCGGTGCTCGCTTTTATCCCTTAAACTCTCGATTAGAGTAAGTTGGTACAGCAATGCCTTCAAAATCGAGGAATAAAGTGATTAGGAGTGAGAGCCCCAGAAAGCTGCTGCTACTCCTCCATGAGCGTCACGTGACCTCACGTGGATAGCAGTTCTAATTTAGTCATCAAGAAAGGGTTGGATCGTTGGCTGGAGTGTAATAACCTTAAGGTATAATTATCCCACCAATGAGGTGGGGGACAATCTCGATGGGCAGTAGCCTTCTTTTGTCCTTTGAAACCAAGTAAACCAAGTAAATATATATTTTGGCAGGCAGTGCAAGCGGTGCAGTAGGCTGTACGCCTGCCCCTGAAGCAGAAGAGTAAATGGCTCAGCAGGATATGCCACTGCCCTTTGTGTCAATGGTGCAGTGCTATCCCCACAGTTGGATTTTTGTAGGTTGTGGGTTTGAGTCCCAGTGCCGGACAATTTATGATATCCATTGTTAACTCACTATCTCCCAGACAGCTGTTCTACCCCCCCCAAAAAAAAATCAAGCTGACCAATTACTCATGAAATATCTTACTAATGGGTGTGGGGATGCGGGGGGGGGGGGTTAGTTGCCGTTGCAGGTATGGCTGCCCATCAGAAGACAACTACAGCCAAGAGAAAGGCAGCCACTGAGGAACAAGAGTGGCAGCTCTACAGGAAGAAAGGGGTGTCCTGGCTTGAGATATGTTTGGATGGGTTGGACGGTGCATTGGTGTCCAGAGACTTGGCTTTGAAGAAGAGGACGACGAAGGGAGATAGCTTGGTGAGGAGTGATAACATGCCCCCAGCAAAGATCTCCAGTGCTGCAGTTAAAAAAAGATTGGAAGGGCTTCAGGTAAGGGCCCAGACTGTACAGGAAGTGTTGGAGGCCACCCAAGGGGAAGGCTTGGATAGTGAGCCTGAGGCAGTAGACGAGGGTGATAGGACCCTGGTGGAGAGTGGGGCCCTCCCAGGGTCTTCGGATGATGCTGGAGCCAGCCGGGCTGTCACTGCAGGGGAACCTGGGTGACACTCTCACAAGGCTGACAGATGTTGTTGCGGCGCTAGTTGCTAAGGTGAACACCTCGTTGCACGAGGCGCCAGAGACTCCTGTGTTCCCCCCTCGGCCACCAGGCAGCTCCTTCATGGGATTGGACATGCTGGTAGGGATGCACCTGTCAGACAAGGTACACTTGCAGATTCAGAACCATAAATATGTACACATGTTCTTCCTGTTGAGTCAGGAAGCAGATCAAGATGACAGTAGGAAGGACAAGGGAGACAGGGTCAAGGACCATCTCACCTTCGACAATTGGATTGCAGCGTTCCCAGTGTATGCTATGGTGGTCATGCAGTGGGATGCATCCCAAGGATTAGAATTAGTCAGTTATATGCATCATATTACCATGATGTACCAGCATAAAGGGGGGGTTGGTGTGGCTGGAATAAGATGAGGAATTTCGGCATAGGCAGCAAGCAGATGCTTCCTGGGGCTGGGGTCGCCTCGACTTGACCCTGATGGTAGATGTTATACAGGGAAGCAGAATGCTGCACACTGACAGTGGCATGACCCTGTATGTGGCCTCTCCCAAGCGGTTGGGGGGGCCAGGGCAGTTGTGTTATGAATTTAATTAAGGCAACTGCACCAAGGTGATATGCCAGTTTCATCATGCATGCATGGCATGCAACCACCAACACCCATTTGTACAGTGTCTGGGGTCCCGGTCCTCCTGGGGAGGATTTCAGGTTGGGAGATGCAGAACACCCAAGCCTCAGGGGACAAGCCTTCTCACCCTAAGGCGGGTGAGAATGCTAAAGCCTTGGTTGGACCAATACCCAGACAGACCAGCCACTGCCTTGATTGAAGAGGATTACACGTTGGGCTTCAGACTGTGTTACTCTGGCCCCACTTGGGGCTTTGAGGCTGAAAATCTGAAGTCAGCACGTGATCACTTGCAGGTGGCCCGGGAGAAATTGGAAAAAGAAAGGTGGTTGGGGTGTATCAGCAGCCCATTTCATTCCCCTCCTTGGCCCAATTTTAAGGTGTCACTCATTGGCCTGGTACCTAGAAAGCCCTGATGAATATCACATGATCAGTCATCTTTCTTACCCAGAAGGGGATTCTGTTAATGCCCACATTGATTCAGCCTATACATCGGTGCAGTACGCATCTTTCAATTTGCCCATCGAGATGGTGAAGGCGGCATGCCCAGGAGCCTTATTGGCTAAGGCTGATATCGAGTCAGCATTTCAGCTTCTGCCAGTGCATCCTGATGACAGAGTTCTGTTAGGCATGAAGTTTGAAGGGGAATACTAAGTTGACAACTGCCTGCTGATGGGGTACATGGTGGCCTGCATAGTATTTGAGAAATTCAGTACTTTCCTGCACTGGGTGACTACACAGAGAGCAGGGAATGAGGTAGTAGTTCACTACCTTGACGATTTCCTGTTTGTAGGACCGGATGGAACTCAGCTAAGTGAGGCAACCCTGGAGGCCTTCATCCTTATGTGCCGGGACTTCTGGGTTCCTTTTGCCCCAGGGAAGGTTTACCGGCTGACCATGGTCATTATGTTTCTCAGTTTAGAGATTGACACTGAGCTCCAGCAGTGTCAGTTGCCCACCAACAAGCTGGAGTCTGTCAAGGGCTTGTTCCGGAGGGCGGAGTTGGCTAGGAAGGTTACATTGCAGGAGTTGCAGCAGCTGGTGGTGCACCTTAATTTTGCATGCAGGGTCATTCCCATGAGTAGGTCCCTTATGAGGTGCTTGGCCAATTTGGGCCAAGGTTGCAAAAAGAATCAAAACCGGATTCAGGTGACGGCAGAATTCCAGAAGGACCTCCAAGTTTGGAGAACCTTCCTGGATCACTTCAATGGTGTAGCTCTGTGGCAAGAACCAGTGGATGAGGCATCCTTGGAATTATTCAGGGATGCAGCTGGGGGATTGGGCTTCAGGGCATATTTCCAGGGTGAGTGGTACCCCGGTCAGTAGCCCCTGGAGTGGCTTGAAGCGGGGATGGCCATCAGATCATCCTCTTGGAATTCTTTCTGGTGGTAGTGGCACTGTGCATTTGGGGCCCAAGGCTAAAGGACAAGAGGATCTGTTTTCAGTCAGACAACATGGGGTGGTGTACACCACTAACAGACAGCTCAGTCCAAAAGGACCTATGAGGGATCTAATGCGGGTTTTTGTGCTAAAATGCTTACTGTTCAACATTCAGTTTCAGGCTATGCATGTACCTGGGGTGAATAATGGTATTGAGGATGCTTTATCTTGTTCACAGTTGCAAAGATTTTAGAAGCTTGCCCCGATGGCGGAGCATCAGCCACAGAAAGTTCCTCTATTCCTCAGGGAGGTGGTGACTGTGAAGCTTGGTGATACATAGGTAATTCCATTGTACCTGGGACAAAGGCAGCATACTGCAAGAGAGTACAGTACTGCCTACAGGTACAGAAGATGGCTGAGTGGCCGGATGCCTGGCCTATCCTGGTGGATCAGCTCTCTGGTTACATAGTGAAGGCTAAGGAGCAGGGAATGTCACCAGGCTCAGTGGGTCAGCATCTTGCAGAACTTTCTTGGCTGGCATGCATGTGATTGACAACACCAGGGCCTTTAAAGTGTTTAAAGTGCTGGAAGGATGGGGAAGGTCATTAGGGACCAGGACTGATAACAGGCGGCCTATTACCTCAGAGACCCTGGTTCAGATTTGTGAGGCATTGCTGCTGGTATGTTGGAATCCCTATGAGGCAAGACTGTTTGAGACCATATTTTTGGTGGCCTATTGCAGAGTCTTCAGGGTATTGGAATTGACTCAGCCGGCACGGGCTCGAGGAGCACCAGGTTTGCTGGCGGGGGATGTGATAGTCATGTCCGAAGATGTCTGTGTCCCTCTCAAGAGGTCCAAGACAGAGTAAACAGTCACTGGCCACTGGTATAGGCTGGTGTCTCTCCCTGGAGTGTTGTGGCCATTGAAAGACAAGGTTCAGGTATAAATGCAAACCCTCCCAAGCCCTCCCGACACTGGGGGAGGCATTCTTCTGTCATGAGGACAGGATGCCTGTGTCAGCTTATCAGTCTCGATACATTCTGAAGTGAGCTATGCAGCACATTGGATTGAAGACATGAGACTTCAGCACTCATTCCTTTCGGATTGGAGCAGCAGTGAATGTTTGTGGGCCAAGGATTGTCAGATCAAGAGATCCAGTCACTGGGGCGCTGGAGGTCCTGGGCATTCCTGCATTATGTACATCCTCACTTGCAATAATCTCCCTTTTTCTCTCTGTTGCAGGTCTCTCAGAAGGTCCCAGAAACATATGGGTGTCTGGGAATTCCTTTATCCATTGGGTGGCAAAGTGAGCAGTCGGCCAACCCGGTGGAGGGGGGTGGCGGCAACCCAGACATTTCACTACAGGCAGTGCAGATTGTTTGGCTTGGCAAGGAAGGGATGCACTGGGGGCGTTGCTTCCCTTGCTGTGAGAAGAGGTTGGCTGGTGAGGCATTCCAGATATTCTGCTGATTCACTTGGGAGGAGAAGACTTTGGCCTTCACAAGACCGTGAACCTCCTGATAGTGATGAAGGAAGATTTGCATGCCATTGGAGACTGACGGCCCCATACAGCTCTCATCTGGTCCCACCTGCTGCAAAGATCATGTTGGAAGCATGCCAAGCAGCAGGGGGCTCTGAACTGGGCATGCATGACAGTGAATAGGGGGATGAGATTCATTATGGATTCCACGGGAGGTGCAATTTTGAGATATGGGGACATCTATACCTCCTGATGGCCCATTTGTGTGGGAGAGGACGGACCAGAGCAGGCAGTAGATTTGGATAGGATGCTGGTAGCCGTTAAAGAAATCCAGGAGGATCATCTTGAGTGATAGGTTTGTGGGGTCATACAGGGTCTGGCCTGTGGTGGTTTGGGAGGAGCTCAGACCCAAGGTATCAGGAGAACATGGAGGATGGGGCCAATTCTCATGAAGGACTCATTATCCCCAGTCGGCATGAGGCCGGGGAACCACTGGATTATGACCCAGGTGATGGTCACAGTTCAGCTTCATTGGATCACTGCAAGGATAACAGGCAGTGCCAGACAGGGGGCAGCCACCAGAGCCTTGGCCATATGACCTCCTTCCCAGTAATCAGGGGCATGTCCTCCCAGCAGTGCCCATGCTCAAGTTCATGTTCTGTAAATCAATAAACACATGGCTGAGGCCATTTCCTCCAAGATTCAGTGTATGTGTCTTCTTTGGGAAAGGGAAATATGGGTGGGGGGTACCAGGCAATAGAGAGGCTGCCAGCCTGTCACAGCAGCTGGCTGTTTGCCTGGGTCCCCCCTTCCTGGACCTGGTCAGGATAAGAGGGGCATCTTCTTGGGGGAACACTGGGCATGGCAACACCCAGGAGGAGGTCCCCAGCAGGCCACCCTTAGGGAGGGATGGCATAGCTGGAGGAAGGAGATAGGGGAGATATTTAAGGTGCTTCCCTGGTATATCTCCCTTCCTCCCTCTCTCTCCTCCTTCTAGTGGATCCCTACCCACCTGCCCTCATAAAAGCAAGGTAGGGGGCCAGGGAAGTAGTGCCCCCTTTGACCCTCTATGAGTAACTACAATAGGGGGTTGGGAGTGACTTTTCCCAGATTTTCCCACTTAACATCAGGGTTTTCTGTTTTTATTTGCCTCCTCCAAAGGGATGTTAAATTAATTAGTCACAGTGGCAAGCGTAGTGTTGTTCCACAGATGAGGTTGTTGTTGCCTGCATAGAACTGTCACAGCAATTTGAGGTGGCTTGGGAGGAGTGCAGACCTGCGGTATCGGGGGAACATGGGGGACAATGCCAATTCTCATGAAGGACTCATTGTCCCTGGTTGGTATGAGGCTGGGGGACTGGTAGATTATGACCCAGGTGGCGGTCATGGTCCAGTCTCATTGGGTCACCGCAAGGATAACAGGCAGGATGGATGGGGCGGCCACCAGAGCCTTGTCCATATGACCTCCTTCCCAGGAATTAGGGGTGCATCCTCTCAGCCTCGACCATACTCAAGTTGCTGTTCTGTAAATCAATAAACACATGACTGCAGCCATTTCCTCCAAGATTCAGTATACAGTGGCGTGAAAAAGTAATTGCCCCCTTCCTGATTTTCTCTATTATTGCATATTTGTCACACTGGATGTTTTCAGGTCTTTAGACAAAATGTAATATTAGATAAAGGGAACCTGAGTGAACAAATAACACTTGTTTTTTTTTTTATTTCACTTATTTAATGAAAAAAAGTTAACCAACACCAATTGGCACTGTGTGAAAAAGTAATTGCCCCCTTACACTTAATAACTGGTTACGCCACATTTAGCTGCAATGACTGCAACCAAACACTTCCTATAATTCAATATCAGTCTTTCACATCGCTGTGGAGGAATTTTAACCCACTCTTCCTCGCAGAACTGCTTTAATTCAGTAACATTTGGTGGGTTTTCGAGCATGAACTGCTCGTTTCAGGTCCTGCCACAGCATCTCTATTGGGTTTAAGTCTGGACTTTGACTAGGCCACTCTAAAACATTAATTTTACTTCTTTTTAGCCATTCTGATGTGGACTTGCTTTTGTGTTTTGGATCATTGTCTTGCTGCATGACCCAACTACGCTTCAGCTTCAGCTGACGGAAGGATGACTGGACATTCTCCTTAACAATTTTCTGGTACAGAGCAGAATTCATGGTTCCTTTAATTATGGCAAGTCATCCAGGTCCTTAGGCAGCAAGCATCCCACACCATCACACTACCACCACCATGTTTGACTGTTGGTATGTGTTCTTACTGTGGAATGCTGTGTTTGCTTTTACGCGAGACATTATGGGATCCTTGTTGTCCAAAAAGTTCCACTTTGGACTCATCTGTCCATAGAACATTTTCCCAAAAGGCTTGTGGATCATCCAGGTGCTTCTTGGCAAATGAGAGACGAGCATTTATGTTCTTCTTGGTTAGCAGTGGTTTCGCCTTGCTACTCTCACATGAAGCCCATTTTGCCCAGTCTCTTTCTGATTATGGAGTCATGAACACTGACCATAGCTGAGGCAAGAGAAGCCTGCAGTTCTTTGGATGTTGTTTTAGGATCCTTTGAGACTTCTTGGATGATTTTACACTGCGCCCTTGGAGTAATTTTGGCAGGCTGCCCACTCCTGGGAAGGGTCACTACTGTTCCAAGTGTTCTCCATTTGGAGATTATGGCTCTCACTGTGGTTCGATGGAGTCCCAGAGCCTTAGAAATAGCTTTGTAACCCTTTCCAGACTGATAGAGGGCAACAAAATGTTTTTCTGATCTTTTCAGGAACTTCCTTTGATCAAGGCATAATGTGCTTGTTGAATCTTTGAGCTGGCAATGTGACTCTGATGGTAAGGGCCAAAATAAGTGAGGTTTATATTGAGCAGGGCTGGCTGTAATCAAGCCTGGCTGTGTTCAATCAGCTGACTCTAATTATCCCTTTAATTGGGTTGATTTAACTAGGGGGCAATTACTTTTTCACACAGTGCCAGTTGGTGTTGGTTAACTTTTTTCATTAAATAAATGAAATAAGTAAAAAAAAAAAGTGTTATTTGTCCACTCAGGTTCCCTTTATCTAATATTATATTTTGTCTAAAGACCTGAAAACATCCAGTGTTACAAATATGCAATAATAGAGAAAATCAGGAAGGGGGCAAATACTTTTTCACACCACTGTATGTGTCTTCTCTGGGAAAGGGAGATATAGGGGAGGGGGGTTACCAGGCAATGTTGTATTTACAGTTGAATGACTTTCAAGTTTATTATGAGATTATCTCTTACAAAGTGCTGCAAGTTATAAGTTTCCTTACTTGCAATCATTTTTCACTAGAAATATATCTGATTAAATCAGGTTGAAAATAGGTTGAAAACCTTGCAGCAATTGCTTATCTAATATGTGTATAAATTTGTCAGAATTACTTTCAAAAAGAGTTAAAACATATCCTCTGTACTGTAGTTCTTGAACTGCATTTTATTATACAGCAGCTGCATGTGTCATCCCATATAGTGTAACAACATCAAAAATCAATATATGGTCACTTATTTTCTTAAAAATATATACTATTGTACTGTAATTATGTAATCAGAATTTGCCCACTGACAGTAAGTGAACAGAGGATGGTATTTAGTTAACCCATTGTATTATCTTCTTATTATCTTTTTGACATGAAAACATTCTGATTGTATAAAACGTTGCAAAGGTAGGAAAAGAGTCTCTGAAGCAAATTATTTCATGTAATTCTGAAATTCCCTGCACTGGACAAAAATACCCATTACTGTTTTTCCACCTTTGCATTTTCTGGAAGTGTTTACCATGGCGTTTGTTTAAGGGTGCATTCTTACATGGGAAATGAACCATGAAATCAAATGATTTGCTAACATGGTCAGAAAAAAAATTTGAAAATGACAGCTATAGGTAATAAATGTACAGATTCCCACATTCCCATGATTGGCAAAGAAAGTGCGACAGTGTGGAGTGTTGGCGTACTAGACTTGAGCAGACAGAACACGACATGGGGCTTCCATGATGCACATATTTTGGAGGTAGTAGTAGTAGTTTTATTTATTTAGCACCCAATCCCCGAGGCTCTGAGCTCTGTACAATGTTACAAAATAACCAAAAATAACATAAAGACTTACAATGAATACCAACAACATACTATACATAACAGTGTAAACTCAACAAGCAGAATACATTAAGAACTAAGACCAGTGGTGTTAGATTAGATCAAACACTTATCTGAACAGGTGAGTTTTTAGTCTCTCTTAAATGCCTCCACCAAAGAAGCATTCCTCAGGACTTGGGAAGCAAGTTACACCAGGCAAGACCAGCTACCTCAAATGTACAGTCACCAGCTGTCTTAAATCTGGCCCTTGGAATCACTAGTAGGCTCCCTTCAGAGCAGCAGAGGGGGTGAAATGGGCAGTAAGGAGACAGGTGTTTTCTGAGATAACCCATGCCAAGTCCATGCAGGGCTTTGTAGGTCGGCAAACTATCCTTGAAGGAGACTCTCCTCTTCTCTGTCAGTCAGTGCATATCATACCAGGTGGGGGTTCCATGGCATGACTAGGAAGACCCATACATAACCTGGTCACTGCATTCTACACTAGATTCAGGCATTGTAGGACTCCTCTACCTACCCTCAGATAGAGAATGTTACAGTAGTCGAGTCCAGAGGTCACAAAGGCTTGCACCAGTTAGGGCTGGTCTTCCCACAGGATCAAGACTTTTATCTGGGAGATGCTACAAAGATGGTAAAAGCCATTCCAGATTACTGACAATACCTGAGCCTCTAATGTCAGTCCAGACTTCACCTTGGTAGAGGCCACCAGGCTAGAGGAACCAAGAACCAAACCAGTCCTCTCTGCTATCCCTCAAAATCCTGCCTTTGACCAGGCTTACTAGTATCTCCATCTTATCCAGGTTGCACTGAAGCCAGCTAGAGGACATCCAGTCCTGGATCTTGACCAGAAGTAAGTTTAGTACATTGATTGTGTCAGGCATCTTGGGTGCAAATGAAAGGTACGACTGGATATCTTCTGCATAGCATTGAAAACTCAAGCAGTGCTGTTTCATATCACCTAGGAGCAGCATTTATACTATGACCAGCATAGGTGAGAGAATCGAATCCTAGGGTACACCACAGAGTAGGGGCTTTGGGAGTAAGGAAACATTTCCCATCACCACCTTCTGAATCCTGCCATTGAGGAGGGACGCAAACCAGCTGATGACTGCCACTGAGTCCACCATATTCCCTGAGATGTTCCAAAACCAACCTATGCTCCACTGTATCAAATGCTGATGAAAGACCAAGTAGAATGAGAACTGACCATTCCCCTCTATCTCTGTCCATGAGGAGGTCATTATGCACCCTGACCTATGTAGTCTCAGCACTGTGTCTGGATCTAAAACCTTTTTTGGAGTGGCTCATAGATGTTTAAGACCATGATGTGTGCCTCGAGCTGCAGAATCACTATCTTCTCAATAACATTTCTAAAAAATGGAAGGTTAGAGACCTCTCTAAAATTTGTCTCACCTGTTTTACCAAAAAAAGATAAAGATCCCTCTCTTCCCTCAAATTACAGACCGATATCACTGCTCAATACAGATGGAAAAATCTTTGCTAAATTATTAACCCTTCACTTAGATTCATTAATTTCAAAACTCATCCATACTTCTCAAGCTGGATTTATTAAACACAGAACCGGTTCTGATCATCTTTGTTCCTTGTTTAACTTAATTTACAAAGCAAAAACTCTTAAATCACCAGCTGCGGCCATAGCCATTGATTTTGAGAAAGCATTTGATTCCCTTAATTGGAACTTTTTATACCAAGTTTTATCACACTTTGGTTTCACTAACAATTTCTGCACCTGTATCAAATTATTGTATACTCTCCCTTCTGCTCGAATTCTTACTAACACAACTCTATCCCCCTCCATTCATCTTGCAAGAGGCACTAGACAGGGATGCCCCTTATCACCATATTTGTTTATATTTGCCATGGAGCCTCTCTCTACAGCTCTTCGTCAATCCTGCATAATTAAAGGCATCCCTATCGGTAACTCTCGCTGTACTTCACTCTCTTATGCAGATGATCTTCTTATTCTCCTAGAAAATCTCCAATCTTCAGGGCAACTTTTAGTTAAACTGCTTAACAAATTCACCTTTATCTTGGGACTTGCTCTAAATCTCAATAAATCTGAAATGCTACCATTAAACAACCTCTGTAAATCTTATATGAATGATTGGGCTTCCGCTGGGCTCCCCAAGGTATTTCATATTTAGGTATCTGGATCATCCCATCATTGGATAAAGTATGGGATGCTAATTTCTCTCCTTTACTAACTAACATTAATAATATACTTGACAGATGGAAATTGCTTAATTTTACCTTTAATGGGAAAATTTCTGCTATTAAAATGACAATAACTCCTAAAATATTGTATCTTTTTTCTAATATTCCTTTAAAACTTCCCTCTTGTTTCCTCATCAAAATTGACAAATTAATAGGTAATTTTATTTGGGATGGCAAAATCCCCCGATTTAGCCATAACAAACTTAGATCACATCGGTCAAGTGGTGGATTTGATCTCCCTTGGTTTCAGGCCTACTTTTGGGCTTTTCGTGCAGCCCAGACTATCAAATGGTTTGTTCAACCTGATGCCAATTCACTTTTATGGGTTAATATGTGCTAACAACATTGCTACCTCCCTTATCTATAATCCCATCCCCTCTAAATTAAAATCTCACCCCACTATAGTACCATCCATGTTTTACTGGAAAATAATTCATAAATACCTCAAATCAAACCCTACCCCTCTTGCATATGCTCCTATCTGGGGAAATTGCCAAATATCTCTCAAAAACCATCCAATCTACTGTCGATCCTGGAAAAATAGAGGCATACTTTTTTTAAGAGACATACTTGAACCCATACATTAAGAATAAAATCTTATTCTGATCTATGTACTCAATGGAATCTTCCCCGCCAGGATTTTTGGAAATATCTACAGCTTCGTACAGCATGCACTTATTATTTCTCACTTATTGCGAATCAATCCTTATATGATCAGCACATCTCCAAATGGATAAAAACAACATGTAAATTGAATAGCGTCATCTATAAAGATATTAGAGAATCACTACTGGACCAGTCCATTAGTGCAAAAAATAAATGGAGTAACTTGTTACATTATAACATTACAAATGAGCAATGGCATAGATGTTGGCTTTCTTGCCACAGATCTTTTAAGGATAAACGCAGCTCACTCATTCAGACTAAAATTCTTCATTTGTGGTATAGGACCCCAACTGTACTGCATAAAATGGGATTAACGGACAATGATAACTGCTGGCGATGTAACTCTCCAAATGGCGACTTACTTCATATTTTATGGGATTGTCCCCCCATACAAAAGTTTTGGCATCGTATTCATATACTTGCAATGAAAGTGACTGGTCAATCCTTTGTATTAGACCCTCATCCCCATAATATCCCCCAATCCCTGAACAGATGGTTAACTATACTTCTTCTTCTAGCTAAATGTAGTATACTTATGTATTGGAGAACTAATATAATTCCCACTCTCCCTGATATTCTTAATCATTTATCTCAATATGCCTCCCTGGATCGTATGACACATATTTCTTTCGACCGACTCAATATGTATAATGAATGTTGGCAGGAATATTTTAAATATTTGGATTCATCTAGTCCTTCTGGCACTTAAAGTATGGATTGAAATACTTTATATAATATATCTCTCTCTCCTCCTATTGATATCCCCTTTTTTTTTCATTGCCTCAGGTTGTGATCTCGCTTTTTCTCTACTCACTTTATACTCTCTCTCACATCGCTATTTCTTCCTCTTCTCTTGTTATTCTTAATCCTTTCTATATAAGTTTTAGTAGCACTCTAACGATATATATATTATAGTAATGTACAACTGTGACTATTCATACCTCCTCTCTCACCGTCTACTTCTTCTATTTTCACTTGTATTATGTAGTGCTAAGCCTTTTTTTCATTATAATATTGTAACTGTCTAGTTTAAGTCGTTAATCCAAAAATTATTATACTACCATTGAATAGTCTTTTTTTTCTCCTTTGTTAGCTGTAATGCTACTTAGTTTATTATTTATACAACTTTATATAGTATAGTTATAGGGTATACCTGTTGTTTGTTTATCTTATAAATACTTCAATAAAAAAATTAACTGCAAAAAAAAAAATAAAATCTGTCTCACAATCTGGGTCCAAAGATGGTTTTCTCAGGAGGGGTCTCACCAGCGCATCTTTCATTGTGCTCAGAAATGACCCCTCCAAAAGGGAGCACCAGATAATCTCAGCAAAAATAGGGCCTAAAAATCCAAAAATCCATCATATTACTAGGAGTTGTATTGGACCAGGGTCCAGTTCACAGTAAGTGGGCCGAAGCTCAGAAATCTCCCCACACAGCTCATTCGCCAAAACCAGCCTAAACTCACATCAGCCAGGAGGAGTTCTCCCTGAGACATCCCACCAGACACTGCTGGGCTGTGACAGCCCAGCTGGTGTTATTCTGGACCTGATAGAAGACACCCTGTCAGAGAAGAAATGAGCAAACTTTTCATACCAGGTGGATGAAAAGACATTCACTGGTTAAAAACAGGCAGTATGCAACAGCCTCTCCACCATTCGGACGAGCTAAGCCAGTCTGTTCCTCCCTGCCGCAATCTCCCAGGATAGGAATACTGCCTTTGTATTGGAGATCACTGTCTGATATTCATCTTAGTGAGTTCTCAGAGCCAGTCTGTCCCTATCTGCCCTGGATTTCTGCCAACTATGCTACAGTTTGTGATCCAAAACATACAACTCCCTAAGTTCCCTGTCAAACATTGGGAATCTTCATCGAGAAGACCTGGGTCATACACAAACTGGTGCTACAGAATTGAGGGCAGAGGTGTCAGCCTTATCATAGGGTATCACTTCCTCTGATCCAGTCCCACATGCAGTCATCACAGCAGAGCGGTCCAATGCCATGTGAAGTTCTGCTGGGGACAACCCTTTTAAAGGAGGCAGTAGGACATCTCCAAGAGGGAGGGCAACTGGAAGGGCCCCAAAAAAGAACTTCATGGAGCAGTGATCTGACCAACTGACCAGATCAATCTCAAGCTTATTTGTCTCAAGCCTCACTAGGAATACTAGGTCAAAGACATGGCCATGTTGGTGGGCCGCAGTAGTAACCACTTCTGTGAGGCCCAGTGATAACATTAACTGGAGGGAATCTTGACCAAACTGCAAGAGTTTGTCATTGACCCAGTCATAGAAGTCACCCAGAATCAACCATCTGGGTGACTCCAAAACCACCTCGGTGATGAAATCCACAATTTCCTGTAGGACATCCCTCTCACATCCAAGAGGCCTGTACGCAGGAAGACTCCTACAAAATTCAAGGAACCTGAATTTGAATGTGTACACCCAAGTGCTGAACCTTTGTTTATTTTTGTAGCAAAGAAAAAGAGAAAGCAGTACATATAAGTTGAAAGACTACAGGCCTGTAAACCAAATGATCTTATGTTCAAATCCCACTAGGGCCTTTCACTCCAGTCACCTGATCTTCCAAGGGTCCACCTCTCCCAGCTGTAAAACTGTGTAAAAACAGGATGCTACTGTAAATTATAAGAATGTGCACTTAGGGCATGATACAAAAGCCTTATGCACCTACACGTCTGGACAGTGCAGCACTGGACATGTTGAGGTCCCTCTGCACAGACGTGGAGGCCTTTGTGCATTCACAGAAACACACCACACCCACAAATGATAGCCACAACCCAGTCCAGGGAGCTCTGTTGTTGGTCATGTTGGGAGCAACCAGTGGAACATGTCTGGACTATGTAGCCATTCACAAAATGAGATATATACTGTGGAGACCTTTGAGAGGGCACGGAAGCTATCACAGGCAGAACCATGATATTGGTAATGTGTTTATGCCCTGATTAGTCCCCCTAAACAGTTGCATCAGCCCTGCAAGTCTTCATGAAGGGCTAGATGGCATGGTGCCACAAACTGCTATTTATTTTTAAATGTATAAAGGGAAATACCACAATCTGTGAAAGACTGCTGTATATCACAATCGTTGATTTGTACAGAGAAGGGAATCCACTAGACAGCTTACCCAGGCTTTCAGTTGGTAGCCAGATGTGCGATGCAGCTCTGTCCCA
Source organism: Neoceratodus forsteri (assembly GCA_016271365.2). Taxonomy (NCBI): domain Eukaryota; kingdom Metazoa; phylum Chordata; order Ceratodontiformes; family Ceratodontidae; genus Neoceratodus; species Neoceratodus forsteri. Next base: position 1,062,400,827 of record CM057451.1, on the reverse strand, counting down.
TGCACTGCCCCCTGTGCCAGTGCACAACTATGTGTGCTCAAGCAGTGGCACATGATCACTATGAATGCCATCAAGTGTAGACTGTTATGTGGTGCTGGAGCTGCATCGGAGATTGATACATGGATTGTGCATGTGCTGGCCTGGTTGTGGATTTGACCTTTAAACTATTCTGGATAAATAAATTGTTTCTAGAGCTAAACCTTAATGACCAGCACATGTTAACCTTCCTACATAACTGATGATTGTTTCGTTGAAAGGGAATATGTGCCTTAAATATCCTATTATATATATATATATATATATATATATATTTAAATCCACATACTGGCCCAGTATGAGGGGATACCCCAGTGCCCATTGCCAATGTTCCACAGTTGGAAAGTTTGTTTTTTCACTTTGCTGACATTTTCCTGTCCATTAACTACACCTGCTGAATGTCAGCTCCCTAGCACCTTGATATTAGGCACTCCTTCTAAGCACATGGGTACCTAGGAAACAATTTCCTCACCAGCAAGAACACAAAGCAGCAAGCTCTCAAAGCTGTGCTCTCCTCTGTGTTACCTTTGCAGTTTGACTAATGGCTGAAGAATTATCTGATTTCTAGAAACTGCATTTCACATACTTTTCCATTCACAGACATACTGCAAAGTTTAAAGCAGTAGTTAATGTTACTGTAAAGCTTTTGACATACACTTTCTGTTCTGTTTTAGAATGCCACGTAGCTCCTGTCTAATGCCTGATGCCATTCTTCTTCCATTCTGAGTCTACTTAAGCATTTTGTTTTTTATATTGAAAAATCAAGGAGTGAATGCTTTATTATGGCTTGGACCAGGTTTTCATCAGTATTCCCAGCTATTTTAGTAAACCTATTGTCCCATACAATCAGAGAGCAGTGTCTGTTGCATGCTAGTTTACTATAGTCACAAGGAATGTGATGTTAAGCAATAGGTGTTTAAGAACAACAGAAAATATTAATGGAGACCCGGACCAAGCCATATTAAAAGTAATGCTTTGGTTATTTCAAATGTGAAAAACAGTGCTAAAGCAAAATGGGGAAGCATGGGTATCATAAAAGACAAAGGACAATTTCAAATAGAATAAAAAGGTATAGGTAAAACGTCACCACTAACATGCACTGCTGCTGATGACATTTACAATTTATCAACAGTAATGCATCCTAAATAGAGATGAAAGTAGACTCCTCAAAATCTCTTAATGCATCACTTTTACCTTGTTAAATAGATTCCCAGATACACCTTTAAAGAAAGAAAATGACCAGGGGCATCTCAGGCCAGACAGGATGGATTTTATGTCCTGAAGGGTCTGCCTCTTTGCCCCTTCTTAGACCACATTAGTTTTTTCTCACTAGTTTATTGTCTGCTGTAAAGACTGACTAATATTCTGGAACTCTCAGTGCAAATCTAAACCCAGATCACAAGTGAAATGAGTTTGAGTACCCAGGTCCTGCATTTCAAAACCACTGAACCCACAGGTCTTCATCACTGGAAATCATTTACTCCAAAACACCCTGGATTAAAATTAAAGACACTTAAGCCCTGTTTACACCACAGTGGTGAAGTGAATGCAGCCTCTCCAAGTCCACTGCACTGTCTGTTCACAGGGGCAGTCCGAGTTTACATAGCCCCCCTTTGCTCCGCCGCACATCACACCACATGGCTACTGTTCTTGATGCTGGGGATGAATTTGCATGATGGGAAAAATGGGCTGCACCACAATTTTGCACACAATTGTGTTTGCATTACATGGAAATGCGCTTGATATGAAACAGATACCTGCTCCTGCATCACAGCAAAAACCTGAACCGAAGGCATCCTGAGAGGGTTCAGTAAGTGTCCACATGGTGACATTTGCAGTGCATTAACCTCTGCAAATAGGGTAGTGTAAACAGGGCTTTAGATACTCTGTTCATGTGCTCAGATACCCCTGTATTCTACAGTTTTAGATTGGAGTGGGTAATATGGATAAAACAAGGTACAACACCCAGGTGACAATAGAACATTTTTTTGAAGCATGATTGAAGTAAGAGGATCTTTCATTATCAGCTGTAGAACCCCTCTCATTCATGCTGCTGGCAAAGCCCCTGATGTCTAGCTTTAACCACCCTGTCTGTTGTCTCTCTACTAGCCACCAAAGCAGTGCCCTGGTTAGCAACCTGGTTACTCCTCTGGCTGACGTACAAGGCACCCAGGCACCACTGACCTACTCCTCTTTCCAGACCTCCCTCTACCCTGAGACCAAGATGACACCACCTTTCAGCACTAACAAATACAAAACATATATGTGTTTGCACTCCCCCCTTCTAATGTTGGCCTTATTGACCACCCTGCTTGAAGCTGACCTATGCACATCAATACAGGCCACTGACCAGCCGAAGCCCTGCCCCTCACCCATCCCATATGTAAATTCTGACACTACAATCCACATAAATGGACCTGAACTCACCCTCTCCATTGAAATCCTCCTGGCACGGTTGACCAACTACAAATGCTGACTCCGCAGCCTATTCATGCACTTCCTCACCCTCCAATCCCACCTCTGCCACCCATTGGACTGCACCCTCCTTACACTTATTCTCCTCTCTGGAGACATGGAAATTAATCCTGCCCTGGGGAACATCTACACTGACCACACTGACATCAATTGGCTAAAACACCTTGGGCTGAAAATAGTCCACATAAATATCTGTAGCCTGTCATCTAAGCTCCCCGAGCTTGAGGCATGGATAGTGCAATACAAGCCACAAGTTTTAGGCCTCTCCAAAACCTTGTTAAAGCCAACCCAGCCAGACTCCCATTTACAACTACAAGGCTAGTCACTCCTGCACCAGGACAGGCAGAAAGATGGGTGGGAGTATCGCACTGTATGTGAAGGAGCATATTACTGTATGCACCACCAGCTACTCAACCCCCTCCTCCCCAAGCAAAAGGCTCCTCACCAAATTAACCCTAGGTGCATCTAAGAAAATCTGCATTGGCTGCTGCTACAACCCACCTTCAGGAGGCATCAAAGAGCTATCCAACTTTTTGGATGGCATATGGGGTGCAACCCCCTCACATGATTTGGTGACAACTGGAGACTTCAACCTAAACTGGCTGGATGCACGTGCTCCAAATTATGCTAGCATGCTAAAGGAACACAGTCTGGAACAAGTTATCTCCTCCCTCACCAGGCACAATTCCCGCTCACTCAACCACTCCCTCATTGATTGGGTGGCCATAAACTGTGCTGACTTGGTCCTCCAGGCTGGCACAATGGCTCACTGTATCAGTGACCACACTCCAATCTATGCCATACCGTCTTTCAAAATGTGCCACCTTCCGTATACACTCCTAACAGTCAGAATGTTTAACCATCAAGACCCAGCACCTGTCCTCAGAGGGGTCTGCCAGCAAACTGGACTGCCCTCTACCACCAGAACAACAAATGTTGCAAAAAACTATAATACCTTAACTAAAATACCTTAAAATGATAAGAAATACTAGAAACAACTACAAAACTACAACACTTAGTCTTAATTCTGAATATTTAGAGAAAACAAGTTTGTTCCATTGGTTGAGGTTACATATTATCCTGCGAAAAATCATGTTTCAGTAAGTAATGTGCCACTTTGGGCTCGTTGAAAGGTGGTAACCCTATCTCTGAGGCAATCAAGCTCTTTACCTCCACTCCCACTCTTATCCAGGATACACACTTCCCCCTCAACACCAGAAGGATTAGAGGAGGTTGCACCCGCTGGCTATCCAAGGAACTGCTGGCACAAATGAAAGACTGAGACCATAAGTGGAAGGAATACAAAGCATCCCCCTACCCCCAACTCTGGAGTGCATACAGACAGCTGTGCAACTACTGCAAGTAGACAGCCAAGTTGCTAAAGCATAAATATTATCCAGATCAATAAATCAACAACCTTGGAATCCCTCAAAATATCTGGGCCTCCATTGGTTCTCTCCTAAGCCCCAAAAATAGCAGGTAGATAATGTAGATCTCATCCCCCTTTGGTCTTATCTCAGACCCAAGTGATACTGCAAATGCTTTCAACTTAAAATTCATAGAGTTATCCCACTATCTCAGCAAGCTACCCATCCAGTCCTCCCCTTCCCGAAACCACCAACCAAACAACTCATCCTTCTACTCAGCCACCACTCTGCCCACTCCTTTCCACTTTAGGATCATCAGGCATACGGACACTGCCATGCTACTAAAATCCCTATCAGCCAAAGCAAGCCTTGGCAGCAATGGTCTGTACCATGTATTTCTAAAACTCATCTTTCCTGCAATCATAAAACCACTTACTTTCATCCTTAATCTTGCACTTAGCACTGCTGCTGTACCCGACTCCTGGAAACCCACTAACATTGTACCGATTTTCAAAGCCAGCGATCCCCTCTCCCCTGACAACTATCGACCCATCTCCCTCCTCCCCCACCTGACATGCTGCTTGAAAAAGCCATACACTCTCAGCTAACAGAGCACATGGAAAAGTAGTGTGCTATGCCCCCTCCAACATGGCTTCTGTAAGCAACATAGTACCTCCTCTGCCCTGGCCCTCTTTTCTGTCTGGTGGGCAACTCCCTCAGGAACCAACATATGTATCCTTACTCACCACTCTTGACAGATAGAATGGTCCTTAGGAATCTCAGGTCATCCTCAGTCCTCCCTCTTCAAATACCCCATGCCTCCACCATCACAGGAACCTGAGATTTCTCAGTCACAGCACCCTCCCAATGGAACAAGTTCCCTCTGTCTGTTGGCACATCCCTCTCCCACCTAGTTTTTAAACATAACCTGAAGACTTGGCTCCTCACTGCTGCACAATGTTACTGTTCCATACAGCAACATTAGGGTCTACAACTCTACTATGCTTTAATAGCACTCAGACTTTCACTTGATGCCCTACAGCACTTATACCTCCATACCCCACTAACCTGCCTCTTTTCCCACCTCTCTCCTTCCTACCCACTCCTAAGCCTACATCTGCCCCCCTTTCCTCCTGTCTTGTCTTTTAGATGTTATGAAGTGTGATTGTTCTTCTATTTGAATTTTAACTACACCAACTGCTTTTTCTCACTTGTACCTGAATTGGACCATGTACCTGTATACCATTACTACTTATGTCTTGCACCATCTGTATTTTGGCTATGCTTATGTACATACTGATATAGCATTACCTGTCTACCCTGTCTGCACATTGTCATTGCATTACCACTATTTCCCGCTCTACTCTCACCACCAGTTGTTGGGTGTGCACATACTGTATCTTGTAATTGACTGTTTATACTGGTACCTATTTTTTGCCACCTTGTGGCCCAGGTCATGATTGAAAATGGCCCTCTGGATCAGCACACCTACCCAGCCACAAAAGACATAAATAAATAAATAAATAAATAAATAAATAAATAAACAAACAAACAAACAAACTGAAGTGGTCATAAAAAAAATAACTGGGGGGTTGAGGACTCCAGGTTTGTGAACATGGGAGGTGAGAATGACCTTTCCTGAGACACTTCCAGGTCAGATCTCTTCAACTAGTAAGTAAGAGGTTCAAAATCAGTGCTCACATCTAGTAGGCAAAGAGAGAAACAGCTAATTTAAGAGACCTAGCAGATTTTGTTAGGAAAAAAAACATATTTTAGGCAGAAAATTTTATTAGAACTGAAGGAAATATAGAGATCAATTAGAGCATTTGCAGGTATAGCAGCCAACATGTTTTATTGCACTTTGTGTGGTGTTTTGCTGGTTTTGAGGACTTTGTGTGTGTAGTGCTTCTTTTCTAAGAATAGTTGTAGTTCAAGCTTATTAGGTAAAAAGAGAATGTGTGATCAAAAAATATGCACACTTTAAAAACATGGACAGACCACAGTATCATCACTATATGTACATAAAAAGAGGATCACCAATAGATATACGTTATGTTATAGTGAAATTTGTAATTTTCCTGAAATCACATTACATTATTGCACATCACAGTATTGCATATTACCCAAATCTGATATGAGATGCTATGAGTACATAGTGGATCATTCCCAGTAAGGGAATTGGCTGTGTGCAGAACATTCACAGCTTTAAAATATTGCTGGCTTCATGATAACATTTAAATACAGCATAGATGCTAACCTTGTTGTTACCATTTAATAAGTGGCAATGTTTGCAACTGCATTCATTCCAGTAACTCTTTTTATGTGTTTAGCCAGCCATTTAGCTCTTACATCCTTTAATACTGCACAATCCGGAAGCAAATGTTCAGATGAAATGTGTAACTTATCACAACCGCATCTTTTCTTTGCATGCTCCTACCAAGAAATATATGGGTTCAATAATAGAAATGGATGTCAAAACTCATCCTTGCCATAATATTCCTGTGTAATGCATTTTCACACCAATAAAGATATCCTGCCTTCATCCAGTTATTATTTAAACTTAGATATATATATATGAAAGAGTGAAGAATGTCTTACTTTCTCAAACCTCCCCTGCCTTGGTATATCAATAACCCTTTGATGGCTAATTCTTTACATTTTTTAGCTTTCATAATTGTTACAGTTTCTGAAACAGAATACAATCCACATTTTCTTAAAATCAAATTAAGAGTTGAAAACCATGGATAAGATATTAGGTTGTTTTGTTTAGAGGACAAAAATCTTGCCAACATAAGTGCAAGAAGGCACTGTTTGAATTGTTTGTCACTTTTTTTTTATCATTTAACATTTTTCTTACCAGTCACAGTCCTGCTCTTTATCCAGCCACTGCTCCTTCCACCTCCAACCCCAAAGCTCCACAAGCTTAGCTGTCAGATGCATCTCTGCCTGTGAAGGGGGTCTCCCTATAGGCCCTGCACCCGGCGAGGAACCATTACCGGCACATGCCATTCCGGGCATCATTGGTTGGTGGAACAGCGACTATCAAGCTGCCGTGGATCTGTGCTGCCATTTCTCCCCTGATTTTACCCCCAGATGGAAGCACGGATGTGCGAGGATGTCAGCGCACTAACATGCAGATGTCTGCCGTGCTTCCTCCCCACTGGCACCTGCACAACTGCAGTACCACTGGGCATCCCCAGGGACCAGTAGAGTGTGGTGTGCACCCACCCCATCTCCCCAGGACTAGGAGAGCAGTTGTCAGACACTCAGTCCTAGTTCTCCCCTGCCATCCCATGATGACCCAAGCTTGTTCCCGAACTCGGGTTGCCAGTGTGGAGCAAGGTGTGGTGTCCAGTGCCTCAACCCTCAGTGCCACCAGGCCGCAATTGTTTGTTACTTTATACCAATAAGAGATAACTCTTATAAGTGCTTTGGCTAGCATGGAACTTTGTCCTGACTCCAGGTGAAGGTGTTCCCCATGACTATTTGCAGCAAACCTAATATAAGTCTCAAGAACAAGTTCTGGATAGGCTCCAAGCTGTATCTGTTCCCCAAACTTCCAAGCCATACAACAAAACTGAGTTGACTTTTGCACTGAAAATATCTATTATGGCTTTGAAAATATCAATCATGGCTTTAAATGAATCAATGATACCATTCTTTATGAACTTATTTATTCCTAAGACAATTTGCCTGGCTGCTTTTTTGTGCATTTTATATGACTATGCCATGCATTATTTGCAGCAATAGTAATTATTAGGTATTTGAGCATTTCTCTTTCTTCAATGATCTTTCACTTCACATTTCATAAATAACCAATTAAATGCAGTTTGTTCATAATCAAAACTTCAGTTTTTGTATAGTAACCATGTATGTACATAGAAGAATTAACTTTTTTAATATTACATTGTTCATGTTTTTCACACTTGTGGTCATTTGCAGTATACTGTTTTGGTGTCTATACTGACATGCTGTGGTGCATGTAAATATCACTTTAAGTAATTAAAATAAATGACTGGCCATTGTACCATAGACACACCCCCTAACAAAGAGTCACATTCACACTCGAAGCGCTGGGGCTAGTACTATGGTCTCACCTGACCTTTTTCGCTGGAACATTTGTTGGATCAATTTTGTCATTTGATGTAGCAATTTTTACACCATTTGGCTGTAGAGTACTGATTTTTGTGTGTTGTTTCTACTGTTTCTGAGCAAGCACTACCTGTTTCTAATCACACCTCCGCCTGCTTATTGTTTTCTTTTTTTGTATATTAAGTTATAACCTAAGCCTGCAAAGTGAGTCAACAATATCATGTAGTGCTTTCTGAACAGTTGACCATGTGCAGATCTAGAGAAAATAAGGGCATCATCTGCATACATTAGATTGTTAACAGAATAATTTAGGATTTTTGGTGTATCTGTATCAATTTTTCTCTCAGATTTGTTGCAATCTGATCAATGTAAATGTTAAACAGAATTGGAGCAATAAGGCATCCCTGCTTCACTCCTTCATTGATAGTAATCTTTTTAGTTAATTTGCCATCTGCACCATATCTAATGCATGCTGTCATGTTTGGGTGTAGATTTTTTATTACCTTAGGCATTACAGAGCCAAGCCAAGCTCAAGCAAGACTTTTTCATAACATTCCTGTCAGTGTTATCAAATTCACTTTTCATGTCAATGAGACATTAACACAAGCTGCCTGGATTCCCTTTTATATCTTTCTGAGTCAGATGGTTTTCGATGAACACATTCTCCACTGTTGATCTTCCTTCTCTAAATATAAATTGATTTTCTGATAGCATATTGTTCTCTTGGACCCACAGATAGATTTTATTCAGGTGGAAATGACTATGTATCTTGGCCATGATACAAAGAAAGGGATTAAGGTCTAACATTTTCTGGATCATTTTTGCAACCCTTTTAATGAATGGTCAAATTTTCACTTGTCAGCAAGATTTTGGGGGTAAGATCAGATTAATTAATTTCTTTAAGAAGAGCAGCAAAGATATATGCCTACCACGTTTTATTTATTTTAAAAATGTCAGCTGGAAGGCTGTCTACCTCAGGTGCCATGTTATTTTTTTTTGTGCTGAAGTATAACTTTCAATTTCAGAGGGGGTCACTATAGTCCATGAGTTATGTCTAAGTTGTGACACCACTGTACTAGTTAAGATATCAGTGTGCGAGTCCGAGGACATTACAGGATTAATAATATCCTGATTAAATGCTGAGTGTAATTTATAATACTAAGTTTCCCATGTGACTGCTGTGATCATTAACTGGTAGTATAACTTAGAAGTTAGAGTAACAAGCTGTGAATAAGCTTGGTACATCCAGCAGACCTGGGTTTGATTTCTACAACCTCCACTTGCATAATGTGTAACTCAGAATAAGTCACTGAACCTCCCCAGTACTCGAAGGTCACCCCTGAAAACAGGCAGTTATGCCTAGTGTTCCTTACCTGGTTACCAGAGAATAAATAAATGAAATTATGGCATCAATATTTTGTGTAATTGTCCCCATAGGCAATTAAGAGCTAGAATAATTTATTGTCTTTGGCAGCTACCACACTCTGTAGTTCTCCCCACAAATTTTTTTTACATCTCATTTTCTTTTGTTATACACTACAGATCTATAGTATTTCTAAATCTGTATAAGTGCCCTATTCCTTATTAATTCTGGTCTCTTTATTGTTAATCTGCCTATTTTCAGCCCATTACAGTTATTATTAAATCCTCTTTCTTGTATACTATCTTTAGGGACAGGTTTATCTGATATTAAATTAGCTTTTTTTATAGGTAACTCATAGATCCATATTTTTTAAGATATTATCTCTCAAGGTTTCAAACTTTCTTTCTCTCTGTAAACCTCCAAATTGTGTGTGCATGATAGGGTTCTACTTAATCATTTTGTTGTTGTGAATAAGTAATGCAAGATCATGCACATAGGGAAGAGAAACCCTTAAAACACCTATAGGTTGAAAGGGGAGTTGCTGGCAATCACAAGAGAAGAAAGATACATGGGCATCATCATCACCGATGACTTGAAATCATCCAAGAAGACCACTAAAGCAGTAGGTAAGGCTAGAGGGATGTTGGGGTGTATTAGTAGGGGTATCACAAGTCATAAGAGGGAAGTAATAATTCCTCTTTACAAGACACTGCTTAGGCCCCATCTGGAGTACTGCGTGCAGTACTGGAGGCAGTCCAGAGAAAGGCAACCACAATGGTGCAGGGATTGCATCAGAAAATGTATGAGTACAGATTAACTGAGCTCAATATGTATAGCCTACAGCAAAGGAGGGAGAGAGGCGATATGATTGAAACATTCAAACATCTTAAGGGCATTAACAAGATGAAAGAGTCTAACATGTTTCAGTATAAGAAAAATGGCAGGACAAGAGGACACAGCGTGAGATTAGAGTGAGGCCAATTAAGGAGTAGTGTGAGGAAGTTCTTTTTCACAGAAAGGGTGGTGGGTGTATGGAACGGTCTACCTCAGGAAGTGGTGGATATGAATACAGAGCAGGGCTTCAAACAGGCATGGAATAGGCATGAATATAAGTAGATTGACGATTGACAGAGTAAAGACCTATGGCACATTCATAATGTAAAAAAATGAGCAGACTGGATGGGCCTTGTGGTCCTTATCTGCCGTCAACTTCTATGTTTCTATGTAAATGGAATGGTATCTCTTCAAGCTCTAATCCTCTGTTGGGAAAGGCAGAATGGTTCTGTGCTCTGGATATGAAGGACACATAAAGTACCTCCATATGAAAATTCACAAATGACACAGGCAGCACCTCTGTTTTATGCTGTAAGTTACCCATTATCAGTTCTGAGTCTTTCCCTTTGGCCAATCCTTGGCACTATGTTTTTTTTTTATCAAATGCTTAGCAGTTGTGGCTGCATCCCTCTGGAGGGAAGGACTTTATATCTTTCCCTGTCTGGATGATTGGCTACTCAAGGGCCTGTCTAGAAAAAGCAGTCCTACAAAAACTATCCAGGACGAGAGAGTAGTTTGAGGAACTGAGGGTCACTGTGAACATCCTGTTTAGGGAAATTCTATCTGATATTAAATTAGCTTTTTATATAATTAACTAGTACGTCTATATTTTTTAAGATATTATCTCTCAAGATTTCAGTCTTTCTTTCTCTCTGCAAACCTTAAACTTTTTTATGTATGGCAGGGTCCCACTTAATACTTTTGATGTTCTAAAAAATGTGAAGTATTTAGTAATTTTCCTTTAATTGCTACTGACTCTTTTCCTTGAGTTGTCCATTCATTTAATTTGAGGTGGGTGACAATAGGTAGATGGTCACTACAGACATTTGGGTAAACTTTGACATGTTTAACTAAATACCAGTTAAAAAGATCACAAACAGCATAGTCAAGGACTGAGACCCCATTTCTGTCCTTTTTTTGGAAATGTAAAGAAACCTGGTAGGTCACATACTAGCCTATCATTAACAATGAATATATGGTTCTCATAGAGATGATGTAGGATAATTTTCCCTGTCATATTGCTAACAACTTCTCTGGAGGATCTATCATTGATGTTTAAAACAGAATCAATATCCCAGTATGGCTGTACTCCCATAAGTTCAGTCAGTGTACCAGTGCGGGCACTGAAGTCCCACAACCAGATAACAGTAATTCCATCATATCTATTTCACAGGTCTATGATCACTTGAGTCTCCCATTCCAGTCTTCTACACAATTCTGTGACAAACTTGGTTTCATATAAAAATTAACAATATAAAGATATTTGTTGCCAGACAGAGCAATTAAAGTTGATAAACAAGTCTTTTTCAACAACAATAGGATTTCTGTAAGAGCTAAGTTGGATGAAAGCATAGAAATTAGGCTGCCTTTATCATGGCTTTGCACTCCTGTAATATTTGTACTGTACCTTTGATTTCAACTTTTATGTAGCATTGAATATTAACTTCATAATTTTCCCAACGCAAGTTTCCTGTAGCTAAACAACTTAGTATTTTTGGATTTAAGACATCCACTCCTTGTCCAAACTATTATTCTTTTTATTCTAACAATGTTCCATGATATTATTGTGAATCTAAGCAGGCTCTAATTTTCCCTGCTGATTATATTTATTTTCTATGGTTTCATCCTGTACCTCTCACTGCCAGTCTGAATTTTCATTCAGTAGACTTTCATATCTGTTCTTTGTTGGAAATATACTGTAGATTATTCATCATTGTGATCTTCACTATCACTAGAATCTTGACCTAACACCCACAGTTATTATTTATTCTTGAGTCCTTTACATTTCTCCCTCTCACATACTCCTACTTTTCCATAGAACCATTCAGAGGATTTTCCATTTCAACACCCTTTTCTAGGTCATTTATGCATTTTTTTTCTTGCTGATATTTCATTCTGCTTAACATGGGTCTGTTTATCATAGATAACCACAGGTGTTACATGTCCTGTTAAGACGTCATTTAGTTATATTCTGTTATCCACCAGACTTAAACAATCTTCCAAGTTTTTGGTTTCTCCTAATATAAGATGTTTTAACTACTAAGCAAATATTTGCCTTATATGGTGTAACCCTGTATCTTAATTGTATTTAGTCACGCCACAGTATCAGTAAACAGAAGTGATGTCTTCCCTGTTACATCCCACTTTCAGTATTGATTTTTGTACTGTAGATTGCAAATAGTTATTTTTAATAAAAAAGGTATCTCCCTTTTAGACCTTGGTACTCATTTAATGTTAATACTGTTTAACTTTTTGACCTGGTTATTTTTGTCACCCCCATCCCTTTTTATGTTTGCTGAGCATGCACACTAAATGATTTGTTACACTAAAAGGGGATTGGGGTTGCGAGGGTCTGTCAGCACCAAACCACTTGCAGCTGAAACTGGAAGGGGCTCAACAGTCTAGACCAATGACCACACACTGTGGTCATGACACCACTTGCTGCTTGCTGGGCAGAAACATCTTGTACTTGAAAGGACTGAGGCACTCCAGTCAAAGAGGGCTTTGGCCCTTTCATGTGAATAAAATCAGTCGGCAAGCAGCTGACCAGCTGTCAACACCAGCAGTCTGTCAAGGGAATGTCCAAGATTAGTAAGTGCACTCTAAGAGTTTTTTTTTTAATGTCATAGCCCATTACTAGATCCTGACAAAAGGCTTTTTGTTGGTATCACATAATAATAGTGACCAAAATGAGTGACTACAAAAATTGTGACTCATTTTGGGTGCTGTTATTCTGGGCTACCCTGCAGAATAGTGAGGGTATGGGACAGTGACTATGAGGAAGGACAAATGGATGCGGGGAATAGCAAGGGGGAATGGGAGGGACAGAAAAGTGGTTGTCAGGAACTGGAGTACCTGCTGCTGCCGAGCTATCCATGTGGCATGGTGGTGTGGGAGGCTACCTCTGGCACAGCAGGTACCGGGTTTGAGACCAGGAATGGGTTACATTTTGTCAGAGCTGTGAGCTACTGCACTTAATTTTTTTCCCTTACATCTGGATTTTGTCCCCTTCCCAACTTGCACCCCCCTGGAGTAGAGAGTCTTAATTCAGGAAGGTGCAGGGGGCACAGACCCCCATTAAAACACCTTATTAAAATCTGGATGTCAGGTCACCTCAAAGTGTATATCTCCAATTTGCTTTTCGGTGATATACACTCACCATAATAGTGATTGCTGTTTTGCGATTGCTGTTATGACATGCAACCCTTTTTATCTATTGCTCAAATTTTATAAAGTTGTCCAGTTCTAAAGGCAAAGGATCATAAATTCAGCCAAACAGAAAGCCAGCCAATCTCTTCTGCTTCCAAGTCTGTCAGCCCCAACCCCTGCACTCAGACACTTTGTGACATCTAACTAGGGGCAGAATAGTGGGCACCCCATAGAAGTCTATGGGACCAATTTTGAAAAGAGCTTTATGTATTTTTAAGCAATGCTTGATATAAATGAAAGCCGGTGTTTAACTAAGAGGGTCTCTTAGTTAAACACTGGCTTTATTTATATCAAGCTTTGCCTAAACATACATAAAACTCCTTTCAAAGTTGGCCCCATAGACTTCTATGTGGTGGGTCCCTGTGCTCTACCTAATTAGACATCACAAAATGTCTGAGCACGGGTCCAGGGCCAACAAACCAGGAAGTGGAAGGGATCAGCTGGCCATCTGTTCAGATGCATTTGTGATACATTCCCTTCAGAAGAAGACAACTTTAAAAAAATGTGGGCAATAGATAAAAAGACTTTTGCCAGGATCTAGTAATGGGTTATGACATTAAAAAAGCCCACTTCATAATCTTGGACATTGGATCTGGGTGCCCTCCCCCCCACACCACTTCTTTTTCCCCATCCCCTCCAGGTCACTCACCCATCCTCCTGCTCTTCCCATCTTTATAAATATATTCTTAATATATGCAGAGTGGGGTGTTCACCTCTGCTACCACTTCTTTCTCCCCACTCCCTCTGGGTCTCTTGCCTGCCCACCCTTCCCATCTTTATAAATATTTATATTTTTTATAAATATAAGTGATCTGGGATGCCCACCCTGGTACCATTTCTCTTGAGCCCCATTCCATCTAGGTCACATACCTCCATTCCCCAAAAAGCCCGACACTGGGGTGACAATGCCATTGTTAGAATATATGTATATGAAATAAAGAAAAATGTCCCTTGATGCTTTTTTATTTAATTTATTCATTCTTGGATTACAACATTTGAGCACAAAACAGCTCATTTACAAAGGCTCCACATCAACAGGAAGGGGAAAACATACATACAAACAATTGGATATTGGATATGAAACATACGTATATACAATTGGATATTGGATAAGTAACAGATTACAATTTAAAACAGCTTTGAATGAGTTACAGAGAATCCAAGCAAGCAGTGAGTCAAACGAATAGCCCATGAGTCAGGCTAAAGTTGCAGCCCAGAGGGTATTGTCAAACAGGGAGTAAAGGAGGGATTTAATAAGGCTTGGGTAGGTGAGGGAAGATACAGTTGGAGGCAGGGAGGGATGGGTGGAGGGCGAGGGCACAGGTGAAGGAAAGGAAGGCAGGGCAGAGGACAGAGGACAGAGCTACAAAAGAGAGGGAGATTAGGCCAGTGGGCAAGGTGTGGGGGATGCTCTATTGGATGGTCAGAGATTACTGTGAGACAGCCCAGTTAGGTGAAACAATCACAGGAACTGTGAGCTATGAGGTGTTGGCCAAGGTTGAAATCCTGTAAAAAGGAAAACTATCCATCGATGTCTGTTGCGCCTTTAGTTCCCACCACCCGACCCTCCCACTCAGCAGCCACTTCTCCCACCCCCTTCAATCCCTTACTTGTACTTACCCACCGGTGGTCCAATGCTGTAATCTTGTATGGACTGAAGACACATCTTCAGTCTTCAAAGCTGGACCACAAAGTGAAGAAATCAGATATGCGGTTCAATGTGTTTCAATGGGGTTTTGAACTTAGTGGCATAACTTGGCCATTTTTTGAATATTTTTGTCCAAAATTTTCAACATGCCTTTTCTGGGACACCACATCATGAAGAATGTCAGTGCAATCAAGCAAATCTGTCCAGAAAGGCAATTTAATGGTCGCTGCATGAAATCACCTTTTGGGCCAGAGTTGAAAACTTTCTCCTGCTTTGTACATGAGGTGGTTTCATAAGGTGACTATGTTGATATTTTGGCTTAAATATGTATATATATATATATATATATATATATATATAAGCACATTTATGAGCCTACATTGACATTTGTGAATGCAGGGTTGTAACTTTGGTTATTTTCAATATTTTACACCAAATTTTCAGCATTGCCATTTTTTCATAGCACCTCATGAATGTGACAACTGTCATTTTTAAAATCCTGGCCAAAATGTCTTATTGTATCTGTGGCACAGAATGAGGAGTTGATGGGGATTTGAAAATGTTCACCCACTAGGTTCTTTAGGTTGGGTAATAAGAAGGCTATGCTGAAAATTTCATGTACAAATATGCTAAAATGCTCAGGTTATATCTGAACATTACACTATTTTAGTATTCACTCATAACTTCACTGATTTTCAACATTTTGACTCCAAACTTTCAACATAGCCATTTTTCCACACCACCTTATAAACATAACATGTGTCATTTTTAAAATCATGGATGAGATGTGTTTTTTCACACCTCTGGTGTAAAATGACAATTTGGCCAATATACTATAAATGTTACATGTCAAGTCTATGAGGCAAATCCTAAAACAAGTATCATCAAAAACTGGGGTTAAATTTTTTTTAAAATTGTTTAACAATAAGCAAACGTTCAGCACTGACACGTTGCTGTATTTTGATTTCTATGTTTGATTCACTCAGATTTAGCAGTAACAGTAGCAACTATTGCTTTCCTCTTTCTTTTTTTTTTGTAGTATCCCTTTTCCCCATTTTGTCAGCTTCAGTGACTTCAACTGTCATAGTTTGTGTACTAGATGTTTTTACCAACTTCTCTTTTGGCTTATCTTTGTTTTTCTTATTATAATTTTCTTTTAACTTCATTCTTCTTTTGTACAAGTCCTCTACTTATTGTTCTGTTTACTGAACTGCTTTGTTCATTATTTTCTCTGTTGTTAGTTTTATATGTTCTTACCTATTCTCCTTCACTTGATTTTTATCCTTTACCTGAACTTTGTAGTAATAACTTCATTTTCTGTGTTAACATAACATTGTTGTTCAGATGTGTATGGGCACTTGAAACTGGACTCCATTTTTAGGTCAGAATTTTTTATTTATTTAATTTTATTTTAGTTAAAAGTTTGGTAAATGGGAAAGGCACATTGAGTCGAAGCTCATTTCCAGGTGCGACCCAGAGAAAGGGAAAATTTAAACAAAATAAGCAGCAATTACAATCAAATGAAGTCCAAGAAACAGTGGTTTATATAGTGCAACACAGTGAAGGCAGAAAAATGATGATAAGACTACCCAGAGGTCAAAATGTAGAATTAATGTACACAGTGTCAATAAAGAATTCCAAAGGTGCATTAGGGCTGAATCAGATGGTCTTAAGATTGTGGGATGCAAGGCCCTCTGGTCAGGGAGATGGGTGTGGGGAGTGTGTGGGAACAAATAGATATATGGTGGGGCAGCAGGGGGGAGAGAATGGGGTGAGAGGGAAAGGATTGGAGAGAGACAGGAGCAAGTGGGGGCATAGCTTTAGTAAATATTTTTAGGATAGTAGGGATGATGCATAGTGAAGAAGAGGGGGAGCCAGTTCCATAAACAGGGGAGATGGTAAGAGAATGCTGCTAGATCAGTGCTAGAGCGAGGATGGAGAAATGAGAAGGAATGGGAGTCTGGAGCAAAGGGGATAGCAGGAGGCAGCAGAGGGGGATAGCAGAGAGGATAGGTGGGAGGGAGGTGAATCAGTAATTTCCAGTGAGGGAGGAACAGTTGGAAAGGTGATGCAAGGATAAAGAGGTAATAGAAACAGTGTATTGAATGGAGTAGTGAAGCGTTCAGGGAAGAGAGTTAGTAGCAAAGTGACAAAAGGCATTACAGAGGGTGTCCAGCCTAACAAGAAAGGATGGAGGGGCTGTGATGTAGGCTACATCTGATTAGTCAAAAATGGGGAGGATCACTTTGATAAGCAGGTCCTTACCTACATCAGCACAGAGACAGTTCTTGTTTCAATAAAGGATTCCTAGTTTTGAGAGGAGTTTTGAGTGTTTAGCATCAACATGTGCTGAGAAGTCTAGGTTACTGTAGAACCACACACCAAGTTATTTATAAGTGTGGACTGCATCCTGTTGGGTATCAAGAAGGGTGGGGAAGACAAGGAGAGGTGATAGCCTTGCTAGCCTTTGACTGGTGCCAAAGGTCATGCCCACTATCTTCTTGGTATTTACTTTGAGCTGGTTGGCTTGAGCCCAGCGTAAAACATTATGGATATTGCACTGGAGTGAGGATGCTATGGCAGATGTGGAGGGGCCAGATATGTAGATGACAGTGTAATCATCATGTATATGGATATGGGAGGAGACACAGATGGAGAGGAGATCATTCAGCAAAACTGAGAATAGTATGGGGCCCAAGATAGAGCCCTGGCAACTCCAGCAAGAATGGGGAGTGGAGATAAAACACCACATAAAACACATCGGAGACTATACTCCAGACTTAAATGGAACAACAATATAACTTACTGCAAAGTCTTACCATGAATTAAATTTTATTCCCAAGCTCTGGTGAGCCCACAGCCTCAGTGTTGTGTGTCTCTGGCATGATGCTTCATCAGGAGGAGGAGTCTGTACCCTTCAAGGCTCCTTTTGAACACACATACATTAAAGTGACGATGTTATTTAAACCACCGAAAGAAACAGTGACAACAATGTGGAATTAATTGTAGGGACTGCCCTGCAAACAAGCCAGTGCAAACTCCTAATAATACTGACTAAAATTAAAAACTGCCTGTGCAAAAAACACAAAGATCAAAAATATGCAAATAAACATCTTATGAAGACTACATATACTGTTGAACAGCACAAAAATTAATCTGATTTAATTTTGCTTGTTATTTGATCAAATAAGCATCCCAGCTCAACATTTACATACCAAGCTCCAAATAAGTAAATCTTTCTGAGTAAAAAGGCAACTAAAAAAAGCACCTTTTTAAGTAAGAAGTTGACACTTCAAATCTTTGCAACTAATGAGCTGGGAAGTTATGATCTGAATGATACCACACAGCTACTTATGACAAGGCCAAACAGTGTGTGAAAAACCAGTGGCTGATCATAGAATATAGGCTATTAATAACATATCAAAATATACCTTTCTTTTGCCAAACCTGTTGAATTACAAATGCTAAAATAAATTCATGCCAAAAGCTCAAACTTTTAAACTACCTATTGGAGTAACTTCAAGCACAAGGCTGGGTCTGTTCATGAAAAGGGGTTACCAAAGTGTGACATGAGGGTCACATTTTCAGATTAATTCTAGATTAGTTTTGTGATTCAATTCAAGATGTTTTGACCCAAGCATAAAAAAAGAAACATACTGGGAGACAAAAGCTTCACAGGTTCCGGAGAAAAAAGGAACTCTAATGTGGTGAGTGAAGTGATACCACACATCATGGTGAATGTAACCTGTGGCACAAGACACTTGTTTTAGTTGTACAAAGTTTACTGACATATGTAATGAGTTATGTTAAACATAAGAAACAAATATTTACAAAAATTCCTTTACATTAATGGCAAATGTGATGTTTGGCACCATGAACCGTGGTGAATGTAACAAATGACAGCACACATATGTTTCACTTATTAAAACTGTAGCAAACATGCCTAACAACTAACATACTATTACTACTGGCTGACATAATGCTACAAAACATGCAAAAAATTTACAATTACATTACTGACAAGTGTGAAGTTTGACACCACATACCGTGGTGAATATAACAAATGACACCACACATTTATTTTAGTTGTAAAAACTTTACTGAACATGCTAATGGCTAACACGCTACTACTGCTAACTTACATAGTGCTACCAGTCCTGGAGAAATTTCACAACAACAGCATTGACAGGTGTGATGTTTGACCCAACATACCATGGTGAATGTAACTAGGTAACCTAAAATTTGTTTCAATTTTAAAAGACTTTACTGAACATTACGAATGGCTAACATACTACTGATTTATGAACATGGGTTGACAGAAACGGGCAACATGACTGGTTGAGTCTCTTTGCAAGGCTGTATATTAAGTTAGGATTAATCCATGGGCAAGTGGAGCAATTGTAGAGTTCTGCTGCCAGCTCTTGTTTTGAAGATTGAAAAGCAAAGTGTAGGGATGGCTATTTTCAATCCCGTAAGCGAGTGATGCTATTGTATTGCAGCATGGACACCACTTACTTCCAGTGCCATCTCAGAATTTCATATTTGGTATTGATGGTCTGCAGTTCCTTGGGTAGAAGATTGAGTGCGCCCTTCTCTCGAAGTTCATGGGCCCATACAATATGCGCATTGTCTTCTGTAATGAATCTGTGTCCTTGCATCGTGGCCATGTGAAGCTGCTAGTCCACACACTGCTGCATAAAGTTGAAATAGTATTTGCCACTCTCATCCATGATGGTTAACTGATCTATGTAGAAGGTCTTTGAATAATACATGGCATAACATTTGCTCATCTGTATACTGTATGTTCTTTTGACTTCACTTTCTTTGAACAGGCAGATGAAGGAGTGGCTGCATCAGAGCTCTGGTTGATGGTACTGCTGCTTGATGGAACAGCCAGAGTCTCAGGAACCATAGCAGATGGAGTGGCTGTGTCAGTGTTCTGGTCGGTGGTGCTTCTGCTTGATGGAACAACCCGAGTCTCAGGAACCATGGGACTGATTCCAAGATGACTGGCATAACTTGCATGCAGTGGAGAGTTATGCCAGTCGCCCCTATGCCTGGGACCCTACGCTGCATTCCAGAAGCAGCAGGGTCCCGGCATTTGCAACATGCGAGATACACAATGCTGTGGTGGTAGTCCATGCATGGTGTATCGTATCTCATATCTCAAAGCCCCCTCCTTCCCCAGACCACCTTGGCACACATCAGGGAGCATGGGGGGCAGGATACATGGCATAGGCATCCAGTGGGGTGCAACAGAAATGAACCCCCGGGGGTCCTATACAAATGAAGGGTTGGGGCAGGGGTGTGCCTGCAGGGGCATGGGGGACATTCTGGCACCATTGGCATGGTGCTACATGGTGGTATTCGATGATGCCAGCCAATGGATGCCACATAGGACAGCTCCGAGCTGTTGTACATTTGCTATGCCACTGTGTGTTCTGTAATCACAACTGCAGGTTACAACAGTTGCCCTCCTGGAACTGGGCTATGTTGCTGTCATTACCCACAGTTGTGCCAGGCATTGTGGGCTGCGGTATAAGTGGTATCATATCCTATGATTGTCACAGCCTGCATACGCCATGGCTCAAGTCATCTCCTGGAATAGCATCGAGAATATTGCATGGCATAAGTCACAGGATACACCATGGAGATTGGCATATCTCACCTTACACTGGCGTAGCCCCTCTTGGAATCGGACTCTATGTCTTTGTCAGGATGAGCTGGCAGGGTAGCATCATCAGGCATTGTGATAGGAGATGCTGAAGTTGCATGTGTGACTGGCATGTCATGGCTAGAATATCCAGAAGATTTCCCAAGTGTAAGTAACTTCCATGATTACACATGACAAGAGTTCTCACATGGGATGTCTTCCGTTTGACATGGTATACAGAAACAGCTCAGTCCTCTTGTTGCAGCCTTGCCATCTGCAACAGATTAAATGCTATGGATCCTCTGTGTTCCAGGTACGGTGCTCACTTCAGGTCCTGCTTGCCATTTTATTTGCCTGTCTTCCACCCAAAAGAAGGATCTTATGAAATGGCTACATCCTTCATTGTTAGGGTCTTTTGTCAGTTTACTTTCACAAAATTTGAATAGTTCTTCTGCATTACAAATCACCGCCTAACGATTCTGCACTGCCCAACTTGTAGCAGATTTGATGACAGCACTTTCTCCGTCTGATGGGCCTTTCCCATGACACAAACCAAGAAAGGATAATTCAGTATGTAACCCATTCTGTATCAGTGAAGGTGAGATAGAGTTAAAAGTCCACTCAGAATAATATTGGGTTCTTCAGCCATCAGTGAACTATATCACTCTTCAATATTCAGTTTGCGAATGTTACGCAGATGTTTATTTGCAAGTCCCACAAAATGGTGACGAGCATGGTGATCATGCTTAAGATCATTTGATATAAAGTCATTATACTCGGTGACAAGGCCTTCACATTTTTTTTTTAATTTAGCATCTTTATTTATTTATATAGAACCAACAGTACATGAAATAGAGACTGTACAACATACTGTGCTTGGATAAAATAATAATCAACTGATGAGATAACAGTCCCCTAAAGGATGAAAAGTATCAATGAACTCACAAACTAAGAAAAGTCAAATCAAACCAATTCTAACTCCCCACCCCCATCCAGGAAGTGCCATAACAAAATTCAGACAAAGAGAAGGATATTGAGAAGAAATACCCAAGTAACAGAATTATTCCAAGAGAGGCAGATTAGGCTGTGGTTGTCAGAGGTCATCATTGAACAGGGATTACTTCGGGTATAAGGCATATAATTTACCCCATTTCTGATTGAAAGAGGCCATGCAATTTTGGGAACTGGCTATTAACCTCTCAGTATTAAAACAGAGGGACATTTCTTTGAGCCATTCTGAATATGTGATAGAATTTTGATCCATCCAATGCCTAAGAACCAGTTTTTTGACTACTATAGAGATTAAAGCCATATGGTAACTGTGTTCCCTCACCTCGATGTTAGAGTACATCCCTAGTATACATATTTATTTGGTGAAAAGATCTTTTAACCCCAGAAGTGGGTCTAGGTTACCTTGTATTGTATTCCATAGATGCCACCCTATCACAATACCAAAATATATGCACCAGGTTCCCTTCAGTTACTCCACACCGAGTACAATTGGATGATTTAAGTTTGCCAAATTTAGTCAGTTTGATTGGTGTGTAATAGAGATTGTTCAGAATATGGTACTGAGTTAGTCTATGATTGTCCTGGGAAAGATACCTGTATGTGTCCTTCCAGATCAGACTCCAGGGTAAAGGAGAGTCCGGTATGAGAGGTGCCCAGATTTTAGAGCCCTCCAGGGCAATGGGAAAAATGATGTCCAGTAGGAAGGCATAGATTCTGGCAATACCATGGGATTTGGCTGCAGATTCTTGGATCCTTTCCAGAAAGGGCCTTGTTTTAGATGGTATAGATACAGACCCAAATAACTTAACTATTAGATGTCTCAGTTGGAAAACCCTGAAAACGTGTTTCTGGGAAATATTAAAGGTGGTTAAAATGTCTGTGGAGGATAAGGGCGAGCCCTGAGAATACAGGGTCTCCACTGATAAGTCCAATTTGTAGGGAGCCACTTAGAGGTCAGCGGGGTGCCCCCTATTTTGTATGTTGGGATTTAATGTGAGGGCTCGCCAAATCCTTAGTATATAGTATGTTGAAGAAACTCCAACATTGGGATAGAATTTTGATAGAGACCTATAACAGAATTTTGTATGGCTTCGGGTAGTGTGGAGAAGGAGTAGTAGAAGAGGTGGGGAGGTCGAAGATTAAATTGATCCAAAAGTTTAAGCTCCAATTGTAACTATGTTGGTTGGGGTAAGTGGAATTGGGGAGTTGACCATTTCCCTATTTTGTATAATTGGCTAGCCCAATAGCATAGTAAAAAGTTAGGGAGGCGGAGGCCCCCTTTATTCCTAGGAACATTGAGTTTGAGAAAGGCCCGTCTAGGCTGGTTTCCTTTCTAGATAAAACTGGATACAGCAGAGTGTATCTGCTGAAAATACGATCTGGGTAGCCATATGTTTAATAGGTTCAGGGGATAGAAGATCCGGGGTAGTACATTCATTTTAATAATGTTGATACGTCCCCATAGGGATATAGGCACGCTTTCCCATCTACCAAGGTCTCTCTGGACCCTTATCAGCAAGTCATCCAAGTTGAGCTTCTTGACCACTTCAATTTCACGGGCCAGATGTATGCCCAAATATTTAAGCGAAACAGAGGACCACTTCATAACAAACTGGGTAAAGCTAGCATGAAAGGTGAAAGAGTTTAGTGGAAAAATAACTGATTTAGATAAGTTTAATCTATAGTTGGACACTTGACCAAATTGTTCAATAATTTGTAAGGCCTGTGTTAAAGATGATTCTGGGTTGGTAAGATGTAGTAAAATATCGTCTGCGAAGACTGACAAAGTCAAAGGGATTTGAGAGATAACACAACCTGTAACCTGTGTTGAGGCCTTAATGCTAATTATCAAGGGTTCTAAATACAAATTAAATAATTAAGGGGACAAAGGGCACCCTTGCCGTTGTACCAAGAACATAAGGGAAATCGAGATAGAGAAGACCCCATTGCAGTAGACTTTGGCTGAGGTGATTTATAAACCATTTTAATCCACTGAATAAAGATATCAAGAAGCCCATTCTCCTCAGAGTGGCCCACAAGAATTTCCCAGTTCACCCTAGAAAGCCTTTTCTCGTCTAAGCGCAATTAGTGCCATAGGGGACTGAGAATCTTGAGCAGTTTGAAAGATGTGGGAAAGGGTTCGCAAATGATCTGCTGCAGATCTGCCTTGAACAAAACCAACCTGTTCAGGGCTTAGCAGGTGTTGCTAGATCTTTTTAATTCTAAGAGAGAGAATCTTGGTTAGGATTTTGATATCATAATTTAATAGTGAGATTGGGCGGTAGCTGGCTGGGTCTAACACAGGTTTGTCTGGCTTTGGGATTAAAATTATCATGGCCTCTAACAGAGAGGGATCAAGGAGGTCTGAGGAAAACATGTAATCATATAATTTCAGAAGTAGAGGAGATAACTCCTTGTAAAATACTTCATAGAAATTAGGAGGGAAGCTGTTGGGACCTGGAGCCTTGTCCAGAGGCAGCCCTTTAATTGCATCTTCTACCTCAGTTAAGGTAATGGGGGAGGATAATATATCGCAATGGTGTACTTGAAGGGAAGGGAGCTTAACCCCATCCAAAAACTGCTCTACCATGCGGAGAGGTGACTGAGAAGAACCTCTGTCATAAATCTCCCATTAAAAGGATTCAAAAATAAGGACTATTTCTCTAGGCAAAGTTTTAATGGAGCAGTCAGGAGAGTTTAGTGCCGGGATTAACCTTGAGCTCTCCGTCTCCCTCAATCTAAGGGCTAGCAATCTTCCCAGTTTCTCCCCTTGGTCCAGGTATCGAGTCTTAGTTTTAAGCATAGCATATTCTGCTTTTTCTCTTAGTAAATCATCATATTAAACTCCTGAGTTTAAGTAGAGTTTCCAGATCCTTTTGAGAGTTGGAGAAGGAGGTCATTTCGGCTGTCTGATTTGATTGGACAGTAAAATAACTTTAACCTCTCTTATCTTTTTTCTTCTGGAAGCTAATTTTGAACTTACCCTAATAAAGCATTGAGAGCACCAAAGTATGTCATCCTGGGAACAGAGCCTTGATTAGATTCTAAAATGGATGAGATCAGAGATTTAATATGGGAAACTGTTCCATCTTCCTTTAAAAGTTGCATATTTAATTTCCAAGAGGTATCCCTCTGACCCTGTGGTCCGGGGGAAACCATGAGCCATACCAGGGGGTGGTCCGAGATAACTATTGACTCTATACCTACTTGATGGGTATTACTCAGAAGGGTAGAGCTGATTAGGATATAATCAATTCTTGACCAAGTTTGGTGGACCTGGGAGTAAAAGGAAAAAATGCCGCCCATAGAGTTGGGTCACATAACCCTAGCAAATTCATGAAATCTCTGAGAGCCTGTTGAGATGGGGACGAAGGTTTTAAAGGCCTATAGGTTTTGTCCAACTCCTGAGATAGGGCCATATTCCAGTTGCCCCCTAGAATAAATAGGGAGGGCAGGAATCCACTCAGTTTATCCACTAGGTACATGAGAAATTGGGGGTCACCGCCAACTGGACCGTATATTGCACCCAATACCACATTGCTATTATTAAGCAGACCTTTGACCAAAACAAATCTACCATCCTGGTCTATAATACTATCTCCCACTACAAACATAATATTTTGTTTAATTAATATAGCCACCCCCCTGCTAGCGTGTAATCCACTGGCAGCAAAAATCTGAGAAAATCCCAGCCTACGTAGCCCCTTAGATTCTGAGGTTGACAAGTGTGTCTCCTGCATGAAAAGAATGTCCACATTTAATAAAGAACAGTTTTGGAGAACCTGATGTCTTTTGGTAGGGTCTTTGATGCCTCTGACATTCCAGCTTGCAAACTTAATCGGCCTCATAGCCATATGGGTTGGTAACATATGTGAAAACACCAGGAAACAATAGCACCTCCAGTATGATCAGAAACATTTGGCACTCTCCAGACATCCCTCCCCCCCCATTCCCATAAGATATAGAGATTAACATACAAACATTCCACAGGTTCTAGAATATTGGGTTGCAGGTAGTGAACAATGAGCACAAAGAACAACACCCTGTAACTATTTAACCCATACGTTATGAAATGCCCTGCTACCCCTCCCCCATTAATCCTAATCTTACATTCATTTATACCCCCATAAACTATATACAATCGGTCCCCATGGACATAACAGAGCATAATCTGGCTGAACAAGTAAGTTGAACAAGGACCGTCCCCAAAGGCTTGCAGACCCAGGCTCTATTGAAACGGTTGTCTGACTAGGAGAAAGTTGAATCATTATGGAAAAGGCAAAAATAACATCATGGAACAGACAAAAGTATCTTGGTCCCCAGGGAAGGCCTTCACATTTTGAACATTTGAACACCTGCAGTATCTGACTACGGGGTGTAATGTGGTCTGTTCATGGTGCCAATGCCAAGACTGAATTTCATCTTGGAACTTGTAATTCTAGGTGAAGTCCAGCACCATTTGGACCCAACCTGCTGGCATTTGTTCCTTCAGAGTTATGAATTGATTATGTTGCCATGATGCAACATGCAGATGTTGGCACAAAAAACTCACAACTTCTGTTAACATTTCCACAAGTTGAGTCACAGTGGTTTGTTTATGTTGGAGCACTTTTCTGGACTGCTTAACCACAATGCCATTCATGTCTCTGGTCACACTGATGGTCTCCTATTGGAACCATCTGACTTTATCATTTCCATATTTCTGCATGTTTCTCTGTTTTTTTTAAATGTTGTATTGGTACTGCAGTTCTCACAAGTTTTGCTGATGCAATTTTTTGCAAATCATTTGTTACCAGGTGTGAGTAGGCACATGGTGAGCTTGACAGCCCTAAAAATGTTTTCAATTTTGCATTGTGGCAGGTGTTTAACATAGGCAAACCGATTCAAGGATTGCAGCTTTAACTCCACATTACCACAGTACTCACACAGGCACTGATCCAGTTTTTGTTGCCTGGCAAGTTTGATATTTGTTGTTCTCAGGCTGCAGAACTTAGTGGACCCTATTTTTGTTTCAGGATGTTGCTGGCAAAACTCCTGGTGGAGGTTAAAGTACCGTAGGAAGGGTGGGGCAGATGGTGCACCTACCCCGGGCGCATGCCTCCATGGGGCGCAGTTTTGGAAACTTTTTAAAAACATTTTTTTTGTACTGTTGTAATTACAGTGGCTTTCAGCAGGGGCGCAACTGTGGAAGGACCAGCAAGTGTGTGTGTGTGTGTGTTGGGGGGGTTCACATGGTCGTACTGTCTGAGCAGAAAATAAATCATGTGGACTGGTGGAAACTGGGAGGGCTAGCCACTAGCGGTGCCAGTGTAAAAGATAGGGGCAGAGTGGAGTGCACATTGTGAGAGGTGATTAGAGAGGGAGAGAGTACCAGAGTAGACAGAGAGACTGAGATACCACTTAACTTGATAGCTAGTGGCAGAGCGATTAAAGCACTGCACTCTTCCTCTGCTCCGTCTCCCTTGAGTTGCTGTCAGTCTTTTTTATTTAGTTTATATCGAGACACAGCAGCAGACTTCTGTACAAGTAGTGACTCATGTCAGTCTGTTTGTGTGGGATGGTATCCTCTGACAACAGAGTCGGATCATGGATCGGACTAAAGAGGGTCAGCCTGGCATACTTGCTGGACTCGTCGGGTCTTTGTTTTTGATGGGGGAGGTGGGTACCCAATTGAAAAAAATTAAAGAGTAGTAAAGTGTGATGATTAAATTTTAATCTTGTCACCCTGCCGCTGGTGTTTTGTATTGTTTTGCTGAAGTCAAGTAAGTGACACCTCCAGGACCTCCAGTCTGCTCACCTCCGTGTACCAGGGCTCCCGCCCTCCTCCCTTTTTCTGTTTTCCATGGACACTAAGCAGCTGAGGGCAGAGACTCTTAGTCTTTCTCTTTGGATTGGAGATAACTAGACTCAGTCAGATAGTAGTTACCTATACTAGTAACTACTACTGAGACTGAGTCAGTCTGTGATGACCAGACTTGCTTTTAGCTGTCATCATGCTGAGCCTGATGAATAAAATTAGTGAAAACATGTATTTCCTTGTGTGTGCCCCCCTTTGCCTGCCTGCCCCAGTTCCTGGTGGTGGGGGGGAACCAATTGAAAAAAATAAAATAAAATGAATACATTTCTGGTGTGTACAGTGTTTGAATTGCTGTCTGACTTTACTCCCAGGGGGTGGGCAGGCTCCAGCAGAGCAGCAGGAGAGACCAGAGTAATAGCCATCATTACAAAAAAAAGCCAGCTTCCTGGCTAGAAGGCTCTTCTGGTTCATACTTTTTCTCTGTGTGAGTAAAGAGAGAGTGTGAACCAGAAGTTTCTAGCCAGGAAGTTGAATTTAATTACAAATAAGCATATTGTTGCTGTTTTGTGTTAGTTGTAATTTCTTTTATAGATTTTCTTTCTTTGTTGAAGTTCTGTATTTGTTTAACGTTTGCCCTATTTAAATTAACTGCTTACTAGTCTGTAGCTACTAGACATCTGCCAGCAATACCAGTGTGTACCCTACCAGATGTATCAGTCACCTAACTATTGCTGTAACTGGTATACTGGCTTACTGTATCTGTTAGCCTAACAGATACAGTAAGTCAGTAGACCAGTTACAGCAGCGTCTGCTCTGTTACATCAGTCTTTGCTCACATTTATGGCAGTGTGGCAGTGTCCCATTACACATAGAAACATAGACTTTGAAAGCAGATAAGGACCACTTGGCCCACCTAGTCTGCCTATTTCCCTACCTACTGGATAAGCTGCAGATTCTAGTTAACCAGCAGCCTATTTCTTCCTACCCCCCCCCACAAGAATTGCCTTATGTCTGTCCAATGCATTCTTGAATTTCCCCACTGGTTTTGACCCCACAACCTCCTCAGGAAGGCTGTTCCATGCATCCACCACCCACTCTGCGAAAAAACACTTGCTCACATTATCCCTGAGCCATCCCCCTCTATCTTTAAATTGTGTCACCTTGTTCTTGCACATCTTTTTCTGAAAGATGCTACCCTCTTGGAACTTTCTTGATTCCCCTGAGGTACTTAAAAGTTTCTGTCATGTCCCCCCTCTACCTCCTTTCCTCAAGGGTATACATATTAAGCTCCTTTAGTCTCTCCTTGTATGGCTTATGATGCAGACCCTGCACCAGTTTAGTTGCCCTCTTCTGGACAGTCTCCATCCTGTCTACATCCCTGTGGAGATGGGGTCTCCAGAACTGGACACAATACTCCAGATGGGGTCTCTCCAACTGTCTGTACAGAGGGATATCAACTTCCTGTTTTTTACTGGTGATGTCTTTCCCTATACATCCCAGTATCCCTCCTTATTGCCTTCTCACATGGCTTACCTACCTTAAGGTGACAGTCATCTGATATGACTACCCCCAGGTCCATTTCCATTTGTGATGTTATTTATACCTCCCCCCTTGTGTACTCTTATCTGGGTTCTTGTTTCCCAGGTGCATTACTTTGCACTTTTTTGCATTGAATCTAAGCCGCCATATTCTTGACCATTCCTCCAATCTTGCCAAGTCCCTTCTCATTCTTTGTACCCCTTCTTGTGTATCAATCCTATTGCAGATCTTTGTGTCATCTGCAAAGAGGCATACTTTTCCTTCCAGACCCTCTGCAGTGTCATCTATAAAGACATTGAAGAGGACTGGTCCCAATATTGAACCCTGTGATACCTCACTAATAACCTCCCTTTCTTCAGAATGTACTCCGTTTACTATTACCCTCTGGGACCTGTTGTCCAGCCAGCTTGTCACTCAGGCTACCATACTGGGACCCACTCCCAGGCTGGCTAACTTGTTTGTTAATCTTTTGTGTGGGACTGTGTCAAATGCCTTACTAAAGTCTAGGTAGGCTGTATCCTCTGCCCCTCCATGGTCTACTACATTGGTTACCCAGTCAAAGACTGCAGTTCCTCCAAGTTACAGTTATAGTGTCTTGGTTACAGCAGTTTCTCTTCCCACTCCAGTTAGTTATGCCAGTAACAGCTTCCTGTTATACCAATGTCTCTTCCCGGTTACATCTCTCAGTATTTCAGTCACAGCATTGTCTACTTCCTTTTATGCCAGTGTCTCCTCTGAAACATAGAAACTTAGATTTGAGAGCAGATAAGGACCACTTGGCCCATCCAGTCTGTCCACCACTCCTCCATACTCTTATTTAAATAATAGAATGTGGTCTTGGTTGCAGCTGCTTCCCCACAAGAAAACAAACAGTACCTACAGTACTTTTGTGTTTTGTATAAATAAAAAGAATGTACTGGCATTCGCCCATTGTAAGAGCAATCACCCTTACATTCTATTTATACAAATGTACTGTCTGTTTTCTTGTGGGGAAGCAGTTGCAGCCAAGATAAGTCAAGTTTAGTTGAAGTTAGTTGGCTGTTAGTACTATGTTGGAAGTGGAACTTGACCTGTTGGCAGTCAGGCGGCCAGCCTGCCTGACTTGGCTCAGTGTTTGCTCTGCTCTCGCTCTCTGACTATGAGGGGTTGCCTGGACTCGGTTCATTATCATGTCTGGGTGATCAATGATTTACCTTGTGTGCACCCAATCCCCCTGGGTGGGATGCCAGCACTAAGTGTGCAAGCTGTGATGCACACAAGCATACAGATTGCAACACTGTTGGTGTTCCCCTCCCCATATACCCCTTACCCCTACTTGTGCATTGCTACCTGTGGTCTCACATGTGATGTGTGGCAGTATTGCACCAGTATTGACTGCCTTACACTCCCCAGAAGAGGAGGAGAAGGAGGGTTTCCATGTGGGCACTCAATCCCCCCCCCTTCCCACAGCAATAAAGGTTAGCTCACAAACTAAGGTCACCAACATCATAACAGGTAGCACTACTGTTGTGCCAAGGGGCCAGCCATAACGTGTTTTTTTTTTTGCCTAAAGAGCTACTGATGCCTCAGAGAGAACTTTCAAAAACATAACATGATATTTAGATTATAGACACAGTTCAGCATGTGTATTGCATGTATGTGCAGAAATCTACAAGAACACTAGATCTTTATCCCTTAAAGTGAATTTCCGACTTACCCTATGGCAGCTACCACTCGCATGGTGTGTAGCTGCCCTCCGAGGCAGTCATTCTAGCCAGGTTAGAAATACTGTGTACAGCTAATAATCCAGATATTTTACTCATAAATTAGTTTTAGCATTAGCTTCCCGATGCATTTTCAGAGCCCCATTCCTCCCCCCCCGCACTTAAGCACGTAATGAAGTATGGCTAGGAAAGCATGGGTGTGCACCCAATTGAAATGAATAGGGCTAGAGTTTTCATTCATCTTTAACATCAAGAATGGCCAGTAACAGAATAATGAAAGGCACTGCTTGACTAACATGATCCTTGTTGGTCAGTCGCTTGTCCACAACAATGTGGCTGCATACTCTGATGATAGTCAGCCAGAATCTCCCACATCTCATATTCCATGGGAGCAATATTTCTTGAAATCTGGGGTGGGGAACATGTAACAAAAGTGTGTTGTTTCTTCAAGAAAAGTCCCAAAACTCACCACAGAGCATATAAACACTTCACAGCTTCAGGGGGCCTTGTGACCCCCAGCTATTTTCTGGGGGGGGGGAGGCACAACATTTGTCTCTTGCCCAGGGCACCAAAATGCCTTCCTACAGCACTGGAAGGTTATTAAGGATCTTGTCCAAGAAAGCCTTTGTTGCCCCAGTCCTTTTGGAAACTGCCTTTTTTTATGAGGCAGTGGTGTAGATGAGACCTCAAAGAAGTGCTGAACTTTCTTCACTGTTTCTGTAGAAAGTGTGGCATTGTGCTGCTTGCTCCTTGGCCCTCATTCACACCTTGATGCCCACATCATTCTACTCCAACTGATTCTGAGTGCTGTGCCTGCACCATGAAGTATTCAGATCCTTTTTCAGCACCAGAAAAGAGCTGATAAAGCTCTTTTTGAATTCCTGCTGCTGTTTGGTATTGCATTCCTTCAGTTGTGACATTTTATCCTTTATGACCTTGACCATCTTGTCCTGAAGCTTGGTGCAGCAGGTCAAGCTCATGTTTTGCTTCAACAGGGCATTCTTTTTTGCTGGGGAGCATGACAACATTACCTTTGCAAATCTGCAAGCAAACTGTGCGGGTGACTGGCAGTCCTTGTTGTGCTCTCTGAACTGCTTTCCTGATAGTACTACTTGAGCACCGGTCTACCATTTGGGTGTCACAGGATGTATCCCGGGTCACACACATGTTTATCATGAGAGACGCATTGCACATGACACAGGTGGCAGGTGGTGGGGGTGGGGGGGTGCAAACCAATATCGCATTCTCTTTATTTTGCTTGTACAGTTCTCACCTTTTTTCATTCAGTCATCTGCATTTCTGACTAGACATGTTTCTCTGTTTTGTTTGTTTTCTCTCCCTCCAACTTGCTCTTTCTTCATTCTTTCTGTGTGAATCTTTTCTGGTGGTTGCCTTTGATGAAGTGGCTGTGCAGTCTGCAGCCACTGCAGCTTAAGCCTTTCGCACTCTGTATTGCTGCATTCTTAATTTGGCCTTCTTGTTATAGTTTTCCCTCTTTTCTACATTCAGTGTATCTTGATAAGACTGTGACTGTGCTTTGCATTTTTTTGAATAGCTACCATAACGTTCTGGATCCTTCTTCAAGTTGTCTTTGTACTGCTGACTTCTCTCCTTTTCCAACAGTGCACAAGGGGAAATATTCAGTGCATCTCTGATCAAGTCTGCAGAGGATATACACGGTCTTCTTCTCATCTCCCTTGCTTCAAAACAAACTGAGATAAAAGTCTGATATTAGCTTGGCATTCATCTCAAATAAAAAGCAGCAGACAGAGAGGCTGCTTTGGAAATAGATGGACTGACACAAGAGGTAAGTACACACCTGACAAATGATGGCATGAAGCAGACGAGTTGACTAAAGGAGATGCGCTCCGCATTCTCAGGCAAACAGACCAACCAAAGGAGACATGCTACACATTCTCAGGCAGACAGACTGACCGAGTGAGAAGCACTACACATTCTCAGGCAGACACAGTGACCGAGGGAGATGTGGTCCACATTCTCAGGCATAAAGACTGACCAAGGGAGATGCGCTTCACATTTTCAGGCAGACAGACCCACCAAGGGAGATGCACTCCTCATTCTCAGGCAGACAGATCCACCAAAGGAGATGCACTCCACATTCTCAGCCAGACAGACCGACCCTGGGAGTTGTGCTCCATATTCTCAGGCAGACAGACTGACAGAGGGAGACACACATCACATTCTCAGGCAAACAGACTAACCACAGGGAGATGTGCTCCATATTCTCAGGCAGACAGACCAATTGAGGGAGACATGTTCCACGTTCTCAGGCAGCCAGACTGACCAGGGGAGACATGCTATACATTCTTAGACAGATAGACCAACCGAGGGAGATGCACTAAACATTCTCAGGCAGACAGACCAACCGAGGGAGGCATGCTACATATTCTCAGGCACACAGATTGATCAAAGGAGATGCACTCCACTTTCTCAGGCACACAGACCAACTAAGGGAGACATGCTGCACGTTCTCAGGTAGACAGCAGATCAACCAGTGGACATGCACTCCACATTCTCAGGAAGACAGACCAACTGAGGGAGACGTGCTCTACATTCTCAGGCAGACAGACCGACCAAGAGAGACGTGCTACAGATTCTCAGGCAGACAGACCGACCGAGGGAGACACGCTAAGCATTACCAAAGGAGATGCCCTAAATATGCCACAAGAATCAGAAGAGCAAAGGAGAGGAACTTAAAATTATGTGTAAACAGTTGTTAGTCACTGAAGAACCAAAACATCCCAAAAAGGCAGTTTACACAGTCACTTAACAGATTGTGAAACCAAACGGCAACATGATTCTCAGTCCCCCCCCACACCAAACAAAGAATGCGGAGATGAACAAACAAACACAGCTGGAACAAAGGCAGGAGTGCAGCACATTTACAAAAAAACAATTTAATTGCTTTTAAGCCACCAAAAAAGGCCAATGCCCCTCTAGCTTTGTCTGTTTTCACCTACGTTCAGCCAGACAGTCCCAACCCAGTAGCAGAAACAAAACAAGAGACCGGATTTCAATCCAACACCCATCCCATCCACCAAACAAAGTAGGCCGCATGGTTCTCAATATGTCTGAACATAGCTGAATAAATAAACACAGCCAGAACAAAGGCAGGACTGCAGATTACAACAAAAAAAATGTAAACTGTTTTTAAGCCACTAAAAATGGCCAGTGCCCCTTCAGCTGTGTTTCTGTTCACCTACAGTCATCAAGACATTCCCAGCACAATAGCAGAAGCAAAATAGCAGGCCAGATTTCAATCCCAAGCAACCACCCCCAACCACCACCACCAAACAAAGGAGGCCACGTGGTTCTCAATATGGCCGAAAGTATGTGAACAAACAAACACAGCTGGAACAAAGGCAGGAGTACAGGCACATTTACCAAAACAAATAAAAATTTAGCCTACTTTTAAGCCACTGAACCTGGCTGATGCCTCCAGCTGTGTCTGTTTTCACCTATGTTCATCCAGACAGTCCCAGCACAGTAGCAGAAACAAAACAGCTGGCCTGATTTCAATCTCACGTCTACTCACCCACTCACCCACCAAACAAAGGAGGCCACATGGTTCTCAATATGGCTGAAAGTGGGTGAACAAACAAACACAGCTGGAACAAAGGCATAAATGCAGTTTACAACAACAAAAAATTTAAACTGTTTTTAAGCCACCAAAAAAGGCCAATGCCCCTCCAGCTATGTCTGTTTTCACCTGCATTCAGCCAGACAGTCCCAATACAGTAGCAGAAACAAAACAGTAGGCCGGATTTCAATCGCACACCCCCCAAACAAAGGAGGCCACATGATTTTCAATATGACTGAACGTAGGTGAACAAACAAACACAGCTAGAACAAAAGCAGGAGTACAGGCACAAAAAAAAGTTTAACCTGCTTTTAAACCACCGAACCTGGCCGATGCTCCTCCAGCTGTGTTTGTGCTCACCTACATTTGGCCAGACAGTCCTTAAACAGCAGCAGACACCAAAACAGCAGCATGGATCTCATCCACCCCCCCAAACAAGCAAACAAATCAAACAAAGGAGGTTCTAAAAATGGCCAAACTTAGGACAAACACATTTGGTCAAAGGCATTGACAGCAAACTAACTTTTGTACAGTTTGTAGCTCACCCCTCCTCACACACACAAGAAAAGCACATTTATAGATTGATGTCCTATTTTTTAAAAAGCAAGCACTATACTAAGCAATAATAATAATAAAAAATCAAAACCACATCAATTCCCATCCTCTGTTGTGAGCCCCCAAACACCATGCATATAAACTGTATTTTCTTCAATTCAGAAATAAATTCATCCTTTCTCATCCCCTGATAAGTGTGTGCTGACCCCCAACCCACCATAGAAAAGGGCTTTTCTGTTGAAATGTAAATAAAAAAACATTGTTACCCCTTTGGAGCAAGCAGCAAGCAGAACTGGTATGACTTAAGCAATTGTGACACCAGGCACACTCTGTGATGAATGAACATGTAACCGAAGGTGCCTGGTATCACAAACACATAAAAAAGAAACTTCAGGCCTAAAATCTAGCCTTGCTGCAATGCTTACTTTATCTGCATGCTTTTGGAAGGTTCCTACAGATAATCCCTTGGCCACATCCAGCAAAACATTTTCCATTCACTAACAACCCCCCCAAGACTGTGGCAAAGGTAATTTTGGCCTTATCTGCTGGTGAACGTAATTCATGAGGAATGCTGTGATGCCAGGAAGTTCTTCTTTCTCCAGAGGTTTGGTGAATGAGACTGAGCAATGCAGTCTGCATAATGTTGTAGAGAAATTCACACCCCCATTCCCACAAAAAATCACGATCAGTGCCCGACTCAAAATGGGGGGGGGCAGTCTCGAGATGACTGACGAACAACGTGAGAGCATGACATGGTGGGAGCAAAGGGTCAAAGTTTGCCCCACATGGACTTCAAAGGGTTCCTTACTCCATTCAAAAAAATACAGCACAGTGTTCAAAAGAGCTTGGGGGATCAATGAAAACCTTCTTCCACGGGGCAGCAGCACCACAAAACATTTGTGGAGGCTATGGGTGAACGTAACCTGCTGTGATGCCAGCAGTTACATTCAACAGAGAAACTGCAGTGGGGAATAAATGTAATTTGACACTAAACAAAAGGGGGAAGCAAAAAAATAAAATGAACACACAACTACATTCTGCTTTTAAAGTTAGTTTATTATTGGCAGGCATCAAAGAAAGCAGTGAAAATAAATACTTGAAAACATGTGGCTTGCAGTGTTACAGTTTTGCCTGTGAAAAAAGTAGGAAAATGCTACTGAAAATAAATATTATATATATATATATATATATATACATATACCCTACAATTCTATGACCTTATGTTTTCTATCTCTACATTTGACCAACAATCAAATGCAATGAAAAAGGCATGCCAGACACAATCAGATTTTTCTTCTCTGCCTGTTGTATCTATGCTAGGCGTTGGTAGCTCCTTTCTCACAAACAGACCTGGCTATAAATACAGAGAAATGTCAATGTTTCTGCTGTTCAAACCCACAGTAGAATTTGCTCTTGAAGAGAAAAATCCATCTAGCTTCACGCTGTAACAGTTTTTCTTGTCTGTCACCCCCTCCCCAGAGGTTCGCAAGAATGTGTTCAATCCTCAGAAAATTAAATCCCTCAGTGTTGCTCTTGTGATATTCAGCAAAATATATTCTTATTGGACTGTCAGGGTTCACATTAAGAAGACAGTGAACATGCTCCTGAATGCATTCTTTCAAGGGCCAAATTGTACAGCCCACATACATTCTGGGACATCGGCATGTCAAAACATATACCACAAACAGTGTTGTGTAATTGACGAATTGTCTAATAGACACTGTTTCATACAAATCTGGGTGAAGAAAAAGTTTGGTCTGTATACAAATATGACAAATATTACATCTGCCACATTTAAAGAGAACAAAGGTGGAGGAGGCTTTCATTGTGGTCTAATATCTGGTTTATTTTTAACATATATACTACTCGTCAATTTGTCTTATAAGGTCTACCCTCGATGATAAGTGAAATGAGATGCCTCACCCACTACTTTGTAAAGGTCTGGACCTCCACCTAATACTTGCCAATGTGTATTATTAATAATAGCTGAAATGCTATTAGATAGCAGATTGTAAGTGGTGACTAATGTTTCTGGCTGCTGTTAATCATCTTGTTTTTGTTTTGGAGTTAACAAATTGCCCTTGTCCATTTTTCTAACTCTATTTAAGGCTTCTTCCCGAATTCATTCAGGATACCCACTGTCCAAAAACATTTTTTAAGATCTAAAGCATGCTGCTCAAAGTTCTTTAAAATAGAACAGTTTCTTCTAAATCTAGTGAATTGTCCAAAGGGATGGATCTTATTAAATGTGTTGGATGAGCACTTGATGCATGTAACAGCATATTTGCTGATGTGTGCTTTCTGTAGGTTGAACTATGTATGGGCTCCCCCTCTATTCCCTTTAATGTTAGGTTCAAAAAATAAATGGCATAAGGCTCAGTGGTATGTGTAAGTTGAAGATTAATGTCATTCATATTCAAATAATCCAGAAAGGAGTTAACAGAAGCTTCATCTCCCTTCCAGATAATCAATACGCCATCAATAAATCTCTCCCACATAGCTATGTGGGGGAGAAAGGGGTTACATTCATGGTTGAATATGATGGTCCCTTCCCACCATGCCATACCCAGGTAGGCAAAGGATGGGGCCACCGTGGTCCCTGTGGCCATACCTTGCATTTGAAGGTAATATTTCTGATCAAATAGAAAATAATTCATGGTCAAAATCAATTCCATAGCTTCCAAAATAAACTGAACAGGAAGATCCTGTGTCAAACCAGAATAGTGAAGATGAAAATCCAAAGCGTTCATACCCAGACAATGTCTAATCAAAGTATAAAGACTTTCTACATCAACTGTTATCCATCTGTATTCACTGGACAAGACAAACCCACCGAGTTTGGACAAAATATTCATACTGTCTCTTATATGAGGGTTGCACTTGTACTAGCTGTTTCAGAAAATAATAAATAAAAATTGACATTTTCTCAGTACGGGACCCACAACCAGAAACAATGGGTCTCCCCAGTGGGTTTGTCTGGTCCTTGTGAATTTTTGGGAGCATATACAGTAAATTGAAAATACAACCGGAGAGTCCACCTGCATAAACTCCAGCTCTGGTTTTGTAATGTAGCATGCAAAAAAAAAAGATTCCTGTAGAAAAATATCAATTTTACTTTTAAATATCTTGATGATGTCAGTCTGTAATTTAGTATAACCTGAAATATCTTCAAGCTGCCTGTGAATCTAATTTTCATGTAGTTGTTTGTTCATTATAACCACCTTACCACCCTTGTCCATTTCCTTTATTATAACTGAATTATTGTTCTTTAGTTCTTCCAGAGCAGATAATTCTTCATGTGTTAAATTATATTTGTAATAATTCCACCCTGTAGTGAACAATGCATTAATGTCCCTCTGAACCATATTTTTAATGTTAACAAGTGCTGCACTATTCATTAGTGGTGGATTAAACTTAGAATGTGCTTTGACATTTGTCTGTTAGGGAACTACTCCTGATGTAACCTGTGAAAGGGGACTTGTATCTTGAGCTTGAATAGTCAGTTCATCTGGCACTTTATCCACTTCTGAAGCCAAGTACAAAAGTAACTGTACATCATCCTTAAAAGTTTAAAAAATAGGCACGTTACAAAAAATCATGGTTCCTTTCTTGCAAACTTAGTTCTTTAAGTTGAGCTTTTTGAGAACTTCTTAACATCCACATATAGTTCAAACTGATCAGCTTTAGGGTCTGGAACAAATGAAAGACCCCTACTAATAACACTCTTTTGGAGATCTGTTATTTGAAAATCAGATATATTGATTATTTCAGTGTTCTGCTTCTCAAAATGTCCACCAAGGGTTTGCTTGTGCTTGCTTCCTCCATGTTCGACACGCCTTGTTTTACATTTTTTTTTATGGGGGCAGTTGTGAAGCAGTCAGTGTACTGTCTGAAAAAGACACCTGTTTGTTTATGATAGTAACCTGCTGATTAACTCCAGTGTTTTGTTAATTTGTTCACCTTTTCTGTGATTTTGATCTGCTCTTTGATCTGTTTCTTTAGCTCTTTGAGTTTGAACTTGACTTTGATCTTCCCCTGCTGTTAGGCTGTGCCGGTCTTTGCCATGGAACTACTTGATTAATTTCATAATCATTAGAATCTCTAATTAACTTTGTTCTTTTTCTTGCTATGATGTCTTTCTCATGATTTTTCAAGCTTTTTTTGCAGGTTCAGCTAAAAGTTTTTTAAATAAAGAATGCTTTTTTTCAATGTTAACAAGCCCTCTTGTGTTGTAGTAAGATCTTGTACCACCCTACTATAAGTTTCATCATCTTGGCCAATTAGAATGCTTACAAGTTCATTACAACAGGTAGCAAAAGTGTTTTTCCACCTTCATTGGTAATTATTATTTAGGAAACCTCCCATGAGTGCTTTGTCTATGTGCAGACCATGTGGTAACCACTGTTTGGATCTGTAATCATTAAGTGACTGTTTGTTGTAAAACAAGCTTTTTTCTTTAAATTTCAGTTTTCCAAATTTGCTAAACAGTTCTTTTAATTGTTGATCCTGAGCTGTCTGTGCAGTTCCATTCACAAAAGTATTAGTAGTATAATTTACTCTGCATTTACTGACTCACCTGGGCTGTCACAGCAGGAAAAGGAAAACATTTCTTAAGTGTCTTAAGTGGTTGCACTTTCTTCACTTACTGTGCTTTATATACTTTTTATATATTTTACTTGGGTAAAGCCTTCTAGCGTTTTCAATAAGACTAGGCAGTAGTAAGTAAAAGACAAAGAACCTCTGTGCGCAAACACTGAGGCAAGGGTTACCCCAAAGGGCATTTGGCTGGTTACCCTTTGGGGTAACCCCTGCCTCAGTGTTTGCGCACAGAGGTTCTTTGTCTTTTAAATAGTTTTTTATTTTAATGGGTTCACCACAACATATCCAAGGCACACTGTCTGTGGGTAGCTGGTCCATTCCACTGGGGTGTCAAACAGACGAGGCATACTGATGAGTCCTGGTAGGACGAAACACGTGTCTATGTCTTCTGTTAGCACCCTTTGCAAACTGTGTGAGAGACCTTTCGGCACCATGCAATTCTGCTTAAAGTTGGACCAGCATAACATTCTGTGGTGATTTGCATATGCAGCCCATGATGCTTTGCATTGTGTGGGCATGTGTGATTTTGTATTTTTAGTAGTAAGTAATACAAGTGTTCTTACAGTCAAGCAATAGATAGAATCCAGTGAACCTGTTTAAGCCAATGCTGGAAAGACATACGAACATATGAATGTGAAACAGACCACCCGGTCTCTCTAAGTCTGTTTGAGTGTGCAGCCAACACCCCAAGTTTGCAGCTGCCCCACCCCCTTCCCATTGTCATCCCACTGCCACCTTCACCTCCCCCACCCTCACTCTCCCCTGTTTCCTGTCCCATGCCCTTTCGGAGCTGTTTACAGATTTATACGATACCACCCATTCTGGTAGGGTGTTCCATTTTGCTACCACCCTCCCTGTGAAATAGTGTCTCCTCATTTCCTTCCTAAATCCCTCCCCCATTCTTAGGCTGTGCCTCCTGGTGACTCTCCCATTCCTTAACTTAAAGACCCCATCTGCCCCATCCTTATTGATTCCCCTCAGATACTTGAATGTCTCTATCATGTCCCACCTGTCCCTTCTATCCTCCAGGGTGTACATATTCAGGTCTCCCAGCCTGCTGTCATAGCCTCTCCCCTCCATTCCACATATCACCTTTGTTGCCTCCTCCTCTACACCTGCTCCAGTAGACTGATATCATGCTTTAGGTATGGCCTCCAAAACTGCACACAGTACTCTAAGTGCGGCCTTACCAGTGACCGTAGAGGGGCAAGATCACCTCTCTTTGCCTGGACAAAAAAACCCTCGCTATGCACCCAAGCATTTTGTTTGCTTTTGCAGTTGCTCTCCTGCACTGGGCAGTGTTGTTCATGGTCTCTGTTATCATTACCCCAGGTCCTTCTCCTCCTCAGTGATCCCCAGCTTAACCCCCCAGCCAGTATTCTCTCCTTGGGTTCTTCACCCCAAAGTGCATAACCTTACACTTCTTTGCACTGAACCCTAGCTGCCACCTTTCTGACCACTCCTCTAGCTTGCGTAGGTCCCCCTGCAGCTGCTTCCATCCCTCCTCTCCATCCACCACTGCTCTGATTTTGGTGTTGTCAGCGAACAGACTTACTTTGCTCACCAGCCCATGTGCAATATCTGATATGAAGATCCCAAACAATACTAACCCCAACACAGAGCCCTGTGGCATGCCACTCATCACTGGCCTTTTAGTTGAGAGCTCCCCTCTCACCACCACTCGTTGCAGCCTGCCACTCAGCCAGCTTTAATCCAGTTAATTTTTGCCCCTACACCAGTTAGTGTCTTCCCAAGCTGCCCATGAGGCACTGAATCGAAGGCCTTGCTGAAGTCCAAGTAAAGAACATTCACCGTATGACCCTTATCCAGCTCACCTGTCACCCAGTCATAATATTACATGAGGTTGGTTTGACAAGACTTCCCTGAAATAAACCCATGCTGCCATACATCCTGGAGGCAACTGTCCTCCAGGTACGACACCAGTCTTTCCTTTAGTATTGTTTCCATGAGTTTGCACACTATGGAGGTGAGACTTACCAGACCATAATTACCCAATTTCTCCCTTGGCTCACTCTTGTGTAATGGTAATACATGTGCCATCGTCCAGTCCAGTGGCACACATCCCGACTCCAGTGAGGTGCTGTACAGAACCACCAGTGGCTCTGCCAATAACTCTGCCATCTCCCTCAGCACCCTAGGGTGGATACCATATGGCCCTGGTGCCTGGTCTACCTTCAGTGCCCTCAGTCCCTCTAGGACTCTACTTGCCTCAATTCTTCCAACTGTCACCTCCTCTCCCCCTGTCCCCACCCTCCTAGCCCATGCTGGTAGTGGTCTCCCCCTTTTTTCCATGAACACTGAGCAAAAGTATTCATCCAGTGCTTCTGCCTGCTCCTCCCCCTTTTCCATCCACTCCCCACTCCTTTTTATCCTCACTATTGTCCCCTTGCATTTCCTTTTCTCCCTGATGTATCTGAAAAAGTCTTCCCTTCCCCATTAATTCCCTGTGCTAATCTCAGCTCCCTCTGGACCTTGGATTCTCTCACTTTTCTGGTCACATCCCTGGACCATTATGCATATTCCTCCCTGTACACCTCCTTTCCCATCCTCCTAAACCTCTGGTGCACCACTTGTTTTGCCCTCACAAACTCCATAACCTCGCTGTTCAACCAGCATGGTTTTCTTGCTCTGCTCCTCTTACTCTGTTCCTTGATGCAGGCTTCTGTTGCCTCTGTAAGTCCCCATTTAATAATATCCTATTTCTGCTCCACATCCATCTCCTGCCTTATGTCCTCCAGTTTCCCTTTCAGTACTTCCTGCATCCTCCCAAAGTCCACCCCTTGAAGTTTACCACCTGGGTAGCTGATTTCTGTGGCTCCCTGCACATCGTGATCATACATCTCAACCTCCTGCCTCATAAATCAGGGACAAGGCATAAAAAAATCAGTGAAAAAGGACCAAAATCAGGGACACATCTTAAGAATTAAAGATATCCACCCAGAAAGCTAGTAGAATATGGGGCATAGTGCAAAATGCATTTTCTAAAGAAGAACACGTCTGTAACTTTAATGTTTGACATTATTTTGTGCTTACAATCCCCACTGTTTAGCCACGAAAACACAAATTTTAGGAGGGACAGAGTAAAACTTCGAGTCAAAATCAGGGACATCCCTGAAAATCAGGGACAGTTGAGAGGTATGATCGTGATATTAAACCACACTGTTTGGTGATCGCTGTCAGCTAGTAGGTCCTCTACCTTT
This sequence comes from Neoceratodus forsteri, assembly GCA_016271365.2. Classification (NCBI taxonomy): domain Eukaryota; kingdom Metazoa; phylum Chordata; order Ceratodontiformes; family Ceratodontidae; genus Neoceratodus; species Neoceratodus forsteri. The sequence goes on along the minus strand of CM057451.1, from coordinate 1,062,357,904 downwards.
ATTTCCCTCACTGCCTCTCCATTCAACAATACCAGATCTAAAGTGTGCTTTAGCCTACTAGGTACAGTAACCAACTGTGTCAGGAGACCCTCCTGTATCGCATCCAGGAGCACTTGCTCCCTAGCACTGGATGTGACCAGAGTGCTCCAGTCAACCCCCGGCAAGATGAAATCCCCCATGATAACCATCTTCCCTTTTCTACATATTTTTTTGATTTCTTCCACTAACTCCCTGTCAAGCTCCTCAGACTGCAATGGCAGGCTGTATACCACCCCAAACCTCAGTTTCCTACCCCTTGAGTCTAGGATCTGCAGCCAGATTTCCTCTGTTCTCCTTTCTTCTCCCTCTTCCCTTGTGCATTTGATCCTGTTCCTCACATAGACAACCACCACAACCCCCTCCTTACGGTCCTTCCTGTATAATTTGTATCCTGGGATTGCCAGATCCCAGGCTTGGTGCTCAGTTGCCCATGTTTCTGTGACAGCTGCAATATCCACCCTCCACACTGCTAAGAGTGCCTGTAGCTCAGTGGCTTTGTTTCCTAGGCTTCATGCATTCAATGAGACCACCCTCCATAATACCCCCTTCCCTTCACTAGCCTCCATCTCCTCCCTTCTACTTCCTCTTTTTTTGGCCACCCTGTGTCCTTCCTTGCTAGCCTGTGGGGTAGGCTGTGACTTCACTCTATGAGATCCCTGACTACCTGCTGACCACTTGCCACCCCCCCATCTAGTTTAAATCCACCTTTATTGCAATATACCTCCCCAATCTTTGCTTTAATACTTCCATCCCCTCCCCACTCAGGGGCAGCTTATCCCTTGCAAACAGATTGCTATTATCCCAGGTACTGCCCCAGCTGCCCACAACCCCATTCCCCTTAGTTTAACACCATTCTACCAACCATGTGTTCAACTCTCTAATCCTTTCCTTTCTCACTGTGCTTGCGCAGGGTACTGGGAGCACTTCAAAGAAGGCCACAGACTCCCCAGTGTCCTTGCACAACCTTCCCACATCCTCAGTCCTCTCCCTTGTTACCTCCACCGTTTCCCCCACTAGGTCATTTGCCCCCACATGTACAGTACCACAATGTGTGGTTTCCTCCTACCCCTCTTTATACACCTTAGGATGGCCTGTCCTGCCATGTCTGCCTTTAATCCTGGTATGGACTTCACCCATATCCGACTGTGCCTCTCCTCCTTGCTGCCCCATCTGATCTCCTTGAGTATGGAGTCCCCCAACACCAGTACACCCTGCTCCTCTTTCCTTATGCCTGTCGTCACCCTCCCACCCAGGTTCTAATTTTATAGCCACTCAAGACTGTTTTTACCATGTGCCCCAGTGTCTTCCCTCCTGTTCTTCCCAATTAAGACCCCTCCTCCTCCTGTTTGACTGCCAATCTCCCTCCCCCCCTTACCTCTCTGAGTATTATCCCTTCCCCTGCCACACCATGCTCAGTTTCTTCACTAGTAATGCCGCTCGCGCCCTCTTCTTTGTAAGTGCTACCCTTTGTGCAGTCACCTCCTGCATCCTCTTTCCCATGAGTTGCTAGTAAAGTAAACTTATTCCCTATCCCCTTTGCCTTACTGTGTGCTTTTTCCTCTCTCCTGCCTACTGCTGCTCCTCTTTTTCTAGGTCCTGCTAGAGTCCACCCTTCATCAGCTGACCACTCAAAATATCAGAGCAAAGCACTTTATCAAATGACTTGCTTGAAAATTCTTAAAGTACTTTAAAGTCCTTGCTTTCCTTAGGAATACCATTCATACAAAATCCTGCTGAAATTCCAAACAGAATTAAAATTGCATGGCAAGCATAAGAAATAAGTTCCTCAAGCCAGCTAATGCTCCCCAAACAGCAGTAATGTCACTCCCAGCTGTGGTGAAAACCTTGGAAATCAACACAAACAACTCAAACACAAACACCGGGCTGTAGGAAAAATGGGGAATGTGCAGTGCAAACTTGTACAGCTCAGAAAACACATCACAGATGGCACTCTGTTTTTATGTACAGACCAAACTTTTTCTTCACCCAATTTTGCATAAAACAGTATCTATTAGACAATTCATCAATTGCACACCACCATATGTGGTATATGTTTTGACATGGCCATGTCCCAAAATTTATGTGGGCTGTCCAATTCAGCCCTTGAAAGAACACATTCAGGAACATGTTCATTCTGTTCTTAATGTGGACCATGACAGCCCAGTAGGAATACATTTTGCTGAATTTCATAGCATCAGTATCGAGGGATTTAATTTTCTGGGAGGTTGAACACATTCGGGTGAACCTCGGGGGGGGGGGGCACACTGTTACAGCGTGAAGCAAATGGATTTTTACTTTAAGAGCAAATTCTACTGTGGGTTTGAATAGCAGAACATAGAAACATAGAAACATAGACTTTGACGGCAGGTAAGGACCACTAGGCCCATCTAGTCTGCCCATTTCCCTACCTACAGGATAGGCCGCAGATCCTAGTTAACCAACAGCCTATTTCTTCCTACCCCCCCACAAGAATTGCCTTATGTCTGTCCCATGCATTCTTGAATTCTCCCACAGTTTTAGACCCCACAACCTCCTCAGGAAGGCTGTTCCATGTATCCATTACTCTCTCTGTGAAATAATACTTCCTCACATTGCCCCTGAACCACCCTCCTTCTACCTTTAAATTGTGTCCCCTTGTTCTTGCAAGTCTCTTTTTCTGAAAGATGCTACCCTCTTGGACTTTGTTGATTCCACTGAGGTACTTAAAAGTTTCTATCATGTCCCCCCTCTCCCTTCTTTCCTCAAGGGTAAGAACCATTGACATTTCTCCATATTTACAGGCCTTGTGCTTGGACTTACTCCAATAGGTAATTTAAAAGTTTGAGCATTTGGTATGAATTTATTTTAGCATTTGTAATTTTGACAGGTTTGGCAAAAGAAAGGTATATTTTGAAATGTTATTAATAGCATATATTCTATGATTAGCTACTGGTTTTTCACACACTGTTTGGCCATGTGATCATTAGCTGTGTGGCATTATTCACATTATAGCTTCCCAGGTCATTAGTTACAATGATTTGAAGTTTCAGCTCCTTACTTAAAAAGACACTTTTTTAGCTGACTTTTTACTCATAAAGAAGTATTTCTATGGAGCTTGGTATGCAAATGTTGAGCTGCGATGCTTATTTGGTCAAACAAGAAGCAAAACGAAATGTGATGAATTTTTGTGCTATTTAGCAGTACATGTATTCTTCATGAGATGTTTCTTTGTATATTTTGGATCTCAGATTGTGTTTTTTCCACGTGTTTTTTAATTTTTAGTCAGCTTTATTAGGAGTTTGCATTGTCTCGCTTGCAGGGTAGTCTCTAGAATTGATTTCACAAGGTTATCACTGTTTCTTTTAGTGGTTTAAATAGCACTGCCACTTTAATGTGTGTGTGTGTGTGTGTGTGTGTGTGTTTTCAAAAAGAGCCTTGCAGGGTTTAGAGTCCTCCTCCTGATGAAGCATCATGCCAGAGACATGAAGCGCCAAGGTTGTGGGCTCACTGGAGTCAAGGAATAAAATTTCTTTCATGGCAATTAAGACTTCACAGTAAGTTACTTTTTTTTCCATTTAAGCCTGGAGTGCAGTCTGTTATGTGTTCTCTGTGCTATACAAGTTAGAAACACAGAAACATAGAAGTTGATGACAGATAAGGACCGCAAGGCCCATCCAGTCTGCCCATTTATTTTTCTACCTTATAAATGTGCCATCGGCCTTTGCTCTGTCAGTGGCCTATCTATTCATACTCATCTGTATTGCTCACTTATGCCTATCCCATGCCTGTTTGAAGCCCTGCACCATATTCATAGCCACCACTTCCTGAGGTAGGCCGTTCCATGCATCCACCACCCTTTCTGTGAAAAATAATTTCCTCACATTCTCCCTTAATTGGCCTCCATCTAATCTCATGCTGTGTCCTCTTGTCCTGCTATTTTTCTTATATTTAAACATGTTAGATTCTTTCATCTTGTTAATGTCCTTAAGGTGTTTGAATGTCTCGATCATATCACCTCCCTCCCTCCTTTGCTCAAGGGTATACATATTGAGCTCCAGTAATCTGTACTCATATGTCTTCTGATGCAGTCCCTGCACCATTTTTGGTTGCCCTTTTCTAGACTGCCTCAATTTGGTTAATGTCCTTGTGAAGGTGTGGCCTCCAGTACTGCAAACAGTACTCCAGATGGGGCCTAACCAGCATCTTGTAAAGAGGGATTATTACCTCCCTCTTACGACTTGTGATACCCCTACTAATACACCCTAACATCCCCCTAGCCTTACCTACTGCTTTAGAGGTCTGCTTTTATGATTTCCGGTCATCAGTGATGATGATACCCAAGTCTCTTTCTTCCTTTGTGACTGCCAGCAACTCCCCTCCCAGCCTATAGGTAGCTTCAGAATTTCTCTTCCCTATGTGCATGATCTTGCACTTCTTTGCATTAAATCCCAATTGCCACTCTTCTGACCATTTTGCTAGTTTATCCAGATCTCTTCTCATTCTGCCCACCCTATCTGGATCATCTACTGTGTTGCAGATCTTGGTGTCATCTGCAAACAGACAAGCCTTACCCTCTAGTCCATCTGCAATGTCACTAATGAAGATATTGAAGAGGACTGGCCCCAGGACTGATCCCTGAGGTACCCCACTTGTGACTTGCATCTCTTCTGACTGTATACCATTTACCACCACTCTCTGTTTTCTGCCCGTCAACCAGTTTACCACCCAGTTAACCAATTTCTGACCCACTCCGAGCCTACCCAGCTTATTTATCAATCTTCTATGTGGAACAGTGTCGAAAGCTTTGCTGAAGTCAAAGTAGGCGACATCAACTGCTCCCCATTGGTCCACCACTCTGGTTACCCAGTCAAAGAAATCTATGAGATTAGTTTGACAGGACCTTCCTTTTGTAAACCCATGCTGTCTTGGATACTGTGCCTCTATGGATTCCAGGTGTCGCACTATCCTATCCTTAAGTAATGCCTCCATAATCTTGCACACTACTGAGGTAAGACTGACTGGTCTGTAGTTCCCTGCCTCCTCCCTGCTACCACTCTTGTGGAGCGGGATCACATGAGCCCTTCTTCAGTCTTCTGGGACCTCTCCTGTGCTCAGAGGCTCACTAAACAGTTCTGCTAATGGCTCTGCTAGTTCCACCCTTAGCTCCTTAAGTACCCTGGGATGTATGCCATTAGGTCCCATTGCCTTGTCCACCCTGAGCTTAGCGAGCTCTTGTAGGACCTTTTCTTTTGTGAAGGGATTAGTGCTCACCTCCCTCCCCCTGTGTCCATGGTGCTGAGCTGTGGGTCCTGCCCCACCTTCTCTTCAGTAAATACTGAGCAAAAGTATCTATTTAGGATAGATACTTTTACAGGGTCCTCCTCCTCACATGCCCCCTTTTCTCCTTTGAGCTTAGCAATACCCCCTCTGGACTTTCTCCTTTCACTAATGTATCTATAGAAAGTCTTGTCACCTTCTTTTACTGTTCGTGCTAGTGTTTCCTCAGTTTGGGACTTTGCCTGCCTTACTGCCTTAGGGCAGTTTGGTATGCCTCCCTATCTTCATCCCGCTGTGTTCCCTTATATTTCCTGAAGGCCAGCCTTTTGGCTCTGACCTTTTCTGCTACTGTATTTGAGAACCAAAGTGGTTTCTTTCTTGTTTTACACTTCCTTTTCTGTCTAACACAATGGGATGTTGCTTCAAGTATTGCATCCTTTATGCTTGCCCACTTTGCCTGTACCCCCTCACCTGTGTTTCTTTTTGCCAGGGCTAGCTTAACTCTGTTGGCCATCTTATCAAAGTCCGCTCCTCTGAAGTCCCATATTTTTGCCTTGGAATGGGATGATTTAGATGTAGCGGCCAAATTGAACCATACCATGTGATGGTCACTGGCCCCCAGGTGACCTTCTTCCTAGAGATCTGTGATCCCTTCCCTGTTAGTCAGTACTAGATCTAGGATAGCCCTGTCTCTTGTGGGTTGTTGTACCAGTTGTTTGAGGTCCTCCCCCTGCAGGGAATCCACCATGTGTCTAGTTCTGGCAGATGTTCCTGCTGGTATTGAGCAATCTGTATCCGGCATGTTGAAGTCTCCCATTATTAGAACCTCCCCTTTAGCTGTCATGTTTTGTAGATCTTCTAACAGTAATGTGTCTATGTCCTCCCCCTGGTCTGGGGGCCTGTAGACAACCCCAGTTCTTATGGCTGTCCCATTTCCTGTTTCCAGGGTGACACACGGTTCTTCTGGCTCCTTATGTGTATTCTGAATTTCTGTAGCATTGATATTTTCATTAACATACAGGGCCACTACCCCCCCCCTTTTTGTACCTCGGTCTCTTCTGAACAGTACATAGCCAGGTACTGAAGTCTCCCAAGTGTGGTTACTGGTAAGCCACATCTCACTAATTGCTACTATGTCCAGTTTAACCTCTGACATTATTGCCTGCAGGTCTGGGATCTTATTTCCCAGGCTGTGAGCATTTGTGTACATGATTTTCCATTGGCCAGACTTCAGTGTGTTAGTTGTTGGGTAAGGTTTGGCATTTCCCCTGTGCATCGTAAGGGGAGACGGACCTTTTTTCTTACCTGGTGATGCAGATGAACTGCAAACATGCTGAATCCCTGTTTGACCACTACCTGGTGGGGGAGGAGTGTTCTTCCCATTCGACATATGGGGTGCTGCACCCATCTCCCCATTTGCTAGTTTAAATATTGTGCAAAGATGTCAAACTTCTGCCCCAATGCACTGAGTCCCTCCTTAGTCAGATGCAGTCCCACAAATTTAAAGAACTTTCGCTCCCAGAACTGTTGCCAGTTCCCTACAAATCTGTATCTTTTTTTCTGGCACCAGCCCTTGAGCCACATGGTTAGCTCCTCTATCTCCCTTCTCTGACCTACCGTCCATCTTTCCTCCTCTCCCAGACTGGCAGGATCTCAGAGAAGGAGATGCCGGACGAAATGGATGATAGTTTGTCACCCAGCCTGGTCAGGTGTTCCTTGGTCTTCACAACTGACTGGCTGGCGAGATCAGTAGTCCCTATGTGTACCAGGACATCAATGTTTTCTCCTGCTTTGTGAAAAATTTTAGCAATGTGGTCAGTGTGTCTCCATGCTGATGTACCTGGGAGACAGCTGACCATTACCCCGGCTGGAGATGGGTATCAACTCCCCGAATCATGGAGTTTCCTATGATCAGAAGTTTTTTGGATTTCCTTTCTGCTTTTTTGCTTTGGTTCCTGATTTGGGTGAGTTTTGTTGTGCTAGCTCCTGTGCTGCAGTGTCCTGCTCTGCAGTGTCCTCTGCCCCTTTGTTTGATTTCAGAGATAGAAGCAGATACCTGTTTATAGAGTTTATATGGTTTTTGGAGGTAATATGTTGGAGAGCACAGAGTGATGAGGCACCCGATATGCCCCTCCTAACCACCTGCCAAGTTTGCACTGCCCCCCCCCCCCATTTTTCCTACAGCATGGTGTTTGTTTCTGTTTGGGATAAAACACCAGCCACCTACACAGATTGTTGGTGGTTAGCCAGGTAGAAGTGGAACCCCTGAGCTGCAGGAGTGGAGAGACCAGCTGAGGCCAGCTTGTTTAAGAGAAGAGGGTGGGACACTGAGCTGAACATCTTAGTAAGATCTATAAAATTAGCCACTGTGATGAGACCCTTTTCCATCCCTGTAAGGATAGAGTCTGTAATATGGAGAAGGGAGGTGATTGTGGAGCGTTTTTTTTTTTCTGAAACCAGACTGGAAGAGAAATAGGGAGGAGGAGGAGGAGGAGTCAATAAAGTTGACTAATCTGAAGTGGACTATTGACTGCTGCAGTTTAGGAAGGAAAGGAAGTAGAGATATTGGCCTTTTGCTCCTGGGGGGTGAGGGGGGGGTACCTTGAGAGTATTGCAGGCCAGGGGGATGGTGCATTGAGAGTAAGACAATTTAAGAAGGTGGTTGAAAGGGAGGAGAATGGCAGGTGCAAATACGTGGAGGAGTTTGTGGTCTAAGCCGTCGCAGCTGTATTTTGAAGGATTGAGAGATTACTCCCTGAGGGGAGTCGGGGGGGAAGTGAAAACCATCCAAGGAGGAGGGCGTAGATGGGGAGAGTGATTGAGGATTGAGACGGAGCAGTACATGTCATGAAGAAATGGTTGAAAAGGGAAGTGACAGCAAGTTGGTCAGATACCAGTGAGCTGTTAACTTGGCAGGGGCTGGCTCAGGTGGTGGGTCGAAGAGGGAGTGGACTACTTTCCAGAAGTTGGAGGGAGAGTTTAGGTTAGATTGTAGGTTTGAATTGAAGTAGTGGGCCTTGGCTAAATGGATAGCCTTTGTAGAGGAGTTTCTGAGGGACTTGCAGTGCTGGTGGTCAGAGTCAGAATGGGAGGCTTTAAAGCGGGACCAAGCCAGGTCCCTGATTTTGCAAAGCTGTAGTAGGTCAGGTGTAATCCAGGGGTGGTGGGACCATTTTACTCTGGTTCTTATTTATTAGCTTTTGGTAACCGGGAAAGTGCGCTAGGCAACAGACCTGCCTATTTTCAGGCACGACCCGGGAGAGCACAGGACATTGGTTACAATATGCAGAAATGCACAGACATAATATAGGTGTACAGGAGCAAAACAAGATATACATTGGGTAGCACAGTAATAGTTACATAAGGGTACATTTTAGGCATAGATCATAATAAGGATGTAAAATAAAGCAATTAGGGTAACCATAAGACAGCTGAGGACAGTAAAGACATCAAGGTTCATAGCCGCCTAGACAAACGTATTGCATGGGAGAACATTAGTGTAGTACTCAGGGTCAGACCCGACAGCCTGCAGTGGGACAAAGCAAATTAAGAGCATTTGCATTTGGCCAGGCTAGAGGTGGAGTGAACAGCAGTTTTTGAATTCTCGATGGGAGGATGAAGTTTTCACCATAAGGGGAGTGAGTACCAGAATTTGGGAGCAAATGGGCAAATGCCTGTTCACCCATTTTGTCATGCAAGGTCTAGTGGAGAGCATGGGGACAGAGGAAGACCTGAGGGTATGGTGTGTGAGGCAGGAGTCAGGAGGTTGGCAAGATAGACAGGGCAGGAGGTCTAGACAGGGGAGTCGATAAAGCAGCCCAGGGAGTGAGCTCGAATATCCTTAGGTGACAGCCAATTTAAGCCAGCATAAAGGAGACAATGATGGGTAAGGCATTGGGGCAGTTAAAGCGAATCTACAGATGTTGTTGTAGACAGTGTCCCATTTGTAGGTGTAGCAGGTTTGCAGCAAAGAGGAGGGGCAGAGCATATTGGAGCTGGGGTAAGAGAATACCTCTCGCAACAGAAAGTCTAGCGGAAGGAGTGAGGGAGTGGGCTGCAGCGATAAGCTCCGCCAATTTTAGCATTGATGGCACAGCACACCATATTGACATGTTGAGACAAGTCAAGTGTGGGATCCAAAGTGACCCAAGGTACTTGAAGGACTCAGTGTTTGAGATGAGGGGCCATCAAGGCATTGAACCCGAGCCTGTTCACAGGGCAGACAGTTTCTTAGAGGATCCGAATAGCATAGCACAGGTTTTTCTAGGTTCAGGACTTGGTGGTTGCTAGAGAGCCAGGTCTGCAGGAATTGGAAGTCATTAGTGAGAGTGGAGTTGATGGCAGCAACGATTTTGACCCAGAGTACAGAACAAGGTCATCTGCGTACATAAGAGTGCAGCTATGCCGGGACATGGTGGGAATATCATTTAGGAAGAGGAGAAGAGTAGAGGTCCAAGAGTGGATCCTGGGGAACTCCACAGGAGATGTTTAGGGGAGGAAAGGCCTTGTGAAATGCTACCGCCTGAGTCCGATTGTCAAGATAGCTATGGAACCAGGAGAGGCTTTGGTCAGATGCTCCAATGGATTGGAGCTTCTTAGCATGAGAGGATGGTGTACCATGTCGAAGGCTTTAGACAGGTCGATAAAGATGGCCCCAGTGAGTAGGCCACGGTCCATATTATTTCTGATGTCATTTGTAAGTTGTGTAAGTGCAGAGGTGGTACTGTGACTGGGCGGAAACCATGTTGGCACGGGGTTTGAAGATTAAACATGTCAAGGTGAGCAGCAAGCTGGTGGTGGACTATTTTTTAAGCAGCTTACTGAGAGTGGGCAGAAGAGATATAGAGCGGTAGTTGGACATGAGTTTGACATCACCCTTTTGTGTATAGGGATGGTTCTGGCAGTTTCCAGGTGGATGGGACAGTAGGCCGTGCGAATCGAGGTTAAAAAGCCAGGTGATAGGTCTGGTCAGCCAAGGTGCATACTGCTTAAGTATGCAAGGATGGATGCCCTCAGGCCCTTGACCCCTGCGTGCCAGAAGGGAGTTAAGTAGCTTGCTTTTTAGGAGGGGTTTGGGTTTTCCAGGTGTGAGTGAGGATGGCAGTGAAGTGAGATAGGGCTGTGTCTATATCTTGGGCAGAGTAGACTGAGGACCAGTCTGCAGAGGCTAGGTTGCCCGAGTGTGCATCAGTGTTAAGAGACCTTAGTGGTCGGTGCCAAATGTACTTTAGGGAGGACTTTGTGGTCAGCATTTCCTGACATGATAGATGAGACAGTGATCACTGCATACACTAGGGAGAATGCCAGTGGATGAGACTCAATGGGTGTGAGAGCATAGTACCCAGTCCAGGAAATAGTGGTGGTTTGAGGAGTGGGGGTTAAACCTAGTGGGTTCAGAGACTGGTTGCAAAAGATTCAAAGATTCAATGGATTGTTGGATAGGCTTTGAGTCTAGGGAGACAGTTTACATTACAGTCAAAGAGAAGGATGAGTTCACCAGAGGCAGACTGGGAGACAAGTGAGGAGAGGGAGTTAATGAGAAAGGAGATAGGAATCTTTGATGAGGCATTCAGGATGCCAACAAAGATAGGGAGGGTGGAAGGGAGAGAAGAGTTTGAGTAGCAAGAGCTCTTAAGAGGAGGGGATGGCCTCTTTGAAGGTGATAGAACAGGAAATGTTATGGTAGGTGTAAATGGCCGCAACACCATCATGTTTACCTCTGTCCTGATGGAAAAGGTGAAATTCAGGGAGGGCAAGATGCAAATCCAGGACTCTAGAAGAAAGCCAGGTTTCAGATATACAAAGTATATTGTTATTTTGATGTTTCTACTCTGTGCCGCATTACGTGGCCCGGGTCATGCCTGAAAATGGTCCCTCAGATCAGTGCACCTATCCAGTTAACAGAGTCATAAATAAAATAAATACAAAAATATCTGGGAAGTGTTGCAATGCCCATACCTTGAGGGAGTTTAATTTTGGGAGGAGGCTTCGTGCATTGAAATGGAAAAACTAAGATCTTTGTGCACAGAGGAGGGTGTGGGGGGACCAGAATTAGGTTCCATGTCACCTGACAGGAGCAGGAGGAAGAGGAGGGGAGCTATGAAGGATGGTGATTTATGCTTTCTTTATAAAATGGGCAAAGGATTTCAAGCAATCTGATTGGTTGTTAGCCGTGCATTAGATGTGTCTAATGCACAGCTAAAACTAGAACCCCCATTTAAAATTCACAGGCCCATTTTATAAGCACAATAAGCCACGCCAGGGATGTGCATTAGACAGTTCTAATGCATGGCTAGGAGACTGGACGCACTCGGCCTGTGGCCTTGTGCCTCACTATGTCCCCCTAGCCATGCATTAGAACTGTCTAATGCACACCCCATCATGTCTTATTGCTTACGTTGCCTAGGAAGGAGAGGGCAAGGGAGTTGCGGTTAACTGAGTGGCAGGAGCAGTGGATGACTTCAAGGTGAGAGGTGGAGGTTGGAAGGAGGCTTTGGTGGATGGGGTGAGTAGGAGGGTAGAGAGATAGGGTGGCAGGAAGAGAGATGAGGAGGGGACAGTAGGGGTAAGAAAAGAGGGGAAAGGGGGAGGGGTGGGAAGAAGGAGATAGGAAAGGACAAGAGGGATACGAAGGGGGTGAACAAGGGAGGAGATGCCTTGAGGAGAGTAGAGGGAGGTAGATGAAGAAAATAGGTAGCTAGAGAAGCATAGCTGGGGAAGAGATGGGGGGAGGAGGATAAGAGAACAGAGGGAGGGCTGGTCAGAGACATGAGCCTGAAGAACAACCAGAGCAGCCTGGAGTGTGAGGAGAGGGGGATGGTAGAAAGAGGTGAGGTGGGGAGGAGAGTAACAAGGTTACCTTGTGTGGGGGTGCAATGTCATAATAGAAATAAATTAGGCTTGAATTTTTAATATGCTACTCATCTGAACAGTAATAGCAGACAAAATTTCTCTTAATAGAAAACTATTCTGCAACAATGCCTGTTTCATTTCCTTTATTACTTGTAAAAGTACTGATGGTTATTTATTAAACACTGTTCACATTGGACTTTATCATTTTCCATTTTTGACTTATTCTGAGCATTATCCTCCATACCAAACCAAATAAAAGGTATTTCCTGACCTTTAGAAGGAGGGTCCAGTTTTGGTTAGTTAAGGTATGGGGTCAGGAATTTTTTTTCTTTCCTCCTCCATCTGGGCCGACCCTCTTTCCCTCTGGCCCTCTCCGCCCTGTAACACTGGCTTCTCTCAGGTCTTACCTGACTTTCTCAAATAGATTCCCATGATTATATCCTCTGTGACAGGGGGTTGGGAGTCCCTCAACCCGCTAGAGCCAGGACCCAGCCTTCGGAGGTGCCTGAGTCACCGGGTGTGAGGCCTGTGAAGATTGACGGTTATCTGGTGCAGCTGGGAATTGTCCTGTTTTTCTCCCTCAGAAGATGTGATATGCATTGACATCAAGCTTAACACGCCGAAGTCTGCCACATCTCCCCCTCCTCTGAAGCTCAAGCTGTGGCACTCTTGACCTCCACCAGTGGTTAGTTGAGTTCTGAGCTCTTGTCCACCCTCCCCCCGGAGGAGGAGAGTGGTTCTGGGGACACCCAATCCTCATCCCCCCAGCTGGCCCTCTGATGCCTCAGGCTTGTTCCCGAACCCAGGTGGCCAACGTCATTGGTGATAGCACTGCCACTGTACTGGGTAAGGAATTTTTTTAATTCTTCTAAATAGATATCCTTTCTAAAATTATCAATAGAAGTGGCATTTAAAGTAACTAGAGGTACTGAAGGTTCCTGAACAACTTGGTTACAGATAGTTGAGTCTTTCATGTCCAGGCAGATTCTTGTAAAGGTGCAATTTATGCATGTATCAAGTATAAATTGTTTGTGCACCCACGCGGCCATGGACAGATGCAGGGTGTGCAGATTCACTACCTGCAGCACCCTCAGGGCACCTCTCTACAGCCACATCTCCCTTGCATGCTGCAAGAACAGGGTTGATGAGGGCAGGGTGAGGGAAGCAGGCAGGCATCCAATTGGATGCCCAGCCTGTGTCCTAGAGTAGATTCCCTGCACTGTGGATATGGGACAGCACCATTACGTGTGCAGGAATGCATGAGACACTCACCCAAATGGCCACTCCCAGCCCATCCTGGCAGCCTGGTGGCCTGCAGCAGAAGTATGCAGCGGTGACCCTGTTGCTGCTGTGCCCCACTGGTGACTGTTGGTAGGGTATGTACACACTTACAGCTGGGTCCCTGGGGCATATCACATCTGGCCCTGTCTCGGTGCTCTGCACCTTTGTGAATGGCGCCGGTGAGCAGGCATGCCCCCGGCACACCCCCAGCCTGGCCCAGGTGTAGAGCAGGATGAACAGCATGGGAATCTGGTGTTGCTCAAGGTCCCTGCACCCTAATTGGTACCCTCAGAGGTACACTGTAGACAGCTAACACTTAGGTATAGGTTATACTAATATTGAGGGCAAAGGGCATCTACCATATAAGAGTAGATGTCAGGATATAAATGCATATTGTTGTAATACACTTTGCTAGCGAATACACATATATTCTGCCATGTATTTGCTGTGTATTTCTTACTTGTCAGATGCCAAGACACCTGTGTCCTTGAAGTAATTATAATATGTAAGACGGCATTGCCATCTTTTGGTGATTTGTATTACTACATTGAGTTATGTAAGACTCTGTATAAGAACTCTCTTGTTCTCAAACTGATGACTTTACAGAATTGTATAGTGTTATCTTGGACAGTGGAGCCACCTCTAATTTAGCCAATAGGGCACAGCTCTGTAACTAGAAATGTTTCTATCTTTTGGTAACCATAGTAATTATCATAGGTATATAATGTAATGCACAAGCTTTACACCTCGGAGACCCGAGAGACCCCAAGAGACAACAGAGAAACCTCGAGGTTTAGGGAATGCTTAGCACTGGCTCTCGGTTCGTATTGGTAAGAACTGCTTAGGGCAACTGTGATTTATCCCTTTGGTAGTAATAAACTTGTTTATTACTCTAATGCAATGTGTCTGTGATTACTTGCATTCCCAATATCATCAAGAATCTGAAAGTGAGGTTTAGACCTCTCAACAAATTGGCGACTGTGTACAGGCGATATTTGGTGTTTGTAAGTTTTCACTTGTTGCTTAAACTTTTCCCTTTCCCACAGGGACAGTAGGTGTACATTCCCGTATCACCTCTCCCATTTTAAAACCAGTTTGTAGTCACTTGCAAAGTCTGGCTGACTTTTTGGGTGTGGTAGATGCCATCTTGACCCACTCCATAGCAGTTTTGAATTGCAAGCCTGCAACTGCAACAGTAGCCCGGCTGTGTTTCAAGTACTCGTGCTGTGGATCTATACGCAGCACGCTGTCTTTTTTTTACAGTTTGAATTTTTATTCCCTTCCACACAATGGCCACAGTATCAGATATCTGTGCAGAACTGAGACTCGATGTCTCAAACTTCCTTGCCTCCCATGGAGGCTGGGTCGACTTTGCGCAGGACGCAAGTCAATCCGACAACCCTGTACTGGGGATGTCAACCCAGTATGCAGAGACGAGACAATCAACCAATAAGCGTCACGCTAAAGGGTTGATGGTCGCGGCTCTCTATGCTGCTTTGGAAGCCTCCAAAGTGAGGTTTCAAACCCTTGATCTGCAGATTTTATCTCTTAAACAACAGATGGGTTTGCAGGAAACAGAATGTATTAGACTTCAGCAGAACTTGGAGTCTGAACTCCAAACTCTGCGAAATGAAAAGGATTCACTATTGCATCATTCAGCCCAGGCTGGTGAACAGGAAATATGTACGTTGAAGCAGGAGAGTGAACATTTGAGACAGGATAAGAGTCAGGCTGTGCAAATGAATGATTTGCTGAGTGCTGCCAATGCTCAGTTGAGTGACGAAATGGATGAGCTTCAGGATGAGATTAACCAGGTACGTAATGACTTAGAAGTAGCTCACAGGGACAATCGCGAATTGAGCGCCACGTACAGAGTTTTGCAAAAGCAAAAGCAAGATCAGGTTGATATGGATGTTGCAAGTGTGAATCACAATGAATGTAGAACTAAGATGGCGACACTGCGCCATCAGCGAGAGGTTCTGGCTGGACATGTTAAGGCAATGGGAGGCGTAGCCCCTGCCTTTCATTCATCATCAGAAGGGGAGTTATCTGATGAAGACGTTTCACAATACAATGCCCAGTCATGCCCCTACTATGGCCCAGACTCCACACCTAGCCATCTAAAGCATGGTGGGTCCCCGCCCCCAACTCCCCAGGTCACACGTCGGCGACGTTGCGACGCTCAGCATGGGAGATGCCAATACGGTGGCCCCCATGATGGGGGGAGCAGACCCAAGCCTGGTCCCTATGGCACCTCCGGTAGCCGTTATTAATGTGGAAGACAGGCAAGAGATAGAAACCATGATTGAAACCATGATAGGCAATATTCCTCTTCCTGAGAGGAGTATGAGGGCTATTAAAACCCATATTAGACAGCTTTTTCAAGAAGCTGGCACTCAGGAAGGTATTGTCCGCACTGTGGCTGAAGCTGCAGCTCGTGCAGCCTTGGATGGTGCTCGAGACACTCTACCTTTGCCTGATCGACCCACTAATCCCCTGCAAATGACCTACTCTGTTCAGTAAATCGCTGACAGCATCGGTCGGATGAATCCGTCCGACAACCTCAGCTGTCACTTGGAAAAGGTACGTTCTAAATGCGAGATGCTTAGCCTCGCTGCAGAATATCAGGTCCAAATACTACGCCAGACCATCGATCCTGGTTTATGGGCCAAACTCCCCGAAGCTGTTCGCCAGGATGGGAACACTACCTTTAGGTTGCAGCTGAGCTCATTTCTGCTCACAGTCCAGGTGTAGTAGGAGTGATGCTTGCATATCCTGTGAAGCAGAATGCGAAAGAAAGTCCAGCGACTTACCACCAGAGACTCTGGATGGCCTACCGAGCAGGAAAGCACCTGGCACAAGAAGCTGTGGATGTAGATCTTATGAATATAAGACCTGTTCCTTAGGAACATGATTCCAGCAGTAAGAGAAAAGGTAGAGTCAACCACTTACCCAAATATAAATAGGTTTGCCGATATTGTTCGGAAAACTGAGAGGGTGTATCAACTGTATATCTGTGATTTGGGCTCCGGTTCCAAGAAAGTAGCTGCCGTGGAACCCATTTCAGAGGCCATGACACACTACACAGTGGAAGGGCAGGCTCAATGCCAACAGGCCCAACATCAGCCAGCCCCTCCACCTGATAATCAATGCCCCCAACAGGCCCATCAACAACAACCACATCAACAACAGCAATGGGGTGGGAACTGGAATTGTCATAAGAACAGGAAGCATAAGAGTAAAGGTAAACCACAACAGAGAACGGGTCCTTCATATAGGGATATAGCTGAAGAAAATCGGAAATTTTGAGAGCTCCTGGGACAAGTGCACTCTGCGGCGGATGCTGTCCCCACACAGGCCCTTGCGGCTGTACAACCAGCAGCCCAGGCCTCAACCGGCCATGGAGACACCGGAGGTACAGGCCCTCAGGCCCATGCAAGTCTGAACCCAGAAGCTCCTCCCCTATATAGTGTCAGTACAGCATGGTGAAGTCATTCACATGAGCCAGGCCCAACCTCTGCACGCTTCCGGCAGTACGGATTGACAATTACAAGCCCCAGTCCATATTACAAACCAGTTAGTCTTGGATACAAACGGAAGGCCCTGCACCGAGGCTGAGGTCGGGGGCCGCTTACAAGGAGTTTTGCTAGATACAGGTGCAGCTGTATCTGTGCTACATGATGAACACCCGAACACATCCTCATGGTCCACCAGACAGAGGCCAACATGTCAGGAGTCAACGGTACTAGGCTACCTGCATGCCGCTCTCTACCCTTACTGGTAGAGCTAGGCCATTTAAAGGCCTCACACACTTTCCAGCTAATGGTACTGCACGATCACCCTAGTATTATAGGGATCGACTTCCTTGCGCCATACGGCTGTATGGCGGACCTAGCTAACATGCTACTGATACAGATTCAGGGTCAATACCATACCATCTTGATTCCTGATTCACACGTTGAGGAATGAAATCTGCCAATGACAAAGATTATGATGTCATAGATTTGTTCAAGAATCATTAACTTTTTCCAAAACTCCTACCTATTCTGCAACGACATTTGGAAGCGTTTTCAGTTAACAAGCATGACTGTGGTAGAATGCACACAGTCACTGAAGTGCCAGACCCTGCACACGAGAGGCAAAGGCAATATCCTTTCCCAACTGAGGCCTTGCCTTCCCTTAGAGAAATTATCAAGTCACTCCTCAAGCAAGGAGTAATCAGAACTTGTGTCTCCACTGCCAACTCCCCAGTATGGCCCATGAAGAAACCCACGGGCGCCTTGAGACTTACTATTGACTACTGGAAACTGAATCAGGTCACCCCCAGTTGTTCCCCAACTGTGGCATCAGCACCAGATGTTCTATGACTTCTAACCCCTGACCTGAAATGGTTCAGTGCCCTGGACATTTCTAATGGTTTTTGGTCATTGCCATTGGCCCTTAAGAGTCAATATAAGTTTGCCTTCACCTTTGAAGGAAGACAGTACATGTGGACTTGCTTGCCACAAGGATTCCATAACAGTCCATCCCTCTTCCATCTCCACATGATTGATGCCCTTGAGAGTTTCTCTACCCTCCAATGTCTCTTACAGTATGTGGATGACCTGTTGCTGGCCACAGCCACATAGGAACAACATTTGGATCTCTTGGACGAACTATTGGCTCTCGTTCAGAAAGCAGGCTTGAAATGTAACCCAGCAAAAGCACAATTGTGTCAGAAAGAAGTACTCTTTCTGGGTCTGAAAATAACTGACCAAGGTCGAAGCCCTACCTGGAGGAAGGTACAGGGATTACAAGACTTGCCATTACCCACCAGTGTGACAACTCTTCAAAGGTTTCTAGGTATTGTAAACTACTTGAGAGATTTAATTTGTGATTTTGCTCAGAAAGCTGCTTCTCTGTATGAATTACTCAAAAAGGATGTACCATGGACTTGGGGCCCTATTCACACCCAGGCTGTGATGTCACTGAAGCAGGCCTTGGCCTCTGCCCCAGCACTGCTGAACCCCAATCCAGCACTACCATTTCATCTGGAGTGTGCCACCTCTGACATTGCTATGTCAGCAGTGCTGGCCCAGAAGGTGCATGGCACCTTGAGACCCACTGCATATGCCTCACAGCTCTTGACCCCAGTGGAACAGAAGTATGGCCTTTGTGAAAGGAACCTTCTGGCCACCTACTGGGCTGTCAAGCACTTCCTGTATATCATTGGGTACTCACCACTGATCATTAATACCAACCATACACCAACCACCTTCCTGCTCTCAGACAGAGTGAAGGATGGCTCAGTCTCCAACATCAGACTGATGCACTGGTCACTTCTTCTCCAGATCAGAGATATACAGGTACAACCGACTAAAGTTCCATCTATGCTAGCTCATGGCCTCCATTTCCAGGGTGAACCCCATGACTGTACGCTACAGTCACCTGATCTTCCTGATCCAGGTCCTTTCCTCCCTGCCACACCATAGGTACTCGAGAGTACTTCTTTGTGCCGTATCTTCACTGATGGTTCAGCATCCTACTATCAGGGAGAACAAATTGCAGGGATGGGTATTTTGGTGATTTAGCCTTATGGGAACACTGTCAAGATATCTAAGCACTGCAGTGTAGCATCATCACAATACGCAGAGAAGGCAGTGGTGGCCTGTGCCCTCGAGTTCATCCAACATGGAACCGAGGATACCATCATCTTTACAGACTCTAACTGGGTTTGTTGTTCCCTTACAGAATTTCTTCCTTTCTGGCAGAAGAACTCCTTCCTCTCTTCTGATGGCAGTCCAGTGAAGTACAAAGAATTGGTAATATACATCCATGCACTGGCACAGAAATATGCACACAAACTCTATGAACACAAGGTTAAAGCCCACTCTCTCCATGACCCCTATCATGCCTTCAATGACACAGCAGACACCCTTGCTAAGGAAGGGGCCCGAGGGGGGGATGTCTGGATGATGGACCATCCAGAGGCTAATGCAGCTGTACACATTGCAGCACTCAAGAAGAAATCTGAACCTTTTTCCCCCTTGGATCTCTCTGCAGCCCAACAACTTGACACTGAACTTAAAGAGGTGTTCAGATTCCTTGACAAAGCTACTGAAGAGAAACTTCCCACACATAACCCCTATCAAAGGCATGAAGGTAAGTTACACTTGTCACCAGATGACAAGTTCATTTGGTTTCAACCAGATGATTCTACCACCAAGTTATGGGTAGTCACCAGACACCTAAGATCTGAATTCTTGCACCAAGTGCTTGACACTCCTACTGGTGGACACCAGGGAGCAAAGAATACCCTTCAATGACTCAAGACCACCGCCTGGTGGCCTGGTATCACCAAAGACGTTAAACAATACATAGACAACTGTCTCGTTTGGCACAAAACAATCCCATTCCTACCAAACAAAATGCCAAACTTTTACAATAAAGACATTCCGGCCCTTGGCATGCCATTCAAATTGATTTCATTGGCCTTCTGACCAACACCAGCAGAAATAATAAGTATGCTCTTGTGGTAACTGACCTCTTCTCTAAGTGGGTAGAAGCTTTCCCCACTAAGACATGTACAGCAAAGACTACTGCCAAAATCCTGGTGGAACAGATTTTTCCAGGTGGGCTCACTCTTAAGGTAGATTCTGATAAAGGAACCAGTTTTACAGGTGAGTTGATGAAAGAATCCCTTGAACTCCTCGGAGTTCAGCAAAAGTTTCACATACCTTACCACCCTCAATCGTCAGGTCAAGTAGAAAGAGCCAACAGACGGATTAAGCAAATGCTTTCCAAATTCGTTGAGGACAATCCCAAAACCTGGGATTCCCTATTGCCTTTACTCCTTATGGCAATTAGGGGCACACCCTCAGCCACCACCCAGCTCACACTCTTTGAGGTGATGACTTTTAGACAAATGAGATTACCTGAACACCTGTTGTTTGACCTACACCCCCCCACTGCAGACCACATGTCTGTGGACCAGTATGTGGAAAAACTCAGAAAAGACCTCATACACACACTTGTATGCTGCAAACTGCATGGGCAATGCCCAGCAACAATCCAAAATACAATTTGACAAACATGCACAAGAAGTGGAATGGCAAGTTGGAGATCAGGTAATGGTACTTCGATTTGCACATCCCACCCACTCCTTCTCCAATAAGTGGGAAGGCCCATACCCTATTGTCAACAAGCTCAGTCTGGCAGTCTATCAAGTTAGACTCCTCCACAATAACAAGTTGACTGACAAATGGTTACATGCAAACCAGCTGAAACTGTATAAAGGAGCTTAAACTACTTTTCCTCACCCCATTGGGCAGAATTGTACTAACATTCTAATCTTTGATCTTCCTTTTCAGATATACTGACAAGATTGCTATCTTGTTCCATTATTTCCTCCTCTCAGGAGTGATCCCCTGCATCCAAGGCACGGTACTGGACCTCCTACGACACCTCAATCCTCCAGCACCTCCTCCAGAGGAAGTATCCATCAATATACCAGATAGTATGATCACTGTCCAGGAAGGTTCCGATGCTTACCTCACTGCCTCGGTTGTTGCTCCTGACAAATCTACCCTTTAAAATTGAGTGGCAAACCACATCACAAGGACAAATTCTCCCTGTGGCCAAACTCTCCAAAGGAACTTTCCAGGGTTGGCCCAATGTTAAATTATCCCCAAATGGTTCACTGTCCTTGTTACAAACTGCATTACGACATTCTGGTTTGTACAACATTACTGCCTTAATAGATCCTTCTTACTGTAATTCTTTGTCCAAAGATTCTGCTCGCAGATTTTGTGCTATACACCACGTGGCTTCTGCAGCCATATACCTGTCTGTGTTACCACCCACTGATAAGCAGCTTTTGGAATGTCCAAAGCATACCCCTGGTCCCCGTAGTGGTCTCACAGCCACTGCCCTCCCAGGTTCATTGATTAATAACTTACAGTTTATGCATATACCTGTTTTGTTTAATCTTACTTACTGGAATATGAAAGAGTTTGGTATGTGTCACAATACTAATACATGAGCGTTTAATAATACTTTATTGCTTGATAGTTTAGCTGCATTTCAGATTCGTACGCAAGATCCTATTGCTGGAGTCCATTCTACTGAACATAGAGGCAACTTCAGAAGGAAGCCCTCTCCTGATAATCTAAATCATAAACGTAACAAATGTGAAGTTGACAGTTCTGATATCACAGGTGCAACAAGTACTGTCACAGGTCTTTTTGGTATGGCTATGTCTATCTGGAATAAAGCAGACATTGATGCTATCAAAAGTCATTCTGCCAAGTTCTCCACTGGTTTGGTCAATAACATTTTACCTCCATTATTGCATGGTGTGGATGGCCTTAGTCAGGAAGAAAGATACACTGTATACAACATGCAGGACATTGCTAAGGCATTCACTGATTCTAAAGATCAGATCAACGCACTCATACAACAGAACAATAAAGAAGCAAATAAACAATACATTGCTAGAGAGATACTCTGTTCTGCTTATGGCTCCTACATTATCACTACCATCAATAACCTCTTCCGTGATCTAGAATCTGGAAGAATTCGTGACATTATACATGATAGACGCATTTCCAAATGGTATTGTCCAAGGTGTAAAACCACTAGCTGTGTTTCCATGCGTATGCAACAGACTTTAGCTATTCCTCTCTCCACAGCTAGGAATTTGGGGTTGTGACCAGGCACCCTAGTAGTGGTCCTTGTTTCACTGCTAAGAAATATTCCATAACAGATACCATGTTTGTTTCTTTCACTGTCTCTTTACCATGCTTTGATCCTACTACAGCCTTGTTCGACAAGCTTGCACTGGTACATTCCATTGGGCATTTGGATGAAGACATCTGCAGAGAACGCCTGGATCTACCACTTCTACTGGTCTACCATTCTTTCCTGGATGCCTGGGTGGCTCCGCACTCGGACTGCTGTGCGAAAAAGCAATATATTTACCTGTGCCGATGTGATGTGTTTGATGTTATACAGCCTGTTTGTGGCTACTCTCCAGACAGCATTGATTGGACTTTCACCATGGATGATGACATCACTGTGAATGGCACCAACTCTTTTGACTCAACTTTGGCTCCGGATAAGCTCTACCAATCCTGTCGTGATGAGGTTCACTGCCTGCCAACACGGATTTTGAAGATGACCTGCACCTGCCCTGTCCAGTTGCAAAAGTGGAGACTGCCTACTGTGCTCTCCCAATATAATTCTGATGGAGAATATTGTGTAGTTATGAACTATAAAACCTATGCATATAGTTCTGTTACTTGTGCTATTGATTACCCCAATTTCTGTTTTGTCCCCCACCAGAAGACTGTCATTGGACATACTGTTATAACCCCTATCCCCCTTCTGGATGCAAGCATTATTGATGGTATCCCAGATTATCTACTCACACTGTCAGAATACTTACCATACTTTAATGTACACATAGACCCACTCACACTTACACTGAAATCACTTTTAGACAGGAAAGACACACACTTCATCCACATCAGCAATAATATGACTAAAGCCAATGAAGCTGTTCTCGCCTTGATTAATGATGGAGATATGAATAACGCATTAACTAACACCTGGTTAGAGATTACTTTTAAAGGTTTTGTTATTATACAAAGCATTTTTAATTTTCATTTTGATTATTATGCTTTGCTGCCTAAGGCGCATACTACGCCAACACCGTGAGCAGCTTGAGTTCCTTTACAAGGCTCGTGCGTCGGGATTGTAAATGACCACTACTCCTGTCCTTTTCCTAGACAATTGCCTGTGTTGCCCTTGGAGGTAACAAGGGGGGGAATGTTACATGAGGTCCCTGCACCTTCATTGGTACCCTCAAAGGTACACCGTAGACAGCTAACACTTAGGTATAGATTATACTAATATTTAGGGCTAAGGGCATCTACCATATAAGAGTAGATGTCAGGATATAAATGCATATTGTTGTAATACACTTTGCTTGCTAATACACATATATTCTACCATGTATTTTCTGTGTATTTCTTACTTGTCAGATGCCAAGACACCTGTGTCCTTGAAGTAATTATAATATGTATGACAGCATTGCCATCTTTTGGTGATTTGTACTACTACATTGAGTTATGTAAGACTCTGTATAAGAACTCTTTTGTTCTCAAACTGATGACTTTACAAAATTGTATAATGTTATCTTGGACAGTGGAGCCACCTCTAATTTACCAATAGGGCACATCTCTGTAACTAGAAATGTTTCTATCTTTTGGTAACCATAGTAATTATCATAGGTATATAATGTAATGCACAAGCTTTACACCTCGGAGACCCGAGAGACCCCAAGAGACAACAGAGAAACCTCGAGGTTTAGGGAATGCTTAGCACTGGCTCCCAGTTCGTATTGGTAAGAACTGCTTAGGGCAACTGTGATTTATCACTTTGGTAGTAATAAACTTGTTTATTACTCTGATGCAACATGTCTGTGATTACTTGCATTCCCAATATCATCAAGAATCTGAAAGTGAGGTTTAGACCTCTCAACACTGGCATGCAACTGATGGCTATAACATTGGTGCATGCCGCTGGGCACCATGGAATGGGTATTTCTTGTAGGGTGGCCTATCTACCACAGATACATGGCACATAGGCACTATGCCCTTATGAGAATAGGCCCCATGATGACTAACTAGGTTATTTACAGTCTGCTGTGACTGTTTTTCAATTAACCTCTTGGGTGCAGAAGGGTTTAAGCTTCCAAATGGGACACTTTCTTTCTGGATTCTAATCATTTGATTGCTTCAAAAAGATAATTGCCATCTGTTCTAAAAGAAAATTGCCATATGTTCTCATCCATAATTGAAGGCAGAAACTTGGTGGATGTAGAGGACTACTGGAATACCCTAAAGACTGCTCTGCACACAGTAACAACTAAATGCACGAAGCTGACCAGCAAGTCCAAAAGATGGAAGAGAACTCTCTGGTTCTCAAATGAAGTAGCGAGCAAAATTAAAGAGAAACAAAGGGCTTTTACACACTTTAAAATGAACAAAGCAAGAAGCAGATGGAGAAGAATACAGGAAAAAAATGAAAGAGGCAAGGAAGGCAGTCAGATGGGCAAAAGCACAGACTGAAGAGAAAATAGAAGAGGGTGTTAAGAAGGGAGACAAAGCCTTCTACAGATACATAATGGAGGAAAGAAAAACTAACAGAGGACTAGTCCAAACAGCAACCAAAGAAGCCAAGATGGCAATGAGGGACAAGGAAAAGGCTGAAGCCCTAAATGAGTTATTTTGCTCTGTCTTCAATATAGAAGACAGTAGCAAAGGTCCCACGCTAGGTCAGATAGAGCATGATGGTCAGGAAGTGGACAATAGCCCCTTCACAAAGGAAAGGGTCCTAGAAGAGCTGTGTAGACTCAAGATGGACAAGGCCATGGGACCTGATGGCATACACCCTAGGATTTTAAAAGAACTTCAAGATGAACTAGCCACACCACTGGATGAGCTCGTCAACAAGCCACTAGACAGCAGGGGAAATACCTCAAGATTGGAAAAGGGTGACAGTGGTGCCTTTGCAGAAGAATAGGAGCAAAGAAGAGGCAGGAAATTACCGCCCTGTCAGTTTGACCTCAGTTGTAGGGAAAATTATGGAGTCATTGCTAAAGGAGAGGATAGTGGCATACCTGAAAGTTAACCGAAAAATGGACCCAAGGCAATATGACTTCACAGGGGATGATCTTGTCAAACCAATATGATCAACTTCTTCAACTGGGTCACCAGAAGAGTGGATCTTGGAGGGCAGTGGACATTGTTTACCTGGATTTCAGCAAGGCCTTTTGACTCTGTCCCTCACAGAAGGCTAACAAACAAGCTGGGACATACAGGAGTTGGACAAAATGTAGTTAATTGGATCAGCAACTGGCTAAACAATAGGATATCAAGAGTGCTAGTAAATGGATCTCTGTTGAGAGAATTAGTGTAACAAGTGACATCCCACAGGGGTCAGTACTGGGACCTACCCTCTTCAACATCTTTATAGGAGACCTCGCAAATGATCTGAAAGGGAAAGTTTGCCTGTTCACAGACGATACTAAGCTCTGCAACACAGTGGACTCACAGGAAGGGGCAAACAACATGAAAGCTGACCTTAGAAAATTGGAAGAATGGTTCAGGGCTTGGCAGTTAAAATGTAATGCCAAAAAATGTAAGGTAATGCACCTATGTAGGAGGAACACAAGAAATAAGTATACATCGGGAGGACATCAACTCAAACAAACACAGACAGAGCGAGATCTTGGCATAATGTTTGCTGATGACTTAAAGGAAGGAAAACAGTGTGAGAAGGCAGCATTGAATGCAAAAGGCATCCTTGGCTGTATTAGCAGTGGTATTACTAATAGGAAGCAGGAGGTTATCATTCCTCTCTACAGGTCCTTATTAAGGTCACACTTGGAATACTGGCATCAGTTCTGGAGATCTCACTTAAAAAAGAACATTGACCATTTGTAGAGCTACAAAAATGGTGCAGGGTTTACACCACAAAATATATGAGGTGTGACTCTGGGAGTTAAATTTATACTCCCTTGAGCAAATAAGAAACAGAAGTGACATGGTCGAAACATTTAAGTATGTGACGGGGCTAAATACAACTCAGGCAGGTAATCTATTGCAGCACAACACAACCGCGTGTACAAAGGGCCATAATTTGAGGTTGGTGGGAGGTAGGTTCAAAAGCAATCTCAGGAAGTATTTCTTCACAAACAGAGAGTGCTGGAACCATGGAACAGCCTGCCCCAGGAGCTGATAGCATCAAAGGTGATTAGAGATTTCAAACTCACATGGAATAGGCATTAAGGACAAATTAGGTTGCAGGTAACATGGGGGTAGTCTTTTTGGGCAGACTAGATGGATCACGCTGTCCCCATCTGCCGACATTTTTCTTATATTCTTATGCTACTGACCACTATCATCTGTTACTGGCTTCTTTCAAGAGGAAAGTTAAAGGGCAGATTGTCCCCATATGTACTTGCAATCCAGATGATTTTATATAGTCTGTTATCATCTTATTATTTTTAACTATCTTCCCGTTACATTTTTTAGAAGTCAAAGGATTATTATTTAGGATGTTAACACTTCTTAATACCATTTCTGGTCTCTTATCAATCACAGACCATAAGGATTTATAAAGTAATATCTAGATTACGCAAAATTTCTAAAATAAAATCAATACAGCAGTTGCAGAGTTTTAAAACTCAAATTGCAAGAAATATAGTTAAAAGTATTAAATCAGTCTCTGCAGTTTGAAAAAGCATCATGGTGTAGTTGTGGCTTGTATTGCACAATTCAGTTCAATTTTATTTTTATACTGGAAGGTATGTGAGCAAAAATGGCCATATTCACAAATGTCCAGTGGTAGAAAAATTTGGTAATAAAGAGAAAAAGATAAAAACACTATTTGCAAAATCTGACGGTATCTACAATAGGAACAGTGTATATGACAGGATCATCTAGAATAAAAAAAAATACAGAGCACACAACAACAGAGCCAATATACAGATACTTATAAACTCTAAGGAAACTCAGGGATTGGTGGACATTCAGGGGAGTTACCTACCAGGGCAGACACAGGTAGTGGATTGGAGGAAGTGGTCCTTGAGGGAGGAGGTGAATGAGCCAGTTGAACTACAGGCCTGAAGCTCAGGGGGCAGTTTATTGTAAAACTTAGGGCCCTTGTATGTGATGGAGTTCTGTGCATGCTTGGTGCAGTAAAAAGGGATGTCAAAGATATGACAGGCAGCCCCTCTAGTATTGCGCTTGGGAACCAATAAGAGGAAAAGGGAGTTAATGCTGATCAGCAGTAGGTTACAGTGAATTTTGTGTAGGAAAGAGAGCATTTTAAGTTGGAACTTGCCTTCAAGGGTGAGCCAGTTGAGGGAGGCATAGAGGGTACAGTGATGGGTCATCCAGTGGAGGCGGGTCATGAAGTGTGCAATATAATTGTATGTACTCCTGAGTTTGGAGAAAAGGGGGATGTGCTAGAGGGGGGGTAGACATTACAGCCGTAATAAAGGAGGGGCAGGAGAAGGGAGCTGGTGAAGCATAGTCTGGCAATAGGGATAAGGAACTTTCTGATTCAGTATAAGAGACCTAGCCTCATATGGATTTTCTTGATGAGGTTGGTAATATGGATATTGTAGGTCAGGTGAGGGTCTAAGTACAGTCCAAGGTATTTGAATTTGTAGACTTGTTCTATGATGTTATCAAGATTGTTTGAGAGGGAGCAGACCATTACAGGGGCTTTTCTTGGGCCAAAGAAGATCATAAATTTGGTCTTCTTGGAGTTGAGAACCATGCCTTTGGGAGAGAACCAAGTGTGTAGCTTGCTGACGTCAATCTGCAAGTTACTGAACATTGTATCAAGGTTAGCTTCACTGCAGTAGAGGGCCACGTCATTAGCATAAAGAAGTAGTTGGGTGGTTTGGCAAATGGAAGGAAGGTTATTGATGCAGAGCGAGAACAGAAGTGGGCCTAGGATGGAGCCCTGGGGTACCCCATATTTAATCGGACATTCAGCAGAAAAATGACCATTGATATTAGTTTTCTGTGATCCTCTGGAGAGGTAGCTTCTGACCCATATGATGATGTTTTCAGATATGTGCAAGCCCTTGAGGGTGTCCAGGAGAAGGTAATAATCGACTGGGTCAGACACCTTAGTCAGGTCCACGATGACAGAGCCTGTGTACTGGCCCTTATCGCTTGCCTTGAGGATATCACTGGTCAGCCTGATCAGGGTGGTTTCAGTGCTATGTCAAGATCTGAAACCATGCTGAGCAACAGAGGACAAGTTATGATTGTCAAGGAAGGCGGCGAGCTGCCATGCTGCAGCCACAGCTGTTTAGTTGGTAGAATGGCCACCAGGAGAGTAGGGAATCCTGGGATTCTCAGCCAGAGAATCCAAAGATGGAGGACCTAGGAGTCCTTTAAAGGAGCAGGAGCTGCAGCTATTGGGGGGTCTTGGGATTCTTGGTCAGAGAATCCAAATGATGAAAAAAAGAATCTCTGCCTGCAGGGGAGCCTGAGGTAGGGGGTCATGTGTGAGGTCTGTCAGTTGGCAGCCTCAGAGCAGATCATGCCCCGGTGCCTTAGTAGGCTAATTCTGGGCTTTGGGTCCAGTGGCCAGCAGGAACATGTGTATGTGGCTGCTGAGGGTCATGCAGTTGTTGGCCCCAGTTGAGCCTGCTCCATGTAGCAGTGCTTGTGTGGAGCCAGAACAGGGAGCTGCAGCCTGTTGTTCCTTTCCTGTTGGGGGATTGTCAGTTTGCCCTTAAGTGGGCCGTTGCCTTGGACTGCAAGCTGCCCAGTGATCCTGGAGTAGCTGCCCGGGGCACATGGATGTGCTGCTGCATGTTCAGAATGGGGGGCCTGGGTCCCAGCTGTAGCTCAGTGTCTACCCTGCATCTAATACTGTGGACCCTGGTTCTTGTTTCACTGCTCTAATGAAGTGACTGTCTCTGCTGTGCGATTTATTGAGCATTAAATGGAATCCCCTGGTCCTGCAACTTTACGTTTGTCTCATGTGTTCTAAACAGACTGTTTTGCCACAGCTAAAAGAAGTTGCCTCCACAGCATTGCCTCCAGTGTGTGCCAGCCCAGTGCCGTGAGGGTCCGGTGCCCCAGATGAAGTTCATCCATTACCATCTTTACTCGGGGACATTCAGGTACTGTTTTTTCATTGTCATTCTTCTGGACTGTGTTTTCGTTTGCTGTATGGCACCCCCCTTCCTCACAAGCTTTACCATCTAATTACCCTAGACAAGGGAAGTGGGGTGCTTAATGTGGGGCTTATCCAAAGGATGCTGATTTTGGGAGGCAGGGGGCCTTTCTCTACCTCACAGCTGCAGCGCTGGATAAGCTGTGGATGTCTCCTCCTTTTTTTTGCTGAATGATTTGGAAGTGCAGCCAAATGGTGCCTAGGACTGGGATTTTTTTTTCACCATTTCCTGTGAGAGCTGTAAGAGTTTTGTCCATGGCCATGGGTTAGAGCAAGACTGTATGGTGTGAGAGCTGAGACTATACTGTTTGCAAAAGGTGGACTTCGGGGGGAAAACTATGTTCAAATAAAAATGAGAACAAATGTGATTCAATGTTTAGGCCTTGATGGTATAGCATTGTAGAAATTAATAGTTTTTTTTTGGCCATGCCAAGGTATTAATTAGTTATACACTGGTTAAAATGTGTGTACTGTTTATAGGGGACATACTTTCCCTCTAGAGATGCTCAGGGTAGTCTGTTTTTTCTAGTTAACATTTCTTACTTTTTTTTTCAAATAATAAATAATACAGTATATGCTATTTTAAGGAGAGTGGTAATTATGGCTGAAATGTATGTTTGCTAAACTGTTCGCCATCTTAAAGGTCCTGGCAGTCCAAAACAGGCCACTGGCTGCAGGTAAGGATTTAAAAGATAGGTCTGTGTCAGAGTAAGGGCCTGGGGATGCCAGTGAGTACAGCTGAGTTTTGGGTCTTTTGTAGGTCGTATCAGTGGGTCACCCAGTAGATATAGCGATCCCTGGGTGGTTTAGTAAATTAGGTTAGTGTTAAGGTAGGCAATGGATAGTTGAGGTTTAGGACTTAGTGTAAATAGTATTCGAGCATGTTTTGGCTCACTGGAATGTTGAGAGTTTAGTGGGGGGAAGTGTGTAAGCTCTCCAAAACAGGCTTAACTTTAGTGGGGCTGTATGATCCCTGGCTTCTCCTCATGTGCGCTGTCATGTTCCTGGGGTTCTGGTTGGAGTCAAGCCTGGTGACTCCCCATTGCAGCACACAGCCATCCCTCTTGGGATTCTTGGCCTGATTGGGGCTTGGTTGAGCACCGGGGTGGGTGTTCGTGCTGCTGGGTGTGGCGTTGCATGGTCCCGGTTCTGGTAAGGTGCTGGATCGGGCTAGAGGCTACGTGGAAGTAAATAAATATTTGTAGTGGTAGAGATGGCAGTCCCACACACAATGCCAGGTGTGGGGACTGCCAAGAGTAAGAATTTAAAAGAGCAGGAGCTCCTTAAGGAAAGCAGTAGTTTTCGGTGCCGGCTGGTGCCATGGGGTACCCGCATTAGGTCATGAAGCGGGACTACAAGTCCCAGAGGGCTGCAGATTTAGCACCATGGTATATGGTCCTTGATTGGACCAGGATATTTGGCACCAAACAATTAAGCCCTTAAAAGCCAGGGCTGAGTGGACAGCTAGGGAGAGGAGAGTTGAGAGCAAAAGAGAAGGAGGTTGCCATGGGGTGCCCACCCACTCAGCCATACAGCCTGGCAGCCATGCTGCAGCTGCAGCTGTTTAGTTGGTAGAATGGTCACCAGGAGAGCAGAGAATCCTGGGATTCTCAGCCACAGAATCCGAAGACAGAGGACCAAGGAGTCATTTAAAGGAGCAGAAGCTGCAGCTATTGGGGAGTTTTGTGATACTCAGTCAGAGAATCCAAATGATGAAAGAAAGAATCGCTGCCTGCAGGGGAGCCTGAGATAAAGGGTCATGTGTGGGGTCTGTCATTTGGCAGCCTCAGAGCAGATCATGCCCCAGTGTCTTAGTAGGCTAATTCTGGGATTCGGACCCATAGAAACATAACATAACATAGAATTTGACGGCAGATAAGGACCGCTTGGCCCACCCAGTCTGCCCATTTCCCTACCTGATGGATAAGCTGCAGGTCCTAGTTAACCAGCAGCCTACTTCTTCCTACCCCCAACCCCTAGAATTGCCTTATGACTGTCCCATGCATGCTTGAATTCCACCACTGTTTTTGACTCCACAACCTCCTCTGGAAGGCTGTTCCATACATCTACAACCCTCTCTGTGAAAAATACTTCCTTAAATTACCTCTGAGCCGCCCCCCTTCTATCTTCAAATTGTGCCCCCTTGTTCTTGCACACCTCTTTTTTTGAAAGATGCTACCCTCTTGGACTTTGTTGATTCCCTTGAGGTACTTGAAAGTTTCTATCATGTCTCCCCTCTCCCTCCTTTCCTCGAGGCTATACATACATACATATAGGACCCAGCAGCCAGCAGCAGCGTGTGTGCATGGCTGTTGAGGGTCAGGCAGTTGTTGGCCCCAGTTGAGCATGCTCCATGTATCAGTGCTTGTGTGGAGCCAGAACAGGGAGCTGCAGCCTGTTGTTCCTTTCCTGTTGGGAGAAGATCAGTTTGTCCTCAAGTAGGCTGTTGTCTTGGACTGCAAGCTGCCCAATGATTCTGGAGTAGCTACCTGAGACTGCATGGATGTGCTGTTGCATGTTCAGAAAGGGGGCCCCAGGGTCCTAGCTGTAGCTAAATGTCTACCCTGCAACTAATACTGTGGACCCTGGTGCTTGTTTCGCTGCTCTAATGAAGAGACTGTCTCTGCTGTACTATCGATTGATCATTAAATGGAATCCTCTGGTCCTGCAACCTTGCGTTTGCCTCATGTGTTCCAAACAGACTGTTTAGCCACAGCTAAAAGAAGTTATCTCTTCAGCCTTGCCTCCAGTGTGTTCCAGCCCAGTGCCATGAGGGTCCAGTGTCCAAAATA
The DNA here is from genome assembly GCA_016271365.2 of Neoceratodus forsteri. Classification (NCBI taxonomy): domain Eukaryota; kingdom Metazoa; phylum Chordata; order Ceratodontiformes; family Ceratodontidae; genus Neoceratodus; species Neoceratodus forsteri. The sequence continues at coordinate 1,062,325,934 of CM057451.1, read as the reverse complement.
CATAGATACATAGATACATAGACAGTGTCAGCAGATAAGGGCCTATGGCCCACCCAGTCTGCCCATTTGAGCTTGTAAGTTCAGTTTGTTTTCCTAGAAGTCTGTTGCCCCTTACCCCTCACCTCCAGAATTCCTTTATGTCTATCCCATGTATTCTTAAATCCCGTGACTGTTTCAGCCCCCACCACTTCCTCTGGCAGGGTGTTCCACTTGTCCACCACCCGTTCTGTGAAGAAATTCTTTTTCATGTTTCCTCTGAATCGCCCTCCTCCAACTTCATCCCATGCCCTCTAGTCCTGGAACATCTTTTTCGCTTAAAATAGTGTTTTCCTGCACCCTGTTCCTCCTGTAAGATACTTGTATGTCTCTATCATATCCCTCTCCCTCCTCTCCTCCAGGAGTACATGTTCAGTTCCTTCAACCTGTCTTCATAGGACTTGTGATGCAATCCATGCACCATCTTTGTTGCCCTCCTCTGAACCTTCTCTACCCTGTCTATGTCCTTACATAGGTATGGTCTCCAGAACTGTACACTGTACTCCAGGTGGGGCCTCACTAGTGTCTTGTATAGCGGAATTATGACCTCCCTTCCTGCTGGTGATGCCCCTGCCTATACATCCCAGCATCCTATTTGCTTTACCTGCCGCCTTGTCACACTGTTCTCTACCTTGAGGTCATCAGAGATGACCACCCCAAGATCCTTTCCTGCTTGGTGCATGCTATATCCTCACCCCCAACTGATATATTGTGCCAGGGTTTTGTCCCATATGCATTATCTTGCACTCTTTGCATTGAATTTCAACTGCCAAACCCTGACCATTCTTCAAGTTTCTGCAGGTCGCTTCTCATTCTGTCTACACCCTCTGTGTGTCTACCCTGTTACAGAGCTTTGTGTCATCAGCGAACAGTGAAATTCTGCCTTCTAGGTCCTGCTAATGTCACTGATGAAGATGTTGAATAGGACCGGTCCCAGCACTGATCCCTGTGGTACCCCACTGGTCACTCTTCCTCTGTGGAGTGACAGCCATTTACCACCACCCTCTGTGTCCTGCCACCCAGCCAGTTACCTACCCACCACACTACTGTCCTGCCCACACCCATATTCCCCAGTTTGTGTAATAGTCTTCTATGTGGCACAGTGTCAAAGGCCTTGCTGAAGTCCAGATAGGCCATGTCCACTGCCCTCCCCTGATCCACCTCCCAGTCACCCAGTCAAAAATTCAACGAGGTTGGTCTGACGTGACTCCCCTGGTGAAACCATGCCTTGGGTCCTGTAGTCCATTGACAACCAGATGTTCCACCAATCTCTCCTTCAGTAGTGCTTCCATGATCTTCCCCACTACCAAGGTGAGGCTGACTGGTCTGTAGTTTCGCTTCCTCTTTGTTCCCACTTTTGTATAAGGGGACTACATCTGCTGTCCTCCAGTCTTGGGTACCTCCCTGTTTCTAGTGATCGGCTAAACAGGATAGCCAGAGGTTCAGCCACCACCTCTTAGTTCTTTAAGGACCCTAAAAATTCCATCTGGCCCCATTGCTTTATCAACTCTTATTACTTCCAGTTCCTTCAGGACCCTTTCGTAAAGGGACTTGTGTCCATTTCTGCACCATTCTCACCCCTTGTACTCCTTCAGACCCATTACCCTCCTCCTCTTCAGAAAAGACTGAGCAGAAATACCTGTTCAATATGTCAGCTTTACTGTTGTCATCCTCCACGCAGCCTCCATCCTCCCTCTTCAGTCTCACTATCCCTCCCTTTGTCTTTCTTTTTTTACTTATGTACCTGTAAAAGATTTTGTCCCCTCTACCCACTGATTTTGCAATGTGTTCTTCTGTTTGAGCTTTGGCTTCCCTTACTGACCTCCCTGCCTCCTTTGCTTCTCCTGGTACTTCTCCCTATCCCCTTCTGCCTGCGTCTTTTGTATTGCCTGAATATTAATCTTTTGGCTTTTCACTTTCTTTGCTACCTCTTTGGAAAACCATAATGGTCTCCTCTTCCTTTTCCTCTTGCTAACCTGCTTAATGCATAATTTTGTTGTTCTTGTAATCCCCATTTTAAATACTGCCCACTGTTCCTCAACCCTGATTCCTGTCCCATTCCCCTTAATGCCTCTTTCAAGCATCTCCCCATTTTCCCAAAGTCTGCCCCTCAAAATCCAGGATACGTGTTTGTGTGGTTTGGTTCTGCTCTTTCTGTGATTTCAAACCACAATGACTGGTGGTCACTGTTTCCGTGGTGCTCCCACTGTTACCCCCATCACACTGTCCCTGTTTGTGAGCACAAGGTCCAGTATTGCCTTCTGCCGAGTTGGTTCCATGACCAGTTGCTTGAGGAAGGCACCCTGAAGGGAGTCCAGGATAAATCTGCTCCTTGTTGATGCTGCTGCTGCGATGCTCCAGTCCACGTCTGGAATATTGAAGTCTCCAACCAGTACTACCTCACCCTTGTCTGCCATCCTTTGGATGGCTAGCATTAGTTCCATATATGTTTCTTCCTCCTGGGCTGGTGGTCTATAGACCACACCTGTGCGGATGGCTGTCCCCATTTTCCTTTCCAGCTTAACCCACAGTATCTCTCCCCCATTTTGTTCCTCCTGGATCTCTGTGGCCCTTATGTCATTTTTCACATAGATTGCCACTCCTCCTCCCTTCCTGCCTGCTCTGTCTCTTCTGAATATGTTGTAGCCAGGTATGGCCATCTCCCAGTCGTGGTTATCATTACACCAGCTTTCAGTGATGGCCATGATGTCCAGGTCTGACTGTACCATGACAGCCTCCAGATCTTCCATCTTGTTGCTAAGGCTCCTGGCATTTGCACACATGGCTTTCCATGATTTGACCTCCCTAGACTGTTTCACTGTTCTACTCCAGCCCCTTCCTTGGTTGTCATTTATCCCTGGTTCTCCTTGCTGTCTGCCCTTCTGATGAATTTTGCCCCTTTTCTGCTTATACACCTCTTGGGCACTAATCTTCATCTTTTGCACACTGCTTTGAAGAGATAGCCACCTCTGGTTCACTGGTTCCACTGCTAGCTGTGGGGGTGAGCAAGTAGGTACCCTGCTTGCTGGCCTGCACCTTCTTTGCTAGTTTAAATGCTTGTCAATGTAGCATTTAAACTTATCATTGAGTGCTTGATTCCTCTCCAGGATGGATGCAGGCCGTCAGGCTTAAACAAACCTCCATCCTCCAGGTGGGTCCCCAGTCACCAATGAATCCAAACCCTTCTCACAGCACCAGTTCTTCAACCATGAGTTAAAGTTCCTGTGCATGCACTTATGTCTCTTGCCTCTCCAGGTAGTACTTCTGAGAAAGTGACAGAAGTAGCTACTTGCTTGAGACCCCTCCCCAGTTTCCTAAACTCTTCCTGAACTTCCTTTGGCTCCCCATTTGCCAGGTCATTAGTACCTAGGTGGATAATGACATCCAGCTCACCCTCCCGCCTTGCCTTCCCAGTGATCCCCAGGATCTTCCTTCCATCCCTCCATGCCGTGGCACCTGGTAGGCACCTCACCTCCTGTCCTCCCTCCTGTGTTCCTAGCTGATCCCTCTTATGATGGAGTCCCCACCAGGATTCGCTTCCTCCTCCTCTGGGGTCCACTGCTTTCCCCGCTGAGGTCACCTCCTTGGCTAACCTCCACATCCTTTCCTTCCACTTCTCTGGGTACCTCTAATGGGTTGTCCTCATTTGCCAGTGTGGCATATGAGTTCTTGAGTGGAATAGGATCTGGGATGTGCCTCTGCCTGACTGCTCTAACCCTCCCTGAGCCCACTGTCATCCAAGTGCTCCTCGTTCTTGGCGTCCTTTGAGGCAGTTGCATTGGACTGGGTGGTCCCTGGATAGGGGTGATGGTACTCCTGACCCAGTTTACTTCCGCTCTGAGTCTGGCTACCTCATCCCACAGTCCAGAGAGATGCATGCAGATAGGGCAGCACCTCAGTGTCCAGAAGGTCTGCCTGAATATGGCTGCCCCACAGCCACTGCATTGCACCACTCCCCACATTATACTGCAATTCCACTACTTGTCTGCTACTGAAGCTCTCCTAGTTCCCTTTTTATTAATTTACTGTACTAAAAATCCTGCCACTGATCCTCAGATAATTTTTTTTTAAAGAAAAAGAAAGCAATAAATAAATAAATGAGTCAAAACACTTGTCGTGCTGAGGGTGGGCTTCTTCCCCCTTATGCCCCTCCTACCTCACACCCCTTACTATACCCTGTGTTTAGCTCCTGTCAATCAGATTTAACAGGGCATATAATTAAGAGTTGGGGGAAGGGGAGGGAGGCAGTTAAAGACAGCACAGAATTACACCACCACTATGTTTTAAATTTTCAACAGCCCAAAAACAATTATAAGTAAAGACAACAAAGAAAGTATAGTGTCACTAAAAGCCCACAATCTAAGTTTAAAAGAAAAATAGCAATTACCAGTTACTCTAAAGCACTGAATTGAATATGTTTCCTTCCTTCCCCTTCTGGCTTCTTCTGAGAAAATAAAACTCTGCTTGCTAATTTAACTCCGACTAAGCCCCACCTCCAGTTATCACGTAGCTGAGGTCAGAGGCCAGACAATTAACACCCTCCACCCAACTACAGGGCAGTCAGACAAGCCAAGATAAAATCTGTAGCAATTAAAGACAGCACAGAATTACACCACCACTATGTTTTAAATTTTCAACAGCCCAAAAACAATTATAAGTAAAGACAACAAAGAAAGTATAGTGTCACTAAAAGCCCACAATCTAAGTTTAAAAGAAAAATAGCAATTACCAGTTACTCTAAAGCACTGAATTGAATATGTTTCCTTCCTTCCCCTTCTGGCTTCTTCTGGTGATGGAGTCCATCCATCACCATCTTTACTCAGGGATATTCAGGTACTTTTTTTTCATTATCATACTTCTGGACTCTGTTTTTGTTTGTTGTATGGCACTCCCCCTTCCTCATGAGCTTTACCATCTAATTACCCCTAGACAGGGGAAGTGGACGGTGCTTACAACTGATTTAAGGAAATCTGATTAACCAGCCATAGCCAATATGGGTATAAATTCGCCAAAAAGTAAATACATCAGTGTTCCACTAGAATAGGTATTAATATTGAGAAGTGATTGTTGGGACCATGCAATTAAATTCCACGCAGCATGCAGAGGGGGTGGGACTGCTGGCCATTTAAACTTGTGCTACTCGCTTTGTTAGAATAGCGGCTGAATGTGTGCTGATTACATGTCCCTGAGAGGTCGGCTGTAGCAACTGTCCACACAGTCCTGAACTATTTCATAAAAGAAATGAACTCTATGCTGCTGAAACAGTGAGTGTTGGGACCTTGTAATTAAATTCCATGCAGCATGCAGAGGGGGCAGGACTGCTGTCCATTTTAACTCATGCTGCTCTCCAAGCATGCACGGTAGCATAAGCCTGAGTGGCGTGAGCACCACTCAGAGTAGAAACTGTGGGGGTAAGTGAGGCCTCTCCTCTTGTGTGTGTTGCAGTGGATAGTAAATAAATATATTGATGGGAAGTGTGTATCTGAATGTTGGTAAAAGTGTATATTACTGTACATAAAATGAGCATATGTTATGTAAATTAATTCAACATAAATGTTGGTAAAAGTATATACTACATGAAATGGGCATATTTTATGCAAATTTATTTAACATAAATATTATCCTGGAGTAGTTGTAGTGTGAAAACATGTTAAGGACAGTTTTCACATGTTTCCCATCCTAAAGGTATCTACTAGCTAAAGTATAGTTCTAGTCATATAGACTGTAAGTGTATGTTTTTAATATAAGGATAATAATATATCCATAGCAATTGTTTTAAAATTTACCCAGAAATTGACAGAAGATTTTATTCTGGAACATAGAAATCAATAATCTGAACTTAGTCCTGGAGACTACTGGAAAATTTGTAATTGTTTATACGTTTGATATATAAATTGATTGAATGAGCTGAATAGTGTTAATTGATCAAAATGTATAATCTGTCTCTTTGGATTAGTGTGGTAATTTTGTTTTTGTAAATGGGCATAAACAATTAAATGTGGAACCGAATGGAAGTGGGAGTTACCTGCAGTCAATTGTGGAGCAGTATGGAAGTGGACATTGCCTGATGACATCTCTGCTCACAGGTCTTGGACCCAAGATGAACAGAACTAGAAATATAGGCAGCTTTAGAAGAAATAAATGTATTAAGTTTGAAAATAACCAGCTGCAGCCTTTTAGGAATATAAATTGGTTAAAACTGGGTTATAGACCTGTTAGCATTGATCCAGCAGGGGCATACCATTGATTAAACTCTTAATTATGGTAAGTGGGGATGTGGAACTAAATCCTGATCCAACTAAACAAAAAACAATAAATTCAGTTAAATTAGTACATGCTAGAAGTCTAGTAGGAAAACAAACATTATTTGAACACTGGATTTACTTAGGAAATTATGATGTAGTGGGAATTTCTGAAATATGGTTTACAAAAAAAACATTTGGCCTGTGAGATAGCTGTTAAAGATTACTCTACATATTGGTATGATAGGCCTCATGGTGTTGGGGGCTTTGTTTGTTAAAGAAAGCTTGGAACAAATGAAACAACAGTTCTTTGGAAATATAGAGGGCATAGAATTGGTGCTGGTGCATATTTTTAAGTTAAAATTAGGTGTTGGTATGATATATTCACACACTAAAGTAAAAATAACAGCATTTGAACAGCTAGCATTAAAACTGACTGCCACAGTTGAACAACAGGATTTAGTGCTTTTATATGACTTTAATTGTGCCTGGGGAGCAATGAGGGGCCAAACATTGGATAAGGAACTGCTACTGCTGGTCTTAACTTAGATTATAAATGTTCTCACAAGGTAAAGTCAGCATCAGAGTAACGGGAATATATTAGATTTAATATTTGTGTCAGCAGGGATTCATACTCAAAATGTAAAGATGGGTGCTCCAAATTTAGGGGCTCATTGCTATATAGAGCGTGAGATTATTAAAAAATATAATGTATTAGATTCACCAAAAGTTAATTATATTAGAGATTACAAAAAGTACAATAGGACAAGATTTCAACAAGATCTGAGTGCAGTGCATTGGGCGCATATAGATCTTATCCCAATCATTGATTTGGCAATTGGCGAATTCACTCAAGTCTTTGTAGACACATGTAATATAAATGCCCTGTTTAAACAGATTAAGGAAAGGAAAACACATTATCCCTGGACTGATGATAAAATAAAAAAACTAATTAGATGGAAAGATAGATTATGGAAGAAGTCAAATCAAGCACTAAAATCTGCAGATTGGGAATTGTTCAAAAAAGCAAGAAATAAATGTAAAAGTTTAATTAGGAAAACTAGAAAGGTAGTATAAACACAAAATAGAACATACAAAAATTGGTGCTCATTATTGAAAGTTGGTAAAGTAATTAGAAGGGAAGACAAGCCAGGGTACAGACATAGTTATGAAGAATAATGATGGAATAGAGTTAAATGTGAGTCAGATTGTAGGAAATTTAAATCATTATTTTTGCACACTCCCAGATTTGGAAATAATAGATAAGCAGGAGATTTTGATGCTTCCTTATTTATTTTTGGAAAGGAGCGTGAGAAAACACCACCGTTTTATTTTAGGGAAATAATGAATAAGGAGGTCTATAAACAAATAACCAAATTAAATCCACAAAAGGCTATGGGGCTGCATCAGGTAGAAATTAAGTTCCTGAAAGATGCTGTTTTACAGATTACACCAATTTTGACTAAATTGTTTAATCATAGCTTGAGGCAAAGTATGTATCCAGGTCCAGATATTCAAAAGGGTTGCGCATGGTGCAACAAACCCACTGATGCGCCCCGGCACGATATTCAAATGGGAAAAGTGCGCTGCACAAATCCCGATGCACCAGAGTGCATCAGTAATGTATGCAGGCACAGGTGGGGGGGGCATGCCCATGCATAACCTGCATAGCCTGATATTCAGCTTGGGATGTGCAGAGTCATGCAAGTGCAACCCCTACCTGAGCCTGCACAAAGTTGAGCCAAAAAAAAATGAACAAGTGATGGCCACCCACAAGTGAGCTGCCACATTGCAGGGCACAACACAGCAGCTGCCACCTGTCGGTGGCCACCCGAGTTCCTGCCACACCTGGCGGCACCCCCATGCCCCATGATGGGCATCCATGTCGCAAAATCCCCCCTGTCCAATATCCCTGGTGGTCCAGTGGACCTCTATGTGCCTGATTGTGGGCATCAGTATAGTTCCCCCTGTCCAATATCCCTGGTGGTCCAGTGGACCGCACTGAGCTCGATCACGGGCATTAGTAATAGAATCCCCCAAAGTCCAATATCCCTTGTGGTCCAGTGGACCAATCGCTGCCCGATCACGGGCATCAGTGCCTCATCAAATACCCCTACTACCCTGGTGGTCTAGTGTACCCCCACCCCACTCGCCCACTGAGCCCCACCATCCCGCTCCCCCCATCAGCCGGAGGGCGGCAGCACCCCACCCACCTGCCGCTGCCCGCTGACTGACAGTAGGGCTGCACACTTTGGTTCACAGCATGAACTACGGGCATGCAGCTCATATCGCGATTATTCAGTCCAGATATGTGAATGAATTCATTCACATATCTGGACTGAGTAGTATGGTATGGGCTGCATGCCCATTGGCTTATGCTGTGAACCAATAGGCGTGCAGCCCTACCGAGCTGTCAGTCGGTGGGAGGCAGGGTGTCAGGTGGGTGGGGTGCTGCCACCCACCGGCTGATGGGGGGGAGCGTGGTGGTGGGGCTCAGTGGGCGAGTGGGGTGGGGGGTACACTAGACCACCAGGGTAGTAGGGGTATTTGATGAGGTACTGATGCCCATGATTGGGCAGCGATCGGTCCACTGGACCACCAGGGATATTGGACTTGGGGGGTTCTATTACTGATGCCCATGATTGGGCTCAGTGCAGTCTACTGGACCACCAGGGATATTGGACGGGGGGGACTGTACTGATGCCTGCGATCAGGCACATCGAGATACACTGGACCACCAGGGATATTGGACTTTTTTTTTTATATTACAGGAATGCCCGCAATCGGGCTGCAGGGGGTGTCGGTCCCCAATGGCTGCTGCCTGGCAGGGCACCAGGCACAAGTCATTGGGGATCGGCATACCTACATGCTAATGGCATGCAAATGGGGCCATAATGAGATGCAAATGGACCCCTGTGTGCCTTGCATAAATTAAGACTCATTTGCATGTCCCCTTCTGAATATCGCAGGTGCTGTGCATGGTGCAATGGCACTTGTGCCAGCGCATCTCCATGCTCCACTCTGGCCACTTGCGCTGGTGCAGTGCCACTACACCATGCACAGTGGGGGTGGCCAGGGTGCGATTTTCAAAGCTGCTGCGCCATAGTGCAGCTCCGTTGAATATCGCCCAGGCCACACCCCTGCGCAACAAAGTTGAGCTGCACCCAGGCTTGTGCCACAGCCTGGCACAGTTTGAATATCCGGGCCCCAGAGTGTTGGAAAAATTCCAAAATTATACCTATCTTTAAAGGGGAAGATCGGGATATCTTGACAAACTATCGACCTATATCATTGTTGTTGGTAATATCAAAAGATTTTGAGAGTCTTGTTTCAAGTCCAATTCAAGATTTTCTGGAAGAATACAATTTATTGTCAGATAGTCAGGCTGATTTTAGAGTGGGGAGGTCAGCGGACTCAGCTCTCACGGACTTCCTTGACACCGTCTCAAATGGACTGGAGCAGGGAGAGTCCGTGGGAGTGGTGTTCATTGACCTCTATAAACCCTTTGACTTAGTGGACTTCAGTATCCTGATGGAAAAACTGTCTTCGGTAGGAATGTCACAACCAGTTAAATTGTGGCTATTGTCATATTTGACGAAACAAACACAACAGGTTACTGTAGGGAATACTTTGATCGGGAAGGGACATATGGGGTGTTCCCCAGAGTTTGATCCTAGGTCCCCTATTGCTCCTGATCTATGTAAATCCTATTTCACAAATAACTGTTAGATCACAACTTTTTTGTATGCGGACGATATGACTTTGATTGCAAGAGTCAATACAAAAATAAAGTTACAATATAAATTGCAATCAGATTTTGATTCTCTACAATGCTGGCTGACATACTCAAAAATGTTGTTAAGCAAGAAAAAGACCCAAGCTAAGATGTTTCAAACAAAACATGTGAAAAAGTTGTCAAGCCAGGAGATAGATATTATCACACTTGCTGGAACCAGCTTACAGGTTGTGTCACAATATAAATATCTGGGGGTACTCTTAGATTCTAACCTTACATTTGATAAACATATAGAGAGTACAGTAAAGAAGGTGAATATTAGGTTGGGGGCTGTTACACGAAATTTATTTATTTTATTTATTTATTTGTAAAATCAGTTTACAACCTTTGAGCCAGAGGCTCGTTTCCAAAGGTACTTCGTCACATAAAGACATACATTGTGTTTTTGGTTACATACGTAGGTTTGCAAAACAATAGGCGTTCAACAGAGGCGCCACGTCAAACTGTGGTCAGACAAATACATTTGGGTTACAGGGTACATGTAAGTTGAGAACAGGGGTTACACAAGTTGGTATCAATAGTGAGCAATCTAGTAGGTAAACACTGAAACAGCTGGTACTGGCCAGGTTAAACATAGACACGGTGTACAGGGAAGTGGTGGTGGGGATGGCTAGGTGGAGAGCTGCCCGAGGGCGCTAACAGAGAAGTAGAGGAGGCTACTTTCAGGGACAGGAGCAGTTACGAGTGTTGATGATGTGGTTTCAAGGTGGTTTTGAACTTAGAGATGGTGGTGGCATTGGAGATGGGGCAGGGAGAGAGTTAAACCAGGTTGGGGCTCTATAGCAGAAGGACTTCTGGCCACGGCTGGTTCTTGATCTGAGGACCATTAGAGTGGTCTTGTTGGAAGACCATGTTGCAATAGTGGGAGGGCTCTGGTGGATGGATGCTGTTACCCCAGGGGGGGAGAGCCCGAGTAGGGTTTTTTTGTGAGGAGACAGGTTTGGTATTGGAGCCGTTCATCCAGGGTAAGCAATTTAGTCTCAACATACAGCTGACAGGTGTGAGTGAGCCTGGGGGCACCAGTAATCAATCTGCAGGCTTTGTTCAGGGTTAAGTGAATTTTTTTGAGTGCAGTGGTGTCGGCAGCACCATAGACTGGTAGGCCATAGTCTACAAGGGACAGAATGGATGATGTAACAGCGAGCCGGAGAGCATTTGAGGGAAGGCAGGTTCTATGGTGTAAGAGAATGCCCAGTCGTATGTTAGTGGCGGATGTTAGGGCATCGATGTGGTTGTGAAATGTGAGGGCTGAGTCGACGGTAACCCCAAGGTATTTGTAGGAGCAGACTTGTTCCAGTGGCTGATTGGTACTTGGAAGGATATAGAGTGGGTGGTTGCTAGCTTTGTTTTGGGGGTTGGAAAAGAGCATAGCTTTGGCCTTTTTAAGATTGATGACGAGTCTGCGCTCCTTAAACCAGGCTTCGGCACTGTTGAAAGACTGCTGTAGGGTGTCCTGGAGGGAGACGGGATTGCGGTGGGTGGCAAAAAGGACAGTGTCATCTGTATACAGTAGAATTTTGCCAGGGCATGCACTGGGCAGGGTGTTCAGATAGAGCAAGAAGAGAAGGGAGCCCAGGATGGAGCCTTGGGGGACCCCAGAGTGAATGGGATGGGTATTGGAGAGTGTGCTATTGATTTTTACACACTGCGATCGAGCGTCACGATAGCTTGTGCACCTTGCTAAGGGGCCAGCCGAGAGACCAGTGTGGCAGAGTGCATTCAGCAGAAGTGGATGGGAGACGGTGTCAAGGCCTTTGAGAGGTCAATGAACACTGCACCAGCTAGGGAGCTGGTATCCAAGGAGGAGTGTAGGAAGTTGAGAATCTAATTAGGGCAGTGCTGGTACTGTGACCAGCATGGAAGCCATGTTGCTCTGGGCATAAAATGTTATGCTTAGCCAGATAATCAGTGATTTGAATGGCCACCACTTTCTCAGGGCTTTAGAGATGGGGAGGATGGAAATTGGCGGTAGTTGTTGGCCGATGACCTGTCGCTCTTTGTGAATTGTGATAATGGCTGTTTTCACGTGTGGGAAATTGTCCCAGGTAGAGTGACTGGTTAATTAGGCTGGTGAGTGGGCAAGGACTTCATCTAGCACCAGCCTGAGGATACTGGGATCCAGTGAGTCACTGCCGGGACTGTTGCCATTCAAAGCTTTGACTAGGATGGGTCTGGCTTCCCGGGTGGAAATCTTGCGCAGGTGGAAGCTGGGGTGCTGGAGGATAGGGGGAGGTTGGTTGGAAATACCTCATTCTTGGCAACAGAAGATAGATACAAATAGCACTGCAGCTATTATTGCCAATAATGGAATATGGGAGCCAAATTTATCAGTTTGCAACAAAGTTAACTTTGGAAAGCTTAAATAAAGTATACTACAAAAAGCTAGGTATGTTATACAATGTCACATAAACATTCATCATTGTATATTACTACAAAATTTAAAATGGGACTCATTAGAGATTCGAAGAAGGAAAAGATTGGGACAGAGGGCTTACGTGGTATTTAGGGATGGAAATGATATATCCTATTGGCCCAGGTCAACAAATAAATATTCTTCAAGGAAAATTCAAAATTGAGGCCTGAAGGTTCCTCTAGTGAGAAATCGATATAGTATGATGCAAAGGAGATATTATTTACCAAAGATCTGGAATGAACTGAGATTGGATGTTAGAAATGCTGGTAGTTTGGGTCAGTATAAGAGAAGCTTGACATCAATGTGGAATTTAAATTGCATGTATTTTGGGTCTTAGAATTGCTCCTAAATTATGTCCAAAGTTTTTGTACAGGCATTTTATATTGCTTTTTTTTTCAGCTCATTGTATTGTTGCTTATATTGTATTATTATATTGTGTACTGTTTATTGATTTTGTTAGCTGTTTGTGTTATATTGTCTGTAACTATACCAAGATTTGTACTTGAAACCATAATCCATACAGGACTATCTTATAAATAGGGCTTAACAGTCCTAATGATTAACTCCTGTCAAAAAATAAACATTTTTATCTCTCTATCTACTATCGGTACAAGTAAATACAATGGTTTCCACTGTGTTCTGAGGTATTGCATCTCCATGTTTCAGGATGTGTCTTGTTCAATGTGAGGGTTAGTGTCCCTCATTGTCCCTCATTTTGAGTGTCCATGTCCCTTATTTTGGTGACAAAATGTGAGATATGGTGCATGCTTCCAAGACCATACTCAGCACAAAGAATGCTGAGCATGGCTATAGTGTATATGCTCCAGACAAAATGACAAACGGAAAGTAAGTGAGTCAAAGCAGTCATGGAGAAACACATTTGTAGCACAAATATGTGTAAGGGAATTTGCATGACCCAAAACAAAAAAGTCAGGCTTTACAACACAGAGGCCCCTCTTCACACATCTGGAATGAGGGATGTTGGCTGACTAAGCAAACAATACTTTACAAATTAGAGGCAATTTAATGACCAAAATCGAAAGCCATTAAACAACTTGCAAAAGGATCAGAATTAATTATGTTACATAATGTTAAGGGAAAATCAATGAAAAATGTATTTTAATGGCTCTAATTGCTGCCAGTAGTATGATAAATAGAAACTGGTGTGTTTTTTATACGAGATTTGCACCAACTTTGTTGCAGCACACATGGCACGTGTGCAACATGTGATCCTGATGTGATTTTTAAATGATGTTCACACCTGCTTAACTGCTGCACTCATGTCAAGCTTGCAGCATGTGAACGTGATTTGCTTTTTAGACCTGGTTCACTTAGGTTCACTTTGTGTATGCACACCGCATGCAAACATTGCACAATTAAGCATGTGGCATGCATGCTGCATGTATGCATCACACTTATATTTCTGTAAGGGAGATTACCTAGATCTGAGCAGATTTGCTAAAAGCATGTTGAGTTGCTCTCATGCCTCCATTTGGCCCAGTTTTATTGAAAGAGGGCATATTTGGTTTTATGTTGCATGGTAACTTCAAGGGCTTTTCGGGTTTCTGTAATTAGGGGTCAGAGAGGGTTTCTTTATGCTGTAGGTGTTCCTCTATGAGATGATCCAGTCTTTCTAGTTCCCCTGCTAGTTTTGTAGCCTTCTTATTTTTTTCCCTGCATTTCTTGAAAGAGGAGGCAAAGAGATTGCCTCTAATGACAGCCTTCATGGCCTCCCATTAGGTAGTGGCAGTGGTATCCAGAATCTTGTTAAGAGAAAAATATTCCAGTATTTCATCTGCTAGCCAGTTCACTGTGTCTGTTGGAGCAGGGTGGTATTTAATTTCTATGTACATTTTGGGCCAATCATGCTCTCTTAGGCCAAGGAAAGTGACACAAGAGCATGATATGAAATAATAATATTGCCATGTGCCACTCCCCAAGTCTTCAGAACTAGATCTGAGGAGTCTTAAATAATGTCAATCCTACTATACATATCATGTACCTGTAAGTAGTAAGCAAGATATTTTTCCTGAGGTAAAGTGTGGCGCATATGTCACTGAGACCTTCTGTGTGAAATACACCTTGAATTTGGAGAGCCAACTGAGTTCTCCTCCATTCCCTGGTCCAGTGGGATCTAGGGTGGTGTTTAGAGTGAGGATATGGTCCCCCCCACAATGATAATACCTGCAGGATCCTATGGTATTTCCGTATGACATGGTCAAAAAAGGTCTGATCAGGGATATTGAGAACATAGACACTTCCAGACACTATAGTTTTCACTTGATACAAGTTCCATCGACCAAAATTAAACTTCATTTTGTGTCTTTAATAGAGATGGACAAAATTGTAATTGCATTTTGTTAAATATTTCACTGGTGCAAAATGTGAAATTCCACTGGCAAAATGCAGAATTTTGTGGTATACCCCCGTGACAGTGACATCAACACAGTGACCTACCAACCCATTGACATAATCGACAGGTTGCCAACAGGTCACTGTGTTGGTGCACCTGACACAGGGGCACACTGTCTCCAGGTCCTGTACCCCCACCCTCAATCAACTCAGACTGGAGTTGATAATCCTAAAGATGGGGGGGTAGGGGCAGATCCCCCCACATGGGTGATTCAGGGGGCAAAGCCCCCCGATGAAAACAGTGTACCAGGAGACAAACGGTAATTATGTCAACTGCAACTTGCGGTGAACATAATTCCTGCCAATGAGATGCCAGTCAACAAAAGTGTTGTTGAACCAGCATCGTACAGCCAAATTTTGCCACCTGTTAGCAAAGATCCACCATTCACAGGTGAAATTCTACATTTCACAGGTGGATTTTTGCATTTTGCACTAGCAAAATACGTGAATTTTGCAAAATCCCAATTTCTCCTGAATTTTGCCAGTGAAATTAAATTTTGTTACATCTCTAGTCTTTAATTTCCTTGTGGATATCAAGTTGCAGGCCTTTACAACAGAGAATGTCAACTTTACTTTGTTGAGAAGAGTATGCATTATGGTAATGGGCACAAAGAAACAGCACTGCTAAAGACATGTGTCAGCAGTGATCTGCCATGAAAAAGTGGTTTAGCTTTATTAACAATGTGGAAAATACAACAAACACAAACTCCCTGGAACTTCAAACCACATTGGTTCTTCCTTGGGGCAGAGTCGCAATGTTAAAACCCTCACTTAAATAGTGGGGATTTAGAGAAACATAGGCTCACTGGTGTCTATTGTCTCTATTAAATACTTAGCCATCCATTCAAATCATGAAAACCTATAAAATAGAAAACATGCACCAAACTCTGTGTATAATAAATGCTTTACAAGTAACATAGGATGCTGAGAACTAGTAAGAGAGTGAGACACTAGTGATAGCTACAATAGGAAATACATTTATTTATTTATTTTATTTAGCTTTTGTTGACTGGGTAAGTGCACTAGACAAATCCTGCCTATTTTCAGGCACAACCAGGGGGAGGGGGATACAGATGAATGCCAACTGACCTTGAACCAGATTAAGCTGTTAGAGGTATTTTTAGTGAATGAGGGAAATTTGGCCATGACACCGGGGAAATTCCCCTACTCTTTTTGATAATGCCATGGGGTCTTTAACATCCACATGAACTACCACCAATCCAGGCAGATGGGACCTCAGTTTAACGTGTCATCCGAAAGATGGCACCTCAGAAGTGCAGAACTCCTCTCATGCTGCACTACAGTGTCAGTACTGGGATATTAACCCAAGTGCCAGATGTGGGAACTGAACCCACAGCCCTCTGATCTCCCAGCCTCAGAGGCGAGTGTGCAACCTACTGAGCCACTGACACAGCTATGTCAATACATGGAGTTCAACTTTAAAGTTACTAAAAATAAATATAGTTCATAACGCTACATCACTTTCATCATTTATGTTAAATAAATGCACCAAATCTTATCTGTTTTTACACTGCAGCTAATGTTTTAGTTTTCACAAGTAGGACCGCAGTCTGTTGGGGGTTCTACACTGGAATTGGCACGCATTAACTTTAACAGAATACCTTAAACCAAAAAGATTACCTCAAGGTTTAAGGATATTGGTAGAACCTAATTTAGGGTTTTCTACTGAGGAATTGATGGAAAATTGGGATGGTGCTAGAAATAGATGTTCTAGAGATTTTATGCTAATTTTAGTTGAAGCCTTAACTAAAGAAATAGAGAAGATCGATAAAGAAATTAGTGCCTTAGAGGAAGACGTCAAAAAACAATGTTCTAGTGATGATTTAAACTTGTTCTTGGATAAAGTAAACAAACAAATAGATGAATATGAGAATGAGATTAGATCCATAAAAATTACGAAATTCAAGAGAGATCTGAATGATTATAAAGAAGGCAGAGTTTATACTTGGTTTAAAAATAAAGAATCTAAAAGTAGAATGTAATTCATCTATAATCCAGATTCTGGTGGAAATATTTACACATCAAGTAGTGATACAGATATAGATGTCAATAAGGGAGGTAGAGGATAACTTTTTTAGACAGAAGGGGATACAGAGGCAGGGGCAGGCGTCAGTGGAACAGAGAGAATCAGGGGTATCAATATACAAAGAAAGATCAAAGAAGTCCCTTAGATCCAGACGAAGGGGGATCAGGACTAGGAAGAATAGAAAGTACTACAGAAACAGAAGGAAAACAAAAAGAAAAGCAAAAAGAACAACTACAAGTTGTCATGAGATCACAAATGAAATAGCAGTTTTTAATTTATCAGATAGGATACTAACAACAGAAGAGTTGCAAGTTCTTAATAAAGGACTTACTTTTTGTCCCCATGAAAAAATAGATGATTTTTAAATTAAATTGGACTTTAATAGATTTTTTAGGAAATTGAGATTAAGATACTTTTTTGATAATCAAACAGTAGAAAAATTAGATAAAAGTGAAGAAAAGAAACAAATTGAATTAGGACATAAATTACAATTAAAATCACAATTCCTCCCTCCTGGTCCAGTACCTCATATTATTGAAACATATATTTGCATGGTTAGTAAAGATGTTGAATCTTTGATTAAAAAAGGAAAAAATTATGATAGAAGGACCCGTTTTAATTTAACATCTAAAGAATTTGCAGCATTACAAAACCTTGAAAATGGCTATAATATAGTGATAAAAAAGGCAGACAAAGGAGGATGAATTGTTATAGAGAACTATGAAACATATAAAACTAAGTGCTTGCAACTTTTGTGTGACAAAGATAACTATCTGAAATTATTAGAAGATCCCACTTTTAAGATAGCTAGTTTGATAGAAGAAATTCTTCAGAGAGCAGTTGATAATAATTGGATAGATGATTGGGAATTTAAAGCATTAAAAAAAGATTTTACGATTGTCCCTGTCTTCTATACTCTTCCTAAGATACATAAAGACCCTTTGTGTCCACCTGGTAGACCTATTGTAGCGGGGATAGGTTCTATTTTAGAACTCCTTTCTGTCTTTGTAGATTTCCACATTAAGAAACTAGTGGAACAAACTCAGTCTTATTTGAAAGATTCAACTCATTTGATACATTTACTAGAAGAACTGAACAGTAACAATGTCCTGGTAGAAAAAACATATTTTCTTGTGAGTTTTGATGTTAAAGATCTTTATACTTCAATCCCACATTTGGGGGGATGTAAAGTATTGAAATATACTTTATTGAATCATAGAAAAGAAATTAAACCTCCCAATGAATTTCTATTACAATTGGCTCATTTAGTGTTAACACAAAATTATTTTTGATTCGAAAAGACTTTTTATGTTCAAGTGAAAGGCACTGCCATGGGTTCAAGCATGGCACCCTCTTATGCTAATTTATTTATGAATTGGTTTGAAACATCATTTGTTTTTGAAAATTCCCTTTTTTACAGTAAAATATTACTTTGGAAACATTTTATTGAAGATGTTTTCATCATTTGGACAGGATCAGAAAAATAACTTTTTGATTTGTATTCATATGTTAATAATTGTACTGAATTTTTGAATTTTACAATGGATCACAGCAGGGAGGAAATTTCTTTTCTGGATTTAATTGTTTACACAAAAAATGAGAAGCTGTGTACTAAGATCTTTCGGAAACCCACTGACAGAAATACTATTTTACATGCAGAAAATTTTCATCCGAAGAAACTTATTGATTCTATCCCTTATTCCCAATTTATTAGGGCTAAAAGAAATTGGACCGTTAAGGAAGACTTAATAGAATTTACTAATAATATGACAAAAAGATTTGTGGAAAGGGGATATAAATGTGAAGTTCTGCAAAAGGCTGAAATGAAGGCACAACTGAAGGAAAGAAAGGATTTATTGGAAAGTAAGTATAAAATTAACACAGAAGTAATGGACAAAATGATTTGCCCATTGAAATGTAGTGACACCTTTTATGGTATTAGGAAATCTGTTTATAAAAACTGGAATATTTTGAAGTCCACACCTATGGGAAATAAAGCTTTTAATAAGGGGGTACAAGTAGTTGCAAAAAAGGCTAAATTGTTATCAAATCGTATAGTGCACACAGAACATAAAGTACCTGAAATTAAGAAGTTTTCGTCCTTCACTAGTGAAGATTTGAAAGGAAATTTTAGTTGTGGAAGATGTATCCATTGTCATAATACTTATAAAATAAAAACAATTAGAAACAGTAGTAGGGGGAAGATTTCAAAATTAAGGATTTTATTAATTGTCAGATAGAAGGAGTTATTTATGGCATAAAATGCCCGTGTGATCTCATGTACGTTGGTAAAACATAAAGAGCCTTAAAACAAAGAGTGGGGGAACACAAAGGGTATATACGCAACAAAGATCTCACTTCCCAAATAGCTAGGCACTTTATAGAAAGGGGACACTCTATTGCAACTTTAAGATTTTTTGGAATCGAAAAAGTACATAAAAATAACAGAGGAGGAAATTATAACACCAAATTATTACTACGAGAAGCAAGGTTAATTAATTATTTTCAAACCACTAACCCGAGATTTGGACTTAATGAGCAGATAGATTGGCAACCGATTTTGTAAATGATTTGGATAAACTGTCAAGAATTTTATATTTATTTGGCACTGTATAAGTTTAGAAAAAAGCTATTTTCAGCATAAGTGGCTGTAAGGGGGAGTTGAACACATTATATATATATAAAAAAAAACTTTCTTTCAATTTGAACCCGCAATTTTGAACTTGAAATCTTATGACTTTAGGCAATATATGGAGAATATATTTGTTCAACCTGAAAGAAGCGTTTAGAGAACGCTGTGCGAAGGAAGTCATACATTTGATAGAACCATATTTTAAGATAAAATCCTTGGTAAAAATATTTAGCTTTTGTCTACAAATTCTTTGATATCATAGGTTATAATAATTATCTTGCTGAAAGAAATTCAGAAGCTAAATGCATTGATAGACTGGCATAAGTGGCTGTTAGAAGGATTTGAACCTGCAATCATTAGTTTATATTTTTGTTGTATATTTTGCTATCGTTTTGACTGTATAAACATTCGATGCGATAGAAGTGTTAATAGATTGCAGTAGGGCATTCGCTAAGTGTAAGTTTAAATTTAGATTAATATAATAAAAGGACATATAGACCTTGGATAATGGAGGATTCAGTCTCAGTTCTGAGACAGGGAATTTGAAAGTCCAAAATAGTTTCTTTTTATTAAAAAAGAGTATTTAGGCATACTAGTAATGTTACTTCATAATTAGGTCATTTTGGAATTGAATCCATTATTTTTAATGTGTGAGTCCATAAGCTAGTATGAAGATTATAATATTGTTTGAGGTATTAAGGTAATTTGGATTTTTCTTGTAGCCTCTGACACAGAGGAATAAGGTATTCGGTGCCACATAGAGGTGGGTCCAGCACACAGGTAAACACGTAAGTGCTTACGTCAACGAGTGTCGTTGGTTGCTGGATTCAGAGGCGGTGCTTTCCTCCCCTTTAAACGTGCATTATCAGTTTCCCCGCGTTCTTACTCCTGCAGAACAGACACCAGGCCGTTCTCCATACTCGTTTAATAAGTAAGTTTATAACTTAAAGTTTTGAAACTGTTTAGGTCTCAGAACTTGGAAACAGGTGTTGAGTGGTTTGAATTAACAGTTCTGATGGCATTCTGTTCTTTTTCTTCTTTTTTTACTAAAAAGCGACATTACTGGATGGTGGTGATGACTAAAAGAACATAGAAGATAAAAAAAGGTTTTTGGAATGCAGGTCAGTGCCTCTTAAAGTTAACATTATATCTTTTGAACTAAATGGGAACTGATTAATATCTGTAAGTGTTTGTTACAGAATTAAGGGACGTAAAGAAAAAAATTTAAAGTTTTACAGATTAGATAGTAAAGCATGTTCAGCTTGAGTCATTTATTTAGATTGTTTATCTTTTTTGAGCAAATAAGAACAGTTAGGAGATATATTAAGTTTAAATTTTGTTATGTGTGAATAGTTCGTTTAGATGGGTATGGTTTATAGGCAAAGTACAAACAAATATATTTTTATTAATGTTTTTTGGAAAAAAGAAGTTCTACCTGGAGAATAGAGGATATTATGAAATACCAAGTTTAACAAAAGAATTAATAATGAATAAGAATTCCTGCATTTGGTTGATTTTTTCTGTTTGTCTGGTTGATGTTTAATAGTGGCTGTAAGGAGGAGTCAAACATTGAACCTTATGTTTGTGAACAAGAAGAAATGAGATTTTTGACTGTAAACAATTTAAGGACCTTTTTTGTTGTTGCTTATATTGGATTTATATAGTCATATGAAATTATGAAAAACTGAATATTAAGTATGTTTATTATATATATTTTTTTAGACATTTGACCAGTGTCCTGATGAAGGGTCTATCCTGAAACGTCGAATTTTGAATTTTAAGCCTGGAAGATATATGAATAAATTATATGGACACTATTTACACAAGTTTTGTTTATTTGTACTATAAGGGAGAGTGGGCCTCTTATATCCAGTATTGTTCCCCTTGGGTTCTACACTGTGTAAATGAATTTACTTTTATCTGCCTGTTTACTGTGTGCTGTGCCGTGTGTACCGCTTTGTCAGAGATTGGAAGGGATCTCTCAACAGCTTTCTCCTCGCTCCTCACAGTGTACCCTGTTAACTGTTTTTACACTGTCCTTTCTATTTTGGTATTGCAGAAATTGCCCTGGTAGTCTAGTGATGCCCCCAACCCCCAGCACTAGACTACCAGGGTAAACTACGATGTTTACATGTACTGGGGGTTGGGATTCATGCTGGGGAGTAGGGGGACCACTGGACTACCTGGGAATACTATGCTTTGTACATGTACTGGGGGTTTGGAGTCATGCTGCAGGGACCACTAGACTACCAGGGTGATTCTTGCTGTACTGCAGCTGCGGGGGTCCATGGGGGGGCATCAGTGCATTACCACCAGCTTTTTTCCAGTGGTATCTAGTGCCAGCTACAGGTCATGCTAATGCCTGTAGTGTGGCACTATACCTTTGAATATACTGTGCTGCTGGTATTCCTGGGCGCTCCCCTGCCCACGCCCCTGAATGCCATTGTCTATTAGCTTCAGCACTACCACACATTGCCGGCGCTAATAAGGCTTTTCAATATTGTAGCCTCGTGCAAGTCCAGCATTATTCCAGCACTATGGATTTGCGTTAGGTGCAAAGCTTTGAATATCTGGCCCATAGTGTCTGTAAATATTGACTATTTTGTCAGACTCATGCCATTATTTACATTTTTTGCCCTCTACATTGTCTACAATCCTAACATCTTCAGATGTGACAGTATACAACCAGTAAGATGTCCTCCTACATTTTTTTTCTAGCTGAGTACTATAACAGCAAGTTGTCATCCTTTTGCTATTTGATTCTGATCCCTCTTTTCTTTTTGATTGGATCTGATCAGCGAAGCGGTGCTTTGCAATTGTGCAGCGCTGTATTCGCTGTTCCCAGTTCTCAACTGCCTGCAATGTCTCACCTGAGTGATCCTCTTTTTGATTTCTTTCTTCATCAGTATATTTCTGCTTCTCTATTACTTCAGTTTGAAGCCACTTAGAAAAAAGGAACTCCTCCAGACATGCTAAACAATACCTTCATTTCTAGTCTAGTGAATCAGGTACAACAGGCTACCACTCCGGTGCTGAACACGGTAGTTGGGTGAGTAGGACTACTACTCTCAGCACACAAGGAATACTGGTGCAATACAAACAAGGTACATATCTTTTATTTATTGTTTTGTTTCAATGCGGGCACTTTTTAGACATGTTACGATCAGTTCAGCTGTCATAGTTAGATACTTTATTCTTATTGCTATTTCTTACAGCTTTACAGATTGCAACACAAACATTCTGCAGTTTACAGTCTCCCATTTGGTGAGCATTATTACTACACCATGCGTTATTTCTGCCATTGACATACATTAATTGAGAGTTAATGTATGCACACATTAGGGGCACATGATGCACTTCAGCCAGTTGTGCGCGACCGTTTTTCTTGCCCATGTTACAATGGTAATTAACCCAGTGAAATCCCACAGGCATATTAGCTTTTCCATTTGTAATACAACGTACTGTACATGTTTTCGGAATCTTTCTTTTAAAGGTCCAGTATTCATGCCAATATATAAAGTGGGCCACTCACATCAAAGATAGACCACGTATTCTTTCCTGCATGTGATAAGATGTTTAATTTCACATGTAGAGCCATTCATTGGGCTAGTGAAAATATGATCTGCCTGTGCATATAAACAAACAAATATTGCAGTTTCCTCACTGGTGGAATCCCAAAGGTTTGGGTAAAAAAACAGAGGGTGTGAGTAACGCTCTTCTGGGTTTGAAATGGTTTCTAACTATCCTATCTTTAATACTGGAATTGCTAAGATAAATCACTTGTGGACTGGGACCAACAGAATCATGCAGGTCAAGGTCAGCAGAGAGCACTCCCCAACATTTCTTTAAAATACCAGCCACTAATGGTGTTGTTGGGCTCTGGTCCACAATAAAATTGACCTGTGTGTGTATGAAATTATCAGTACGATTTTTGGGCTTCAATGAACTGTTACGATACTGGGCTGAAACTTTTTGTTGTGCCTGCACCAACAATGTGTCATTGCAGCCCTGTGACAAAAACTTTTCTTTAGATCTTGCGAATGTGCTTCATAAATGGCAGTATCAGAGCAATTTCTGCATAAAAACAGAAATAGCCTATATGGAATGCTCCTGATTAAATGCTGGGGGTGAAAACTTTCAGCTGTTAAAAAGCAGCTGACACCATTGGGAGGACTTTAGCAAAACAATATTATTTATATGCAGTTCAGCTTGTAATTCACATTAGTTCTGTATTTCTCATCCACATTATTTATTACTGAGGCCATTTGCATGAAAATGGGATCTTTGCTCATGAAGGGTTCATCTATCCCTATTGTTTTATTCCTACCTGAGGTCATAATGCTCTACTTGTGACATCACAATTACTCCCATGGCAACAGATTGTGATGTCACAACAGAGGACTATGACAAGAAGTAGGGAGTAAGCAAAAGAGGCAAATGAATTCTAAGGAATATAGAGCATGTTTCCATGCAAATTTATCAGTAATAAGTAATGGAGATGAGAAGTCTATTGAATACATATGGAATGCAAGCTGAAATGTAACTAAATATTATGTTATTCAAAATTTTCTTTGAGGAGTCAGCAGCTCTTTAAAAATGTATTGCCTGATAATAAAATAAATGGTGGGCAGGTGGCTGGGGCATCCCTGGAGTTCTGTCAAACTCGGGCGGGTGTTATGCAGTGCCAGATCCATTGTGAACAAGCACTGCTATTGTTGCAGACTTGGTGGGTACAGCGGATCTGACTTGCATCACCGAAACCTGGCTGGATGGTAATGTTGGCCCCGTTCTCGAGGTGGCAGGGTATTCAGTGATACTCCGTCCGAGATTGGATCGCTGGGGTGGGGGGGTTGTGGTCTGTTTTAAGGCCGAAGTGGATCTCACTAGTCTCTCAGTCGAGAATGTGTCATAGTGGCAGGTGGGCTGGCTTTCATCTATCGTCCACCCGGAGATGAGAAGCTATTCCTTAAGGAAGTGGAGGACTTTGTGGTTGACCTGGTGTTTGAGTCGCCCAGGTTGATGGTGCTGGGTGACATTAATGCCTGGATCGATGATGAACTCTCGTAATTTGGACAGCACTTCCTCCAATTGATGAATTCATTGGGCTTCTCACAGGTGGTTACCTCTGCCACTCATAAACATGGCCATTCCCCTGACCTGGTCTTTCTCCTGGGGATGGAAGCCTCCGACATGGGGGTGGAACCCATTGGATGGTCGGACCATTACACTCTGAGATTCAATTTTTGCACCCCTCTGCATAGGCCAGCCCCTGTGGAGATGGTCAAGTACCGTCCTTTATGGGATTTGACTCCCGATGGCCTAACCACGGTGCTTGATCTGTCAGAATTTCCAGTGGTGATCCTGGATCCAGAGGCTTTGGTTCTGGCTTATAGTAAGGCCATTTCCCCCACTCTGGATTCCATTACTCCAATCCGTGTGCATTCTCTCTCTCTCCCTTTGCCCTCGGTCCCCATGATTTGACGGGGACTTGAGGGAGATGCAGCGAGTAGGACGCAGGTTAGAGAGGTGCTGGCTGAAATCCAGCTTAGAGACCGACCATCTTAGACTGCTAGAGCACTACCGACTCTATCAGTCAGCAATTACCCGTAAGAAGGCAGTATTCCTGTCCGGGGAAATTGCTGCTGCACAGGATTGACTGGCCCAGCTCTTTCGAACCATAGACAGGCTGTGCAACCCAGCCTGTCTACAGGTTCATAGAGCCTTTTTACAACTGCAGTGTGAGGAGCTTGCTCGGTTCTTTGCAGATAAGGTGGACAACATCAGGACGGAGACCCACGCAGCACTCTCTATGGGAGTTGCCTTAGACAAGCCCTCAGTCACCATCTCTCTTTTTTCCTGGAGTTCCTTCGAAAGGCCAGAAATTGAGGATGTTATGAGGATTGTCCAGGGTATATGCACTACATGCTGTAGTTTAGACCTGGGTCCTACAGCCCTGAAAATGGGCTGTGGGGAGGTTATCATCCCGGTTCTGGTGCAGATAGTCTGGTGCTCCTTAGACTCTGGTGAGTACCCCTGCTCCCTGAAGGAGGCAGTGGTGACACCAGTGTTGAAGAAGGCTTCTTTGGACCCAGACTCCCTCACTAACTATAGGCCTATCTCTAACCTTCCGTTTGTAGGGAAGGTAATTGAGAAAGTAGTGGCTGCTCAGTTGGACAACTATTTGACCATCCATAGCATCTACGACCCTCTTCAATCTGGTTTTCGAAAGAGGCACAGCACCGAGACTGCACTGGTTCGGGTGCTCAATGATCTCCTGATGGCGAGAGACAAGATAAAATTATCCATTTTGGTTCTGCTTGATCTGTCATCAGCATTTGACACCATAGACCATGGGGTGCTGCTTGAGTGCCTGAGATACATCTGTGAGCTTTCAGGTTTGGTTCACAGATGGTTTACTTCTTTCCTCAATGGTAGAACTCAGAGGGTGCTGTCGGGAGTGTTTTCCTCCGATCCTATTTCTTTGTCCTGTGGGGTGCCTCAGGGCTCAGTGCTGTCTTCCATGTTGTTTGCGGTGTACATGCTTCCCCTCAGAGACATTGTAAGATAGTATGGGCTGGAGTTTCATTGTTATGCCGATGATACCCAGCTCTACTTGTCTTTTGCGCCAGACCAGAATGGAGCACTCTAATTGTTTAATAACTGCCCTGGCGAGATCCAAGGTTGGATGAGGTCCAGCTGGCTGAAGTTGAATTCTGGGAAGACAGGGGTGATGGTTGTGGATCCTAGTCACCAGATAGGGGGGTGAGGAGCAAATCATCCCACAGGTTTATTCCTTTGGGATGTTGAGCTCCATATCTCTGAACAGGTGCACAACCTAGGGATGATTCTTGATGACCGCCTGACATTACAGTCTCAGGTGTCGGCCGTCGCTAAGTTATCCTTTTACCGTCTGAGGAACATCACTAGGATCAAGCACCTTGTTCTGTCTGGGGACTTGTCTACTCTGATCCACGCCTTTGTGGCCTTGCATTTGGATTACTATAACTCCCTTTACTTTGGGCTTCCAGGGGTTGATATCCGCCGCTTGCAGCTGGTGCAGAACTCCGCAGCCAGGTTGTTAATGGGGATTCCTTGTTCCTCCCACATTACACTGGTGCTGCGGGAACTGCACTGGCTGCTGGTTCAGTGGGGGATCACCTTTAAAGTTGGTTTACTGACTTATTAAGCCCTACATGGCTTGGGCCCTGACTGCTTGAAGGAGCTTCTGGTTCCTTACCTCCCGGAGCGACCGCTCCGCTCGGCCAACGAGGGGTTGCTGGAGATTCAAAGGATAGTTTTAAAATCTTCTGGGGCCCAAGCTTTTATGTTCATTGCACCGACCCTCTGGAATTCTCGACCCCGTTGGATTAGAGAGTGCATGACTGTGGGGGGATTTAAGCAAGCACTGAAGTCTTTTTTATGGAATAAGGCATATGGGGATGGTGTCGACATGGATTGATTGAACTTGTTTGAGCTATTTTATCATGATGTTTTATTGTGAATTTATTTTAAATATGTACTGTGCCTTGATTTTGAAAGGCACATTATAAATAAAGATAAAGAAAAAGAAAAAAGATAAAGGCTTTCTATAATTCTGTGTCTGAACCACCTAACCTGGTGATTCCATTTATGTTAAATCCAGAACATTAATGGTAGTAAGATGCCAATAATTGTAAATCTTACATTCTATTCATTTTGATTAATGTCCTGAACAAAAGAGACTGCCTCTTTTTCAATACCTGCCCATATTACCATCAACAAGCATTTGTCAATGCTGAATGTTTGCTTGCTGGTATAGGCATTGGTACTGCATGAGTTAAAGAGATGCATAATAGGAATGGCAGTGAAGTGTTGAACTAACGCCAACCCCCACCTTCACCCTGCAGAGACTGCCAGGCATTAGCAAAGCAAAGCAAAGCGATCTTTATGTCTATAGTGCCTTTCTTAGAACCAAAGCACTTCACAAACAGCAATAAAAACATGTAAATAAATAAAACATATAACTACAAATTAATAAAAATCATCTGGGAAAGTTTTTGAAAGAGTAAGTTTTAAACTCTGATTTAAATCTCTCAATGGTCAGGCATTCTCTCAACCGATGAGGTACAGACTTACACAGGGTAGGGGCCGCAAACAAAAAGGCACGTGCACCAGATGTCTTCAAACGTACCTGGGAACCTCTAGCAATCCCTTTTTGGCAGAGCGGAGAGGATGGAGGGGGTGATAGGGAGTCAGGAGTTCTTGCAGGTAGCAAGAGCCCAGTTCATGTAGGGCTTTGAAGATCAGAAGACCAACCTTAAAGGTGATCTGCCACTGAACAGGCAGCCAGTGCAGTCCGCACAGCACAGGTGTAATATGACTGGACCTAGAAGTCCCAGTCAAACGCCTGGCTACCGCATTCTGCACTAGCTGCAAGTGGCAGATATCAACCCCAGGAAGCCCTAGGTAGAGGGCATTGCAGTAGTCAAGGCAAGAGGTGATGAAGGCATGGACCAATGTTGGAAGGTCATCCGAAGGAACCAGATGTTTCAATTGGGCGATGTTCCTCAGAAGGTAGAAGGAGGATTTGACAACGGCAGACTCCTGATGTTTCAGGGTCAAACCATCATCAAAAACAACACCCAAATTATGCAGGATGTGCCTTTGGGTCATCAGCCATAATGTTCATGCCATTCCACCTCACTCCACTCTGCAGACACTGACAGGTGTTACAGTGTGCCTTGGGGTCTTTGGCCCCTACAATAACCCCATTCCATAAGGAAATAAACTGAGATGGATGCAGTATAGGACAATGGGGTGAACGATAGGGCCGAATGCCCCAAGGCACACCTCAATACCTGTCAGTGGCTGCATGGCGGGGGTGGAGGTGGAGGTGAAATGGCAAGAGCATTAGGGCCGATGACCTCAAGCCACATCCCTGATGCCTGTCAGTCTTTCTGGCACTGCAGTGTTATGATTCTTTGTTTCAAGAAAGGAAAATGCTGTACTGAAAAACTCCACACACACACACACACACGCACACACACACATGCACACAAAACAAGGGTCCTTCAGGTTTCAGCCTCACAATATTTCCACTTACAGAAACGAACTGGGCCATGTACTAACACACACAGCCCAAGCAGAGCACAAAGCGTATACAAGAAAAGTAAAATTCTGTGTATTCATACAAACCAAATGCACAGGGCCACAGTAATGGGGGGGAAGTGGGGATGTTGTCCGGGGCCCCGAGCTCAGGAGGGGCCCACCTGAGAAGCTGGCATTACCCCTGGCATTAACTGGTTTGGGAAACAGGGGCCCATTTCAAGTGACTTGTCCAGGGCCCCAAAATTCATAGCTGCAGCCCTGCAAATGCACGCCACATTTTCCTTCATTCTGAACTAATTAAAAATAATAAACTATTTAAAGAGGCAGCTACATTCAAGAAAGTCCTTAAACAGGGGATGGCTGACTACATTCAAGAAAGGTGGGGTTTAAACTTATGAGGGGGGAAGGGATAAGGGAGGGGCTGACCAGTAGCCCTCTCCTCCAGATGAGGGGAGTAGCCTTCAAGCCCAAGGGGGGAAGGGGAAACAGACTGGGGGTGGAGGTTTCAGGAGGAGCAGAGGGAGGATGGAAGTATGAGGAATCTGGGTGGGGTTTGACAAAGAGGATCAGGGATAAGGGGTGGGGGTTGGTGTTAGTAAATGCCAGAAGCTTGGGAAACAAGTTGCCAGAGTTCTAGGCCATGCTGTTATGGGGGGGATTGATGTGGTGGCGGTCACGGAGACGTGGGCCAACAAAAACCATGACTGGGACCTAAACGTACGGGGGTACACTATGCTTAGGAAGGGTGGAAAGGAGGGCAGAGGGGGTGGTGTGGCTATGTTCATTAGAGATGACATAGAAATTGCTAGGGTAGAAGAGGCAGAGGGAAACGTGGAGGCCTTATGGGTCACCTTACGATCCCCAGCAGGAGATAAGGTCAAGCTGGGTGTAGTATATAGGCCCCCCAGGATGAGTGATGTTCTAGAGGATGGTTTGCTGGACAACATCATTGCCCAGTGTGGACCAAAAGGGGAAGGAGTGGTGTTGATGGGGGACCTTAAAATGCCAGGTACAAACTGGGGAACCATGTCCTCTAAAGTGGCCAAGCAGCAGAGGCTGCTGGACGGCTTCCAGGATGTGTTCTTAACACAGCATGTGATGGAGCCCACAAGGGAGGGGCATGTCCTGGATGTGGTTCTGGCAGATGGGGATCTGGTGAGGGACCTGGTTGTACAGGACCCCCTGACTGGGAGCGACCACAATACTGTCTGGTTTCAAATAAGCATGGCGGGAGGGGGGGGGTGAGATCTAGGACACTGGCAGTGGACTTCAGGGGGGCAGACTTTGTGGGCATGGGAAATATTCTCAAGGATCACTTGAAGGGGATTACATCAATGACAAGTGTGGAAAGGAGATGGGAGGTCATAAAATGGGGACTTCATGAGGCAGTCAGGATCTTCGCTAAGTTGAAATGTAAGGAAGCAAGGTCACATAAACCATGCTGGTGGTCCAGTGAGGTACAGGTAGCAGTCAGAGAAAAGAAGGTGGCCTACAAAAAATATAAAACAACAAGAGGGGATAGAGATAAGGAAATGTACCATATTGCATCTAGAAAAGTCACCCGCATGGTGAGGGGAGCAAAGTCCAGTAAAGAGCAGCGGCTGACACAGGGGATACATGGAGGGGAAAAGGGGTTCTTCCGGTACATTGGGGAGTGGAGAAAAACTAAGGGCCATCTCAGCAGATTGAGATCAGAAGGAGGGTGGGTGGAAGAGGTGAGGGACCAGGCAGAGGTATTTAATGAGTACTTTGCCTCTGTGTTCACTAGAGAGGGGGGATGGGATATCTACAAAGCAAGGCACGAAGGGGATAGAAGCGGCAGTGAGTGGTATCAGGGGAGCAACAGAAATGGAGCAAGAGGGAGGGAGAGGTACCCCAAGGGTGTCACATCTGGATAAGGATAAAAAGGCCAGTAAGGTGGAGGGGACGGATGATGCTATCTCCGCCAAAAGGGTGTGGTTAGCCCTCAAGGCCCTAAAGAAAGACAAATCTCCTGGGCCGGATGGCATTCATCCGAGAGTACTATGGGAATTGGTGGACATACAGGCTGCACCCCTGGCGGAGCTCTTCAACAGGTCACTTGAGACAGGAGGGTACTAGGTTGGTGAGAGGCACATGTGGTGCCAATCCATAAAGAGGAGGGTCGAGGAAGTACCAGGTAACTATAGACCCATCAGTTTGACCTCGGTGGTGGGAAAATTAATGGAGAGTATACTAAAGGAACGATTGGGGTGTACTTGGAGGAGGTGGGAGGTCTGGATAGTTGGCAACATGGGTTTGTGCCAGGTAGATCATGTCAAACCAATCTTGTGGAGTTCTACGAATGGGTAACATCAGAACTGGAAAGGGGAAAGCCTGTGGATGTATTATTCTTGGACTTCAGCAAGGCGTTTGACTCTGTCCCCCACAATGGTCTGGTGGAGAAACTGATGGGGTTAGGAGTAGGCCCAATGATGGTCAGATGGATTGAAAACCAGCTAGCTGGACGCACCCAGAGAGTAGTGGTCTGTGGGGAGCTCTCGAACCCTAGAGAGGTTGGTAGTGGGGTACCGCAGGGCTCGATCCTGGGTCCGATCCTGTTTAATGCATACATATCAGACATCAGGAGGGTATAGGGGTGAAATGAGTCTCTTGGGATGACTCCAAGATGGGAGCAGTAGTTGAAGGAGAAGAGGGAGGTTGGCCCTGCAAGGACCTGGACACCCCTGGAAAGCTGGAGCTCACACATGGAAATTAAATTTCAATATCACCAAGTACAAGGTGTTGCATCTTGGTGGGAAACCTAAACACAGGTACACCCTGGGAGGGAGGCGCTGGAGGCCTCAATAGGGGAAAAGACCTAGGGGTCATGGTGGATGCATGTTTGAATAACTCTGAGCAGTGCAGGAGAGTGGCTAGCAAGGCAAACAGGATGTTGGGATGCATTGTAAGGGATCACCTCTAGGAGCAAGAAGTGATTCTGCCGCTGTACAATGGACTGGTTAGACCACACCTTGAGTACTGTGTGCAGTACTGGAACCACACTTGAAGAGGGACATCTGGCTCCTGGAGGTACAGAGGGAGGGCAACTAAGATGATCTGAGGGCTAGGGGATTTGGCGTATGAGGACAGACTTGAGGAGCTCTGCCTGTTTTCATTGGAGGAGAGAGGAGAGACAGGGGACATGATTGAGGTCTTCAAGTACCTCAAGGGAATAAATAGGGTAAACATGGAGGGATCTTTAGACTAAAGCAGGGAGGTATAACCAGAGGGCATGGTTTAAGTTAGAAGGTGGAAGGTGAGGGGAAAAGAGGAGGAGTTTCACTGAGAGGGTGGTGGACCCTTGGAATGCACTGCCTGGTGAGCTGGTTCAGAGATCCACAGTGGAGGGCTTCAAGAGAGGATGGGACAGACACAGAAAGTGGATGTATCAGATGATGGCCTGTCCCAGGGGGGTTGGGATGGATGATAGGGGTTTCTGGAGCACAAGGGATGAGAGGGCCTCGGCACCCAACTAAGGATCTAAGGTTCAAGCAGACTCGATAGACCGTAAGGCCTAATCTGCTGGCAAATGGTATGTTAGTATGTTAGTATGTTAGCTCACTAAAATAGAGGTTACAGCAAAGGTATGGGAACCAGGATTCCCAGGTTCAAATCCCACACAACCATTTGCATGTGGTGTGACCCTGAGCAAATCATTTAACCTTACTGTACTTCATTCAACCTGGCTGTAAAAATGAATAAAAGCAGACCTCCACTAAGAACGAGATACCTGCATCCCAGCTGTGCTATCCCTAGTAAATATGTACAGTAAATCCTCCAGCAATCGTCATATTTTAATCACATGGTTTTACTGAAAAAAAAAAGATTTGAACTTGACATATAATAAGGATTTCGAGTCCATCCTGTTTTCCCTTCTCGAATTGTTATGATTTAGGGGACTGTCAATGTGTGAGTTCATAAATGTTACAAATCAAAACACATTTTGAAAAAAAAAAATCTGGATTTTAATTAAAAAGAACTTTCCAAGAAGTTTTACTTTCATCGACACAAGAAAGCCCCATCCAAACCCCTCATTTAAAAAAAAAATCCAAACATAAGAACTAACGACATAAGGTGACCCAATCTGTTTTAACTCCAGGAGTTTTTGACCTTCACTTCACCCAAAAATACATGTGCATTCATCTTCTTTCCACATAGCGCAATGAAAACTAATGTTTAAAAAAGTAGAAGAAATAAAAGCACAAACCTCTCTCACTCCACCAGATCATAGCCTCAGACTGTTGTATATAAATACCATCAGACTTGAAGGATGTCTCGAGTACAGTTCTGTACACAAGAACTAGCAATAAAACCTTTCCTAAGAATAAATTAATCAACCAATCTGAGTTTCTCCTTGTTGCACTTGAATGTGGGCGGGGGACTGCTCGATGGAAAACCAAAATTTCTTCATCAGAAAGGGTTTAAGCACTGAACTGAGGGCTGTGCAAGAAAAATCAGCAAAGGTAGACAGCTCCATCAGCAGCACATCTACCATTACAAATACAGCCCCTTCCCACTGCCTTACCTTCTGTGCCAAGATGCGTTGTGGTCCCTTCAGGCCTTCATGGTCTCAACAGCAGCGGAAGGTTGGGTAAGGGGTGCAGATCGGGCTCATAGACATGACAATGAGAAGGGGCATGTTGTGACTCACTGCTAGGCCAGAATGGGTTCCCACTAGCCATTGCTGTCTCTCACTTATTCTTTCCTTACATCGCATGCTCCATGGCCCCAGCCGCTGGGTACAGTTAGCTGATTACAAACAGCCTTGCTACTCGGTGTCTTTGCTCAATTCTGTGGGGCGGAAGTGAGATCTGTGAAGGAGGTAGGGCGGCGGTGGCCATGTTTGTTAGGGGCACGCAGTGGTGGAACCAGGTTTGGGAGCCAATGGGGAGCAAGTCAGTCATTTGGGTGGGCTCCAAGACTGATGCTC
Source organism: Neoceratodus forsteri (assembly GCA_016271365.2). Lineage (NCBI taxonomy): Eukaryota > Metazoa > Chordata > Ceratodontiformes > Ceratodontidae > Neoceratodus > Neoceratodus forsteri. Next base: position 1,062,292,318 of record CM057451.1, on the reverse strand, counting down.
AGTCACCCAACCCACCGCCCCCCACCTCCAGGGCAAAGCCCTGGTAACCTGAATTTGTTCATGAACTTGGGTTGCCAGCTTGGTGGGAGGCAAGGTACACCACACCTCATCCCTCCAAGTCCAAGACAGTGAGTGAGGTGGGTTTTGGCTACTTTGGGAACTAGTGTCCTACCTGGAGGGACAGAGGCTTGTACAATACATCCAGCCTCCATCCAAGAGCACACCAGCATTCCTGGATGGAAGGTTTAAATGATACTACATAAATGATTGTGTATGAGTAATCATACAAAAGTCAGTTGTAGGATCGAGAGGTTTCCATGATCAAAAAACTGCCTTGTTTGTGTATTATTGCTCTTGCACAATCTTTTCAATTGTATCGGCAATCATAATGTCACTATTCTGCTTCATCAAAAGTAAAAAAATAACTTTACTTATTTATTTATTGATAGCTAGGACTGAAGAAATGGATGAAAATCATTTATAACACAGAAACATATAAACTAACAGCAGATATGGACTGCTAGGCCCATCTGGTCTGCCTACTGTAAAAGCCACGGACCCTACTTGATCTCCAGCTTTACCTCCTTGTTCCTACTGTTGGCAGTCCCCTATGCCTAGCCTGTCCCTTGCATGCTTGAATCCCCCCACTGTGTTTGCCCCCACCACCTCTTCTGGGAGTCTATTCCATGCAGTCACCACCCTTTCTGTGAAGACATACTTCCTCACACTACCCCTTAATCCACCCCTTCCTACTACAAGTCATGCCCTTTCATTCCTGGACATCTCCTTTTCTGAAAGATGCTACCCTCTGATACCCTATTTATGCCTTTAGATATTTGTAGGTTTCTATCATATCTCCCCAGTCTCTTCTCTCCTCCAGGGCATACATATTGATGTCTCCCAGTCCCTCCTCATATGACTTTTGGTGCAGACCCTGCATCATCTTTGTTGCCCTTCTTTAAACTGCCTCCATGCTGTCCATGTCCATACAGAGATGAGACCTCCAGAACGGGACACCGTATTCCAAATGAGACCTCACCAATGATCTGTACAGTGTCATCACCACCTCTTTCCTTCTGCTGGTGATACCTCTCCTTATGCAGCCTAGCGTCCCACTGGCTCTCCCCACAGCCTTGGCCATTGTTTGGCCACCTTTAGGTTATCAGACATGATTACTCCAAATCCCTTTCCTGTTTGGTGACCATCAATCCACCCCCCCATCACTTAATCCTCCCCTTGGTTCTTGCGCCCAAAATACATGATTTTGCACATTTTCACATTGAATCTCAGCTGCCACACTCTGGATTATTCCTCCAGTTTACCTAGATTCCTCTTCATATTTTCCACCACTCCTGGAGTGTCCACCCTGTTGCAGATCTTAGTGTCAACTGCAAAGAGGAACACCTTCCCCTCCAGCCCCTCCGTAATGTCACTTAAGAAGACATTAAACAGGATTGAGCCCAGGACTGATCCCAGTGGCACCCCACTGGTCACCCTTCTTCCCTCAGATTAAACACCATTTACCACCACCCTCTGTCTTCTATCATGATATTTGAGTCCTCCTGCTATGGTCAGCCCTCTCATGACCCAAGCACATTCCCAAATCAGTGGCATCAGTGTTGCAAGCAGTAGTGCTATCGTTGCACCAGTGGGCCAGCTTATTTTTACTTTTTGACAAGGAAAGGCTACTACAGCACATTTCCAGGTGCATCCCAGGGATGGTTGACACTGTAGAAGTGATCAAAAAACACGCAATGACAAATTTTTTGCTGCTGTTGTTTAATAACTGAAACCTTGAAACTAAAGGGGGAAATTGCACAAACAAAAGTCCATCAAATACCACTGCCTACAGGAAGCCAGTACCGTACCATTACCTAATAACACTGCAGATATCCGCACGTGAACGTTCAGCATTGACAAATTCTTGTTTCATGTACTGTACAGTAGCTGGGCAGAATTTGCTAAATCATGTTCTGTGTAATGAAAAGTCAAACATTCATTAAAATTGCCAGAAAATGTCATCTAACCATTTACATCCCCAGAAAGAAATTCTGCAGTTTATACTGAAAAATGAAACATTTCTCAATGTATACAGAATTTCTTTAAAAAATTTCAGTTTCTTTATTAGTGATACTTTTCAAGTTCTGCAAAAAATGTTCAGTTATCACAGAATCAATCAAAATTTGTAAAGCCACCACATTTCTGCCACTGCCAGCTTCTTATTTATTATAATCAGTTGGCTAATACTGATGTGCAAGGAGGTAGTCATGAAATTCAGTAGCAATGAACAATAAAACTGGAAAATGCCAGCACAGCCTACCCATACAGAAAAGGAAGGGTGGATTGTCAGTTGTTTTATTCTCAAAGTCCCTTCATTTCTCAGTATTTGTACCATTCAACCATACTTTTTCCATTTTTTTATCTTTACCCTTCATTTTTCACTCCCCGATATCCTTTCAAATAACCTTCAAATGACCCATTTTTTTGAGCAGTTTATTCCGAACAATTCATTTTCCATTTTGTATCTTTCATTGTCAGAACTGCACCCAGTATCCATCCAAATACCCTTGAAATAATCCATCTTGTAGCAGTTAAATTATTTTAACCATTACGTTTTCTTTTTTTATGTTTGCTTGCACGCATGTGCAAGAAATATTGTGCCGCCATACAAGTTTTCGTAGGTGTGTCTCTCCCACTTCCAATGCCCTGCTCCCTTTTGCAGGCATGGCTGCACCATGCCAATGAATGTTCGAGCTGTCTATGACAGCCGTTCAGATGCAGTGGCGTACAGTTCTAAGGAAAACACCGCCGCAGGTAATTTGAATACTGCTGTCGGCAGTATGCAGATTGCCTACATCAGCACTGCATCTGAACTGTCATAGACAGTTCTCCCCCCCACTAACACATACGTGCACACTGGGAGCCCACCCCAGCATGCTCATGTGCTCCTACCCCCTACACCGTATGGCCGACAGGGGTGCCCAATCCCCTGTTGGCTCTGCTGCCCCCAAACACTCTTCCAGGTGCCACATTGAGAGCCCTCCCCAACATGGCAAATGTCCATCTGCTGCCCCCAAAGACACTTCTAAGTACCATGGTGGGCGCCCACCACAGCATGGCAAACATCTGTCTGCTGCCCCACAAACACACTTCCAGGTGCCACAGTGGGAGCCCACCCCAGCGTGGCAAAAGTCCCGCATCGTCTTGTTAAAAATAAAAAACCTATAAAAAAATGGTCCCTCGTTGACTAGCTTGCCCACCCTCCCCCAACCTGTGTCCACCCTCTGCGCACCCACCTCCCCACACCCCCACCTCACCCCATACTTACCTCCAGAGCCCAGCACGATGATCTTCGGTGGACTGGAAACACATCTGTACTCTTCAAAGCCGACTGCAAACTGTAGAAATGCCAGTAAGCTGTAAAATGGCATAAATGTTTTTTTTTAAACTTTGGTGAAGATCTTGGCCATTTTTAGGAATGTTTTCACCAAATTTTCAACATGGGGCTTTTGGGGCCCCACCTCATGAACCCAGTCACTGTCATTTTGATATTCGGTCCCGAAAGGTGATTTAGCATTCACTGTGCAGAACCACCTTTCGGGACTGAGTAACAAAATGACAGTGTCACAGTTCTGAGGTAGGCCCCCCAAAATCCTATGTTGAAAATTTGGTGAAAAAACTCCCATAAATGACTGTTTTATGAGCGTGTGTTGCACAGTTCCTACACACGCTCGTAACTTCCCATATTTTTAATATTTTCACTCCAGATTTTCAACATTGCTATTTTACCATACCTCCTTATGATCAGTACAGCTGTCATTTTTTACATCTTTCCCAAAATGTGTTTTTGCACATGTAGCGCACAATGACGCAGTCGGTGTGCGAAATCATTGTTCGGGACAGATAAAGAAAATTACAGTGACACTGTTCATGAGCAGAGGTCTTAAAATGGCTATGTTGAAAATTTGGTGACAAAAGTTCATAAAATGACTGTGTTACAAGCGTGAATTGCTCAGTTTCCATGCACCCTCGTAAGTTCACGAATTTGTAATATTTTCAGTCCAGATTTTCAACACTGGCATTTTTCCACACCTTCTTATGAACTGTACAACTGTCATTTTTCACACCCTGTCCAAAATGTATTTTCACACTTCCAGCATGGAAATGCGTGGTCGCTGTGGGAAATCAGAGTTCAGGACAGATTAAGAAAATCACAGAGACACTGTTCATGAGTGGAGGTCACAAAATGCCTGTGTTGGCAATCTGCTGTAGAAAATCTCCAAACTAATTGCATTATGGGTGTGCATTGCACAGTTTCTATGCACGCTCATGACTTCACCAGTTTTTTTATATTTTCACTCCAGATTTTCAACATTGCCATTTTTTACACCTACCCATGAACAGTACAGCTGTCATTTTTCACTTCCTGTTTAAAATGTGTTCTTGCACCAGTGGTGCCAAATTGCATAGTTGCTGTGCAAAATCAGCTTTTTGCTAATTAACTGATATTGCCACTGTTCATGAGGTGGGAATCACAAAAAAAACATGTTTAAAATTTGGAGTGAAATACCAACGAACACCTGGGACGTTAGGGTTTTCAACCATAACGCCCTACCCTGTAGAGACTAACAGGCATCAGGGGTGTGACTTGGGATTGTCGCCTGTAATACTCCTGCCATTCCACCCCCACCCACACCCTGCAGCCAGTGACAGGCATCAAGGTGTGCCTTGGATTCTTTGGCCTCAAAGTTCACCCCATTCTCCTATACTGCACCCATCTCACTGTATTTCTTATGGAATGGGGTAAGCATAAGTCCCAAAGACTCCAAGGCACACTGTGACACTTGTCGGTGTCAGCAGGGTAGGGTGTGGTGAAATGGCATGGCCATTATGCCTGACGATCCAAAGGCATACCCCGATGCCTGTCACTCTCTGCAGGGGGGTGGTGGTGGGGTTGGCTTCAGTTCAATACTTCACTGCCATTCCTATTATGCATCTCTTTAACTCCTACACTACCAACGCCAATGCCAGCAAGCAAACATTCGGCATTGACAAATGCTTGTTTTTTTTATTGTGGCTGCTTCAGTTTACTGCTTTTTCTCAATTGATATTAAGTAAAATCAATGGTTGGGTGAAAAAAATGCAGGGTGGGACTAAGAAGAGCTGATGGGCTGAAGCACGGGTATAAGGCATTTTTCCATTATATATGGGGGAAGCATAAAACTGAAGAGATAACCCAGAGGGAGGTAGAGTAAACATTACAATCTAGGGTCCCATTTCAGTGTTAACATGTATCACTGCTATTATTAACTGCACTATAACTACACTTCATTGACTTTCTATCACACTCCTTTACCACTGCATTATTTTTGTTATTTTTAGATGCACACTATAGCACCACTGCACACACTTAATTTGTCTTGTACACTTCATCTCTGCATTACTTTTGCCATTTTTAGATTCACACTGTAATAGCACTGCACACACAGTGCAAGTTATTAGATAATTCTCACAATCTTTTTCCCACATCATAGTTAATAGTTATTGCTAACATAATGGAAACTCCTTGTAAATGTTCAAATTGCTTTTGCTATTCTAGTTTAATAACAGAGCTTTAGAGTTAATTTCCCTCATGCATATTTCTTTAGATTAGTTCAATTTAAACTCATTTTTTTAGTTTTTTTTATCCTTTCACCATCGCACAGTTAATGTTACTATCATTTTTGCTTCATACATATAACTTGTTTATGGTAAATCTACTCCAGGTATGCACTGCCACCAATACCTGCATTTGGTGCACATAAACCACACAGCCGCCATGGTGGCATACTCTATATTCCACCCTTTCCTAACCCTGGTAGGCTTTTGAGTCCCATCCCCAGCCTCAGGCATCTCAGCCCACATAGCCATGTTGGCAGGCTCTTGAGTTCTCCAGTCCCTTACAGAAATACAAGTGTGCAGCATGCATACAGAATGTATGCCACATGCAAAATTATTCAGCAACTGCAGGTGGTTTGCATACACCAAGTGAATCTAAGCGAACCTGATAAAGCTTACCAGGTTTGCATGTAACATGTTTGACATGCGTGCAGCAGCTAAGTTAGAAAAACTCACAATAAACAAGTACTTCTTGATAACAAAAGAGGCACTAAATTGTTTTTATCTGTTTTGCAATATTCCCAGTAAAACTCTCTATACCTCGCAGCTCATTGTTGGTGTTGGTGGAGAATCCTTATCTTTCAGTCATCACAGCCCACTAAATTCCTACTGCACCCAAGTCCAGCCTGCTGGTTTCCTCACCTGCATACATGCCCAGTCCATTGAGTCCCTCACATGCACATAAGCCAGCACAGTGTGTCCTCCCCTGCACCCATGCACAGCCCAGTGGGCCTCCTTTTGCACCCAAGCCCAGCCCAGTGGCTCCTTCTAGTACTCATGACCAGTCCAATGGGCCCCCCTTTCTGCCAAGTATAGCCAGTTGCTCTCCCTTATGTTCATGTTACGGAATAGCTGGAATAACCCTTCCCCCCCATGACTCAGCAGTAAAGCCAACCTTAAAAGAGCTGTACTGACTCTGTTGTACTTTTGTTACAAAAAACTAGAGCACGGTCCAGTCGGTAACAGGATAGAGTAGCAGCAGCTAATGACCCTGCCCAGACAGTTGCTGCAGCACAGAGTCAGTCCCTCAAGTAAAATTCCAGACAACAGCAACAGCAACAACTGCTACAGCAACAGCAACCAAGAGATAATCTGCCTGCAGAACCAGAGAGACATGGCCCTGACTTCTTGTACCTTTCTGGTGAGGTAAGTGGCTGTGTTTATTTGAAAATGTCTCTGCACTGTGGGTTGTGGAAGGACTCAAGGGAGAGAGCGCATGGGTCTCTATCTTCTGACCCTGCCACTGTGGGTGAGCAATCCATTGGGACCAATTTGGGAGGTTGATAGCTGCTGGAAAGGGGTGGAATGGCCCTACTTCTCCTGGCTCATGGTGGGATGGCCCTGCTTCTCCTGGCTCAGGAGTGTGTCCCTGCTTCTCCTGGCTCAAGGGGGATGGCCTTGCTTCTTCTGGCTTGAGGGGGCAGGTATGGCCCTAATTCTTCTGGCTCAGAGGGTGCCCCCATGTCTCATGGCTCAGGGGGTGACCCAACTTCTCATGGCTTGGGTGTTTTAGTCTCACTTATATTATACTTATTTTCATCTTGTCACATGCACCCAAGTTGTAAGCCATCTTAAAGTGACCAAGTTCTTGTTTTTGTTTTCATTTCTGTGAATATAAGCTTTCTTAAAAAGGATTTTTGTTAAAAGATGATTTTTCCTACACTGATACCTTTGTTAGGCATGGCACTGGGGACCTCTGTGGCTCTTTTTTTAATTAGCCATGTGAACTTTTACTTCTACCTGGATGGAGACCAGAGGTGGGCAGAAGGGACCTTGGTCTAACATCTCATCTGAAGGATGGCACCTCAGCAACCACTGAATCTGCATCCCCCCAAATCTACCTCCTCGCATGACCATCCATCATGAACCAGGACCACTATCAGCCCCCTCCCACCTGTGGTATGTGCAAGTCACAGGGGAAGAAAGAATGAACAAGAATTCAGAGTGTCTGTGTCCCTCATTCCAGTGGCAAAATGTTGAGAAGCATGGTCCATCACTACCATGGGTCATTGTCACAAATGGCAGTTACATAAATGCATACTACTCAGCTCATTGTGCAAAAAATTTGATTGTGCTGTATTTATTTCTGTAATCACAGTAATTAGTGTTGGTTAGAGGCCCATTTTAAACAGCATCCAGCTGAAGAAGTGGGTTGGACAGCTTTACCAGTTACCTTTGGTAGAGTGACACAGTAGGAGTATGAGGAACACCTGGACAGCAAAGAATGAGTTTTTAATATCAGATGGGGAGAGTGAAGAGGTGCCACTGGATGCCAATGACTTAATTTACATGGAATGAGAGGAGAGAGGTGTTACCCAATGGATGTTAGGGACTACTAGTCCACTGACCCCTAACCCTTGACATAAACTCCCTTTACACCTCACCAAACCACCTCTGTGGAAAGGGGGAAGGTTCAAGATGTGGGATGGAGGCACACAGCCAGTATGTTCTTCAGTGGGCCCAGCTTCTGGAGCTGGCTGGTCTATGTGAAGGGGTTCCAACTATGGGGGTTGACTGGGCAATTATCCCCAACACTTGATGTCACCTCACTTTACAGATCACTAAATCCTCTCTCATGCCCTCTTCACTCTTTTCACAGCCCCTGGGTACTCCCCCCTTGCCCCTCTCCCAACCAGTAACACCTGTCAGCAGCAGCAACCTTAACATTCCTGTCCCTCTCTGATCAACTGAGACCCCCTCATACCCTTGATCCTTTGCCTTCTTGCATAGCCCCCCATTGATTCCTCCCAGATGCATTAAACACCCACCCACCCCATACAGACTGTCAAGATACTTTTCCTCCACAGGCCTGCACAGCACCAGACACTAACCCCCTTCCCTTCCTTTTGTTACCTGACACTAGCTAAGTCTTCTTACACAGCCCAAAATACTAGTCTCACCTCCTTTTATGGCCCCTAACACTGCCTGTCCTCCCTCCACATCGCCCCAAAGCTCCCTCTACCGTAACCATTCTATCCGCAACCTATCTCTGAGAACCCTTACCACCTCCTTCTTCCAGCTCCCATCACCCCATAGTTCCCCTCAACACCTTCGCTGTCTCCACAGTCTCCCATCCCCTTTACCACCAGCCTGCACCTTGCCACCAGTGATACTGACTGAGAGAGGTTTGAGCGGGGGGTCTGGTCAGGATTCTGGAAGGGGAATGCAGTGGTGTGGCATGTAGTCAGCCATGGTGAAGAGTTCCAGTTACAGAGAGAGTGGTCAGCTTTGGGGATGATAAACTTGGGGCAGGTTTAGTTTCAGGGAGTTTTGGGGGGTGGAGGGTGGTTGAGGTGAAGAGTGTTGATTCAGCTACAGGGAGGGTGGTTAGGATGCTACTCCAGGTGATGATAGTTGGCTAAGATAGGGAGGGCAGTATTGTAGGGGGTAGAGCATGCAGAGTGAAAAAGAACTCACTAAATCCCATTGGTTGTTGCCATGACAACCATCATGGAAACAATGTTGTCATCATTCTTGTGCTATGCTCTTGATCTAAATCTCCCCTCTGTGATGGCAGGTTTAGTCAGTCAGTGTTGCCATGGTAACTGTGTGAGTTTTTTTTTTTTTTACAACTCAAGATTGGCATCTAAGTCATTAACCCCACACATTCACACTAAACTGACATTTTATTTTAAATTTTCCTAGTCAGACAAACTTGCTGGCTAGCCAATGCCGACATCAGCATGATGTCAGAATCTGACATACAGTTTTGCAACTCCGCAGGTGTTCTTGATGTTCTCTACAGCTCGGCAGAAGCACATCTGTCTTTGAACATCTGCAAGCTGATCTGGAACATAAACAGACTGTGGATGGACTGATGACCAGATGGTGGAAGGACTGTTTGAATATAAAATCAGGTACAATTAATAAAAAAATGTAAACAGCTAGTTTGAAGATTTTTTTTTATTCACATTGCTAAAAAAACAATAAGGTACTCACAGGGGTTTCAAATATGTTAATCACACCCATGATGCATAGCACTCAGGTTTCTCTTATGCCACATTACCTCACAAGGATGTGATTTAAATATGGTTGATGCAACCCCTGGTCATTCCTTGTTGCTTAAATATTTCAGGCCTGTCACAGTAGCATCTTGTTCAGCTGTGACCATATTTGATCTCCCAAGACTATTCAGTTATGAAAACTTGTGCAGAAAAAGCAGGACTTCACTGAAAAAGAGATCCTTCATTTTTGACAACCCTAGGCAAGTAAGTGGGTAAATAAAGCCAATCCTCTAAGATGCACCCTTGTGTAATTGTCCTTATGATGCTTATTTTTTGTATAAATAATTTGGAACATCTTGCAAAACTGATAGATTGCACTTACATGTTGCTTTAAAAATCTACTCAGCAAATACTTAATTTCCCATGACTCTTTTGCTTTTTGGAAGGATGTGATACTGCCAGAGAGAGGCACCCCCTAGTTTGAAAACAGTCTTGGTAGTTGCAGCTTCTTTGTGAGACCAGTGAGAAAAGATATGAAGAAACATTTCAGGTACTTGTTTTCTACAGTTTTGTAAACTTTAACTCAGAGAGGTTTTTTAATCTAGAATAGTTTTAGAGTCTCTTAGCTTAAATACAGCGTAGTTTTGCAAAACTGCTGTGGTGGTCAGACTGCAATTGAAATTCTTGACTTGCTGCATACTTTTAATTGTGTTGTGCATATCTTTAATTAGTGCTTTCCTTGTTTTTACTGCATTTTTAAAGTTTTCTCATAAAGAAACTGGACTTTTAGACTAAAAAATGTGTGCATTTCCAGTTATTTGAATGTATACCAACATGCATTTGTGTGTGGTAGGAGGACACTTGAGGCTTTCTCCTCCAGGCTTTAAATTCAAATGTAGTATTTGTAATGCTGTTGTGTTTATTTACTGTAGTATGTTGCAAGCCAGGGAATGTTACTAGACAATTTACTTCTCAACCCTGTGCTATTTAAGCTGAATAATTATTATTTTTTTTTATTGGAATAAGGGTTAAAATCAGGAACAGCTGACTTAACAAAATATTTAATATTAGTTGAAGAAATTATGGCTGTGTGCGCACAGTATTTTGTGAAAGAAAACTAGACTATGCCACTAATATCTGACATGGATTTTATGTTTATATATACAATGAATTTTATAGTGTTCTTGGAGCGACTACAGTTTGTGACCCCGGTATCACAGCGGATGGAAATAGTATGGGGGATGGGAATACCATTAATGCCATGACTCTGCCTGTCCACTACATTTTTTCCAAAATTAATTTCTGGGGGGGGGGCATTGTACTGCATTCGTAGGGTACACTGTGCACTGTACAGTATGGGTACCAGGAGAACTCAGTCGATTGCTGGCTGTGGAGGTGATCAGAAGTGCCACTTGCTGGCTCTTGGTGTTGGGTTAAGGGAGCTAGTGGGATAATAGGGTACAACCTACTAGAGCGGGGGTCCAATAGACCACCAGGGACAGGGTTTTTCTGCCATGGGCAGGTAGGGGTTAGGGGGGAGGAGGAACCGAGGAACCACTGCACCACTAGGGAATTCTTTCATTTTTCAGAAAAGGATGGGGATCAGGGCTGGTGAGGGATTGCTGGACCACCAGGGAGTGTATTGTTTTTAAATAAGGATGGGAAGCAGGGCATGGTAGGGGGATATGGTCCAGCACACTGAGCCGCTGCTGTAGCATGCAGAGGAGTCCATAATGGGCATGGAAATGACTTTGTAGTGCAGTGGGCTCATCTGCATCTTTGTTTGAATATTCACCCATGGAGCGCAGGACTAACCAGTGTGTGCTGTGCATTACCCCTATGGTTGGTCTTTAGCCCATATGCTTGTAGCACAGCACAAAGCATGGTGACAGCTGGCTGGGTGCCATGCTACCATAGCTGATATTCAAATGGATAGTGCAGTCAGTTCAGATCATACTATTCATTTGAATATGGTGCCGGAGCCAGTTGTCCCCATTTTTCCATGTGGCACCCCCATGTGTGTGTGTGCAGCTAGCTGGCTTTAAATATGGGGTCCATAATGCCTTACCTATTAGATAAGTACAGTCTGATTTGGGTATATTGGGTTATGTGGGTATATAATTACATAATAACACTAATTTAAGGTTGGAAGGAGCTCTAGGTTTTGAAAGGCGTAGTGAAATAAGTGTTGAATTACCTACAGCATTTAGATCAACAGCATGGGAAAGTAAAACAAAATAACTAGAAACAATAAAGTTAAAATACAATTGGTGAAAATCTAGTGTTTTTTAACTTTCTTATAATACAGTAGTTTCTCTTTAACTCTGTCTTTTCCACTAAAACTCTGCTTTCTTTACTCCTATTTTGCATTACCATTTGTATCTCTCTACTACTCTCTATGTCTACTCAAGCTACTATACGTTCCTCATTTTTACCTTTATTTTTTGACAGATCTGGCCAGATGTTGACTGTCTACCTTTCAGATAAGTATTTTATCTTGTTTAATTCTGACCCCAAATCTCTCCTCTTGAATCTCTGACACTTTTGCCTCCACATCCTTCTCTGTGCTTTCCTTTTAAATACTACCAGAATACCCCAAACCCAAGCCAATCTAACCCTGGACAGTGTGATGCGAACAGAGCAGGTAAATCATATTTAATTTAGGGGTCAAAATTAGGTTTTGCAGCCACTAGACAGCAGGGCTAGTGACTAGAAAAATTTATTTTCTTGTTTGGTAACCAGGTAAAAATCCCCACAGACTTCTCCACTGGCACTGCTGGTATACTTACTGAAGTGTTACGTTCTCCAATACAAGTCCACAAGGCTAGCTAAAGGAAAATCTTACTAGCTAGATATAAAATCTGCTACATTTAGCTAGTGGGACAGTGTCAATTTTGATGCCAGTGAAGGAGGTGGGGATAGTGTCTTGTGCCAAAGTAGGAAGTGGGACTGTTGTCAGGGTCTGTGGAGGTGGGATAGTGTCTGAAGGAGTGGGATGCTAGTGTCTGGGGCTTTGGAAAATGGGTCAGTAAGGGTTGGGGGTTGTAGAAGATGGGAAGGGGCTAGTTTCAGAGCCTATGGAGGGAGAGTGTAGAGGAGTGTGTATGTGTGCCTCAGGAGTCTGAGGAGGTGGTGTCCAGAGGGGGTCTTGCAGGGCAGGTGGGTAATAAGTGTATATATGATCTTCAAATGGCTGAAGAGGAAGGGTGTGGTTTCTAGGAGTCAGGAGGGCCCAGAAGTGGGGGAAGTAATATCCATGGGCTTAGAAATGTGGGATACCTAGAGAAGGAAGGGTGTTTAGAGAGACTGTGCTGAAAGAGAAGGAGGGATGGTGTGCAGAGGTTGAGTCGAGAAGTAGAGGGAGAGGGTTGGTGTCTGGGGCAATAGAGGGAGCCAGGGTAGTGTTGGGGGCTGTGGAAGGTGTACAGTCAAGGGGGCTACTGTCATGGTGGGCTGTAAGAAAAACATGCTAGTGTCAGGTGCTGTGGAGAGAGGGGGGGCTAGTATATTGGAGTCTGTGGAGAGAGGTGACAGGTGTTGGGTGCCGTGGACAGTGGTGGCTGGTGTTGGGTGCTGTGGACAAAGGTGGCTGATGTTGGATGCTGTCGATGAAGGTGAGCTGGTATATGGTACAGTGGAGGCAGGTAGGTTAGTGCTGGATGCTGTAGAGGGAGGGGAATAGTGTCTGGAGAGTGAAGAGAGGAGGCTAGTAGTGGATATTGTGGAGGCAGGTGGCATAGTTTTGGGTGCTTTGGAGGGAGGGGCTCGTGTTGGGCACATAACACTATGGGGATGATTAAACACCAAAAGTGTGAGTGAATAAAGTTTTCAGACCCTGCTTAAAAGCCTCTACCCCTGGGATACAATGTACCACCTCTTTGTCATGTGTTGTTAGACTCACTTCCCTCCTTGTGCCCCTCATTAGGGAATCCCTTGAAAGGAATAAATGAGGTGAACTGCGAGGAACTATTTAGCCTGAGCAACAACAAATTCAAGGAGGCAGTATAGCACAGTGGTTTAAGACTCTGAGCTGCAGACCTGGGTTTGAATCCCACAGCCCCCACTTGCATACTGTTTGACCATGAGCAAGTCACGTATCTTCCTTGTGCTCCCAGGTTGCACCTGTAAACAAGCTTTCAGCTTAGTGTGTCTCTTCAGGTAAAAGAAAAAATAATAATAAGTAAGATATGGGTGGTACGAATGGAAAATGATGAAAAAGAGGTCCAAGAGTCTGGGTAACAAGCTTCCTGAATTAGTGACCTTGATGGAGGAGGAAGATCTGAATATCGTGGCAGTCACAGAAACATGGTACACACAGAACCATGACTGGGACGTAAACATACCAGGATACACTATCTACAGGAGGGATGGGGAGGGTAAAAGAGGAGAAGGAGGAGTAGCTCTCTACATAAGAGAAGGAATCAAAGCAACAGAACAAAAGGGAAAACAGGGAGGAGGAGAAGAAGCACTGTGGGTAAATTTGGAGACCGCAATGGCACCACAATCCGCACAGGGTTAGATACAGACCCTCTTCAGGGGAGGAAATGGACAAGGAAATGATAGAAAGAATACTTAGAATGGCAGAAAAAGGGAGATATTGCTGATGGGTGATCTGAATATGCCAGATGTTAACTGGAATGCAGTTGCAGCAGCCACTTCAAAGAGTGGGGTTATTCTAGATGCCCTACAAGGGGCATGCCTTAGACAACTAGTATTGGAGCCCACTCAAGAGGGAGCAATCTTAGACCTGGTTCTCTAAAATGGAAAAGAAGAGAGGATCACAGATGTAGAAGTGGGTATCCATCTGGGAACTAGCGACCATCGAACAGTATGGTTCACAATAAACACAGCAATAGAGTCAAGCCATACAAAGGCAAAAGTACTGGACTTTAGGAGGGCTGACTTTGCCAAAATGGGTGAGTGCCTAAGGAATGCACTAGCAAATGGGCAGGAAGGAGGGTGGAAGAACAATGGGAATAATAAAACTGCCATCACAGAGGTAACAAGCCTTTGTGAAGCAAATTAACAAAAGCGAAACGATGTAAGAAACCACTATGGTTCTCAAAGGAAGTGGCAGTGAAGGTTCAAGAGAAAATAAAGCATTCAGGAAGTACAAGGAATCACAGAAGGAGCAGGACAGGAACTGTATCAGTTAAAGCAAAAGGAAGCTGGGAAGGCAGTCAGAACAGCAAAGGCCCAAACCGAGGGAAAAGATAGCCAACTCTGTTAAGAAGGGGATAAAACCTTTTATAGGTACATCAGGAGCGAAGGAAGACCAAGGAGGCTAATGAGGCTTAATAAAGAGGAGGAGGGTGGGCAGAGGGTGACTGTGAAAAGGCAGAGATACTAAACAAATATTTTTGCTCCAGTATTTACAAAGGAAGTGGGGAGGTACCTAAAACAAACAGTAGAAACACTCTGGATACAGAAGTTGATACCAGCCCATTACAGAAGAAAGGGTTCTGAAAGAACTCTTAAAACTGAAGGTGGACAAAGCAGTGGGGCCTGATGGGATTCATCCCAGAATTCTAAAAGAACTAAGGGTAGAACTAGTGACACCACTGACTACCCTCTTTAACAAATCATGAGAGGATGGGGTGGTACCTGAGGACTGGAGAAGGGCAGATGTGATTCCCCTTCACAAAAGTGGGAGCAAGGCAGAAGCAGAAAACTACAGACCTGTTAGTTTAACCTCAGTGGTAGGGAAAATGATGGAATCACTTCTGAAGGAAAGAATTGTTGAGTATCGAGAGGCCAGAGGGGCCCAGGACCCAAGGCAGCATGGATTCACAGCGGGAAGGTCATGCCAGACAAATCTGATAGATTTCTTTGACTGGGTGACCAAAGTAGTAGTTCAGGGAGGGGCTGTGGACATGGCCTACCTAGACTTTAGCAAGGCATTTGACACAGTCCCACACAAAAGATTAATATACAAGTTAGCCAGCCTGGGAGTGGGTCCCAAGATAACAGCCTGGGTAAAGAATTGGCTGGAGAATAGGACACAGAGAGTAATAGTAAATGGAGTCCACTCTGAAGAAAGGGGGGTTACTAGTGGGGTACCACAGGGTTCAGTATTAGGACTGGTCCTCTTCAATGTCTTTACAAGCGATATTGCAGAGGGACTGGAAGGAAAAGTATGTCTCTTTGCAGATGACACAAAGATCTGCAGAGTTGATGCACAAGGTGGGGTGGAAAGGATGAGAAGGGACTTGGCAAGGTTAGAGGAATGGTCAAATGTATGGCAGCTTAGATTCAGTGCTAAGAAGTGCAAGGTAATGCACCTGGGAAACAAAAACCCAGGGGAAGAGTACACAATGGGGGGTGAGATACTAACAACAACAAAATGGAAAGGGACCTGGGGGTAGTCATATCAGATGACCTAAAGGTGAGCAAACAATGTGAGAGGGCAGCAAGGAGGGCTGGGGGGATACTGGGATGCATAGGGAGAGGCATCACCAGCAGAAAACAGGAAGTTATTATCTCTCTGTACAGACAGTTGGTGAGACCCCATCTGGAGTACTCGTGCAGGTTCTGGAGACCCAACTCCACAAGGATATAGACAGGATGGAGGCTGTCCAGAGGAGGGCATCTAAAATGGTGCAGGGCCTGCACCAGAAGACATATGAAGAGAGACTTAAGGAGCTAATATGTATAGCCTTGAGGAAAGGAGAGAGGGGGACATGATAGAAACTTTCAAGTATCTCAAGGGAATCAACAAAGTCAAGAGGGTAGCATCTTTCAAAAAAGGGTGTGCAAGAACAAGGGGGCACAATTTGAAGATATAGAAGGGGCGGCTCAGGAGTAATTTAGTAAGTATTTTTTCACAGAGAGGGTTGTGGATGCATGGAATGGCCTCCGGAGGAGGTTGTGGAGTCAAAAACAGTGGTGGAATTCAAGCATGCATGGGACAGTCATAAGGCAATTCTAGGGGGTTGGGGTAGGAAGAAATAGGCTGCTGGTTAACTAGGATCTGCAGCTTATCCAATAGGTAGGGAAATGGGCAGACTGGGTGGGCCAAGCGGTCCTTATCTGCCATCAAAATCTATGTTTCTATATGTTTAAGATGGATATGATAAAAATATTTATTTTATAGAAAGGGTAGTAGTCTGCCAGCCAAGGCTGTGGGTGCCAAAACCATACATGATTTCAAGTATGGCTGGGACTGGGTGAAGGATGTAGTGGTTACTCAAGATGGCTGTAGCCTGGGATTTAATAGGGAACTACAGACTGGATGAACCTTTGGTCTTTTCTGTCATCTTTGCCAATCTTTATATTGCATCACCTGTACTTTCCTGTTACCCACTATGTGAATCTCCTCCATCTTTCGTCTGTGTCCCAATGTCCTCTGTGAATCTAGTGGTGTAATGTTTTTGTGGGGGGGGGCTACATTTGTGCCCTGTTCCTTGATGTGCGATGCGTACTGGATGCAGGCCCCGCCCCCACAAAAAAGGGCAGGGAATGAACTGTATCTTTACATGTACTATACAGGGCCTGTACAAGGCATCATTTTGCATGTATGGTACAGGTATAGGACAGGTAGTAAGCAGGCAAAGAAAAGGCAATGTGCAGACATTGAACAGTACTGCTTTTTTTCAGTATGGACTCCTCCTTGGCCTTTTAGCTAACCCTACTCGACTCCTGATTGGTGCTTCAAGTTGACAAGGCCCCTTTCAGCCAATTAGGATTGAGCTCCCTCCCCCCCGAGGCGGGAACCTGTCAAGGTAACTCCTCCCGACTACTATCCTTACCTCTTTTGAGCCCCTTGTTTTCACCTATGTGAGGTAAATATTGCCAAGTTATGGCATGGGTGGAGAGGGCTGGTGATTCCCTAGACATGCTACCTTATGCTTTTTCAAGTTATATCCTCTGACTGTTGGGAATAGTCAAATAATAGCAGCCCCCTCACCAACTTTCATTTACTATCTGACTGATCCTACAGTTAATGTTAAGATATTCTAATAATGTCAGCGCTAGCCAGCATGCGCCATGCATGGCTTGCTTGGAGTTAACCTGGAGGATTGCTTGCCCTCACCCGCCCCTGATAGCCACTTAATTAAATCTATATATTTTTGTAATTTCTTTCTTTATACCCTTTTGGGCATCTGTTGAGGCCGCAGTGGCTATCTCTGGGTTTTCCCAGCCCTAATGTGCACTACTGTTCTGCCTCTCTGGCTTATCTACCGATCCTATTGGGCTTGATTGCAGCTGCAGGTGGCTTGTTTGTTACTCCCCTTGGTGAGTGATCAATCTTGCCTGCATCCTGCAGACCTTTACAATGAAATTTAGCCCACTGGCTTTCCTAAAGCCACAGTGTGGCTTAAACTATGTGGCACCTCTCTTTCTCCCCTTGCCCAACTCCGCTTTCCTCTATCAGATCCCCATCCCCTTGCAGGGTTCACTGCAGCCTTAAGAGGTGAAGGCTCTGGCTTTCCACTCCCTCTAGCTTCCCTTCTATGTCACCCTTCCACCCTACCCCCCTTCTATCCTCTTCCCTTAGGCCAGGGGTCTGCAACCTTTTCAGGATTGGGAGCTGCATATACTCCTGGCATGACCAGTCTGATCACCAGAGAGCCATATGAGCGTATGCATAGCAGAGGTCTTTTGTGGTGCATAATTTAGCTTAAATTCATCCCACAATGCTATTTGAATAAAGCATATGTTAATCAGTTGGAACACTGCACAAAGAAGCCGCACTGGATAACTTCCTCACCAGATCCTTCCTAAGAGAATCAGAGGAGTTTTAGCCATGATTTTGTAGCTGAAAAGGCAAACGGTTAGTAACTCAAAATTAATTCCTAATACATGCTTGAGGTAAATCTCTTGGAGCCACTGAAAGAGTCCCACTATATTGGCCTCTGTTCTCTGGTACAACCTTCCTGTGTCTCAGCATAGATATGGGTGAGCCTGGCTACCCCTACCACACATATTATTGGCATATATATAAAATGTTTGGTTGGGACATGCCCCGGAATTAGTAGTATTTTTTGGGAAACTTTTGCTGCAAATCATTTGAAACATTCATCCACCCCTGCTGATGAAACCAAAAGCTCCCCAGTCTTCTTGAAAGGGTTATGTTCTCATCTGTGATTGTTTTCTTTCCTGGGTGTGCCAGTTTAACATAAAATGGATGACTGATTCAGGGCATCGGTGCCACCTTAACATTGGCAAAGCTCCTTTTAATATGCTTAAAGGAACACTGTCAACTTCCTTAAGCCTCAAAGTGTCCCTAGTTTAAAATGCACAATGTATGATTGTTCACATTATATACAGACTGTTTATGCTGCTGGTAGTTTGATTCACATCCCTTTTTTCTTTTAAAAAGTGAAAAAACTAATGAACGGCCCGCCATACTGGTGTTACCATAACCAAAACATGTTTGTTTACATTTCTTGACCACATCACACTGCATCTTTCCTGGACTCGGAAACACCCCTAACACAAGCTAGCCACTCATTATGCTGTGGGAGTAGAGGAGACTATTGTATCATGAGTGGCTGCACTGCTTGATGGTGTGCCATTTGTTCAGGAAATTTGTTCTAAGAGTAGTTCAGTGATTTGAAGCAAAACAGAGCTAGGCATAGCTGTACATTACTATGCATTTAATTTCTAACAAGCAACGAGATAGATAAAACAACCAGCAACATAAATGAATTTTAGAGAACGTAAGCAATCATAAATGTGGATTTTTACCTAAATTAATACAAACAAGTTTTTTTTTAATTTTATTTAGTTTTTGTTGTCCGGGTAAGTGCACTAGACAAATTCTGCCTATTTTCAGGCACAACCCAAGGGAGGGTGATACAGATGAATGCCAACTGACCTTGAACCAGATTAAGCTGTTGGTGGTATTTTTAGTGAATGGGGGGAAATTTGGCCAGGGCACCGGGGAAATTCCCTACTCTTTTCGAGAAGTGCCATGGGATCTTTAACATCCACCTGAACTACCACCAGAACAGGCAGATGGGACCTCGGTTTAATGTCTCATCTGAAGGACGGCACCTCAGGAGTGCAGTACCCCCCTCATGCTGCACTACAGTGTCAGCATTGGGATATTAACCCAAGTGCCTGGTGTGGGGATAGAACCCACAGCCTTCTGATCTCCCAGCCTCAGAGGTGAGTGTGCTACCTGCTGAGCCACTGACATGGTTGACAATGTCCCTTTAATATTTCTTGCAGTTGTATGACATTGCATGCCTTGACTCAGTCCTCCTTCCATCTCCATAGCCTTCTATCCTGCCTGAGGAACACTGCCTTTTTAATGATCTGAATCATACATAGCATCCTGATGTAACTGTGGTTGTACCTCTCACCCCACCTAGATCCCAAATGCTGTGAGGCTATCACAATACAGTACCTAACATGCTCAGCACCTGTTAAGAGATGGAGAAGGATGACAAAATAACTGGCTGGACCATCCTGTGTATCTGAGGGTAGGAATCCATTTGTCCCTCCAACTTGGGGCACTGATGTCTTAGTCAGGCAAGGGTGGCTGGGCATGGACATCTACCAGGCCCAGCCTGCTATACATAAAAACACATGGCATGTCTGCTTCCTCTGCATTCAGTGTCAAGTACTGCAAGCCCTACTAACAACTGGCAACATTTCCTGAACTGCAGATCTTTGCCAACATGATCCCTCCCTTTGGTTACAAGAGAGCATTTGTACAGTCGTGAGGCATCCAGAGTTGATCTGCAATACTCTGGGCTTGGCACCAACCTTGTTTAGCGCCTTGGTAAGCAGTAACGCTAACAATAATGTCATCAGGCAGCCCTGCCATGAACCTTTGAAAGCTTTCTCCCTCACATCACACTGGCTGATGTTAGTAACACAAATGGTAGTATCGATACTGGCCTATAATATGGTGGACACTGCAGTGCTGATAGTTTCTCATAAGTAATTATGCTTAACTTCCTCATACTGTCCCAGCATCAAGAAAATTCTACTTCATGGAGAGGGTGATGAATAACTGGAACAAGCTCCTAGAGGAGGTGGTGGGAGCAGGGACTGTGGGGGGGATTCAAGGGAGCGTGGGAGAGACATAAGGGTCTCTTGGATCAGGTGGTGGGGGAGGTGGTAGGAAATTGCAAAGTTCCAGCAGCTTGTTAGGCAGACTGGGTGGGCCTGGCGGTCCTTTTCTGCTGACACATTTCTATGTTTCTATCAAGGATATCAGTGTGTATGTGATATTGCATATTCAGTGTGTGACCTGAACAGATAATTCCAAAATCTGTTATTGTGCAGCAAAGTTGCAGAGATACTGAAAAGCATAAAACTGGAGTTTTGACAATTAAGGAGCTGCAGAGTCGCATGAACACAGGCAAAGAGCCACATGCAGCTCCTAGACTCACGTTGCAGACCTTTGCCTTAGACCATCAATACTTTAGTCTGCCAGCTCTCCATCTCCTTGCAGAATTCTCCACATCTTGAAGGGGGTGTTGGCACTGGCTTCCCTCTCCTCTTAGCCAACATACTTTCCTCTTTCTTCTGACAGAACCCCACCCCCTTGCAGGGTCCTCTGCATCCTGAAGAGGGTGTAAGTACTGGCTTCTCTGTCCCTCTCCCCCTAGTACAACTTTACTTTCCTCTGCCAGCTCCCCAACCCCCTGCCACTGCAGGGTTCTTTGCCTCCTGAAGGGGTGATGGCAATGGCTTCCTTTCTTTTTCCACCATTCTACCCCAATTCTTCCTTAACTGCCCCTCCCACCTCAGCACTATCCCTAATAACCCCACCCCTAGTCCATGTCCCTCTATCCTTTTCCACCTTTCTCCTCTATCTTTTCTAATACTGACTCCCTTAACAGTTGGTTAAACAATGTTCCTTAACAGGAGTTCTCAGCACCTTGGGGGGGGTGAAGGCATGGCCTCTCCCCTCCCCTCCCTCCTACACCCACCCCTGGTATTTTACATACTAGGTAAATCAGCTAGCACTTGGCTACTGTCATCCCAACCAAGCACTTACCTCCTAGACCTCCTTACAATGTCAAAGTACTAGTATCATAATCTATTTTCAGTCTGTCCACACATTTTCACCTGGTTTAAGTCAGCTGTCATATCCAATAATGTTTGCTGCTCTGCTCACCATGAGGCTGTGATATAACTTATGTTCATATTTTTTTTACCTGGTCTGTAATGGAAATATATAGATTTTGTTTGCTGCACTAGTTCTTAATAATCTACTACTTGTAATGTTTATGATTCTGTTCTCTGTTTCTTGTAAATGATTGTTCCACACTTCTTCCTATGTAACCCCCCGGACGCTTTTGCAAATGAGCTGTTTACAGTTCATGTTGCTTTCCTGGTGAATCTCTTCTAAATAAATAAACATCTGCCACTGGTACTGCTGCCATCCTCTCTTCTCCCATTCTTACAACCCCCCAACAAGGCTTTACTATTGCCACTGGAGTGGTTTTACTCCCTGGCATGTCCTGCCACCTCTGCACTCCCTTCCTGGCTTCTGCATTACTGTGGGAGTGGTTTCACTCAATGGTAGCTCTTGCCGCCTTTCAGACCCAACTTCCAAAGCTGCTGTTGTAGCCAGGGAATGTGGCTCTTCCATGACTGCCTCCTTTCTGTTGCTTGAGCCCCTTGGGGCACAAACAAATTTTACTGCCGAAGTGATGGTTTGGGAAGGTGAGGAGGGAGGTGTGTCTATTATTGTTTCCTCCACTTCCCTCTGGCTCCTTTCTCTCTTTCTTGAGTCTCTCTCTCAGGCAGAGTGGGATGCAGCCAGAGCTCTGTATGTGCTGCAAGTTACAAGTGCCCTCAGGCACTTTCACTGTAGCACAATTGCGCTATGTGGCTGACTGCAGGTGCAACCCAAGCATTTCCTCCTTTGCCACTATTCCACATCAGAAGCACCCACACAGTACTAGGGCTCAAAGAGCCCCCACTAGACTCTAGAGAAGGGTACTGATTTGTTTTCAAAGGAAAATTGGCACTAGCCACAGGGAACTAGACATTCAGGGCTATCATTTTACTTAGTAGCCTCCCCCATGGCATTCCTAGACTGCAAGACCACCAGTACCATTCTTTTATTTACCAACAGGCCTACTAGCCCCTGAAAAGCCTCCACTAGCCCACTTGGCTGTTAGGTACAATACTGGTCACATGGCCACCAATAGGAGAACTCCCAAACCACACTTCCTTTCCTCTCAGTTTCTGCTCCTCTATTTTTTCCCCAACTAGCCTAATTTTATTTTATTTGACATGTCTGATAGAACATGGACTCCTAACCATCAGATAAGTATATTTCTATGTCTAACATGTCCTTTCCATCCTTCCTGTATGATCTAAGTACTTTGGATCCTTTGTGACCCCCTTTTCTATTTTTTTTTTTTTTTTTTTTTTACAGGTGTGTTGGACAACATCCCTTCGAGATGCCTACCACTGGCTCCTATAGTGCTCAGGTAAGACTCTACTTAATCTGTATTGGGTGGGTGGACGGTAATGGTGTGCACACACCCATTACATGCTGAAGGTGGGGCTACTAGCTCTTGAGTCCCCCCCAGCCATGGTATCATACTCACTGTCATACCCATCTTAGCTCTAGCAGCAGGCTCTCAAGGCGCATCCCCAGCTTCAGGTTTCCCTATCCCCATAGCAATGTTGTTAGGTTCCTGATTGCCCCCAATCATTCCATAGGTTTCCAATCCCCCAGTGTCCTGGGTGGGGCAGCATGGTTTGAGTGGTCCCCTAGGTGGTCCAGATGGGAGAAGAGGGTGAATGTATGTAGGGGAGTCTATTATGTGGGTCCCCTGGGAGGACCAGGTGGGGGAAGAAGGGGCCATAGCTGGGGAAGTCTTGTTGGGGGGGTCCCTTTGGTGCTTCAGATGAGTAAATAGGCTCCAAGGGGGCCCTATAGGTGATCTTTGGGGGGCAGAGTATGGTGGCTGTTGAATCCTGGTTCTGGGGTTTTAGGAATGGTGTTAAAGAAGGTGCAAGTGGTGTCAGAATCTAGTATGATGACCCTAAGAGTGGTCCGAGTGGAGGATGAAGGGGGAGTATTATGGCATACTGAATTGCTGAATCTGGATACCCAGGAGCCTGAAAATTATAGCCAACAGTGGGTATCCCAGTAGTCTGGAATTTCCCACAGCAGAGTTGGCAATCATAAATAAGATGGGTGCAGGTGGAGAAGCCCCCGAAACACAGAAAAAAACTCAGCTGCAGACAATTCAAGACTTATGAGATACCGACTATCAGGCTATAATGTTTGGGCTCCTGGGTTTCTGGATTTGGCATTTTGATATGCCGTAGTAAATCTGATGATGGTGCATGTGGGTATCTGACCCCTGTTTTTCGGTCCTAAGGATGGTATGAATGGGAGAAGTGGATGCAGATGTGTTTCAGACCCAAGTTCTATGGACCTTGGAGTGCTACAGGTGGGAGATGGGGGTGGAGGCTAGAGTGGGACCTTTGTATAGGATTCCTATGGCTGATCCAATTTGAAAATAAGGGAAAAGATGTGAGTTGGACACCTTTCCATGGGTTCCTTGTTTGGTCCTGCTAGACGCGGAAGGTAGAAGTGAGTTTAGGAAACCTGTCTGGGACTATCCCGTGTATTAGGTGACTGCAATTGAGTACTTTTAAAAAGGGCGACTCAATCACGTACTTTTACACAGGGCTACAGAGCAGGGAGGGCAACCGGATAAGGGGTTAGGCGACTATAGTGACAGGATGTCGCCATATATACATGTGTGCAGGGGTGGGGAGTCAGACTGACTTTGATTTGTCTGTTGGAAGCTGAGAATCTTGCTACACTGCAAATAACAATATAACTCCATTTAGGACCTGGAAACCTGGTAAGGCATAATACTGGTGGGGACTTGTTAAGATGGGGAGCTACATTTTCTGCCGGAAGTTTCATTTTTTTTCCTTATTGGCATTAAGCAAAGAATTGCAGGATTCCATTAAAAGTGTAGTAATTGTATTTATTTATTTATTTATTTAGTTAAACATCAGTTTAGAAACCTTTGAGCCAGAGGCTCATTTACAAAGGTACCTCGTCACAAAGAGGACATCAGAACAGTAGTACAAGGGACACAGTACTTACAAACAAAAAAGTTACAGTTCAATTACAATTTTGTTTCAATAGAATACAATCTCCAATGAAGCAAAAGATAACAAAAGGTCCAAAACTTATGGTCGGGGTGGGGGTAGAAAGGAGGGAGATAGGGAGGAGGAATTAGTAGGGAAAGGAAGGGGGCCAGTGAGCATTGTCAAACAGAGTATATATATATTTTTTTTTTTACACTAGGCTAGCGGCAGTTGCATTTGGAGAGCTAAGCAGGGAGTTTCGAGCCTGGGCTTAAAAGCAAGCTAAGGTTAGTGAGTTTGAGACACTGGCAGGGAGGAGTTATACCAGTGGGGCGCACAGTGGGGAATGCCCTCTGACCTTGAGAGGTCCTGGCTCTCGGAATAACTAGGGTAGCTCTTGATGAGTTGCGGCGTGATCAGGAGTCGGTGCAGTATGGTGAATAGAGTTGGATAGGCCTATGGGGGATGATGGGCCGCTTGGAGTTTACAAGGTGAGCTGGCATGTCTGAGTACATGAGTGGCTCTTCCAGGTTGAGTAGGGTAGCCAGGGTGTACAGCTCACATGTGTGAGTGAGTCTGGGAGCACCAGTGATAAGTCTGCAGGCCTTATTAACTGTGGGCGAACCTTGTTGAGGGCAGTCTGATCTGCTGAGCCATGGACCGAGGCCATAGTCAATGAGAGACATGACAGAGGAGGTGACAGCCAGGCGGAGGGCATCAGGAGGGAGGCATTTCTTGTGCGGTAAAGAATGCCTAGCCGTGAGTTAGCGACAGAATTTAGTGCAGATATATGTCCATGGAATGAAAGTGCAGGGTCAAGGTTATACCAAGATATTTATAGGACTGCACCTGGTCAATGACGAGATTGGGTGTGGAGTGGACAGCTAAGGAAACTTGCTGTACTTATTTTGGGGTGGGAGAAGAGCATCATTTTTGTTTTCTTAAGGTTGATAACAAGTCGGTTGCTCAGTGAACCAGGTAGCTGCAGAGTCAAAGACTAGTTGGAGGGTTCTGTAGCATCATGGGGTCATTGTGTGAGGCAGACCGAGAACAGCATCATCAGCATAGAGAAGCACCTTACCCGTACAACTGCTGGGTGGGAGTTAGAAAGAGTGAGAATAGTAGGGGTCCAAGAATTGAGCCCTGCGGCACCCAAGCGAATGGGGCATGTTTCAGAGAGAGTACCGTTGACTTTCACACATTGGGAGTGGGTGGAGAGATAGCTGGTGCACCAGGAAACAGGTCCTGAGGCAAAGCCTATTAGGTCGAGGTGGAGAGCAAAAGAGGATGCTGAAAGTGTCGAATGCTTTAGACAGGTCAATGAATATAGCACCAGCCAGGGCACCAGAGGTCCAAGGAGGCATGGAAGAAGTTGGAAAATTCCAGGAGTGCTGTATTGGTACTATGACCTGCTCTGAACCCGTGTTGTTCAGGGCAGAGGCCATTGTACTTACAGAGGTAGTCAGAGACTTGGGGACGCCAATTTTCTCTAACGCCTTAGAGGGGGGAGAGGATTGAGATGGTAGGTAGTTACCTGGAAGAGTCCTGTCACCACCTTTATGGACAGGGTAACTGTGGCAATCTTCCAGGCAGAGGGGAATTGTCCGAGACAGAGTGATTTGTTGAAAATGCCGTATAGGTAAGAGGACCTGATCCAGGACCTGGCGTAAAGGCAGGGATCAAGTGAGTCATTACCGATGGTGTTACCTTTTAGGGCTTTTAGCAAGTAAGGCCTAGCTTCTTGCATGGTGACACGACGCAGGTGGAAAGAGGGAGGGCAATGGGTGGTGGTACAGATGGAGGAGGTGGACTGAAAAAGTTACCAGGAAGTACTGAGCTAAGGTCGGTAAAGGAGTTATTGAGGTGGGTGGCAATGAGGGCAGGGTCAGAGGAGATGGTACCATTGATGTTGAGAAGAGAAGGAGAGGGGGACTGGGAGTGACCATTCAGTTGCTTGATGTTGTCCCAGAAGCACCTGGGGTTCCCCCAGGAGGAGGTAAGAGAGGCTTGGTAGTATTCCGCCTTTGCTTTGCGGAAGGCCCAGGTGCACTGGTTGCGGGTGGCAGCATAGGACTGCCTGTCAGCTGAACGGCCAGTAGCAACAGCAAGGTACCAAAGATTGTCACATTGCTTAAGTTGCCACAGTAGGGCAGGGGTGATCCAAGGGGCATGTTTCACTTTGGACCTCCTAGCAGTTATGGGAGCAAAGATATCACAGGCAAAGTTGAAAGTGCTTACAAAGAAGGCCAGGGCCAAGTCAATGTTGGTTGCTTCGTCAGAGGGACCAATCAGTGTGGGCAAGGAAGCGCTTAAGGCCTATGAGTCCCCCAGGCCTAAGCCGCCTTCGAGAGGTGGTTTTGACCGGGGATGAGGGCCGAGGGGTTTCCCAGTTGAAAAGCACAGGGGAGTGGTCACTGAGGCAGTCAGGAGGATTTGGATGTTGTGGATGCGGATTGGCCTGTTGGTGAGGACCACATCCAGGAGTGCTTGTCCCCAGGGTTTTTTCTAGTAGGCTGTGTGACCAGTTGAGTTAGGTCAATTGAATCAAAAGCCTCACGGTGGGAGGAGGACGAGGGGCAGAGCCAGTTTATATTCAAGTCGCCCACCAAGATTTGGTCCGACGAGTTTGGTAGGGAGGTGAGGTAGTCAATTAGTGGGCCCAGGGACTGGGATTGGTTCTTGGGGGGTATATAGGCTATGGTTAGGAATAATGGGCCTCTAGCTGGGTCAGGGGACAGCTTTAGAGTAAGTGCCTGGGCCTCATGGTCGAGGTCAGGCGGGGGGAGTGGTAGCCCCATGAGAGAATCCTTCAAATAGAAGACACAGCCCCCACCTCTCCTGCTGACACGGTCCAACCGGTGGAGACTGTAGCCGGGGAGAGAGACATGAGAGTTAGGAGTGGAGGGAGACAGCCAGGTTTCAACCAGGGCAACAACATCAGGTTTATGAAGCATCACCCAGCAGTGTAGAGAGTCCAGTTTTTTCAGGAGGCTACAGATGTTCACAGAAGCAATGCACAGCCCAGGAGATTTCAGGAGGAGGACCAGTGCTGCCAGGCCCGGGATTGGGGTGGACATTGCCTGACAGGAGCAGGAGGAGGAGGGCTGATCTGGGGAGTGCACAATGGCGGGATAGCTTACGACGATTGGAGAGGGGGTGATGAGGGGGTGATCACCAAGTGAAAACAGCTACTAGAGAGCAGTAAAATGTGACAAGTGAGGTATTGGGAGCAAATTGTTCAAACTTAATCAGGCTCCTCTAGTGGCAAAACAATATAAGGAGCTAATGGAGAAGATCAGCACAGGCAAAGATTAACTTGCTGAGGGGGCTGGTAGTGGGTGTGGGAGAAGAGCATATGGGCTGTGGGCTATCAGGTACTATGTGATTCAAAAAGAAGGTGATTACTAGCAGGAAAACTGAAATTCTGCACACAGGAAAAGCACTTAGAAGTTAAACAGTCCCCAAATGAGTTTTTCATAGGGGGTAATTCAGTTACAACTGGAAATGCACTTTACAAATTAACAAACAGTTCCCAGTGAGAGTTTGCACGGGGGAGTTTCAGATAGAACACAGGTCCTGGGCTTGCAGTGACTCTAAGCTTTTAAATACAGTTACAGGCAAATGCAAATAGTTTTAGCTGGTTAGTTTTAAAAGTTTCAAAATCAGGCACAAAAGTAACAGTTCTGCTCCGTTTGAGCCTGGGCAGCAACTCGAGGTGCTACTCTGGCCGGGATTCATGCGCTGAGCAGGGGAGCTTGTGGCCGTTTCAGAAAAGGCACCAGATGGCCAACGATGGTGGCAGCAGCCTGGATCAAGGTAGAAATTACCTGGTGTGTCTCGGGTTCGTGGCTTCTGTGGGCAGGGAGGGCTTCAGAGCAGGCCCTCGCGACCTCCGGTCTCCTCAGGGGAGGGGGTGGTCTCTGCAGGAGAATGAAGAGAGAGGGGATTAAATATGCAGCACAGGCAAAAGATTAACTTGCTGGGGGCGGGCTGGTAGTGGGTGTGGGGAGAAGAGCAAATGGGCTGTAGGCTATCAGGTACTATTGTGATTCAAAAAAGAAGGTGATTACTAGCAGGGCAAACTGAAATTCTGCACACAGGAAAAGCACTTAGAAGTTAAACAGTCCCCAAATGAGTTTTTCACAGAGGGAAACCAGAGGGAGTGAGATACAACTGAATTTGCTTGGTTGCTGAGGTTGAGACCTAGGATTTGGAAGGATATTTTTGCAACATTTTAAAAGTGTCCTGCTGGCTTAGAAGTTAAGTTTTTATCCCTGGTTTCACTGAAAGGTTTTGTGTATTGGAATCAGACATAGCAGAGTGCCTACATTGAAAGGTCTACTTACATCACAGGTGTCACTAGTCAATCAGTTGGCTCTGGATGGGGTTTCATCACTGTGCTGTCTTAGGCATCCTTCATTGTTAGAAGCCAGTCAGAAGGACTTTGATTTGTCTGTTGGAAGCTGAGAACATTGCTACATTGCAAAGAACAAACTATAACTCCATTTAGGACCTGGAAACCTTGTAAGGGATAATACTGGTGGGAACTTGTTAAGAAGGGGAGCTATGCTTTCTACAAAAAGTTTCTTTATTTTCCCCTTATTGGCATTAAGCAGAGAATTGCAGGATTCCATTAAAAGTATAGTCATTTTATAACCAGAGGGAGTGAAATACAACTGAATTTGCTTGATTGCTGAGGTTGAGACCTAGGATTTGGAAGGATATTTTTGCAACATTTTAAAAGTGTCCTGCTTTTTGAGAAGTTAAGGTTTTATCCCTGGTTTCACTAAAAGGTTTTGTGTATGGGAATCAGACATAGCAGAGTGCCTACATTGAAAGGCCTGCTTACATCACAGGTGACACTAGTCAATCAATTGGTTCTGGATGGGGTTTCATCACTGTGCTGTCTTAGGCATCCTTCACAGTTAGAAGCCAGTCAGACTGACTTTGATTTGTCTGTCTGGAAGCTGAGAACATTGCTACACTGCAAAGAACAAACTATAACTCCATTTAGGACCTGGAAACCTGGTAAGGCATAATACTGGTGGGGACTTGTTAAGAAGGGGAGCTATGCTTTCTACAAAAAGTTTCATTTTTTTTTCCTTATTGGCATTAGGCAGAGAATTGCAGGATTCCATTAAAAGTGTAGTAATTGTATAACCAGAGGGAGTGAGATACAACTGAATTTGCTTGATTGCTGAGGTTGAATTCTAGGATTTGGAAATATATTTTTGCAACATTTTAAAAGTGTCCTGCTGGCTGAGGAGTGAGTTCATTTTTATCCCTGGACTCAGTAGAGTGGTTTATGTAGGAGCCATGGTCTAGTAAATTGTGGTGTTAGTTGAATTACTACAAAGGGCAGTACTCACCAGGGTGGTGGAGCAGTTGTGTATTTGATTGTTTCTAACAGTCACCAGTGGCTGTGGACTACCCACCCACCTTTCCCCATACCTCACACCCCCAGATGTGGCATTTCCTTATAGCGACAGTTCTGACATCACTTCTCAACAAGTCTTGAGGCAGAACTCTCATGTTCTTAATAACCCTAGCACAGTGCAAAAGGGTAGTACACACCACAAATAATATATATATATATATATATATATATATATATATATATATATGTATATGTATTATCTATTGTATATTATAAGGGAGAGGGACATGTGGGGAGTGGTGCAATGCACTGCACTGGCTATGGGGCAGCAGTTTTCCCGGAGACATTCTGGAAACTGCATTGCTGTCCTATTTGCAGGCATCTGTCAGCTCTGAGGGAGGAGGTTGCCCACCTCAAGGCTAAACTAGCAAAGACTAAGGAGGCCTCCCCCTTCCAAAGAGCACCACTGCCACAACCACTGCCTGAGAGGTTGCCAAGTATGAAGAGCAGTTGGACCACAGTGGGTTCTGGGAGGGTGCGGGTGGTGGACCAGAGGCGAAGACCCCTAGTTGTACCTCTACACAAATCATATGCCATTCTGGCAGTGCAGGGCTCCTCTATGATGGCACCCTCAGTGGAGACCCAGAAGAATGCTGAGGACATCCACAAGGGAGACCCACAAAAGGGTGGCAAGGGACACCACAGGGGAAGGAAACAGCTTCTGATAGGGGACTCAGTTGTTAGGGGGGTAAAACTGGGGAAGGGAGAGGAGAAGGAAGTAAGGTGCCTGCCTGGTGCCATGGCTTGGAGGGACAGGAAGCGAATTCTCAGGATTGCAGAAGCAGCATCACAGGAGAGGGAACTAGATATCATAGTCCACCACGGGACAAATGACCTAGCTAGGCATGGGATCAGTGCCATTCAGAATGAATGTGTGGAGTTGGGGAGGGGCCTCAGATGGGTAGCAAGCACAGTAACCTTCTCAGAGGTGCTACCAGTCCATGGCAGGAGTGAGGTTAGGGTACTGCACACCATGTAGGTTAATGAATGGTTGCAAAACTGGTGCTTTGGCTTCTTTGGAGACTGGAAGTCCACCTGGAGAGATAAAGGTCTATTCTGGCATGATGGTCTACATCTGTCTACAAAGGGAACCAAGCTCCTAGGTGACAGGTTTAAATGCTTCCTTGGCAAGCTTTTAAACTAGCCAAGGGGGAAGGCACTGATAAAAGGCAGGAAATTTCAAGCCTCCCCCCACAAAACATGGCAAGTAATAAGGTAAACACTGAGGTACAGAGCTCAACACAGGGCAGGACAGGGGTAAATCGAAAAATAGACAAGGGCAATAACAGCAGGGATGGGGTAATAAAGGATAAAGCCAACATTAAATGGAGGGCAATGAGTACCAATGCCCATAGTCTGGGAAACAAGCTTCCTGAGCTAGTAGCCCTGATGGAAGATGAACAATTGGATATTGTGGCAGTCATGGAAACATGTCACACTAAGAACAAGAACCATGACCGGGATGTCAACATACCAGAGTACACAATCTACAGAAGGGACAGGG
Organism: Neoceratodus forsteri; assembly: GCA_016271365.2. NCBI lineage: Eukaryota > Metazoa > Chordata > Ceratodontiformes > Ceratodontidae > Neoceratodus > Neoceratodus forsteri. The sequence goes on along the minus strand of CM057451.1, from coordinate 1,062,260,739 downwards.
AATGTAAAAGAGGAGGTGGAATAGCTCTATACATAAGAGAAGGGATCAAAGCTACAAAACTAAAAAGTAAAGGGGGAGGACAAGATGCACTCTGGGTCACCTTGAAGACAGGGAATGGCATCACAGTCTGCACAGGGGTTGTATACAGACCCCTGTCTCAAGGGGAGGAAATAGACAACAAAATAATAGAGGACATTCTCAAAATGGCTGAAAAAGTGGAGATACTGTTGATAGGGGACCTGAATATGCCAGATGTTAACTGGATAACGTACTGCAGCCACATCCAAGAACAGGGTCATTCTCGATTCCCTGCAGGGGGAAGGCCTTAGACAGCTAGTGTTGGAACCCACTCGGGAGGGAGGGAGCAATACTAGACCTGGTACTCTCAAATGGAGAGAGGATCACAAATTTGGAAGTCAGTAGACATCTGGGAACAAGCGACTACTGCACAGTGTGCTTCACAATGAGCGCAACCATGGAGAGAAGCCATACAAAAACAAGGATACTGGTCTTCAGAAAGACTGACTTTGGCAAAATGGGTGAATACCTGAAGAATGCACTAGCAAATGACCAAAAAGGAGGGGGTGGAAGAACAATGGAGAAAAATCAAAACTGCCATCGTAGAGGCAACAAGCCTTTGTGTGAAACAAATAAAGAAAACAAAGCGGAGTAAAAAACTACAATGGTTCTCAAAAGAGGTGTCAGGGAAGGTCAAGGAGAAAAAGGCTGCATTCTAAAAGTATCAGGAATCACAGAAGGAACACAACAGAAAATTGTATCAATTAAAGAAGAAAGAAGTGGGGAAGGCAGTCAGACTAGCAAAGGCCCAAACCGAGGAAAAAATAGCCAACTCAGTTAAGAAGGGGGATAAAACCTTTTATAGGTACATTAGGGAACACAGAAAGGTTAAGAGAGGGATAGTGAAGATTAATAAAGGAGAGGGGAGGTGGGCAGAGAGAGACAGTGAAAAGGCAGATATACTGAATGAATACTTTTGCTCAGTATTCACAAAAGAAGATGAGGAGGAGTTACCCAAACCAGACAATAGAAGCACTCTGGGTAGGGGGGTTGACACCAGTCCATTCACAGAAGAAAGAGTCCTGAAAGAACTCCTAAAACTCAAGGTGGACAAAGCAATGGGGCCTGACGAGATTCACCCCAGAATCCTAAAAGAACTAAGAGAGGACCTAGTGACACCACTGACCACGCTTTTTAACAAATCATGGCAGGATGGGGTGGTACCTGAGGACTGGAGGAGGGCAGATGTGATTCCCCTTCACAAAAGTGGGAGCAAGGCAGAAGCAGGAAACTACAGACCTGTAAGTTTGACCTCAGTGGTAGGGAAAATGATGAAATTACTTCTGAAAGAAAGAATTGTTGAGTACCTAGAGGCCAGCAGGGCACAGGACCCAAAGCAGCATGGATTCACAGCAGGAAGGTCATGTCAGACAAATCTAATTGATTTCTTTGACTGGGTGACCAAAGTAATAGACCAGGGAGGGGCTGTGGATATGGCCTACCTAGACTTTAGCAAGGCATTGGACACAGTCCCGCACAAACGATTAATAATCAAGTTAGCCAGCCTGGGAGTGGGTGCCAGGGTGGTAGCCTGGGTAGCAAACTGGCTGCACAACAGGACACAGAAGGTAATAGTGAATGGAACACGTTCCGAAGAAAGGGGGGTTACTAGTGAAGTACCTCAGGGCTCAGTACTGGGTCCAGTCCTCTTTAACATCTTCATAGGTGACATTGCAGAGGGTCTGGAGGGAAAGGTATGCCTCTTTGCAGATGACACAAAGATCTGTAACAGAGTTAATACACAAGAGGTGGTAGAAAAGATGAGAAGGGACTTGGCAATACTGGAGGAATGGTCAGACATATGGCAAGTTAGATTCAATGCAAATAAGTGCAAAGTAATGCACCTGGGAAACAAAAACCCAGCAGAAGAGTACACAATAGCAGGGGAGGTACTAACAACAACAAAAATGGAAAGGGACCTGGGGGTAGTCATATTAGATGACCTAAAGGTGGGTAAGCAATGTGAAAAGTCAGTAAGGAGAGCCAGGGGGATACTGGGATGCATAGGAAGGGGCATCACAAGTAGAAAAATGGAAGTGGTTATCCCTCTATACAGACAGTTGATGAGACCCCATCTGGAGTACTGTGTGCAGTTTTGGAGACCTCATCTATGCAAGGACATAGACAGGATGGAAGCAGTCCAGAGGAGGGCAACTAAAATGGTGCAGGGTCTGCATCAGAAACCATATGAAGAGAGACTGAGAGAGCTTAATATGTATACTCTTGATGAAAGGAGGGACAGGGGGGCATGATAGAAACGTTCAAGTACCTCAAGGGAATCAACAAAGTCCAGGAGGGTAGCATCTTTCAGAAAAAGAGATGTGTAAGAACAAGGGGGCACAATTTAAAGATTGGGGGGACGGCTCAGGGGTAATGTGAGGAAATTTTTTTCATGGAGAGAGTGGTGGATACATGGAACAGCCTTACTGAGGAGGTTGTTGGGTCTAAAACAGTGGGGGAATTCAAACATGCATGGGACATACACAAGGCAATTATAGTGGGGGGGTTGCATGAAGTAAGCTGCTGGTTAACTAGAATCTGCAGTTTATCCAGTAGGTAGGGAAATGGGCAGACTGGGTGGGCCAAGTGGTCCTTTTCTGCCGTCAAAGTCTATGTTTCTATGTTTCTAGTTTCTATGTTTCTATGACCATGTCATGTGATGGCAGGAGAGCAGGGAGGGTTTGTAGGGTGTAGTGTGGTGGTGGGCTGCCGAGCTGGCTGTGTGGCATGGTGGGTTGGTGGCAAGCTGAGGTTGGAAGGGTGCCGAATTTGGTTCTAGGCATGCTCATTATTTGCACCATGGGTCACTTTTTTTTTTTTTTTTTAGATTTGCAACCCCTTCCCCCGACATGCACCCCGGAGTTGAGAACTTTTTAGTAGGGTGCGTTTAGCAGCCTCCCCCCAGAGGTGTCCTGCATAAAACAATAAAATGTAAGTCTCCGGTGCCGTCTTGCTATTTGACGTGAGTCTACATCACTGAAATTCATTTTCAGTGATGTAGACTTGCCCAAACAGCAATCACTGTTATGCGGTTGCCTTTATTACATGGAACCCTGTCTGGGAGTTCAAGTGCTGGACATCATGGGAGATGAATGTGAAGGCTGGTGTCAAATACTCTTCTAGGGTTTGCATGACTGGTCCTGGTGGGCAGAACAATGGATATACAGTAGATGGGAAATGCCAGTCTGAGACTCTAGAGCTGGTCTGGGTGGAAGAAGAGGAAGGACTTAAATGAGGGAGGTCTCAGGACTGGTCCAGGTGGAAAGATATTGAGACATAGGTGGGAAAAGCTGGTTCATGGGTCCCATGGCAGGTCTGGTTGGCCAGGCAGGGGAGTCATAAATGTGGAAGGCTAGTCTTGTGGTCCAAGGGATTATCTGGTTGAAGAAACACGGTGACATGTATGGGGCAGTCAGTAAGTGTTCTTAGGGATAGTCCAAGTGGGCAAGAAGGGAAGATTTTCCTAGAGAAAGATGGACTTTGGATCCCAACACTAATCCAGATCGAGGGACATGGAGGACATACAGTGAAGCCCGCCAGGATGAAGTGCAGTGTCACAGTTTCCTGCATGACAAAAGGGACTGACTGTCATTGAAATTGCATTGTTTACTGTAGTAACTCTGCTGCAGCATGCTACAGAATTGGGTTTAATCCTGGCAAATTTCACCTGTAGGTGTGGAGGCAGATCCAGTGCTCCCAGGCCTGGTCTGAGTGGGTGGGCAATGGAAACCTAGACATGGGAGGCCATTACAGTCATCCCAATTCTGGTCCTTTGGGGGTGCCATGGAGACATAGGTGAGGCAGACCAACCCAGCAGTCCCAAGGCTGATTCAGGGTGGGGGGCAGGGAGAATTAAGTGGGGAAGACATGTCTGGGTTCCAGTTGGCTGGTCAGGGTGGGCAGAGAGGGGACATGTAGGTAGGGGATGCTAGTCAGAGGCCCTAGGGCTGGTCTGGGTGGAAGAAAATGGGGCCCATAGGTAGGAGGGATATTTTTTCTAATTTGATGGCTATTTGATTCTTATGTTTTAGGACTGTATGAAATTTACACTTTAAAAGGTATTTCAGGTACAGTTGAAGGTCTTGTTCATAACAGTTTATTACCATTATTTCAGTTTTCTTTTGAAGGCTAATTAGCAATTTTTGTGCTTTTTTTGAAGGGTGTTTGAGAACAAATTGAAGCATCTTTCAATGGATAAAAACTGGTGTTTGAGGTACAAATGAATTCAATTTGAATTACTTCAAAAACTGAAGTATATTTGAAGGCATTCATTTTAGGTGGAAATGAAGGGTGTTCTGGGTGCAATTGAAGGGCTTTTTCCTAACAGTTTTTTATCAGTCTTTTAACCTTCTTTTTGAAGGCTAATTAGCATTTTTGTGCTTTTTTTTGAAGGGCATTTGAGAACAAATTGAGACATTTTTCAATGGATAAAAACTGGTGTTTGAGGTACAAACAAAGTCAATTTGAATTACTTCAAAAGCAGTAAAATAACTGGATCAGTTTTTAAAAAATTGAAAAATACTTGAATTTGAAGGCCTTCGTTTTCTGTGTGGGTAATCTCTTTTATATTGACAAAGGTTGCTGCTGCTTAAAAAGACTAGTTTATCTGAAGAACTACCCAAGTGCTATGCCACAGCACAGTCAGAGCCCCCACCCACAGCAAGCCAAGGCAGAAGAATTTCTGTACTCAACAGATGGCAATAAAAACTCTATTTTGCTGCATTTTCTGCAAACCAGCAGGGAAAGGAAACACTAGAAAAACACTTAATCAAATCAAATATTCAAATAAAACCAAACTGGTAATAATACTTTTAATAAGTACTAGTAGTCTCTCTCTGCTGTGCTGCTGCTGCGCTGAAATACAAGCTGTTTCACTTCAGCTGCATAATGATGTGTTTATGATGTGAAACAACAGAAAGAGCACAGTAGAGGTAACTAAACTTTGTTTTTATTTTGGCAGGCCAGGTTACTGCTGAGAATGACTGGGTGAGGTACTTAAGACAGGTAGGTCATAAGGTATGTACTTTGTAGCAGCGCCACGGACCCTGTCCCTGCCTCAAAGACACTCTGCAGTCAGTGACCACCAGTCGCACTCGCAGATGACTTACTTGTATGGACTATATACCACCGGGCCATCGGAATTTAAAATGATCATCACAAGACTCGAGAAGGTTGTTTGATCCTTTGGAATCGATTGGGCTTGCTGCTTCAGTGCCTCTTTGCTTTCCCGCTCTGAGCGCTTCAGCCATTCTCTCTTCTTACTGGCTGGCTGCTTGCTGCTGCATCAAATCATGAGCAAGCTGAACAGCACTGCACAAATCAGAGGAGCTGAGCTGAGCCCCAGGGGGATGAACTCGGACAGAAAGTCATACTGGAGAACTGTCTGTCACACACATCTGACCCTCATGATTGGCTGCTGCAGACAGTGGACTACAGAAAGAGTGAATGACAGAGGGGTAACAATAAAGCAGCCCGCTCCCACTTCCTGTACTGACTGTGTCTGTGTGCGCCATTCTCAGCTCACCTCACTCTGTCTCCAATCTCCCTTCCGTCACATCAGACAGTGTCTGAGTCAGCTCCATTTTAAAATTAAATTAAAAAAACAGGTTTTCTCCAATGGGGACTGACTCTCTGGATCTGGATCACACTCACTGTCTGACTCTGACACACCCTGAGTCCTCCATGGGGGTGCCGCTGGGCATGCCACGGGTGTGGGGTGATTTCGTTTACCACACATCTGGACTAACTCTCTGGATCTGGACCACACTCACCGTCTGACTCTGAGACACACTGAGTCTTCCATGGGGGTGCCACTGAGCTGTCTCTCATCCTGTAGGCCATTACTGTCTAGAAAGTTTATCAACCTTTCCTTCAGAATGGTCTCCATCACCTTCCCCACTATAGAAGTCAAGCCCACTTGTCTGTTATTGCCTGATTCGTCCCACGTATGCCATTCTCCAGTCTCTGGGTACATTCCCTGTCTCCAAGGAGGAGTTGAACAGGTCTGTCACAGGGCCTGCCAACACCTCTGCCAGTTCATTCTGGGCCCTTGGGTGTACACCATCTGGTCCTGGTACCTTGTCCACCCACAAAGCTTTAAGGCCCTTCAGAACTCTGTTCTCTTGGATGACCCCATCTCTTATCTCTGCCCCCCACCCATGCCCCCTTTCCCTTGTGTAATTGAGCCATTGCTTTCTTTTGTGAACATGAGCAGAAATACTCCTTTAGTGCCTCTGCCTGGTCTTACCCTTTTTCTGCCCATCCCCCCCTCCTTTTTGATTCTAACAAAGTCATCCCTACAATTTCTCTTCTCTTCTCCCGTATGTATTTAAAGAATCCTTTTTCCACCTCCCTGATCCCCAGAGCCAATTTCAGCTCCTTTGTTGCCTTGGCTGCCCTGACTGCCCTGCTCACCTCCCTAGATGCCTTTGTAAACACCTCCCTGTCCTCCTCATGCCCAGTATTTTTAACTTAATGAAGGCCAATCTTTTCCTTTACCTTCCTCGCCACTTCCTTGCTGAGCCAGCTAGGTTTTTTTTTACCTGGACTGCTTACTCTGAGACTTGACACACATGTTTGTGGCCTCATGCAGTCCCTTCCTAATGATAGCCCACTTCTGTTCAACATCCATCCCTGGGATAATTCCAGCTAAGTACCCCTCTAGGATGCTGCCCATTCCAACAAAATCTGCATTCCTGAAATCTAACACTCTTGTCTTGGTCTGAGCTGACTCCCTCATTGTGTTGAGGAGGAACCACGCTGAGTGATAGTCACTTCCTACTAGAGGGTCCTGTACTACCACATCCTGGACTTGGTTGCTATTTGTTAGCTGGTGAGAGATCAAGGAGAATGAGAATAGTCCCCTCTCCTTGATCTCTTGCCTGAGGAGATCATCATGCACCCGTACTAATGCAGTTTCCATACAGTGCCTGTCACGAAACCCAGACTGGAGTGGCTCATAGATATCAAAGGCCACAAGGTGTTCTCCAAGCTGCTGCACCACAATCTTCTCTATAACCTTTCCCAAAAATGGAATGTTAGAGACAGGATGGTAATTCCTCTTGACGTCAGGGTCTAAAGATGGTTTCTTAGGAAGGGGTCTCACCAGTGCCTCTTTCGAGGCATCTGGGAAGACCCCCTCCAACAAAGAACACCAGACAATCAAGGCGACCACCGGGCCTACAGCGTCAACACATCCCATTAAGAAATGAGTTGGCACTAGGTCCATTTTACAATATGTGTGCTTCAGCCTTGAGACAACCCCAATAACCTCGGCCACCTCCATTGGTTTAAACTCCCCCCAACCAGGCAGTGTGCACCTTGGACAATCCAGGTGACTACTGCTGGCCACACTGTGGCTCACTTGCTGGATTCTCTGCCTGATGGCGGACAGTCTGTTTGAGTAGAACTGAGCAAACTCATTGCATAAAGCATCAGAAAATGCTTTTTTTGGCTGTAGACAAGTTGGATGTAATAGCCTGTTGACAGCCATGAAAAAGCATAGCAGGTCAGTTCTTCTCAGTGGCAATCTCCCTGAACAGGAACACTGCCTTCTTATGGTTGATTGCCACCTGGTACACCACACAGTGTGCAAGCAAGGCCAGTCTGTCCATCCCCAGACCGGTCCTTCTCCAGCAGCACTCTAACCCCTGACCCTTGATCTTCATCACCTTGAGTGCCCCATCAAATCAAGGGGACCTCAAATGAGAGGATCTGGGTTGTACCAAGGGAGCTGAGTGCCCCAGATATCACCTCATTATAGGCAGTGACTGCTTCACCCACACATCCCCTATACATACACTGCCCACACTAGATAGATCAACCACCACTAGAAAACCCTCTGGGGTCAAATCCCTCAAAGGGCAGTTGCTTGCCATCTCTGCAGGTGGAGGGCTCACAGAGGGGGTCCTAAGCAAGAACTCCACCATTCAATGATCAGATCAAATGACTCAATCAGTCTTCAGATTAGCAACCTCAAACCCCAGCGAGAAGACCAAGTCTAACATGTGACCACCCTGGGGAGTTGTGGTTGAAACCCCTAACAACAGGCCTAGAGATGCCATCATCTGAAGGAACTGAGTACCTAGCCTAGATGATTAATTGTCAGCCCAAACATTGAAGTCACTCAGAACTAAGCACCTGGGGGCCTCCAATGTTTCACAGATGATGAAGTCAGCTACTTCTTGCAGGAACTCTCCTGCCACCCGGGAGGGGGGGCGGTAAATCAGGAGAATCCTATAACCTGGGACCGGACTACCATGGTTAGCACTTTTACCTACATGTATGTTGCTGCCCTTGAAGTGGGAGTACAATCAGGGGTGCATGACCATGGATAACAGCATCAATAAATAAAGTAAACAAAACTGGCCCAAGAATTGATCCCCGGGGAACACCTTACTCCAATCTCCTACTACAAGATGATTTACCTCCGTACTACACCTTAATTGGTCTTTTAGTAAGGTAACTAGAAAACCATTCTATAGGTAAATTAGTCAGTCTGAAGTCCCCCAGACTCCCGAGCAGCAGGTGAAACATAGAAACATAGAATCTGATGGCAGAAAAGGACCACTTGGCCCACCTAGTCTGCCCATTATCCTACCTGACAGATAAGCTGTAGATCCTAGTTAACCAACAGCCTGATTTACTAAACCAAATATCTTGGATAGTTCCACGAACACAGCACCAGTGAGCAAACCTCTATCCATGGCTCCATTGATGTGGTCTGGGAACCTGGCCAAGGCTGTACTAGTACAATGGTACTTTCTAAAGCCATGCTGCTTGGGAGTCCTGAGATCTGCTGACCAAAGAAATTCAATCAGTTGATCATTAACCAGTTTTTCCAATATTTCCCTAATGGAAGGAGTAAAGATATTGAATGGTAATTACTCATATCTTTCAGGTCTCCAGTTTTAGGAACTGGTTTAAAGATCAAATGCACATATTTCATAAAAAAGCTTGAATTCTCTCAAATTCACATCCCTGTGTCATGATTAGTGTTTCCTAAAAATAGCATACTGTTTGGTTTTGTGGTTTTCTTTAACTCAGAATCAGTTAATGTGCTATGCAGTAACTGAAAACATTGAAGAAACAGTCAAGATGTTTCTGTCCCAGTCAGTGAGCAATGACATCATACCTGTCCATCCTGCTGCTTCACCAGTTAAGCCCCTGATTGACTGAATAAGCTGTTGCAGTTCCTAGTTAGGGCACCCTGTAGAGCTAATTGTTTTTACTCAAAGTTTATTGTGGGGGATAATCTCTCTATTACTAACCCATCTGGTTTGTGTTTAGAAAGATTCGCTTAAAATCATTCTGTTCTCAGAAACAGTTGATCATTTGGGGTTCAGTTCTGAACTGAAGTGGTATGAATGAATGTCTGAGAAATTACCTTGTCTGTATCCCAGATGTCAGTTCTCTGTCATCAAAACTCTGCGTTCTATTCTGGCTATATAACAGGGTCATTTAATGGATATAAAATCTACATTCCATTAGTTCATAGAAGCAGTGTGTCTTTGACGAGCCTCAATAAATATGATCATGTGATAACAATGTTGTTTGCATGTCAGATTGACAAACCTGTGTCTGCCACACTCTGCTAATTCAGGAACATGTACTGTATGAACTCATAAAATTTAGTTATTTGAGGATTTCTGTTTGAAAATATCATGCATGTGTATAACTAGAAATACTATATGGCATCCTGATGCCCCTGTCTCTTACCTGACTGTTAAGGCAGCTGCTCTCTGCTTCCCCATTTCCCCTGCAACAAAAATCCTCTGTCTCCTGCCCTCATTTGAGGCTGCTGAAACTTGCTGTCCACTGTCTTCCCCACACAGTCAGGGCTGCTGCACCCTGCTGCCTCCTGCACAGTTTAAGCTGCTGCACCCTGCTACCCTCTGTCCCCCACCCTATAACACAAGATGAAAGTATGTTTTGTCTTTTCTATTGGGTAGTTTTGGGCAGTGTACCAAGGGATCTGATTCTAGTGACAAGGAGCATCATGGTGCAACAACTCTAACTGTGGGGGCAAGAGGCTCTATGTTGCAGCAGTGCACAGTGGTGTCAGGGGAAAGATGACAGCATGATGCAGAAGCCTTGACTGTGGTGCAAGACACAGTGGAGAATCAGGGTATAGCTGCTCTGACTGTGTGACAGAGTGCATGTGGTGCAGCAACTCTGCCCATTTGGGGAAATGGAAGTGGGTAGCAGGGTGAAGCAAAAGCCCCACTTTTAGTGGCTTGGGGCAGCATGGTGCAGAAACCCAGACTGTGAAGGCAGTGGCCTGGGACTCTAGGGCTTAGCAGGGCACAACAGTCCTGTCTGTGGAGACAGGAAAAGGGGGCAATGGTGTGCATTGGCCCTGACTGTGGGGGTGGGATCAGAGAGAAGCTGGGTGCAGCAGCCTTAACTGACAGGCAGGAGACAGAGTCATCAGGATGCCATCTATAATTTCTACTTATACACATACATGATGTATTTTGACACAGAACCCCACAATGAACTGCATTTTATGAGTTCATACAGTACATGTTCCTGAAATAGTAGTGTGGCAGACACATGTTTGTCAGTCTGACATAAAAACAAATTTGTTCTCAAATGAACCTATTTATTGTGGCTACATCAAAGACACACTGCTTCTATGCATTAACAGAATGCAGATTTATTTTATATCCATTAAACAACCCTGTGCTATATAGCCAGAATAGAATGCAAAGTTTTGATGACAGAGAACTGACATCTGTGATACAGACAAGGTGATTTCTCACATTCATTCATGCCACTAAAATTCAGCACTGCATCCCAAATAATCAACTGTTTATGAGAACAGAAAGATAGATTTTAAGCATATCTTTCTAAACACAAGCCAGTTGGGTTAGTAACAAACTCTGAATGAAAACAAATAGGTCTACAAACTACTCTAACTAGGAACCGCATCAGCTTATTCAGTCAATCAAAGATTCAATTTGTGAAGCAGCAGGCTGGACAAGTATGATGTCATTGCTCACTGACAGGGACAGAAATATCTTCACTGTTTCATTTACTGCAGAGAACATTAACAGATGCTGATTTAAAGAAAACCACAAAACCAAACAGCATGCTATTTTTAGGAAACACTAATCATGACACAGTGACATATATTCAATTGAATTCACACTTTTTTATGAAATAGGTGTGCATCTGATCTTTAACTTTTGGTTTTCCATTGATTTGGGAAACTACCAGTAATCAGTGATGAATTAAATATTTTAGTTAAAGGGAATTTGATGTGGGCTGCTATCAATTTTATGAACTTTGTCTCTAATTTACAAGCTCCAGAACTTCTAATAGGAATTTGTCTTAACAATTTCAACACTTGTAATGATTGTATTGCTTTAAAATAAAAAGAAGTACCCCTGTCCTGAATTTTTGGGGAACGAGTGTCAAGACCTTCACCTACACTAAAACTGATATATTTTGTTAGGTCTAAAAATTTGTTGAGGAACTCATCACTAATTTCCTGACTATTTATTATCTCTTTATTATCTTTATAAAAGACCTGAGTCTGGCCTTTTGTCATTGGGTTGATTATAGATTTTAATGATGTCCAAAACCTTTTTGGATTTTTTAAATCTGACCTCTGTTGTTCTAGGTAATTATTTGATTTACTCTGTCTTAGTTTAGATTTGCACTTGTTCCTCAGTCTATGATATATATTAAAATTAGCGTCAGCCCCATTTTATTTAAAACAGCTCCAAGCTGAATCTCTTTGTTTCATTAATCTAAATAAATTAGGGGTGATCCACTTATTAACCACTCCCTTCACCCTTCTGACAATATTGGGGAAATATTTATCTTTCAATTTCAAAAGGATAAAGGAGAAAAAAAATTCCACTGCTATATCAACATCTAAAAATGCATCCAGGTAAGTCAAGTCAATTGACTGGAGATCCCATAATAGACCTGGATTTATTTCATTAGGAAACTTCCTATAAGAAATAATCCTAGAGGGCAGTGTAACCCATTTGCTCCTCCAGGTGCAGTAAGTGGCCATATGCTCACTGCTTACATCTGGAAGCATGCTTCAGTTTTTAACATTTACCTGGTTGTTGGTTAGTATCCAATTTAAAGGCGTGTACTTATTGCTCCTCAAATTCATTCTTGTAAATGAGTGCATTAATTGAGATAATCCTGCATTTGTAAGTTGTGAGTCTATTTGAGGGTCTGTCAATGGGTCCTAATGAATACTGAAATCCCCCAGAACCAGGACATCTCCCCCAATTTGAAGGGTAGTGATAAATGTTAAAAACTCTGTAAGATCAGCTTGTGCCATTTTGGGGGGATTATAAACCATACAATACTTCAATTTATAACAACTTCTCTGTTTAACTTCTACAAGCAGCCACTCACAGTATGTGCCAGTTTTGTTTACAGTTACAATTTCACTCACATCTAGGTCAGATTTATAATACATTAAAATTCTCCCTCCTTTCTTTCTACCATTTCTATTGTTCCTCATAGTTTTACATCCTTCCAATGCTCAATCAATAAATCAATCATGTTTATTTTACCAGTGAAACACCATTGAGACAGACTCATTTGCAAAGTAGACCTGGACTAGGTTATTAGAAATTGATGACTTTAGTCAGGTTTCAGTCAGGCTAAGTAACTCAGGGTTGTATTTAGTAACCCAGGCCTCAGTCTCTTGCTTCTTAGGAAAACGACATTGAACATTTAAATAGGCAAATCTAAGCCCTTTAGTTTACCAAATTTTGTGCTTTAGATATTCATCTGAGATAAAAAGGTCCCAGATTCATTTTCACATACCCAGATAACAGTAATATAGACCATTTCAAGTTGGTGATCAGGCAAATATGGAAAGAGTTTGTGTTAGTAATTGGTTCTATGTATCTCCCCATGCTCAACACAGCTCCTTTTTTCAGATTTCCCAAGCAACTTATGTTCCCCATAGTTACATACTTTGAACTCAATAAAACATTTGAATAAAAAAGCCCCTTTAAGGACATTTCCTGATAAAAGTTTTTTCCTTGAAATGAGGAACTAAAAATACTCCCCTGATCAACTATTACTTGGCTTACAAAGCAGCGCATTAAACTTGCATAAAGAGTCCCATTATACAAGAAAGCTCAGAACAGTTATGTAAAGCTAATAAATATGAACTTTGGGTGTGTAGCGTTTCAGACCTTGATAGGAGTTCCTTTGTTATAGTTGTTTCTCTGCCAAGTGGCATAGCCACTCACGCTCGCACCCGAGTGCTTGTCCTCAGGCCAGAATGGTATTTTCATGTGGTGAAACCCCGACCCTTCTAGCACTTAGTGAATCCCTTATGAACTGAATGGTACAGCAATTCCAAAATTGCAGAAGACTTAATATCCCAAACAGATTTCAGGTCAGATATATGTACATTTCTACAGATACATTGAACATATTCTCAGAATTCAAAGAGATATGTATTACACAGTACTTGGCACAGACATACAAACATAAGAACATATGAATGTGCCAGCAGAAACAGACCTCCTGGTCTATCACCATCTGCTCAAGTCTGCAGCTAGCACCCCTAAGTTGCAGCTGACCCACCCCCTCCCCTTTTGTCTGCCCTTGGCCTTTCTCAGCCTCACCCACCCGTACTCTCCCCTGTTCTCTGTCCCATGCCCTTTTGAAGGTACCCACAGTTTTGCATGAGATCACCCTCTCTGGTAGGACATTCCACTTTGACACCACTCTCTCTGTGAAGTAATGCCTCCTCATCTCCCTCCTAAATCTTCCCCCCTGTATTCTTAGCATGTACCCTCTAGTGTCCCTTCCCTTCCTCAGTTTAAAAACGCTGTCGGCTCCATCCATGTTGATTCCCCTCAGATACTTGAAAGTTACAATCATGTCCCCCTCTCCTCCAGGGTGTACACATTCAGTTCCCCCAGTCTATTCTCATAGACTCTAACCTCCTTTCCCTGTATCATTCTCATTGCCATCTGCTGCACTCCCTCCAGTAGCTTGATATCCTGCTTCAGGTATGGCCTACAGAACTGCACACAGTTGCAGCCTGACCAGTGACTTGTAGATGGGCAATATCACCTCCCTCCACCTGGATGAGAACCCCCTCGCTATACACCCCAGCATCTTGTTTTTTTGGTTTTTATACTTCAAATTTTACTTCCATAGTTTATGAGTGAAACATTATACATTTACAGAGGTTAAATGTTCAGCAGTAAAAATATAGGTACATGGCATTATTTAAAGCTCATAGATTATTCATGTGCACAACTTCACACTGATTCTCTGAGAAAATTATATATAAAAAGATAAATCAATAACACTGGGCTTTTAATTTATCCATGTTCTAGAAATGATACATCTGTAAGTCACTTCATAAAATAATACATGGGATTCGTATAATTTTATATTGCTATTCCTGGATATATCCTCTGGAATGAGCAGAGATGGAAAACTAAGAAAATTAAAATGAATCATCCTTACCTATGGGGGGAGAACATCACAGTTAAAGCTAAATCTGGTCTAAATATATTTCTCATCTGGTCCAACGAGTGGCAAAAACTTCTATTCTATTGTGTAAAGAGAAAGATAATTGTTCATTATGCTGATTACTTAATAGTAAAGTTTTCCATTCTGCCAGATATGGGGTGGTCAGTTTGAAGCCATCTTTTAGTGATTGCCTTATAGGCTGTGTATAGGAAAATAGACCAGAGGTATAGACTATCTTTACCTTTCACTCCCCTTGGAGGGATACCCAGGAGGCAATTTGCCCCTGTTAATGGGGTTTCAATTCCTAGTAAGGATGAGATGTGATGGGATACTCTGGACCAAAAATTGTGTAACTTAGGGCATAAAAAGAAGACGTGGTTATGTGTGGCAATCTGCTCTCCACACCCTCTCCAATAGCTGGAGGTGGTTCCTGGAGTTCTATGGGCTGCTACCACCGGTACTAAGAAGAATCTGGAGCAAACTCTCCACATAAAGTCTCTCCAAATTGGGGAGGCGGAGGTGGACCAAACCCCTCTCCATACCTTAGGCCAGTTATTAGTGTTAATAGCAATATTTAGTTCTTTTTCCCAACTTGCCATCACTGGATCAGCATGGTGGCCAAGGAGATGGGTTAGGAATTTATAAAGTTTAGAAATGGCCTGTTCGCCTTGTGGGGATTTCCATATTTGGATGTAAGAGGTTAGGTCTTCCCAGGAAAGGGTACTTAATTCTTGTTTCTTAAGATTCTCATTAATATAACTTCTCATTTGGCAATAATATAACTTCTCTTCAACTGTCCAACCATACCTTCTCTGTCCTTCCTCAAAACCTATTATTTTGTTCCCCATCATAAGTTGCCATGGGGCATATAAGCCGGAGACAGTCTGTCTAGCATACCAGCCTCTGTGCTGGGAGGACGACAGCATCGGCGAATACAAAAAACATTGATATTTCCACTTGTACTTTTTGATAATATTACTTTTCACACTTTTCTGCCATTCCACCAACACCGAGGCAATGGCCTGGGGGACCAGTAGTTTGACTTGTTGCAACAGGAATTGGGAGAACAAGGTTGCCTGTAGGGGAAAGGGTAGTGGCCTGGCCAAGTCTATTCCCTTCCAATGCACCTGATAGTTGTCGTTACCCCATAGTAAAGCAATTCTAGCTTATGTTGCTAGCCAATAATTAATCAATGAAGGGACCCTTACCCCTCTTAGTTCTTTTGGGAGAATCAACCTCTGTTACCTGACCCTGGGTTTTTTATTATTCCATATTAATTTAAGGAACAGTCTTTGCCAGGATAGGATCTCCTTAAGGGGAACAATATCAGGAACACATTGGAAAAGATATAGCATTCTGGGTAGGGCATTCATTTTTAGGGAGAGGACCCGAGAGTAAAAAGTCATTGGGAGTAAACTCCATCTTCTTATGTCTTGTTTTAGATTTGTAACCAATGGGGCATAATTTAAGGAAAAGAGGCTAGATAAATCCTCTTATATGTTAATCCCCAAATATCTTAGCTTCCACTAGTCCCATTTAATCTTGATTTGGCTTCTTAGGGAGGGGGAGGGTGAAAAGCCAAACAACAGAGTTTCAGATTTATTGACATTTAGTGTATAGCCTGATAGCACAGACAACTCCTTGATTTTGTTAAGTAGATTTGGCATGGAGTTCTCTGTATTAGTCACATAAACCAAGACATCATCCACAAATAATGATAGATTGTGTTATGCGCCAGCTAATCTTATTCCCTCTACCTCAGGCGAGGGTCTAATATACTGTGCGAGTGGCTCTATATAGAGCGCAAAGAGCAGTGGGGATAGGGGACATCCCTGTCTTGTGCCTCTAAACAAAGGAAAACTACTAGATATGTGCCCATTGGATCTAATATAGCCTCAAGGTGTATCATAGAATTTAAAAAATTAGATCAATGAACTTTGAAGGGAAGCCAAAGGAGGCAAGGACCCCATGCAAAAAATCCCAGGACACCATATCAAATGCTTTCTCAGCATGTAAATTAAAAAAAAGAGAGGGGAGTGATTGATTTTTAATATGTTCTATAAGGTAAATAGTTCATCTAATATTATCCTGGGCCTGTCTTCCTGGAATAAAGCCGCATTGATCTATATGTATTATGTTTGGGATGAATTGCATTAATCTGTTGGATAGGATAGATGTAAGAATCTTATAGTCTGTGTTTAGGACAGAAATTGGCCTATAGGATGGGCATTGAGTGGGGTCCTTGCCTGGCTTTGGCAAAACTGAAATTATGGCCTCATTCCAAGATGGGGGGACTTTAGCTTCATTAGTGGAGATATGGGAAAATACCCTTTCTAGTATAGGGGTCAAGACTGAAGGGAAAGTTTTGTAGAATTCACCGGGGAGGCCGTCTGATCCTAGGCAGTTCCCGGATTTTAATGATTTAATTGTAATTTGAATCTCTTGAGTAGACACCTGGTTAGTAAGGATAGTCCATTGTTCTGAAAGGGTAGGGATGTGGAGTTTAGCCAGGAACTCTGCTATCGCCTGCTGTGGGACCACAGTGCCTGCGGAGTAGAGCTGAGTATAATAGGATAAAAAAGCATGCAAGATATTTGAGATAGTGCATCTCCATTCATTAGACAGGGGGTCTCTAACTCTAGGAACAGCCGCTTTGGCTCTTTGACACCTTAATTTGGCTGCCAGCAGCCTCAGGGATCTAAGGCCTCTGTCATAATATTTGTGCCTTAAAAAGATAAATTTTTGCTCAACGCAGTAATCTAATATTGATTTAAGTTCTTTTTCAAGTTTTAAGAGCTGTTTGTTTCTCTCTTTACATACTTTTTGGCACTGTTGGTATTCTAAATATGTTGTTTGTTGCTCCAGCGCATTACATCTGGCATCTCTTTGCTTTTTTCTAAAGGCAGAAGTCCTTATCAGTCTCCCTCTTATAATGGCCTTAATAGTATCCCATAAGATGGATGGTGTGGTATCTTTTGTGTCATTGTCCTGAATGGCTTGTTTTATTACCTCGTCCACCTCTTTTTTAACTTCTTCATCCCAAAGGAGAGAAACGTTTATTCTCCATAAGGTTGTTTTTTATTTTGATTTAATTAAAATTTCAGAAGATCGGAGAGTGATCAGAGAGAGCAAAGTTCCCTGACTAAATTCTCTGCAGAGTCCCCATATGTTCCCGAGAGGTTAAGAAGAAATCTAAACATGAATAGGTGCCATAAACTTGGGAAAAAAAGGTCTGCCTTATAGAAGACCCATTTAGATGATGCCAGGCATCTGCATATTCCAACTCATTAAATAATTTGCCCACTTCCATATTGATTTTAGTGTTTTTATTATTTTGGTTCTGGGGTACCAACCCTGTTGCAAGAGTCAAGTTGAGGTCCCCCCCAAAAAATCACCTGGCCCTCTGCCTATTGAACCAGGAGTATAAAAAAGGATTTTTAAAAAGATATTTTTGTAGCAGGGGAAAGTAAGTGGATGCTAGGGTCTCCTGTTGTCCATCTAAGGTTCCCCTTAGCATCACATACCACCCCTCTTTATTTACTTTACAGTCTTGTAGTTCAAAGGGAATCCCTTGTTTGATCAAAGACTGCCATGCTCCTCTGAACCCCCCGATAAGAGGAGGCTACCATATGGGAGAACCCCAGTTTCTCAAATTTTTTTATGTTCAGATTGGGAGAAGTGAGTTTCTTGAAGAAGTAAAATGTCTGCCCCTTTTCTTTTTAAGTATTGTTAGCAATTTGCTGCATTTTATCGGGTTAGTGATTGTGGAATCATTTATACTTTATTTGGTCTCCCTTCATGATTGAACCTTCTCCCCTAACTGGTGCATCCCTCAAATTCCCGCAAGCAATCCAGATCTGAAAATACAATCTCATATTAAGTGAGCAGTATTGCCCAAACAATCGTTTCAAACAGTGCATTGCCAGCTGGGCAACTATATACAACAAAGTTAAACCTTGAACTGGAAAAACTTTACGCTTCCAAGGTTGGAGGCAAATATGTGTAATTAGCCTCTGTCTTTTCAGTAGCGAGAAGATCGAGGAGGTGTGCTTGTGCTTCTCTTTCTGGAAGACATCCTACTGAGCTAAAATGGTACAGTGCTCTGAATAAAGAATACCAAAGGGTACTATTCGATGTTGGTTTAGCAGTCTAGGGTATATACACTTGATACCCAACTATATCTGCCTATATGTTTATACTTTAGAGGCAGATTATGCTCAAAACCTGAGTAACTTAAACAAAATGAAAACCTTTTACTTTGAAACCAGGCCTGCGTCTACCCTGCAGTCTGCCAATGATATTGTTTACTGACATCTCTCTTATTTGAACCCGCTTAAGTTATAAAGCAGCCAGGGCTTCTAACAAGCATTTGTCAATGCTGAATGTTGATTGCGCTGGTGTGTTGGGCTTGCTCACTGCCCCTCTGTCACTCACTCAGTCTATTTCTGCCGGTGCTGCAGGCTGCCCTTTTGTACTGGGCTCCTGCCTGTGTTGGCACCTTTTTCTGCCCACAAAGAAATCTACAGCTGTCCCGACAGAGCTCCATTGAGGGTGCTCACTCCCCCTGTGTCACTCACTCATTCTGTTTCTCCTTGTGCTGCAGCCTGCCCTTTTGTACTGGGCTCCTGGCTCTGTTGGCACCTTTTTCTGCCCACAAAGAAATCTGCAATAGTCCCAACAATGCTCCATTGAACTCGCTCAGACCCCTTCTCTCACTCGCTCATTCCATTTCTGGTGGTGATAAAGGCTGCCCTTTTCTATTGGGCTCCTGCCTGCATTGCCGCCATTTGCAGCAGTTCCAATACAGCTCCGCTGAGCTCGCTCACTCCCCCTCTCTCACTCACTCATTCTAGTTTTCCTGCCACTGCAGGCTGCCATTTCGTACTGGGCTCCCTCATGCATTGCTGCCTTTTTCTGCCCACAAACAAATCTGCAGCAGTCCCAACAGAGCTCCATTGAACACACTCACTCACCCTCCCTCACTCACTCATTCTGTGTCTCCTGCCACTGCAGGCTGCCCTTTTGTACTGGGCTCCTGCCTGCATTGGTTGGCTTGTTCTGGCCAGAAAGAAACCTGAAGCAGTCCTGACACAGCTCCATTGAGCTCACTCACTCCCCCTGTCTTACGCATTCATAGAAACATAGAAACATAGAATTTGACAGCGGATAAGGACCGCTTGGCTCACCCAGTCTGCTCATTTCCCTACCTACTGGATAAGCTGCAGATCCTAGTTAACCAGCAGCCTACTTCTTCTTACCTCCACCCCCCAGAATTGCCTTTTGACTGTCCCATGCATGCTTGAATTCCACCACTGATTTTGACTCCACAACCTCCTCCGGAAGGCCGTTCCATGCATCCACAACCCTCTCTGTGAAAAAATACCTCCTTAAATTACCTCTGAGCCACCCCTCTATCTTCAAATTGTGCCCTCTTGTTCTTGCACACCTCTTTTTTTGAAAGATGCTACCCTCTTGGACTTTGTTGATTCCCTTGAGGTACTTGAATGTTTCTATCATGTCCCCCTCTCCCTCCTTTCCTCGAGGCTATACATATTAAGCTCCTTAAGTCTCTCTTCATATGTCTTCTGGTGCAGACCCTGCACCATTTTAGTTGCCCTCTCTGGACAGCTTCCATCCTGTCTATGTCTTTCAGGAGATTGGTCTCCAGAACTGC
Source organism: Neoceratodus forsteri (assembly GCA_016271365.2). Classification (NCBI taxonomy): domain Eukaryota; kingdom Metazoa; phylum Chordata; order Ceratodontiformes; family Ceratodontidae; genus Neoceratodus; species Neoceratodus forsteri. Next base: position 1,062,240,509 of record CM057451.1, on the reverse strand, counting down.
ACACAGTACTCAGATGGGGTCTCACCAGCTGTCTGTACAGAAGGATAATAACTTCCTGTTTTCTACTGGTGATGCCTCTCCTATGCATCCCAGTATCCCCCCAGCCCTCCTTGCTGCCCTCTCACATTGCTTGCCCACCTTTAGGTCATCTGATATGACTACCCCCAGGTCCCTTTCCATTTTTGTTGTTGTTAGTATCTCACCCCCCATTGGTACTCTTCCCCTGGGTTTTTGTTTCCCAGGTGCATTACCTTGCACTTCTTAGCATTGAATCTAAGCTGCCATACATTTGACCATTCCTCTAACCTTGCCAAGTCCCTTCTCATCCTTTCCACCCCACCCTGTGCATCAACTCTGTTGCAGATCTTATTGTCATCTGCAAAGAGACATACTTTTCCTTCCAGTCCTTCTGCAATGTCGCTTATAAAGACATTGAAGAGGACCGGTCCTAATACTGAACCCTGCGGTACCCCACTAGTAACCCTCCTTTCTTCTGAGTGGACTCCATTTACTATTACTCTCTGTGTCCTATTCTCCAGCCAATTCTTTACCCAGGCTGTCATCGTGGGACCCACTCCCAGGCTGGCTAACTTGTATATTAATCTTTGTGTGGGACTGTGTCCAAATGCCTTAAAGTCTAGGTAGGCCATGTCCACAGCTCCTCCCTGATCTACTACTTGGTCACCCAGTCAAAGAAATCTATCAGATTTGTTCGTATGACCTTCCCACTGTGAATCCATGCTGCCTAGGGTCCTGAGCCCCTCTGGCCTCTAGATACTCAGCAGTTCTTTCCTTCAGAAGTGATTCCATCATTTTCCCTATCACTGAGGTTAAACTAACAGGTCTGTAGTTTCCTGCTTCTGCCTTGCTCCCACTTTTGTGAAGGGGAATCACATCTGCCCTCCCCCAGTCCTCGGGTACCACCCCATCCTCCCATGATTTGTTAAAAAGGGTAGTCAGTGGTGTCACTAGTTCTACCCTTATCTCTTTTAGAATTCTGGGATGAATCCATCAGGCCCCATTGCTTTGTCCACCTTCAGTTTTAGAGTTCTTTCAGAGCCCTTTCTTCTGTAAATGGGCTGGTATCAACTTCTGTATCCAGAGTGTTACTACTGTTTGTTTTATGTACCTCCCCTCTTCATTTGTAAATACTGAGCAAAATATTGGTTTAGTATCTCTGCCTTTTCACAGTCTCCCTCTGCCCACCCTCCCTCCCTTTTGTTAAGCCTCACTATCCTCTCTTGGTCTTCCTTTGCTCCTGATGTACCTATAAAGATTTTATCCCTTCTTAGCTGAGTTGGCTATCTTTTCCTTGGTTTGGGCCTTTGCTGTTCTGACTGCCTTCCCAGCCTCCTTTTGCTTTAACTGATACAGTTCTCTGTCCTGCTCCTTCTGCGATTCCTTGTACTTCCTAGATGCTTTCTTTTCTCTTGAACCTTCACTGCCACTTCCTTTGAGAACCATAGTGGTTTCTTACATCGTCTTGTTTTGTTTATTTGCTTCACACAAGGCTCGTTACCTCTGTGATGGCAGTTTTATTATTCCCATTGTTCTTCCACCCCTCCTTCCTGCCCATTTGCTAGTGCATTCCTTAGGCACTCACCCATTTTAGCAAAGTCAGCCTCCTAAAGTCCAGTACTTTTGTCTTTGTATGGCTTGACTCTATTGCTGTGTTTATTGTGAACCATACTGTTCTATGGTCGCTAGTTCCCAGATGGCTACCCACTTCTACATCTGTGATCCTCTCTCCATCTCCATTTGAGAGAATCAAGTCTATTATTGCTCCTCTCGAGTGGGCTCCAGTACTAGTTGTCTAAGTCATGCCCCTGTAGGGCATCTAGAATAACTACACTCTTGAAGTGGCAGCTGCAACTGCACTCAGTTAACATCTGGCATATTCAGATCACCATCAGCAATATCTCCCTTTTCTGCCATTCTAAGTATACTTTCATTTCCTGTCCATTTCCTCCCCTGAGAAGGTCTCGTACAACCCTAGCGTATTGTGGTGCCATTGCCTGTCTCCAAATTTACCCACAGTGCTTCTTCTCCCCTGTTTACCCTTTTGTTCTGTTGCTTTTATTCATTCCCTTAAGTAAAGAACTACTCCTCCTCCTCTTTTACCCTCCCTGTCCCTCCTATAGACAGTGTATCCTGGTATGTTTATGTCCCAGTCATGGTTTTGTGTGTACCATGTTTCTGTGACTGCCATGATATCCAGATGTTCCTCCTCCATCAAGGCCACTAATTCAGGAAGCTTGTTACCCAGACTACGGGCATTAGTACTCATTGCTCTCCATTTTTTGATGGCTTTACCTTCTGTTGCAGCATCCCCCACTGACCGTTCTACCTCAGTCTTTTTCTCATTTAGTACCCTGTTTTGTAGGGAGAGGCTAGGATTTTCCTGCTGCTTGTCAGTGACAAGTTCATTCCGTTTCTGCCTGTGCCGCAAGCTGACCTTTTGTACTAGGCTTCTGCCTGTGTTGCTGCATTTTCTGCCCACAAAGAAATCTGCAGCAATCACTATAGAGCTCCGTTGAGCTTACTCACTACCGCTCTGTCACTCACTCATTCTGTTTCTCTTGGTGCTGCAGGCTGCGCTTGTGTACGGGGTTGCTGGCTACATTGGCACCTTTGTCTGTCTACAAATAAATCTGAAGCTGTACCGAGAAAAGCTCCATTGAGGTCGCTCAGTCTCCCTTTGTCACACGCTCATTCTGTTTGTCCTGGTGCTGCAAGCTGCCCTTTTGTATGGGGTTCCTGCCTGCATCGATGCCTTTTTCTGCCAACAAAGAAATCCACAGCAGTCCTGATAGAGCTCTGTTGAGCTCACTCAGTCCCCCTGTCTTACTCACTCATACTGTTTCTCCCACCAATGCAGGCTGGCCTTTTCTGCTGGGCCACTGCCTGCATTGATGCCTTTTTCTGCCCAAAAAGAAATCCGCAACAGTTCTGACAGCGCTCCAGTGAGTTTGCTCACACCCCCTCCCTCACTCTCTCTCTCTCTCTCGTTCTGTTTCTCCCAGTGCTGCAGGCTGCCCTTTTGTACCGGCCTCTTGCGTTGGGGCCTTTTTCTGCCCACAAACAAATCTGGGGCAGTCCCAACAGAGCTCAGTTGAGCTCAGTCACTCCCCCTTCTCACTCGTTCCATCTTAATCTGTCCCAAACACTGATGTCCCACAGTGACCGTGCTATTCTCCGTCAGGAGTGCAAAAACATATTTTAGCCAGGATGTGAAAAATGACAGCTGTACTGTTCATAAGGAGGTGTGAAAGAATGCCACTGTTGAAAATGTGGCGTGAAAATATTATAAATTTGCGACGTTACAAGGGTACGTGGAAACAGTTGAATGCATGCTTGTAACAAAGTTATGTTATGGAGTTTTGACACCAAATTTCCAACATAGGACCTTTGCTCATGAACAGTGCCACTGTCATTTTCTTAATCTGTCCCAAACACTGATTTCCCACAGCGACCACGTAATTCTGTGCCGCAACTGTGAAACCACATTTCATTCAGGATATGAAAAGTGACTGCTGTACTGCTGATAAGGAGGTGTGAAAAATTGGCATTGTTGAAAATGTGGCATGACAATATTACGAATCTGCAAAGTTACAAGGGTGTATGAAAAGTGTGCAACGCACACTTGTAACCCAGTCATTTGATGGGCTGTCATCATCAAATTTTCAACATAGGCATTTTAGGACCTCTGCTCATGAACAGTACCACTGTCATTTTATTACTCTGTCCCAGACAGTGATTTCCCACAGCGGCCGCTCTATTCTGTACCGGGACTGCGAAACCACATTTCGGCCAGGATGGGAAAAATGACAGCTGCACCGTTCATAAGTAGGTGTGGGAAAATGGCAATGTTGAAAATCTGGAGTGAAAATACTATACATTCGCCAAGTTATGAGCGTGCATGCAAACTGTGCAACACACGCTTGTAGCACAGTCATTTTATGGAGTATCATTACCAAATTTTCAACATAGCCATTTCAGGACCTCTACTCATGAACTGTGTCACTGTCATTTTCGTAATCTGTCCCGAACACTGATTTCGACAGCGACCATGCTATTGTGCGCCAGAAGTGCAAAAGCACATTTCCGCCAGGATGTTAACAATGACAGCTGTACTGTTCACAAGGAGGTATGACAAAATGCCAATGTTGAAAATCTGGCATCAAAATATTACAAATTCACGAAGTTACAAGCGTGCATAGCAACTGTGCAGTACATGCTCATAAAACAGTCATTTTTGGGATTTTTCCCACCAAATTTGCAACATAGGTTTTTTTGAGAAACCGCCTCATGAACACTGGCACTGTTGTTTCGTTAATCGGCCCCCCAAAGGTGATTCTGTGCAGTGACCACAAAATCACCTTTTGGGGCTGATTAACACAATGACAGTTGACGTATTCTTTAAGAGGGGTACCAAAAACCCCATGTTGAAAATTTGGTGAAAAAATTCCAAAAAATGTCTGCGATGTCCAGCAAAATTGAAAAAACCTTATTTACTCCATTATACAGCTTACCAGAATTTCCCTCAGTTAGGTAGTCAACTTTGAAGAAGTGCAGACATGTTCCCGGTCTACGAAGATTGCCGTGCCAGTCTCTGGAGTAAGTGTGGGGGTGAGGGAGGCAGGAGTGTGCAGTGGGTGGTAGCGGGTTATGGGAGTCGAGGAGCCTCTGAAGGACCGTTTTTACTTTGCAGGTAAAAAAAAAACTACAGGACAGTATTTAACTTCACAGGGCATGTGGATTCTCGCTTTTGGGGGCTGTGGCGCCGGCGATTAGGCTTAGATGGCAAACAACAAAGGGGGATCCTTTCTGCTGGTGGGGATTGGGTACCCCATCAGCAAATAACAAAGGGAGAGATAATTCCTTTTTGCTGACAGGGATTGGGCACCCCGTCGGCAGACAATGAAACGGGGGGTCACATTATGTTGACAGGGAGTGGGCTCCCCCATTGGCAGATAAACATTGTGGGTGGGGGGGTTAAATTATTTGTGAACAGGGCGGCAACCCTCCGCCATCTTCATAAACAATATCAGGCTTGCTAGATCTGCCCTGCAATGACAGATCACTCCCTCATTGCAGCAGATGATTTATGCTGCAATGACGAGATGGCCCCTGATTGCAGCAACTGATTTGTCACAAGTTGGTGCTAATGTTCCAAACTTGTGTCACCAGCAGCCTGCAATGGCATTGGGGGAAGCTGGACAAGCCTTTGCAGTCTGTGGGTCATTGGCTACAACAGTGCCGTGCCTCCACAGCCTGCTTCTCAGCAAGCTGTGCCAGTAAGTTTCTTGTACTGCACGCAATTAACATAAAAAACATTAGCCCCTTTATAATAGGGTTACATGAGGGGAGGAGGAGGAGGAGGAGAGATTTGAATAACTTTGGATTATCGTTGGATCATTTTATTAACCCTACAGACAATAAGTTCCCCTCATCTCCATGCCATGCCCTCTATCCCTGTAGATCTTTGTAAGACTATCCAGTCAAACGAAAAGACAAAAACTAAATTAATGTTAAAGGTGCTGTCACTTAGCGGTCTACTGGAAAATCACAAGTCAGGAGGTAGAGTATAGCTCTGAAATTTTTTAAACATTGTCCCATGTTTATAATGTCCCTTCTGGTTGGTTGCTTTTTTTGCTGCATTTGTTTTGCCTATAAGTTGCTGGATCTGACTCAGGGACTCGTGGTGTTGCATTATTTTGGAGCCGAGGTGTTTCCTCCCTGCTGCGACCTGCCATTGTTGTCCTCTGCAACCATCATTTTGGTTCCTTGTGTCTGGAATTTGAATTTGTTTTTCTATCAAAGCTGCTGTAGCTTCTTCAACTGTGGAGTATATTCTGGGGCCTGTCTCCCAAAAGATTCACAGCCTGGCCGGGTAAGGTGTATGAAACCAGATTGCCTTTTCTTTCAAACCTTTGATGATGGGGAGATATTTCATTCGCTATTGTTGCACTTCCTGAGGGAAATCATGGTCAAAATCGAGGCGATGAGTTAAATATGAGATGTCTTTTTGGCCCATGCACTTTGCAGAATGTCTTCTTTAGTGATATAGGAGTTTCATTTAAAGATGATTGTTCATGGACATGTGTTAGGGTCTGTCGATCTAGCTTGTAAAGAATGATGTGCTCTTTCAATGCATAGGTTGTAGGTGGCAAGCAGTTCCAGGACGTCTTTTACTAAATTTTCTAGGAAAGATGCCATTGGTGACTCTTCCATTCCCTCTGGTAATCCGTGTAGACGCAGATTGTCTCTGCAAGATCTCCCTTCTAAATTAAGGCACTTGGCCTGGAGCTCTCCATTCTGAACCACCAGTGTATGTACAGCCTGGGAGAGTTGGGCTGTATTTCCTTCGGTCTCCACTACTCTGGTTTCCATCTGGCCCATCCATGTCTCCAAAGTTGAGAGTTGGTTTTGTACGGCTTTGAATTCAATTTTATTCTCTCTTAGGGATTCTCTAGTTTCCCTTAAACAGGTTTCTAATCTCGATCTCGACAGCCACTCGCTCTCCCTATCCATGTCATAATCAGCAGCATGAGAGCTCACCGGGGAGACGGACCTGCTGGGACTTTCTTCCAACAATCCTGTTTCATCCTTTGTTTTGGACTTGTTTGTGTCTTTATTTCTGCCTCTGTGTCTGTCAATATGTCTTCCTCCAGGGTTCGTTGCAATTTCTGATGATTTTTGAAAGGTTTTGGAGGACTTTTAATATAATTGGGTTCTTTGCATCTAGGTGTAGGCTCCTAGCTGCTCCATGAGATCACTGGCACACCCTAGCATCTTGTTTGCCTTTTCTGCCACTTTCCTGCATTGGGCAGAATTGTTCATGCTCCCTGTCACCATCACCTCTAGGTCCTTCTCCTCAGTTATCCTCAGCTTCACCCCCCAACCAGTATACTCTTTTTGTGTTCTTTGCCCTGAAATTCATAGCCTTACATTTCTTCACATTGAACCCCAGCTGCCACCTCTCTGACCACTCCTCCAGTTTGGTTAGGTCCCCCTACAGTTGCTTCCATCCCTCCTCCTCGTCCACTACTGCACCCATTTTGGTATCATCTGTGAAAAGACTTACCCTCTTCACCACTCCGTGCATGATGTCTGAGATGAAGAGCCCAAAAAGCACCAGGCCCAGCACCAAGCCCTGCGACACCTCACTCGTCACTGGTCTAGGTGTTGAGAATTCCCCCACCACCAGCCATTGTAGCCTTCCCTGCAGCCAGTTTGTAATCCAGCTTGCCATCTTTGCCCCCACTCCCATGCCAGTTAGCTGCCCCCCAAGCTGCCCATGAGGTTCTGAATTGAAGGTCTTGCTGAAATCCAAGTAGAGGACATCCACTGCATGGCCCCCATCCTGCTGTCTTGTTACCCAGTTGTAATATTGTATTAAGTTAGCTTGACAGAACTTCCCTTATATCAATCCATGCTTCCTCACATCCTGGAGGTAATTGTCCTCTAGAAATTACACCAGCCTCTCCTTCAGTATTGTCTCCATAAGCTTTCCCACTATGGAAGTGAGACTGACTGGTCGATAATTGCCTAGTTCATCCCTTGGGCCACTCTTTTGTATTGGCACCACATGGGCCATCCTTCAGTCCTGAGGCACAAATCCCATATCCAGGAAGGTGCTGAACAGTTCTTCCAGTGGTTCTGCCATTAGCTCTGCCATCTCCCACAGCACCTTGGGGTGGATACCATCTGGCCCTGGTGCCTTGTCCACTTTTAGCACCCTCAGTCCCTCTAATACTCTACTTCCCTCAATCATTCCATCCGTCACCTCTTCCCCTCCCCGCTCTCCCAGTCCAAGGTGGTAGTGGTCCCCTCTTTTCCTACGTGAACACCGAGCAAAAGTATTCATTTAGTGCTTCCGCTTGTTCCTCTCCCTTTTCTGCCCACTCCCCACCCTCCTCATCCTCACTATGTCATCTCTGCACTTCCTTTTCTCTGACGTATCTGAAAAAGTCTTTCTCCCCCTCTTAAGTCCCTGTGCTATCCTTAGCTCCCTTGATGCCTTAGCTTCCCCTCACCCTCTTGGTCACTTCCTTGGACCATCTTGCATTCTTCACCTGTCCTCCTCCTTCTCCATCCTTCTGAACTTCTGGTACGCAGCTATCTTTGCCCTCACCCCCTTCAACACCTTGCTGTCCAACCAGCATGGTTTCCTTGCTCTGCTCCTCTTACTCTGTAACTTGGTGACAGCTTCCGTCGCCCCTGTAATCCCTCGTTTAATAATGTTCCATTTCTGCTTTGCTTCCATCCCTGACCCTATACCCGCAAGTTTCCCTTTCAATTTCTCCTGCATCCTCCCAAAGTCGACCCTCCTGAAGTCCACCACCTTTGTTAGTGAGCCACCTGCTTCCCTACTCATTGTGATAGTAAGCCACGCCATTTGGTGATCACTATCGGCTAATGAGTCCTCCACCCTTATTTCCCTCACTGTCTCACCATTCAACACTACCAGATCTAGCATCTTACTTAGCCTAGTAGGTTCAGAGACCAGCTGTGTCAGGAGTCCCTCCTGGATCACGTCCAGCAGCACCTGCTTCCTAGCACTGGAGGTGACTGGAGTGCTCCAGTCAACCCCCGGCAGATTGAAGTCCCCCATGATGACCACGTTCCTTTTCCTACATATCCTCTTGATTTGTGACAAGGTACCTTTGTAAATGAGCCTATGGCTCAAAGGTTTTCCAAACTGCTGTTTAAATAAAATAAAAAAAAAAAATAATAAATTTGTTCTGATAACTCCCTGTCCAGCTCCTTTGCTGGTACAGTTGCCTGTACACCACCCCAAACTGCATCCAAATTACATCCGCTCTCCTTTCCTCCCTCTTCCCTTGTACATTGGATCCCATCCTCACATAGATTGCTGCCCCACCCCTCCCCACCCACGTCCTTCCTGTACAGTTTATACCCTGGGATTGCTAGATCCCAGTCCTGGTACTCAGTGGCCCATGTCTTTGTGGTGGCTGCAATATCCACCTTCCTCATTGCTAAGAGTGCTTGTAACTCAGCTGATTTGTTACCTGAGTTTCTTGCATTCAGTGAGACTGACCTCCATCCTGTTCCCTTCCATTTCTTTCCATGCTTCTCCTCCCTCCTATCCCCCCCCGTGCAACTTCCCTGAATCCTTCACTGCTAGCTTGGGGGGGTAAGTTCATTTGGATCCTCTCTTCAGGATCCCTACATACCAGCTGTCAACTCACCACCCCTTTTTATTTATTTATTTATCAAGTCTAGGATTACAAATACCTTTGAGCCATGGCTTTTTTACAAAGGTTCCACGTCAGAGAAATACAAATTATGGGGAACATCAAGACAGGCATTACAACAATGTGGACATTGCAAACAGAGTACAGATTAATACAGTTCAAGGGTAGCATTGTAACAAGACAGCCAGCGGCATTTGTCAGAGAAGATAGACAACAGATAAGAAGTGCCAGAGTCATAGGGAGAGGGAAGAGGGTGGGGGGGGGAAGGAATGTAGGAAGGGTGACAAGAGGGTGAAAAGTGCAGCATCTATCTAGTTTAAATGCACCTCCCCCTCACTACCTCCACCATCTCACCCACCATGTCACTCATACCCACTGGCAACACTATATGTGGTATCCTCCTACCCCTCCTTGTGCACTTTTGAATTCACTGCACTGCCCTGCCCTGTCTGCTGTTAACCCAGGTATGGATTCCACCCATATGCGACTATGCCGTTTCCCCTTGCTGCCCCATCTGATCCCCTTTAGTATGGAGTCCTCCAATACCAATACACCCCCTTTTTCATTCCTCACTCTCAACCCCACCCTTCTACCCAGGTTCCCATTTCTAGAGTCTCCATTATTAGAAGCTCTACCATTCACTCCAGTGGTTCCCCCCCTTCCCCTCTGACCTATCCCCTTCCCTCTTCACTGCTCACTTGCTATCCTCCACCTCCCTCCCATCTGTCCTGGGCTCCTACCCCACCTCTGCAATGACCCTCTCACCCTCTCCACCAGTATTGCTTCTCTTCCCCTCCTTTTTCCGAGTACTGTCCCTTGTGCAATAGCCTCTTGTTCCCTCTCCTGCCCCATATACTAAATATAAGTATAATGTTACACTGTACTATATATAAGTGTATGTTTAACATAAAATTGGTTTGCAGAAAATGAAAATGTGATTGGTCAAACAGCGTCACCTGACTGTTGACTAAGTCTCCTGTTTAATAAATAGTCTGGCAGCCAAACTACATTCTCACTATGTCTGTAGAGACTGAGAATCAATATCTCTCCACACAGAGGAACATTTAAGATGCTGAAAAAGTAAAGGGTGATGAACAGTAGCACTAATCTGCACACTGTCCCTCAGTTCTGCTCCCTGCCAGCTCCAACTTGTTTTTCTGGGCCATTTTGTCTTGCAAAAGCAAGCTAGTAATGTGCATATGTGCATGGAGCATGACCTAGCCTGCTTCCATCCTCACCCGTTCTGTCAGTCACAGAACAGGAAGTGCTGAGGAGATGTAGCCTGGGTGAAATCCTGTTCTTATAGCAGCATATAGCAGCAGCACCGTGAAGGCAGAGGTTTGCAAGCAAGCCTGTCGAGGTGCATTGAAACACTGAAACATCGAAGTTGACAGCAGATAAGGGTCGCAAGTCCCATCCAGTCTGACCATTTTTTCTACCTTATAAATGTGCCATCGGCCTTTACTCTGTCACTGACAATGGAGCTAACACTTTTTCTCTGCCTGTGACATACAGGGACTGGCAGCAATTCTTGGGACTTTAGGGCAGGAATTCTTTCCATCACAGCCCGAGAAAGAGGGGAGAGAGATGGCAATCTAATAGGAGATCAGTCTATATCAGTAAGGAGAGAGAGAGAGAGAGAGAGAGAGAGTACGAGAGAGAGAGAGAGCAGCAGCCAGATCACTTTGTTACATAAGTTCTAAAGGAACTGTTAGTGTTGTAAAAGAAATGAAATGATTCTTTAGTTATGTGATCTACTTTTTAGGCCTACAGGAGGGGCAGCACAGTGACTGTGAGGGACTTCAGCCTGCCAGGAGTGGATTGGGGAACCCCAGTCACTATGAATAGGAGGGAGCAGGTACTTCTGGCCACCTTCCAGGACAGCTTCCTATTGCAGATGGTCAATGAGCCAACCAGGATAGGGAGCACCCTAGACCTCATGCTGGCAAATGTTGAGTTTGTGAGGGAGCTTGGGGTGGAGGAACCGCGCTGGCGGGGAGTGACCACCACACCGTGTGGTTCATGATAAACGTGGGAAAATGTGGAGTAGGAATGGGCACAAGGATGTTAGACTTCAAAAGAGCTGACTTTGGGAGGATGAGGGAAATAGCACAGGGGTACCAGGCCAGGATCCATCCAAATATGAGCACTAATCAGAAGTGGGAGGTCATTAAACTGGAAAATGAGGAGGCAACCCTAACATGTACAAGGATCCAGAGTAAGAGAGCTAAGGCCAAGAAACCTAGCTGGGTGAGCAAGGGGGTCATGGAAAAAGTAAGGAAGAAAAAGGCCACCTTTAGAAGGTACAAAACAACAGGGAGAGGGGAGAAAAGAGAGGAATACCTGAAGGAGTCGAGGGAGGTGACAAGGGCAGTCCAGTCAGCCAAGGGGTCCAGAGAACTCAGGCTGGCACAGGGCATCAAAGAAGGGGAGAAGGACTATTTCAGATATATCAGGGAGAAAAGGAGCTGTAAGGATGAAATAGGAAGGATAAAGAGGGATGGGGTGGGTTCTGCTCAGTATTTACTAATGAAAAAGGGTGTGCTGTACCCAAGGGAGGTGGGAGGGTGGGCACAGTGGGGAGAGGGGGTGACAGATGGGAAAATCTCAGTGGGCAGAGTACTGGAGGGCTTGAGGACACTGAGGGTGGACAAGGTGCCTGGGCCAGATGTCATACACCCTTGAGTGCTGAAGGAGCTGTCAGAAGTCCTAGTAGAACCCTTGGCAGACTTGTTCAATGCCTCCCTGGACTCAGGAAGTGTACCTCAGGACTGGAGGATGGCGCACGTGGTACCCCTTCACAAGAGCAGCCCCAAGGATGAGCCAGGGAACTACAGACTGGTAAGCCTCACATCCATCGTGGGAAAGCTGATGGAGACAATCCTGAAGGAGAGGCTGGCTTCCCTTCTAGAGGCTAATGGGCTGCAGGACAGGAGGCAGCATGGGTTTGTCTCATGCAGATCCTGTCATATCAACCTGGTGGAATACTATGACTGGGTAACCAGGCAATTAGACAGGGCTATGCAGTGGATGTCCTGTACCTGTACTACAGTAAGGCATTAGATTCTGTGCTGCATGGGAGGCTAGTAAGTAAGTTGTAAGGCACAGGGGTTGGGGAAAAGATGGTGGGATGGGTAGTGAACTGGCTGCAAGGGAGATAGCAGAGGGTGGTGGTGGGAGGGAAGCTCTCATCTCCAAGGGCTGTGACAAGCTGGGTGCCACAGCTCTGTATTGGGGCCAGTGTTGTATGGGATCTTCATAGCAGACATCTCAGTAGGCATCAAAAGCAAGATCAGTCTGTTTTCAGATGACACCAAGATGGGAGCAGTAGTGGATGACTTAGAAGGGTGGCAGGGGTTGCAAGATGACTTGGCAAAATTGGAAGACTGGTCAGATACTTGGCAGCTGGGGTTCAATGCCAAGAAATGCAAGGTGCTTCATTTCAGAGCAAAAAACCCAAGGAGGAGCTACCAGCTAGGGGGAATTCAACTAGCCAAGATGGAAGGGGAGAAAGATCTGAGGGTGATCATATTGGGAGCAATGAACAACTCAACACAGTGTAGAAAGGCAGCTGCAAAGGCCAACAGGATGCTGGGATGTATTGCCAGAGGCATATCCTCCAAGAGCAGGGAGGTGATCCTGCCACTATATAGGTCACTGGTTAGCTCACACCTGGAGTATGGCGTGCAATTCTGGTGACGGTACCTGAAGAAGGACATTAGGTCCTTTGTAAAAGAGCCTTGGCTTAAAGGTAATTGTAATCCTAGATCTAAATAAACAAATAAACAAAGGTTACTGGAGGGGTGCAGTGCAGGGTAACAAAAATGATCTAGGGTCTAGGAGACTTACACTACAAGAGCAGGCAGAAGGAGTTGAACATGTACTCTCTGGAGGAGAGGAGAGGTAATGGGGACATGATTGAAACCTTCAGGTACATGAAGGGAATAAATAAGATAGATATGGAGGGGCTTTTCAAAATAAGGAGCGGGTGGGACACTTGAGTGCATGATCTGAGATTGGAAGGGTGAAGGTTCAGGAGGGAAATTAGGAGACACTTTTTTACTGAGAGGGTGGAGTCTGAGTGGAACACATTGCCAGAGGAAGTGGTATCCTGTAGAACAGTGGGCTGCTTCAAAAGGGGATGGGACAGGGTAAGGGTGAAGGTCCCTGGAGTAGGGGAGAGGGGTGGAGGGAGGGACAGCTGCAGTGGAAGAGCTGATACAGTAGCTGCACAATTGAGCACACTTGATATCTGCTGGCAATGTTATATGTTCTTATGTTCATATGTAGATGCAGCAGGATACACAACAATTTCTCATATTTAAACAAAAAAAACTTGTCCTTATTTTTTTTTAATATATTTTCTTCTTTGGTAACCAGGTAAGGCTCACTAGGCACAAGTACCTGTTTTCAGGGGCAACCTGGGAGCACTGCAGGAGTTAAGTAACTTGCTCAGAGTCAAACCATATACAAGTGGAAGTTGTGGGAATCAAACCCAAGTCTGCTGGATGTTTCAAGCTTATTGACAGTTCATTACTCTAACTTCTAGGCTATACTGCCAGTCCAGAGCCAGCTTTAATGGAATAACCTATCTTTTAGCACAATGACCCATTACAGGGAATGGGATTATTGGGAATTAATGCAGTTTTCCAGTTATGTGATGGTACCCGACCTGCAGCCTCATGCCTCACAATGCACCCCAGGGCATGCATTAATTCCCCATAACCCCATGGCCTGTTGTGGGTTATTGCATGCATACTGTATATATATATATATATATATATATATATATTTTACTCTTTGGTAACTGGGTAAAGCCGACTAACCAGAAGTGCCTGTTTTCAGGAGCAACCTGGGAGCACTGGGGAGCTTAATTGACTTGCTCAGAGACAAACAGTATGCAAGTGGAGGTTATAAGAATCAAATCCAGGTCTAATGGATGTACCGAGCTCATTCACAGCTAGTTACTTTAACCTGTAGGCCATACTGTCAGGCCACTTGGCACTGGACTTCAGTTGTCATACTCAGGAACACTCATCCAAAGTTGTGAGATCAAACCCAGGTCTGCAAGACATATTATACTCATTCACAGTTCATTACTCTAACCTCAAAACTACATCACTGGCCATATAAATAAATATAATACCTGTAGGTATAAAAAAATTGCAAATCCTTTATTTTAATTGATAGGAGGGCTGGAGTAAATATGTATTATTTTTCTATTCCAGCTCAAAGAACAATGAATATAGTGATGGCAACACAAAGTCTGTGGGTGATATCCCCCCTTCAAAATCTGTACGGCACTGTAAGTCCTCCCTTAGAATTAATGAGGCACTGTGACCTTCAGTCAGAGTCCTCCTCTCCAGTATGTCCTCCTTTAAGTTCTTACTTTCTTAATTTTTTTTAGTTTTTTTTTACAAAAATATATTTTTCAAAAATAAAAGTTGTTGGATGCTGTACACTAGTGATAGTTAAACTTTTTTTCAGTTGTGTTAATTTTGCATGAAAAACAGACTGAAACTAATACCTAACCTAACCTATCACATTCACTACTATTTTTTTTTGTTGCTGGATGATTTCATGAGAACTGCACCTGCCTCATGGCAATGTAGAATACAGGCCATGCTTTTTGTAGTGCACCCAATCTCTTTCCTGTTTATTTTAGTTTTTATTTAAACTAAGAAAACATTTGTACTTTGCTGTTGTCTGCTGTTGAATTAGTTGGTCTCTCTCTCTACTCTCTCTCTCTCTCCCCCTCTCTCTATTTCTTACTAAGCAAGAAAAACATTGTTTCATTTTTTTGTTACAGTGGAGTTAAGTATGCCGCAATATCTGCACTCTGCTGTTTGCAGTTGAATTCATTGGTCTCTCTCTCTCTCTCTCTCTCTCTACGCCTCTCTCTCTCTCTCTCTCTCTCTCTCCCTCTCTCTCTTTCTGACTAAGGAAGAAAAATATATATATATTTTTTACTTTGTAGTAAGGTTCTCTGCAATGTCTGCACTGTGCTGTTGAATTAAGTTGTCTCTCTCTTTCTCCACTCCCCCTCCGTCTCTCTCTCTCTCTCTCTCTCTCTGATTAAAGAAGAAAATGTTTATTTTATTTTATTTCTTACTGTGGAGCCTACACACACACACACACACACACACACACACACACACCTGTATCCTTTCAATGCAAACCACCAAATGAGCTGGATACACGTTTCTACATGATATCCTGTGGTGGCTGACTCACAGGATTGGCTAGAACATGAGTCAATCACAGAACAAAATACCCTAATTGGTTGGCTCCCTTCAGTTCCCCAGTATAATGAGTGTTTACTTTTGTTGGTCATGTGACAGTCAAGGGACTCAGGAGTATTTGGCCCTGCCATCCATGGAACAGGCTGCTGCCTGTAATCCACAGGACTGGACCAGACCACACTTCCGAACCAGGCCACCTTGGTATCTCGGGTCGAGCCACGAAAGGTTCAGTATTCCCGAACAAAGCTGAGTCGGCCTGGTCAAGGGATGTTTGGAAGTATGGCAGCAACAGTTCGCCCATCCCTAGTCTTTTCTATCCATACCTATTGCATATTGATGATCTTGGTAGCCCATTATTGAGTATATTTCTAAGTATACCTCACTTACCAATCATTTGTTTTGTATAATATGTGAAGATAGTTAAGAAAAAGCATGGACTGGAGCACTCAGTTTGTAATACTAAGCATTGTACTTTATTCATCAGTGTGTGAACAATTGCATCATTGTCAGCATACTTTTGTTATATTCATTAACTGTACCATTTTTCTAATTTTTTCTAATTTTATTTTATTCTTTATATAACTGGGTAGGGCCCACTAGGCACACATGCCAGTTTTCAGGGGTGACCTGGGGGAAAAGTGGGGGTTAAATGACTTGCTCAGAGTCACACAGTGCACATATGGAGGTCGTGGGACTCAGATCCATGTTTGCTGGATGTTCCAAGCTCCAGTTATATTCACTAGCTGTGCCACAGCTATATAGTCCACATTTATTTAAATATAGTTTTGGTTTATTGAAACTGAGCAAATGTCTACATGCTTTGCCTTATTGCTGACTGTTGCAGAGTGTTCAGTTACTATACACTATGTTAATGGTGAGTGGTCCACCGATATGGCATGTACTGCCAAGCAAGGTGGTAGTAGAGGTGCCTGATGTTTCCATGTTGATAGTGCTGGTATTTGCTGCTCTGCTGAAGGGGATGGGGCTATTTTCTGTAGTCTGTGCTGTGCTCTGGAGTCTTTGAAGCATGCATGCTGGTAATTCTGCTGCCACTTGACAAAGTAATTTTTGGGGGGTGTCAGGCAGTGGAGTGGGTTCAGAGGTGCAACATAATGTGCAGCAGTCAGCATTGATGTCGGTGATGGCCATGTAGATATATGTGATGCATCCAGGTTGGCTGTTGCAGTGGTAACAATTCTAGAATTATAAGGGGCTTACTCACTGATGTATTGGGTTAGTGGTGTGCACCAATTGTGGTCTCACTTGACTTTGATGGCCGAGATGCCAACACTACTGTTAGAGGTATTTTAGTTTTGCCATTTGCTATAGAGGGCATTTGGATTAGATATCTGGAGTACAAAGATGTGTCTGATATTCTGTGGAGTTGCTTGGGAGGTGGGGCTGTGCTAAGGCATTTGGCATAATGGTGGTAGTTGTTGCTCCTGTAATCAGTGTTCTGTGGGGTTGACCGGCATTTTTGTCTGCTGCTGTTGGATTGAAATAATGTACTTCTTTAGAAAGTGTTCTGTTGTTTTTGGCTATTGTGCAATACTGAAAGGGATCCTGTGGACGTTGATGGCTCCTAGTCATCCTGTCCTTTTATTTTTCCTGGTGCTGCTGTTTTTATTCTGTTGCTTCTTGTTCTTCTGGTGCTGTTAAGATATTTTGTCAATTTTTTGAATGCCATGTATTTGTACAACCCCAAGAATTGTCCCATGTGTAGTTCTGGTTCAAGTCTGTATTTGTGAGGTTTTGTGATTGTGGAATTAATATAGGGAGTGTAGTTTTGTCCTCTGATACTATGGTGGAGATGGGCTTTTGTTTTCACAGGAGATGGAAACTGTTGACTGATTGTAGATTTGTATGTCCTGAGATTTGTACAATTTTTTTTTGGGGGGGGGGCTGGGGGTTGTAATTTAATAGTTTCTTTGACTCTTCTGGTGATATCAGGGATAATAGTATTTACTTTAAATCTAAGACCATGACAGTCTTAGACTTCGCACTGTGGACTGGTGTGATTCATAACTGGAAAACTTTGGTGATATCACAGAAGGCAGAAAGTGAACATTACTCAATTTCTTTGCAAGGGTTTCAAAAGGGCATACAAAGGAGAAGTTGGCCCATTTCCCAATTTCTGAGATAAAAGCTAAAGGAAGAATTTAATGGGATGGTACCACTGAAGGAATTGTTTATACAACAATAAATGATTATCTCAAAGCAAAAGTAATACAACAGTTTACTATTATGAATGCTTCTGATATCTGTGACCAAATCATTTCACTTCTTGATAAATTGCAAGGAATTTTACATAAATATATTAAAAATAATAAACATCTTAATAAAACAGAAACTTGGTTTGATGAGGAATGTAGAAGGGGAAAAAACAGTTATATTGTAGGATTAGAGAGACTAGAAACATAAAAACTAGTAAGACCTCTAACTACCCACTCAAAAGTTTAAACAACAAAAGGAAAAACCATCAAGACCTTCTCAGGGTAAAAAAACAAAACAAAACAAAAAAAAAATGGCATATTATCATGCACAATGGAATGAAATGATTACAGCCATTAATGAGAAAAACATGAAAACATTCTGGGCCTTAGCAGCAAAAGGAACAAATTATAATAATAGCAAGGTAACATTAGACTCCTACATCTCAGAGGAAGAGTGTGTAAACTACTACAAAAATGTATTTTTTCAACACAAAATCGGATCCTCGCACATAAAAATAATAAACTCTGCAAACCATATAACAATACAATGTTCAGAAGTATATTTCACAATGAAAAACTTAAAAGCGGGGAAAGCACCAGGCCCAGATAAGATCCCGGCAGGAGTTTACTAAGGAAGCTCACCGATATCATCTGTACAATGTATCTGTTTTTGCAATGTTCTGTACTTGTGTATTGCCAACTGCTTTACTCTGTTACCTGTAACTACTTGAAACTGTACGGTTTGCAGTACATGCTCCTTATTGTAACTGTGTGTGTCTAGCTGTCACTATTGTTTTCAGTGTCTCTGTATTCAATGTCGTGGAACCTTTGTAAAGGAGTCTTTGACTCAAAGGTATGTTATCTGATATCCACAATAAATAAATAAATAAATAAGATATGGTGTGATTTACTAACCACATTTTATAACAAATACATCAGTGAGAATTTAATTTGAGACTCATGGAAAGGCTCAGAGCTGGTACCTAAATATAACAAACATTTGTCAATGCTGAATGTTGTCGCGCTGGCATTGGCATTGGCAGTGGCAGAGCTAGAGGTGCATAAAAACAAGCAGAGGTTGTGGATCCGTCGGCTGCAGGGTCCAGGTTGTGAGGGCATAACTGGAGGAGCCCTCCCCCCACCCCCGAACCGAAACAAGCAGAGGTTGTGGATCTGTCGGTTGCAGGGTCCAGGTCACGAGGCATAACGGAGGCCTTCCCCCACCACCGAACGAAACAAGAGGTTGTGGATACATTGGCTGCAGGGTCCAGATCACGAGGGCATAACCGGAAGAGCCCTCCCCCACCCCACCAAATCGAAACAAGAGGTTGTGTATCTTTCAGCTGCAGGGTCCAGGTCGTGAGGGCATAACCAGAGGCCTCCCCCACCTCTGAACCGAAACAAGGTACAAAGACCACGCATTATCCTGAAGGAGCTTCTCTACAACTGTTTGTCCCATGGTCGTTTCATGACTGCTCCCCCCACCCCAAAAACCCTCCCACCCTTAGCTGGCTTTTCTTTTATTCAAGAATGTCTAGTGATATCGTACGCATCATGAGGGTCGCGTTTTTCTATCTCTCTTGTTTTCCACCCGCACTTTACCTTCACTGACCACCAGAGGTCGCGCTTAAGTTCGAATTTGCCTATTCCTTGTCAGTTCCGTGCCTCTTGCATCTTTCACTACCACTAGCTGCTTTATACCTCCTTGCCCACTGTCCCCCTGCTTATTCCCCCTAATTACTCCTGTTGAATTATGCACACAAAATTCACTAGCTACCTTGCTATCGGTCTCTTACTACTTGCAGCAGGGGACATACATCCTAATCCTGGCCCCTCAAACCTACCCATGGTGCTTTCAACAGCAGGCCCCTACCCTAACACAACCCCTAACCCCACTGGAGACCACCTCCTATGGGGTCTGCGCCTTCTGCACCTAAATATATGTAGCTTGCCCCTTAAACTTGACTCTCTCCAGTTATACGCAGTACACTATGCCCCTGATGTCATCATCCTCTCTGAAACTTGGCTAAACAAACAAGTCCCTGACTCCTCGATTGATATTACA
The DNA here is from genome assembly GCA_016271365.2 of Neoceratodus forsteri. Taxonomy (NCBI): domain Eukaryota; kingdom Metazoa; phylum Chordata; order Ceratodontiformes; family Ceratodontidae; genus Neoceratodus; species Neoceratodus forsteri. The sequence continues at coordinate 1,062,220,768 of CM057451.1, read as the reverse complement.
GGCTATGCAATTGCCCATCAGGACAGGTCAACTAGAGGTGGTGGTGTGGCTATCTATGTAAACTCTAATATGCATTTCTCAACTGCCCTAGCCAAGCTGAACCCAATGCCTATGAAATTCTCTTGCTTCAACTGGCTCTCCCCTTCTTCCTCCCTAGCTACATAGCTGGAGTCTATTGCCAGCCTGGCTTCCCCAGCTTTGTCTGTCACCAATCTCCTAGAACAAACTGCCTCCCAAACCCCTACTCGTGAACTCTATGTCATGGGTGACTTCAATCACAACTGGCTAGCTCCCTCCTTCAACAAAACCAGGACAGACATTGCCTCCCTTAACCTCTCACAAACCATCTCCAAGCCTACACGCCTAAACTCCAAAACAGGAAACCACTCACTACTTGACAGGGGCCTCACCAGTCATCCCCACCAGGTTATCACTTCAGGGCTCCTACCTGATCCCCTAAGTGATCACCACATTATTTATCTAGTCCTGAAAATCCACCGACCTCGTCCTCCTCCAAAGTTCACACTCCAATGTTTCTACAAATCTCTAAACCTCACCTCTGTGCTTGAAGGCTTAGCTCTTGCTTGCTGAGAATCCCCCACCAAACCCTGCTCTATCAACGATGATTTCCTTAATTTCCAAAACATATTCCTCCAAGTCTGGGATGCTCACACCCCACTGTGTTGCTCCAGGGTATGTGGCTATCACTTGCCCTGGATCACCCAGAAACTGATAGCCTGCCAAATCACCTGGGACAAAGCATAGAGCACTCACAAAACCTCACGCCTCCCAAGTGGCCTTGTCATCTATCGGTTTCTATGCAACAAATGCACCAGAGCAACCCACCTAGCTAAAGCAGAATACTTCAGCTCCTCCCTTCATTCCAATTTAACCTGTCCATCCAAATTCTAGAAGGTTATTCACTTCGTCTTCTCCCCCCAGCTGCCCACCCTCACCCTCTCCTCCTTGTGAACAACTACCTCCTCACTGAGTCACAGGATGTCGCCACTGCATTCAACACATATTTCTTCTCCTGGGCCTTGGCCCTCCTCTCTTCCCTGCCCACCTCGGTGCCACTCAGTCCTCCTCCTATATGTTCTAATTCCAGTGGGTCCCCCACCTTCACCTTCAAAGTAATCCTGCCAGTTGACGTCCTCGAAGCCCTTCAGGCCCTCGACACAACAAAAAGTAAATCCTCCGATGGCCTCAACTGCAATCTTCTCCACCTCTCTGCCCCAGCCATTGCAACCCCCCTCGCCACATTCTTAAACCTCTCCTTTTCCTCTGCCACTGTCCCCCAGGTCTGGAAGCAGGCCATCGTCATCCCTCTCCCTAAAGGGGGCGTCACCACCTCCCCCTCAAATTATCACCCTATCTCCCCCCTTCCTGCACTCGCAAAGCTGTAAGAACAATTACTGCTCAACCAACTCACCTCCTTTCTCTCTGACACCAACTTCTTCACTCCATTCCAGTCTGGTTTCAGGAAAGACCATTCCACAGCCTGCTCCCTGGTTAGGTTCACAGATTCCATCCTCTCAGGCATGAACAAAGGGTCGATGACCTCGACCATTTTCATAGACCTTGCCAAAGCTTTCAATACGGTCTCCCACCCTCTGCTACTCCAATGTCCCTCAGAAGAGGGCCTAGCTGGCTCAGCTACCAACTGGTTCAAAGCCTACCTCGCTGACAGAACTCAATCAGTTAGAATCACCGATGTCACCTCTTCACCCCTCCCTATAGCCACTGGAGTTCCCCAGGGATCAGTACTTGGCCCTATCCTGTTCTCCATCTTTCTAAATAACCTCCCTCTAGTGTGCTCATCCACATCTATTCTAATGTACACAGACGATACTGTCCTTTTTGCCTCGGGCTCCTCCCCAGAAGAAGTAACAGCCAACCTCCAGGCTGATTTCAACAAGGTACAGTTATGGTTTAGCTCTTACCAGCTCTGTCTCAATGCAAACAAAACTACGACCATGACCTTCGGCACTCAGCAATGTCTAACCAGGCTTCCTTCACTCCCTACCTTCCACACCCTTGATTGGACGGTACTGGAGGACGTCACTTCCTTCCGCTACCGTGGGGTTTGGCTCGACTCTCACCTGTCCTTCTCCGACCACATTGATGCCATCATAAAAAAATTGCCCCAAGCTTGGATCCCTTTATAGGAACCACAACTGCCTCCCTCTCATGGCCAGACATGAGCTAGTGCATAAGATGATCCTTCCCTCTTTTGACTACTGCAACATAGTATAAAGTGCTGCTCCCAAATCTACCTTAGCCAGACTGGACACACTTTTCCATGCCTTCTGTTGCTTCGCCCTCGATGCCAGCCCCCGCACCCATCACTGCAACTTCTGCCATGCCCTCGCATTCCCTTCCCTTGAAAACCGTTGCCTGCAGCACTGCGCTAAATTTGTAGCCAAATTCTGGCATGACGCCCTGCCCTCATACCTCTCTACCTTACTTACCCCAGCTCCCTCTCCTACTCATGCCCTCCGATCCCTCAATTACTGGAAGCTTCAAATCCCTAGGCGGAAAACCTCTATTGGGCAATTAGCCTTCTCCTACTGCTTCCCCAAACTCTGGAATGAACTCCCTCCCCAAATTTGCCACTCCTCCTCTACCCACTCCCTGTCTTCAGCACTAGTGAACTACCTCACGGTAAATTGCTCCTGCACTTAAGCCACCAAGTTGTCCCCTTTTCCACCCACCAATTGCCAGATCAGTGGCACCTAGTTTACGCTATGGAAGCTGGCTTATCTATACCAACTTCAGCACTTCTGGTACATGGACTTTACCCTGTCCTAAACCATCCTTGATACTGCCTGATCCTCACATTTTCTCTACTCAGTGTCACACCTCATCTATCCAATACTATCCCATTCTCTAATATAATCTATGCCTGCCTACTGTTGTTATTGAGCTGTACTGTTTGTCTTGTCCCTATTCCAACACACAATTGTATCCTGCAACTGCATAACTGAAACTTCCTCTGTAAACTGTTCAACTGAATCTGACTACTGTATTGCTGTAATTGTACTCAGCTATGTTCTACTGTTTTTCCTCGCATATGTAACTCTTGATAACCTGTGAGTTATCTCCCACTGTACCCTCACCCCCCAGGCCACACCAGGAGATGAGCATCTTTTTGCTCAGTGTGCCATCCTGGTGAAACAATTTCAATAAATAAATAATAGGAATGGCAGTGAAGTATTGAAGCGGCGCCAAACCCACCCCCACCCTGTAGAGAGTGACAGGCAGTGGGGTGTGCCTTTGGGTCATCAGGTATAATGCTCATGCCATTGTACCTCACCCTACCCTGTAGATACTGACAAGTGTCATGGTGTGCTTTGGGGTGTTTGGGCATTATAGTTACCCCATTCTATAAGGAAATACACTGACGTGGGTGCAGTATAGGAGCGTGGGGTGAAGTTTGTGGCTGAACAGTGCAAGGCACACCATGATGCCTGTCAGTGGCTGCAGGGTGAGCATGGGGGGGTGGAGTGGTGTGAACATGATGTCTGATGAGCTCAAGTCAGAGCCCTGATGCCTGCCATTCAGTACCGAGTGGGGTGCTGCAGTTGGAAACCCTAACAGCATAGATGTGTAGTGGTAGTTTCACTCTACATGTTCAACATGGGCTGCTTGTCAGGCCACCTCACGAAAAGTGGCACAATGACTTTGTTAGCTGAAAGGTAGTTTTGCACAGCGTCTGTGGCATTTGGTGACAGAGGGGCCAAAACACAGTTTTGGCCAGGATATGGAGAATGACAACTGTATTGTTCATGAGGAGGCATAAAGAAATGGCAACATTGGAAATCTGAAATGGCAATATGAAATATTGGAGAAGCAATGAACATGCATACAAAGTTCGCAGCAGATGTCCGTAACCCAATTATTTCTGGAAGTTCTGTAGGCACATTTTCAACATAGGTATTTTGGGACCTCCCCTCATAAACAGTGTGATTTTGTGAATGTGTCCCAAAAGGTGATTTTGCACAGCGAGCATGCCATTGTGTGCCACAGTTGCAGGAATGCGTTTTGGCAGGCTGTGAAAAATGGCTGCTGCATTGTTGATAAGGAGGTGTGCACAAATGCCAGTGGTGAAAATGTGGCATGACAATATTGCAAATGTACAAAGTTACAAGGATGCGTGGAAACTATGCAATGCACGCTTGCAGCACAGTCATTTTCTGGGCTTTCAGCACCAGATTTTCAACACAGGCATTTCAGGACCTCTGCTCATGAACAGTGTTATCATCATTTCCTCAAACTGCCCCGAAATATGATTTTGCACAGCGACCGTACGATTCTGTGCCACACATGCGAAAACACATTTCAGGCAGGATATGTAAAATGACAGCTGTACTGTCCATAAGGAGGTGTGGGAAAATTCCAATTTTGAACATGTGGAGTGACAATATTACAAATGCACGAAGTTACAAGCTTGCATGCAAACTGTGCAATGCATGCTCATAAAAGACTAATTGTATGGACTGTCAGCCCCAAATTTTCAACATAGGCATTTTAGGATCTCTGCAAATGAACAGAGTCACTGTCATTTCCATAATGTGTCTCGAACATGGACGTTCCACAGCAACCGCACTATTCTGTGCCGGAACTTCAAAAACACATTTTGGTCAGGATGTGAAAAATGACAGCTGTACTATTCATAAGGAGGTGCAGAACAATGGCAATGTTGAAAATCTAGATGGAAAAGATTATAAATTCGTGAACTTACGAGCATGCATGCAAACTGTGCAATGCAGGCTCATAACACAGTCATGTTATGGGGTATCATCACCAAATTTTCAGCATAGGCATTGTAGGACCTCTGCTCATGAATAGTGCAACTATCATTTTCATACTCTGTCCTGAACACTGATTTCCCACAGTGACCACGGCATTGTGTGCTGGACGTGCGGAAACACATTTCAGCCAGGATGTGAAAAATGACAGCTATACTGTTCACAAGGAGGTGTAGAAAAATGACAATATTGAAAATGTGGCATGAAAATATTGTGAATTTGCAAAGTTATGAGTGTGCATAGCAACTGCGCAATGCAAGCTCATAAAAGAGCCATTGTTCCAATTTTTTTCACCAAATTTGCAACATAGGCTTTTTAATAGCCCACCTCATGAACACTGCCACTGTTCTTGAATTAATCGGTCCTGAAAGGTGATTCCATGCAGTGACTGCGAAATCACCTATCGGGACCGATTAACATCATAACTGTAACATGAGGAGGGTCTCAAAAACCCCTTGTTGAAAATCTGGTATAAAAATTCCAAGAAATGCCTGAGATATGCACCAAAGTTGAAAACACTCTTATTTATTCCATTATACAGCTTACTGGCATTTCTTCAGTTCGCGGTCGGCTTTGAAGAGTGCAGACGTGTTCCCAGCCCACTGAAGATCATCGTGCCAGACTCCAGAGGTAAGTATGGGGTGATGGGGGTGTGGGGAGGCAGGATGTGCAGTGGGTGGGTGCTTTGCTTGGATTGCAGCAGACCTTTCCTTAGATGTGCTCGCCGCATTAGTATGCATTAGTATGCATGGTGTGGCACCAGCATGCAGGCTGATTGGGGAATGAGGAACGCACCTACTGATGCATGCCCTGCATTCACCCAACAGTGACCGTGCCTCTAAATCCCCACTGCTGCAAGATGTTGGCTGTGCAAGCATGCCAACATAAAAAGGGAAGCATAGTGGATCCAACAATGTGCTGCCTAATCAGTTTACTGGAAATTAATTCAAAAATATTCTCAAAGATCATATTAGACAGGTTTAGACAAGAAATTACCCATTCAGGTGATTTACAGAGCTACAAGCAAGTTTAAGGACTAACTACTCAACAATAGACAATTATTTTATTCTAGCTCATAGAATTCAATTCAATTCTTTATTTATATAGCACCTTTCAAAATCAAGGTGCTGCATACAACAATAGCAACAATATTAAAACAAAAAATATATAAATTATTTTAAATCATTCTGGAAAAGTCAATTGAAATAACTAAGTTTTTAACATAGTTTTAAAATTACTGATGGTCAGGCATTCTCTTAATCGACAAGGTAGAGACTTCCACTGGGTTGGTGCTGCAAATGAAAATGCTCACTCTCCAGAGGACTTTAAGTGAACCCTGAGAATCTCTAGCAATCCCTCATTGGCAGATCAGAGAGGACGATTGGGAGAGTAGAGAGTCAGGAGATGTTTCAAGTAGTCAGATCCTTGTTCATGTAGGGCTTTAAAGGTAAGCACGCCTACATTATAGGTGATCCACCCATGAACTGGCAGCTAGTGCCGTTCACACAGCACAGGTGTAATGTGACTGGTCCTAGAAAAATACACACTGAATTGAAAAATACACACGATTAAGGAAGCAAAAGCAGTTTGCTACATATATTGATTTCTCAGCAGCATTCAACACTATTGACAGACAAATTCTGTGGATTATAATGCTGGTGAAGGGTATTGACCCGGCCCTGGTTCAGATTATTATTAACTTGCACACTTGTACATGGACTAGAGTTAGGATGGGGATGGGGGATGGGGGATAGCTTTCTGCCATGATTCCCACTAATAAGGGGGTTAGGCAGGGCTGCGTCCTCACCCCCACCCTCTTCTGCCTGTATATAAAAATTACGCTCAGAGAATTTCAAAATTTAGAATCACATTTACCAAAAATGAATGGCAGCACAGTACAGTATCTGCTCTTGTCTATGCATATGACATAATTCTGTTCTCATTAACCAAAAGTGGACTTCAGAAAAATGCTGGACTTACTGGATCTGCAGGCAAGGCAATTAAAATTAAAAATGAATACCAGTAACCCTCAAACCATGACATTTGGCCCTAAGATAAAGGTATTTAAATCTAATGTTGGTGGGATCAAACTAAGTTTTGTAAGGGAATTTACAAATTTAGGACTTGATTGTACTGTAAAGTAACACGGATAAATCATATAAATAAATTAGTGGAGACAATAAATAAGACTTCATTAGGCATAAATAAATTTAATTACACCTATGGAGCCCTCTCGGTAAGACCACTTATTACTGCTATAAATTCCAAATATTATGCATGGATTATATATGGAGTAGAGACCTGGGATAATAAAATTATAAATAACTTAATGATCCCTATACATAAAGTACTAAGCAGAACTTTAGGCATCCACAGACTTTTCTAACTGCACATATTCGAGAAGAATTAGGACTACAGAACATTAGAGCAACTATAGATACTAATAAACTTAGTTATTGGTTGAAATTTACAAGATTACCAAATGAGATTACCAGACAAATGCCTGTCAGAACAAAAAGAATGGGTTAAAAGGGGTTGTATAACAAATTGTTGGTATAGTAGAATTCTGCAGATGCTGGAACGATATGACCTTACTAATCTGAACTATTATTTGGAACAGATCATAATGTTTAGATCTTACTTCGAGATACAGCTCTTGCAGCAGGTTACACCATTAGGACTGAAGTTGTCAGGCGTCAGGACCCCACAGAAAATTTTGTAGCTACCAGTCTTCATCAGGGACCACCTCTGACGTCGGTCCCACCCCTGATGTCAGGCGTAGGACATAAGGAGGGTGGTCCCCATAATCCTCAAGTTCTTTCCATCATCGACATCACAAGTATCGGCCTCTCAGTCCCTTTTCTAGCGTGCGATGACCTTTAGAGCTACGACGTTTTCGTCTTTCTTCACAATTTTGGATTCAACTGATGTCCTCTCCAAATACTTCTCCGGAAGGTAACCAATTGAAGTGTGCCTGCGGCAAACAGATCCCCTTCAAGGATTCACATTCAGCCTGTGTGTGCTGTCTAGGCCTGGAACACAACACCAAGGCCTGCTCCTTTTGCCAGGGCTTCAACAATTGCACCAGGATCCACCTCCAGAAGGCCCCTCAAGCTTTTCTTTTAGAGGAGAAACTGAAGACCATGGACAAGGAACCTTCCTCCGGGGGAGTCGGCAGGTAAAGCCCACAAACACCGGGCTAAACACCGGTAGAAGGAAAGGCCCAGGTCCCCTGTGAGGGCCTTGGACTCCCATAGCTCTGACTCACGTTCAGACCACTCTCCCTCTAGGGCTCAATCGCAACCTCCCCTGGTTCAGGTCAGATTCTCCAGTGGCTCCTCTTCTCTGCAGCCCCTGAAGACTTCCAGGCAGTCGGCATCTTCCACTCCATCTAAGGTCTTGTCGAAGTCGGGGGAACACCACAAATCTTCCTCCCACCATTGGGACTCTGACGCCAGGTCAGTTTCCCAGCCTCCGTGTGGGTCAGACCCTATTCCTCGCAAGACCATGGACCTGACATCCCTAAAATGGACGTTGGACCCGACGTTGGCCCACCCGACACGGGCTACATCACTGGCACTCCCAGGAGCCAGTGACATTGAAACACCCATCACCGGCCAGGCGTTCGCCCCCGAGGTCATCGGCAAGAGGACCGACGTTGGCTACCCCAGAGAGGAGGACCACTTCACCATCACCGGCTGACGTCAGTCGGAAGGACTCATTGGAGGAGGATACCACACAGTCTGAGGACCAGCGGGTGACACTGGAGATGTGGGGCTCCCACGGGAACCTTCCCTGGTGTGGAAGACCTCCAGGGACCTGACGCCCGATCCCAGCGACAGGCCACTGGTGCCAGGCCTGTCGTCGGGCATGAACTTGGCAGAGGTAAAGGAGCTCTTTACCTTCTGGTGGGACACCATCAGAAAAGATGTGGTCACCACATACCCTCCTCCTACTCCGACTCCAACTTCTCCTACTCCTTCACCACCTACGCCCCCTCCTCCACCCAAGGGGCCTGTAGGATGGTCGACAACCCCCAAAAAGCGAACACCACCTCCTCGGGGCAGATCCTCAGACAGGAGAAGACCTCCCTCCAGATCCACCTCAGGGTCACCCAGTCCTAAGAGACCCAGATGACGGCGGTACACCCTGTCTGGAGAGGATTCTAGATCTGACACCTCAGGGTGCTCCAGATCTCCTTCTCCCATCAGTTCCCTCTCTGGACCCACACAACCTACCCAGGTCTCCTCCAGATGATCCCTCTTTTTCGAAGATCATGCGACACATCCAGGAGAATATGGGGTGGGATGCTGAAAAGCTCCACCCCGAGAGACAGCGTCTTGCCCGCTACCTTCGGCAGAAAGACCCAAAGCCTATGGTAGTGCTGCCCTTGCTGGATACCTTTGTGAACGTCACCAAGGCTGCCTGGAAACATCTGCATTCCACTCTGACAGTGCCGAAGAAGGCTGACCGCCTGTACAAGGCCCCTAGAGAGGACCAGTATCTGGAAACCATCCTCTGGCTGACTCCCTCATCATCACTGCTTTGCATGACCGGTCTCAAAGACCTTAGCATTTGAGCACACAGCCACCGGACCAGAAATCCGAGCAATTGGATGTCTTGGGTAGGCACACGTACGCGGCTGTGACTTGCGCCATCAGGTCTCTGAATTACCTCACTCACATGGTTCAATTCCAGAATGTACTGTGGGAACAGGGGCAGGACCTGGTCGAGAAGATGCCCGATGGTGACCAAAAGGAGGAGCTCTTAAACCTCCTCCACACGGGTTCAGATGTGGGGACCCAGGTGCTCATAGCCACATATTATTCTGCGGACTCTTCAACCAGAGCTGCTGCCTCAGGTATGTGTCTCTGGAGACATTCTTGGCTCCGTGTCTCCGGTTTTACCACGGACATCCAGAAGAACATCTTAGACATCCCTTACAACAGCGAGGTCCTATTTGGTGAAGCCTCCCAGCTGCAAGAGCTGTTCTCAAAGATCTACTGTTATGGTAAGTTCTTACATAACTGTACTTTTCAAATATAAAACATATATTTAGGAAAGAATTATAAACTGCTGGACCAAAAGGGACAGCACAATAATTCAAAAATGTCTCCATGTTATGCCACATATGGGGGCAAACACAGATACAATTATTTCTTGGACATGCTGACTGACCCAGTTTTAAGGAAAATCTTTATGATATATAAATTAGAATGTTTTGAAAGTAATGTACAATGGGCTAGGTGCAATAAGCTTCCAGCAACTGCTATGAAATGTTACTGTAACACTTTCACTAAAGAAGATGTGTTACACTTCTTCTGGGAGTGTAAGTGGTAAAGAAAGGAACGATTGTTCTGGTTGTCCCACTTTGTACAAAACTGGAAAAAACACTGGCAAGCAATTTCTTACACAATTATTCTTTAATGCAGAGGATGACTGGTTTACTATCTAGGTTGCTGCATTTCTTGCACACGTTAACAAAATAAGAAAAAACAGAATAAAACAAATAAATGATTATCATGTCTAATTTAAATTAATTACACAGGTATATTTTGATGGGAAAGAAGAGTCTAATCTCCAAGGAATGTAGTTTCTAATGGTACAAGATCAATATGTTGGGGGAATAACTGTGCAGAATAAACCACACGGTTACAACAGCTGAAGTAATAACAGCTTCAGGGACAGTGTAGCGAAGGTAAAGTACTACTATCCTTGTAACTATTTTGCCATTGGGAGAGAGGTGAAAGGTTCTGGCTAGTGATGTGCTGGCTGAGCAGCTGCCATGGCTCAGTGGGTAGAACAACAGACAATGGAGGGCAGTGGAGCAATGGTGGATTGGGCTGGATTCCCAGTGCTGGGGTTTCTATTTATTTTTTTCTTGTTTGTTTTTATTCCCCAAGTTTTCTACATTTCCCCAGGTGCAGTATCTCCCACAGTTAGATAATTAAAGATGGGGGGGTTAAGGCATAGGCCCATAATAGGTGAAGTGGGGGCCCTCAAACATGTCGTTTTATGTCTTTTTCACAGGCGGTAGCACTTGCTGTTTTGCGGAGTGCTACCTCCATTTTCGCTAACATGTCTGCACGTTTTTTTACTGCGCTGTTGTTTTCCACTACATATTGACCAAGTGCCTGTTTTAATATAAAGACTTTACTTGCATGTAATTTAAACCTTTAGGAATCTGTGTATATACGTCTATATTTATATGATTATTACATGGATCTAGAGCACTATAATGATATATGTATATATAATTATGTATTTTTAAAAAAAGTTAAAAGAACAATACTTTCTTGTTTTTATGCTTAATTTGTAAAGACCTAGGGCAGGATTCACAAAAGAGATGCGCCTGTGCAAATTAGATGCGTCAAGCACAGACAAAGCGATTCACAGAAGCATGCACTCGAGGATGGGCTGAGTGCAACCCCTCTGTGAATCGCCCAGAAACAGTACAGTGCAACTGGAGATGTGCCAGGGCACCCTGGATGCCCTGAGTCACACAGGGGAGCAATTCAGAGCAAGTGGAGCAAACCAGCAGGGCAATAAGGAGCATGCATGAAGTCAGAACAATGAAACCCATGGGCACAGGTGCTGAGAGCAACAGGTTTATAAAAGTGTAAAATCAGATACAAAACTGTACAACACAAAAACCAGAACAATAAATTAGTGCAATAACAGACAGAGAAAGGGGAAGTGTGGAAATGGCAGGGATGGGAAGGAGGGCAGCAAGGGGACAGACACAGGGGGCTATATACAGAAACTATGTACAGAGTCAGGCCCCAAGAAGAGGCAGGGGGCCACTAGCATCTCCTTGCCCCACTATGCCACACCTTGGCACAGCTACGTAAGGGCAATCACAGCAGTACACCCTGCAGGACAGCCGACAGGCACTGAAGAATCCTGCAGAATGGCCTCAGGGCCACCTGGATGGCCACTTGGATTCATCTGTCCATGTCCAGAGGAGCACCACCCTGAACCACAGCATGTCGATCCTGGAGACCTACAGCAGTGACAGATAACACACACTTGAGGGTCTGAATGTGGACAATACCCCCACCCAGCAGTAACCCAGAGCAGTGGAACAACAGCAACAGCAGAATGCACTGCTTACCTGCCCCTGCATTGGCACCAGGCCTGGCACCCATGAGACTCCTCCTCCGTGCCTCAGCATTGGCCATGTCCCTCTGCCTGGCCTCAGAGACTGCAAAACAGAACAAACAGAGAGCACCATGAGTCAACACAGCAGTGCCAGAAACACACCACAACACCAACAAGCACAGGCGGTGTAGGGACAGCCAGATACTGCCACTGTGCAGGATGCACTGCCACAGGACCCCCACACCCACTGGCCTGTGTGCATGCAGCACACAGTGGTACCCAGCAGTGCAGTCTCCTAGCAGCCTGCATGCTGACACAGACCTGCCCACAGCTCCCGCCACGGCACACATGATATGGCTGCACTGCTCAGGTGCAGCCACTGCCATGTGTGCAGGATGAATGTGACCCAAATGGGTGCCCCATGAGGGCCTGACACACATACACCCACTATGCACCACAAAAGGGGCCAGATGAAAAACACCTATCTGGCCTTGGCAGTGTACCTCGGCATGCACAGTGATGCAGCAGCTCCAGTCTTATGGGGTCCCACCTCTGGAGGTTGCAAAACCGATACCTGCACTACTTCCCAGTGTGTGGCATCCCAGTGTGCCGTACCAGCCTCCTGGCAATGGAGGTCCACACCTCAGCCCTGGGCACATTGAGGTCCTCCTGTCCAAACAGCTGCCCATCCACCTACATGACAAAAGCCACTAGATGCAGCAACTCCACCTGGGACCAGTTCATGGCCCTAGGTAATTGACTCCCTGCTCTAGGCATTGTGCCACTGTCAGGTACAGTTCCCTCGAGCAACGCAGTAAAGCACAATCGAGTAGTCCAAATGCACCATGTGAAATACTGAGGCACATGCAGTACAATGTGCACTGTGCAGGAAGCGCAATAGGTCAAAGGCAACACAGCCTCGCATGCGCAATGCCGATTGATATGGTGTGGCACGCTCACAGATGGGTCCTGCATGTGTAATGCACATGTGGCCACCATGTTGTGCATGGCATGTGCTACGTATGCCAATCATGCACAGGACATGATCCATGGCCACTACTACCACACAGTGCAGTATTGCAGGGCATGATGGAAGATGCACCGTTGAACACGGTGACCGTGCATGTGCGATGGATGCACCGTAAAGACCTGCCCCAGGATGAGGAACATGTACCCAATGCTATGTGCATGTGCTGCAGATGTGCTGTAATGTCATAGGTGCAAATCTGAGATGCTCCTTGTAGAGTGAGGTGAGATGAGCTGGGGGCAATTTAGCATTTCACAGATAATGCTCCTTAAACCACCTCATTCTACATGCATGGGCATCTCAGCTGATTAGCATCTCATTACCAGAGGCCCAGGCCTCATTTGCATGCCCTGAACCATAAATGCTCCCAATCCAGCAGGCTGATATCAGGTGACTGAGAGGAAACAGAGCCTTGAAGGTGAGTACACAGCTATATTCACATGGTCTACAGAACCTACTGGGGGATTATACATGTGCATGCATACCTCTCAATGATTACTTATTTATTTATTTATTTATTGAATTTTGTTGACCTGGTAAGCCCACTGGGCCTAGAAGTCCCTTTTTCAGGGGTGACCAGTGGGAGGGGGGATACAGATTGTAAGCAACTGAAATTGAAGCAGATTAAGCTGTTGGTGGTATTTTTAGTGAATGGGATAAATTTGGCCAGGCATGGGATCTTTAACATCCACCTGAACTACCACCAATCCAGGCAGATGGGACCTCGGTTTAATGTCTCATCTGAAAGACAGCACCTCAGAAGTGCAGCACCCCCACTTCATTCTGCACTACAGTGTCAGTATTGGGATATTAACACAAGTGTCAGATGTGGGAACTGAACCCACAGCCCTCTGATCTCCTGGCCTCAAAGTGTGCTACCTACTGAGCCACTGACACTGATTATGTCCCCCATACGTGGAACATTGCCTCCCAATATGTGGAACACATGCTCAAACTGTGCGACACACAACCCGAGCATTACATACATTGCACGGGACGCTGTTATAGTGGTTGCTGACATGTCCAGAATGCCTGTTACTGATTCATGATGTACACATTGCAGCGTGTATGATAGAGTACTGCTGTACACTTTAAACACTGGCAGTGGGACAAGGTCTTGCACTGTGGAATGTTGGGGTCATGCGACATAAACAGAGGTACTCTTCCCTGTATAGCGGGACTCTGTGAATTGATGTTACAGGCCATGTTGTGGTGGATGCAGCGATGTGCTACAGGTCTGTCCGAGGAACATGGCGGAGCCTGTGCAGGCACAATGACAGTGTCATCATGCCACACACTGCAGCCAGCTGCACTACGGCAGTAGCTGACTGTCCTGTGCCCCCCCAGACATAGCAAGGATCGTAAACAGGTCAGGCGGGGTACCACTGTGGCTACACACAAGCCGCTGAGCTACTAGTTCATGTCCATTGCAGACTGCACTGTGTGCCCCCCTTGGGTGGTGGCACTGTAATCCCAGCGGTGGACTATTGTCCATGCATAGCAGGTGCACTGTTCCCAGTGGGCCAGGTACCAGAAGACACCGCCCCCATGCCAGGGCACCCTCTGGCAGACCATCACCCAGACAACCAGCTGTAGGGAACCCGGTGGGGTCGACAGACAGAGGCAGGTGGGGTCAGGAATATGTGTACCCACAGGCAAGACTAACACCTGGATGCTTCCACGCACAGTAGCCAGCATGACAGAGGTTGCAGGTGCTGCCACCAGGCAGTGACTGAACTTCATGAAGGATGAGGAGCGGGCACTCATTGAAGAATGTCACCTATGCCTGGACATCTTCACAAGCAGAAGAGGCAGCCAGACTGCACGTGCAGTGGGCTTGGAGGAGGTGGCCTGTCAGATGAATGCCATGGCTCCATACAATCGCACACTGAGCGAGTGCCGCAAGCACTGGAATGATGGGTGCAGGAGGGTCAAGGAGAAGTTGGCCAGTATCCAGGCCTCCCTGCGGTAGACAGGGGGGTGGCCCAAGCACGGCGGAACAGCTGAGCCCTAATGAGGCCCTCCTGACTGCCAGTGTGTCCTGGACAGCTGTGCAGGGTGTTCCAGGTTGTGGGTTCCAGACTAGTGGCAGCCCGTTGCAGCATTCTGAGTAGCCGTGTGTCCTAGATGGGCCCACTCCCCCATGTGCCAAGGCTACCATGCCTGTCCCTATGTGACGTGTACTGTCACTGTGTACCCAGGCACAGCAACCTGTGGACAGTCGCCCCTGGCCAGATGGAGACATGCCTTGTGGTGCTGCAGCTGCCATGCCACTGCACTGGGGGGCAGGTGCCTGCTGTGTGTCCGTGTGGCATGTGCCACTAATACCAAGCAGTGTGCATGATGGGATAGTGACGGGCATGACCATTCCATGACCTAAGTAGCATGGGCATGCCATGGCCCTGTCGTGGTCTGGCCTGCAGCATTGGCACCGTGTGGACAGCCGTGTACTGTTGTGCAACACCAGTGTGATGTATGTGTACTGTGCATTACCCATGTTCTCATTTCTTTCCACAACACCATTACTCCTCCTGGAAGCAGCCGTGGCCATGGCTGCACACCATGCCCTCATGGGTCATGATGTGGGTCCATCTCATGGGGCTGAGGACACCACCATGGATGACTCCACACCCAGACCATCCGCATCCCAAGGAACAGTGGACATGGCCCCGGCACAGGTGGGTGCTGCGGGCTCCTCTGCCAGTGCTGGCAGGACAGGCAGCGGGTACACCTCTTGGCTGGGGAGCTTGTCCAGGTTGTCTGATGATGACCCAGATGATGTGGTGGACATTGCTGATGTCCTCCTCGTGCTCACAAGTGGTGTGCAGGGGGAGGGCATTTGCACCACCACAGTCATCACTGTCACCACCAGCGTGGACATGGCAGATGGTGGTGCACACGACACAGGGTGCCTGTGCACTTGGCCCCAGTTGCCACTGACATTCCCATTGTGCATGGCATGGCTGCAGCTGTGGCACAGCTGCCTACAGCTGTGGGTGCTGTGCCCCTTGCACCACTGCCATGTTCAGTGCTGCTGATGTTGGTGGCATCCAGGATGGGTGCTGCAGTGCATGCACCCACACTGTTGGCCCAGGAGGACACCACCCATGGGCAGTCAGTGACAGTGCCCAGCCAAGCCCCGTCCATGTCACAGCCTGCCAGGGTGCAACCACCACCCGTGGATGCACCAAGACAGACTGATACATGCCCTGCTCATCAGCAATGCCACCATGAAGCATCACCCACCAATGACATGGAGGCCTACCTCACCTTCCTGGGGGTGACTGTGGAAGGGCAGGAGTCCCTTTGTATGGAGTTCCATGCCCACAGGACAGTGATGGTCCAGGAACATGAGTCTGTGGCTGCTTGGCATGCACAGATGCTGGCAAAGGCACGCCTCATGCGGGTGGGCACAACTGTTGCACTGGAGCAGATCGCAGCTGCTGCAGAGGGGGTGGCTGCCTTTGCATCCCACTGTGGACATTGGGCATCCAGTCGGATGCCCAGGAGCAGATCCCACACACCCCGGGGGCAGAACCAGGTGGACCCCCTGCTGCTGACTTCATTGCCACTGGCCTCCATGCCCAGAGTCCATGGCTTGGGCAGTGGCCATTGGTCAGCCACTCCACTGAGCACCGGTTCACAGTCTCGGTGCAGCACCCCTGCAGGGTTGTAGGTGGCCCCCCCATAGCCAGTGGTGGCACACCCACCACCACCAGTCATGGCAGACGCCACCCCTGTGTCTGTGACAGCTGGGTACTGTCCTGTGATGTCCATGTCCCTGGGCCTGTGGTGGTGGGCTAGCACACCTCTGTGTATCAGACACCCTGCTGGTGGTGCCAGGGGCGGTGTGTGTGGCACTCACCCACGTCACTGCAGCCCTGGCACCACTCCGTGCTACCTATGAAGGACCACCTGCATGTCTGTGTGTGCCAATGTTGTGCCATGTGTCATGGGAATGATTAGTGCATTACAGTGTCTGCTGTGCCTGTGCACAGTCTGCAGTGCACACTAACCCTTGACATCTGTGACGTGGCCCTGGTGGTGCATGGTTGTTGCATGCCTGGCATATGTGTGTGTGTGTGTCACTCACCGTGCGTTTGCCTGTGTGTGCCACTGTGTGGTGTCCAGTGTCCACTGTGCCCACAACATTCCATTACCACACCTTGGTGCACACCGTGCAAACATACATACCTGCATACTCACCTGTGTGGCCCGAAGTGTTCCTCCACCACACTCCTGCGGTGGTCCTTCACTCGGGCCGCCAGCCTCAGGTTCCTTCTGCCCTGGCCGGCTTCACCTCCCTGGCCCTGCCGGGGTGGTCTGTCCAGCCTCCCCCACCTCCTCCTCCTCCCCTGAACTGTCGCCTTCACCAGCCTTGACAAGTATTCCACGGTCTAGGACCATGTTGTATAGCATACAGCAGGCCAGGAATATGTCACAAGCCTTCTCAGGGCTATACTGTAGGGCACCACCTGACTGACACAGGCACTGGAAGTGCATCTTCAGCATGCTGAAGACACGCTCTATGATGGCGAGTGTCGCAATGTGTGCTGCATTGTAGCACTCCTCTGACTCAGTTCCGGGTCGTCGGAGGGAGGTGAGGAGCCAGGGCCTCAGAGGGTATACAGCATCTCCTGTGGGGGTAGACATGTGATTGTTAGTACATTGGGTACCACTTTGGCATGCACCCTGCCCCCAACCCTGGCCTCAGTGGTGTGTGCACCTATCCTGCTCTACCGCCCATGCATCCCCAATACAGGCAGTCCTGCATCCCTACTCCTGCTGCACCTGTGTGGTTCACAGTTTTTGTGTGCCACCCTGTGTCCGCCTCTGTACCCTTGCACACCCCTGCTGTCCCAGGGCTTATGCACCCACATCACAATGCGCAGGTTGCCCATGGCCCACCACATGTGTCCCTGCCTTGGTGCTCTTCTGTGCTGTTGGGGCCCTGTCACACACACCTAACAGATGGTCACTTGCTATGTCCCCATCCTTGAAGCTCCTGCACAGTGTCGACTGGTGCCATATAAATACATTATGTGTGCTCCCAGGATGTGTGGCACAGACATTGGTGATGTGTTCTGTGGCATCGCACACCACTTGGCAGTTCATGGATTGGTAGCCCTTACAGTTGATGTATGCAATGGCATCCTTGCCAGGTGGTGCGCGGATTGCCACATGGGTGCAGTCAATGGCCCCATGATGCCTGGCATGCGTACCACCCTGTAGAACCCCTGCATGACTTCTGTGCACTCTGCCTGCATACTGGGGAAATGATGTATTCTTAAGCATGTGGTAGTAGTGCAGTAAGAAACTGTGTGAGGTGGCGGGACATAGAGGCCCATGAGATGCCAATGGTGTCCCCAGTGGGCCTCTGGAAGGTTCCCATGGTGAGCAAGCAAATGACTGTCGTCACCTTGGTCTCCACCTAGATGGCATGACCTTGTGTGGTGAGTGCCTGCATCACATCATGGCACAGCTCACAGAGCCGCCTCAGCATGGCCCTGTTCAGGTGGTATCAGCCTACTGTCTCCACATCTGTGAGCTGCTTGAAGGACAACCTAGCACGATACTGCCATGGGGCTGACTGTCTACAGTGCCTTCCACTGCCCTGCCTCCTGCTCCTCATTTGTGCACCAGTGATGGCTACTGCTGCTGGGTTCATTCTGCTACGGGGTTTGTCTGTCTGGCCCTCTGGCTCAGTCCCTCTGGCTTGCTGGCTGGCTGGTTGTCTCTGTCTCTCTCTCTGTCTCTGTCTTTCTCCCTCCCTCTGTTCCCAGGCAGTGTGATGCTGCTGCACTTCAGTCAATGACCTGCAGGTGGGCTAGACTTAAGTCTACTTCTTTTAGACTTATCTTTCTCTGGCGCGTCTTGCCTTTGCGCTGGAGATGCCCCATAGATGCGCCATGGATTTGTACTGTGAATCGGGTTGTGCTGTGTATGCATGGGTACACCCCCCTGTATCTACCCCACATATCATTACAATGCGCCTATGGCGCATCTCATTTGGCACAGGGCATCTCGGTTGTGCAGGCGCATTCACCCTGTATGTGAATCGTCCAACAGCACATTTTTGACTTGCGCTGACACATCCGGGATGCGCTCAGCACATCCCTTTTGTTAATCTT
Organism: Neoceratodus forsteri; assembly: GCA_016271365.2. Classification (NCBI taxonomy): domain Eukaryota; kingdom Metazoa; phylum Chordata; order Ceratodontiformes; family Ceratodontidae; genus Neoceratodus; species Neoceratodus forsteri. Next base: position 1,062,201,698 of record CM057451.1, on the reverse strand, counting down.
GACTCTAATATGTCTAACAATAAAGATAATTACTTACTAATAGTTTCTAGACAGTTGTTTTGTGTGTGCTGTGATTTGTAATTTTGTTGTCCTGTGGTAGTCCTGCTGAGTCCTTTAGTAGTTTCATGAGGGTTCTTATTTTGTTGTTGCAAAGTTTCATTGTCCTGCTCTATAGCAGTGGTTGGTGAAGTGGCCATAATTCGCTCTGCAAAGTGATTCATGAAGTAATGCAGAATCCACAGAGTAATCCGCAATGTGAAGCTGAGTACTTCACATCATAATAAGGAATGCGAAAGTCTGTGAAACCATGACTGTGCGTTACCCCACGCCCCAACCACTTCTCCACCAATTCTAATGTGAAGTGCATACAGATCAATGTACTTTGCATCACTTTGCCTTGTTATTGAACCCCAAGATGAATTTTGCAGTGGTTCATGGGATTGCAGGTCACATGGGCTCTAGATTGTTCTGGACAGCCTCAGTTCTGGGTAGTGTGTGTAGGTAGCTGTAGGAGACAGTTTGCTCTCAGAGCTCTGCGAGTCAAACACTCTAACAGCTATTAAAAAAGCCTTTTTGAGCAATTGTTTTTGCTCAAACTTTAGTGCATTGATTGTAGGAAACCCTACTGTGCTCATATCATTGAGGGTTTATTGTTTGTGTGTGGATTTTGAATGTTAATTTAGAACATTCAGTCTGTGTACTGACAGACACTGGAAGTGTGCTTTGGGGGAACAGCGTATCTGTGGTGTGGGTAGATTAACTTGGAGAAAAAGGCAGTTATTTCTCTTTTGGTTATATTTTTCTTGTGTAAATGTGTTAATGTACAGACAGTAATATCTTCAGTAATTCTTGACATTTCTTTACTGATTGTTGTGGTGCAGCAGTGCATAATTTCAGTTTGTTTAAAATAAGTAGTTATATTACTGAAGTTTTCAATTTGCTACGCATTACTTGTAGTGTGTGTGTGTGTGTGTGCACAATGCATGCCATCAAATCAGACACCTTTTTTTGTGCCACAGAGTAATTGCAGCAGTGTGAACCAGCTATTCACTGCACCTGTGTGATTTTGTACTGCTTTGTGGTATCTTGGTTTTGCACTGTTACTGCAGTGCCCCCCCCCCCCAACTGGTAAAAGGTATTCTTTTCCAGATTGGATTGTCACGTGTGAGCACTGGTTAGTTAAGGTGTTGTTGTGACTTTGTGTCTGCATCTCTTCTTGAAGCCACAGTTGTTTTTTTTGGGCTTCACTTCCAGCGGCCCAGACTGAAAGTTCCAAAATCTAAATTTGTTTAGAATTTTCTTGGTGATCCCCCAGAATGCCTGCAAAGAGACGTGCAAGCAAATCTATTTCAGACCATGGCACTGCTGCCAGTGGCAAGATTGTCTGTGGGCGTGGTAGTATGTAGAAGTGCATTGCTGATGTGAGGAAAGGGATTTCTCCTTTAATGTTTTTACAGCGCAATCAGTAGCTTCACTCATAGTTGGAGGAGATGATGTCCCAGCTGATGGTGTTAGTGCAGTTGCTGGTGGTTTGAGTATTGCTGCCTTAAGTTCCACTTCTGACCAGTTGACCATGTCCAAAAATATAGTTGAGTCTAAAGCAGTGAGTGACAGTGCAGATGATATCACACTCCCCAGTAACATTCCCATGGTAACTGAACATGATTCTGATTATCATGGCAACGATAACACAATGTCACATTTCTTCCACTGCAGTTCAGGTCATGTGTTTGCCATGCAATGATTCACAGTGTGGTGCAAAAATATCGGGTGATGGTGGTGATGATGATGATGATGATGATGCTGCTGCTGTAGTTGCAACTTGCATCCACATGCCAGCATCCAAGCAGAAGATGTGGACGTGGATGATGTTGATGAATATGAAGATGATGTCAGTGACCCCTTTTGGGAACCATAGAAAAAGAAAGTCAAGGTGGGCATGTCTGGATCTATTTGCATTAAACCCCCCCACCTGTAAAAAGTTGTGATTTATCAGTTTCAGTTGATGATGATGCTGCTGCTGCTGCTGATGATGACCCAGTAATAATGATAGGTAGCCATGGTGGTCAGTTGCAGTTTAAGTTTGTCATGCCTGAAAAATCATGTACCACCCCATTTCGGGGCTTAAAAAATGGAATTCAGTAAGCAGCATCAGGGACATGTCAAAAGTAGGGTATCACAGTCCCTTGTTTGGGATAGTTTTGTACAAGATGCAAATGATGAATCAGTTGCAATCAGCCATCTTTGCCACATGCATGTGAGTCGAGATGAAAAGGGGAGCCATATGGGCACAGGGGGACAGCATACACATCTTAAGAACAAGATCATGACACTGTGGACCTGACACCAGATAGCAGTTAATACCAGATTGATGCGTTCACCCTTGTCATCAAACATGATGAGCATGCTATCCCCTTCCATAACTGTAAAATCAAGTAGGAATGCGTGCAGTAGCGATTAAATAACAGCAGAGGATTTCTACAGGCATGATGAGGTGGAGGAGCAAAATTATTTTGACATCTTGTCCAGTGGTGGTGAGAGCAGCAGTTTTGGTGGTGGTGGTGGTCAATGCAGTACGTCTAGTGCAAGTGATACATCAATGCCTGTTCATAAATCTAGAAAAATTACTTCATTTGTGGATTTTTCATCATCTGTGCAACCTTCTTCATCACACATCCACACTTCACCCCCAGCCATTCACAGAGCAGAGCTATTTGTCATCATACCCCATGCAAAAAAATTAAGTCAGCCCACATTGCAGAGTGATTTTGCCCATAAGCTGAAGTACCCACCCAATCATACAGTGTCACATGTACTTAATGCTGCTGTAGCTGAAATGCTGGCAGTTGATCTGTTGCCTTTCTCCTTCATGGAGATTTCTGGGTTCTGGTGGTTTGTGGCAGTGCCTGTCCAAAATGGAAAGTCCCATCCAGGGCATATTTTTCCACCCATGCTGTCCCCGAGTTGTACCGTACTGTATCCAACTCTGTAAGACATGCCCTTCAACATTCCTCCTCTCCATTCATCCTTTTAAGTATGGATATGTGGATCAGTGGCAAAACAGCAGGGAGTTCATATTTCTGTATAACTGCACATTGGGCATGAGTGCTGGGTGCTGTTTGTGCTGTTGGTAGTGTGAATAATCAGTGTAGTAAGGTGGAGTGTCGTAGTAACAATCTTACAGGAATTCAACAGCATGCAACAATTGCTATGCACATTGTGACCAGTTCACACACTGGTGAAAACATGCTGCACTTAGTACTAGCTGAAATTGACAAGTGGCTGGACCTCCTGTCCCTGATAGCTGGGTTCATAACAAGTGACAATGGGTCAAATGTGGTTAAATGCATCACAAATGGTGGCTTTGTTTGGGTTCCATGCATGGCCCACTGTTTAAATCTTGTGGTGCAGGAGTTTCTGCAGTACCCTGATATAAAGGAAATGATGATAGTTGCACGCCATATCTGTTCTCACTTTTCATGCTCTGCAAACGCCCGTGACCAACTTCGGCAGTTGCAGATCCAAAGCCACTCCCACACCACCGCTTGAAGCTGGAAGTTGTTAGCCAGTGGAACTCCACTTTTTACTCGACAGAGAGACTGTATGAACAATACAAAGCCATCTCAGAATATCTTGTCATGCACACTAGCTGTGACATTTCCGGGGCCTCCATGTCTATGACAACTAAACAGTGCTGCCTCATGGGCTCTGTAATAACAATTTTGAGGCCTTTTAAACACACCTCACAGGCAGTGAGTGGTGAGTCTGCCTCCACTAGCCAATCAACTCCACTGCTGCGGGTGCTAAGACAGACATTGGTGAATCTACAGCATAGCCTTGATGTTGCCAGAGACTGTGCTAGCAGTGTGTTGCTGAAACACATGCTGACAGTATTCGACCAGAATTACCGCATCTTGAGCATTCAGCATAGTGACAACTTTGCAATAGCAACAATGCTAGACCCATGATGCAAACATGGAATTGCCTCACTACTGGAGGGCAGTCCTGAACAGGTAAAAAATGTCAGTGGGCAACTGGTGTGCTTAGTTCATGGGGCACAGAAGCCACTTGCCAAGGTTAGCAAACCTCAGCAGCAAAATCAGGCTAAAGGTCAGTCTGGAGTAGTATCAAGCATACCATGTAAGGGGAAGGGGACTGCAGTTTCAGGTCATCTGTCATCCAAACCAGCTGACATTAACCAACTTTAGAGTGCGTTGTCCCAAGTGGGGATTTGTGATATAAATGATTCCGGAGAACATGATAATGCATCAACCACTGGACTTAGTGTAGCACAGCGAATGGTTGACTCATATTTGGCTGAAAACAGGCATCTGTCAATAACTAATGATCCTCTTTTATACTGGAGTGGAAAGGTCAGTGAATGGCCAGAACTGATCGCAGTGACACTGAAGTACCTGACATGCCCATTCTCCAGTGTAAGTGTTGAGAGGGTATTCAGCTCAGCGGGTGCAATAGTTCAGGATCATCGTACAAACCTCTCTCCTGCAAATGTCAGTTTGTTGACATTAATAAAAATGAATGAGAGGCACATACCAGCTCAGACTGCAACCTCAGTATTCATACCCTGGCATAGTCATGATTTTACTGATGTTGTAGAATTGGACCATCCTGGTAGCACTGGCAGCATGAAATGATCTACGACTGAGGTAGATGATGACACAAAGGAGAAAGAATTTCCCAGTGGGCAGAATTCAGACATAGATGACTGTGAGGGCAGCTTTCTGTATGAGGATGATGATGAAATTAATCTTGGTAGTTTTTAAGTTAAGTGGTTAAAAGGCTGTCACATTTTTGTACGGTACATGTTTTGTTTTTCATTAAGTTAAATCAGTGTCCCACTCAGAATGACTCAAATTCCATATGTCATGTCATGTTTGTAACACAGTGCACAATATATCCTGCTAACTGGACTATCACCATAAAACTGCTACTAGCCACTGCCACCAAATGCAGGAAGATGTGAGAGGGAATGTCATCATGTGCCTATGAATACCACCCACCACCACCATTCTGACAATGTTTTCCATTACACATCCTGCCTGTGCTAAGGCAGAGGGAGTCAGACAGGAGACCACATTCATCAGCCACAGGCACAAGGCTTCTTACTATCAATACTTTAAAGTGAGCATGTGTTCTAATGTTTTTCATGCTGTTCAACTTCCTTTAGCTGTGTTTTGTTTCCTGTTGCTTTTCTGAGCTACAGTGGTCAAACACATATGGTCAACTTATTTTGGTTTTTACAGGTTAACAAATGACTCTTCTTTGCTGAAGGTCTGTATGGTACAGCATTACTGCAAACAGCAACCTACGGGATATCCATTACCATACTGGTAAGTATATCAATGTTATTTCATCTGTTACTTTTTTGTTGTTCAATTTTTCATAAGAGTGCAAATCCAACTGATTCATATAAAGTAGGTGACATGTATGTCACATAATATTTGTCCAACACATCACACACTGTATTGCAATTTGCAGCTGCAGTCATGCCAGTGTTGAAAAAAGTTTGACCCAGGTCGTGACTTGATAAGATGTAGTTTTAAAATGTAACTTGAGTTAAGACACAGGGACACTGACACAGTGTATTGGTTACAGCCTGGGACTAAATTTAATTGTGATGTGATGATTTGGTATTCATGTGGCTTCAGAGGGACAGCTTGCTATCTGTTAATCAACATATATGACAGGGGTGGAACAGCCACGGCTTAAACATAATGTGTTACTGCTGTAATCAAGTTGTAATAAGTGCTTGATTTCTTTTTGTAGAAAACTTCCTGATGCCTTGTGGTGTCAGTTGCCTTATTCAGATAACTTGTTCAAAATCATACCCCCCCCCCCCAACGGGCTGGCAGACATGCAACAAGTGGTCAGTGTTGGGTAAGTTACTTTTTCTATTACTTTCTTTTACTTTTGGAAACTTGTTCCAGGAAGCTCTGTGCAGTCATTAGCAAGGATGGAGAAGTGCTGCAAAAAGTAATACACCTTACAGTTACAATTACTTATGTCTTTTTATACAAAAGAAATACGTAACTGTAACGATTACATTTATTTGAAAGTAACTAGTAACTAACCTATTACTTTGAAAAAATGTAATCTGTTATAGTTATTATTTTTGTATTGTTTTTGTATAAAAAGAAATAAGTAACTATAATTGTAGGGTGTATTATTTTTCTAGTACTTCTCCATCCTTGCTAGTGACTGCACATAGCTTCCTGGAACAGTTTCCAAACATAATAGAAAGTAATAGAAAAAGTAACTTACCCAACACTGCAAGTGGTATGAATCGATGATGACCATGACCATCATTACTGGACTGGAGAAGGATGCAGATAAAATCTGTGGAATTAACCAGACAATAAACCATTAATGAGACCTACTTGCAAATGACAAACCCCCCCCAAAAAAAATACTTACCTTCATTGGCTTGAGAGTATTCCAGTTCCAACGACACAATTTCTCATCAAGCGCAGGAATGCACACATCAACAGTATGAGACCTGTGACACACAACAATACAATGAATACATGTATATATATGTCAACACCCCCCTTAAAATTACATATATATATATATATATATATATATCAACTCACCAAGGGTACTATTAGTGTACACACAAAGGGCATCCTTCCTGTTGAGGTGACTGAATCACACTTTGGGCAACCAACAGTTTTCAGTGTCACCATTTGTCATGGTAAACTCAATGGTCATGTTATCCCTCCTTCATACAGTTTGGCAAGACACTGTGCATCATCACAGCATCATCACAGTAAGGTCAATAAATAGCAGCATTACATGTAATTGCAACAGAAGTTGAATTTCTTGTTATGCTCCCATTTCACTTCATCAGCACTGGAGAATTTTCTGGACACAAGACAGTTGCATTTTGGGGATGCACATTAATTCTGGTGACTGTGAGCACTGCACACATGACTGAGTGCACCATTAATTCTGAGAGACTTTGCATTTCTTGTTACACTGCCATTTCACTTGATCAGCACTGGGGAATTTTCTGAACACAAGACAGTTGCATTTTGGGGATGCACATTAAGTCTGGCTATTGTATGTGAGCACTTCATGCATGACTGAGTGCACCATACATTCTGGGAGACTCTGCATTTCTTGTTACACTCCCATTTCACTTTGTCATCACTGAGGAATTTTCTGGACACAAGACAGTTGCATTTTAGGGATGCACATTAATTCTGGTGACTGTGTGTTGTAAGCACATAATGTCATAATGTCAATTTCCAAAAATAAATATTTTTGGGGCCTCAGTAATGTTTACTTTCTGTTATGCTATCATCAAGTGTTTGTCAAAAAGCAGGACTGAGCAGTGCAATTATACTGTGCTAAACTGCATGTGTGCAGTTAGTGTTCTTTCTTGTGTGTGCAGACACTGTCAGGCTTCTTGCAAACATATGTGCTGACGTGTTGCAGTATTTATGGTATAAAGAACTGTGTAACTGAGGTGCACTCTGGCCCAAGACCTCTGAGAAAATATCATATCACTCAGTCCGCTGCTGCTGATGGTACAAATAAAATATACGTTACATAGTCTTATCTTTATTTTTATACCATAAACACTGCAACAAGTCAGCACATATATGTTTGCAAGAAGCTGGACAGTGTCTTCAGTCCAAATACAAGAAAGAAGACTGACTGAACACATGCAGTTTAGCACAATATACTTGCACTGCTCAGCTCTTCTTTTCCACAAACACTCCACAACAGAAAGTAAGCATTACTGAGGTACCAAAAATGTGTCAGAGTAAACATTCTTAACACGGATTATAGCACAGCAATGAGGAGCACACTGCACTCTGTGGATGACTGCTGGTGCAGAATACCTGGCTCTTAAAGTGCAAGGCAAACACACAGAGCCACCAGTCCATATGAATACATGCCATTAAATAACGTTCAATGATACTGCAACTTTATTGATGGCAAAACAAAGCACATGCAAATGATCACTGTGCTTTGCCACTTAAGCCTTCATTAGGCACACCACTGACTGAAGGCCTAACCAGCAAAATGTAAGGCTCATTACTGTGTGCCTTGTTTTGTCATAAATACAGTTGCAATACCAGTGAAGCTTTTTTAGTGGTATCTATTCATGTGGAGTTAAGTTATGGCTTTCTGGTTTTGTTAAAGGAGAATAGTCAACACAGAGTTTGAAAAATACATGTTATGCAGAGCACTTCTGGTTTAACATAGAAACATAGACATAGAAACATAGACTTTGACGGCAGATAAGGACCACTTGGCCCACCCAGTCTGCCCATTTCCCCTACCTACTGGATAAGCTGCAGATTCTAGTTAACCAACAGCCTACTTCCTGCAACCCCCAACTATAATTGCCTTGTGTCTGTCCCATGCATGTTTGAATTCCCCCACTGTTTTAGACCCAACGACCTCCTCAGGAAGGCTGTTCCATGTATCCACCACTCTCTCTATGGAAAAAAATTTCCTCACATTACCCCTGAGCCATTCCCCCTCTATCTTTAAATTGTGCCCCCTTGTTCCTAGACATCTCTTTTTCTGAAAGATGCTACCCTCCTGGACTTTGTTGATTCCCTTGAGGCACTTAAACATTTCTATCCAGTCCCCCATCCCTCCTTTCATCAAGAGTATACATATTAAGCTCTCTCAGTCTCTCTTCATATGGCTTCTGCTGCAGACCCTGCACCATTTTAGTTGCCCTCCTCTGGACTGCTTCCATCCTGTCTATGTCCATGCGTAGATGAGGTCTCCAAAACTGCATGCAGTATTCCAGATGGGGTCTCACCAACTGTCTGTACAGAGGGATAACCACTTCCCTTTTTCTACTTGTGATGCCCCTTCCTATGCATCCCACTATCCCCCAGGCTCTCCTTACTGACTTTTCACATTGCTTACCCACCTTTAGGTCATCTGATATGACTACCCCAGGTCCCTTTCTATTTTTGTTGTTGTTAGTACCTCCCCTGCTATTGTGTACTCTTCTTCTGGGTTTTTGTTTCCCAGGTGCACTACTTTGCACTTCTTTGTATTGAATCTAAGTTGCCACATGTCTGACCATTCCTCCAACCTTGCCAAGTCCCCTTTCATCTTTTCTACCCCCCCTTTTGTATCAACTCTGTTACAGATCTTTGTGTCATCTGCAAAGAGGCATACCTTTCCCTCCAGACCCACTGCAATGTCACCTATAAAGATGTTAAAGAGGACTGGACCCAGTACTGAGCCCTGAGGTACTCCACTAGTAACCCCCCTTTCTTCAGAACGTGTTTCATTCACTATTACCTTCTGTGTTCTGTTGTGCAGCCAGTTTGCTACCCAGACTACCACCCTGGGACCCACTCCCAGGCTGGCTAACTTGATTATTAATCTTTTGTGTGGAACTGTGTCAAATGCCTTGCTAAAGTCTAGGTAGGCCATATCCACAGCCCCTCCCTGGTCTATTACTTTGGTCACCCAGTCCTGTGCCCTGCTGGCCTCTAGGTACTCAACAATTCTTTCTTTCAGAAGTGATTCCATCATTTTCCCTACCACTGAGGTCAAACTTACAGGTTTGTAGTTTTCTGCTTCTGCCTTGCTCCCACTTTTGTGAAGGGGAATCACATCTGCCCTCCTCCAGTCCTCAGGTACTGCCCCATCCTGCCATGATCTGTTAAAAAGCATGGTCAGTAATGTCACTAGGTCTTTTAGGATTCTGGGGTGAATCCCATCAGGCCCCATTGCTTTGTCCACCTTGAGTTTTAGGAGTTCTTTCAGGACTCTTTCTTCTGTGAATGGACTGGTGTCAACCCCCCTACCCAGAGTGCTTCTATTGTCTGGTTTAGGTAACTCCTCCTCATCTTCTTTTGTGAATACTGAACAAAAGTATTCATTCAGTATCTCTGCCTTTTCACTTTCTCCCTCTGCCCACCTCCTCTCTCTCCTTTATTAATCTTCACTATTCCTCCCTTAACCTTTCTATGCTCCCTAATGTACCTATAAAATGTTTTATCCCCCTTCTTAACTGAGTTGGCTATTTTTTCTTTGGTTTGGGCCTTTGCTAGTCTGACTGCCTTCCCCACTTCTTTCTGCTTTAATTGATACAGTTCCCTGTCATGCTCCTTCTGTGATTCCTTATACTTTTTGAATGCAGCCTTTTTCTCCTTAACCTTCTCTGCCACCTCGTTTGAAAACCATAGTGGTTTTTTACTCTGCTTTGTTTCCTTTATTTGCTTCACACAAAGGCTTGTTGCCTCTATGATGGCAGTTTTGATTTTTCTCCATTGTTCTTCCACCCCTCCTTTTTGGTCATTTGCTAGTACATTTTTCAGGTATTCACCCATTTTGACAAAGTCAGCTCTTCTAAAGTCCAGTATCTTTGTTTTTGTATGGCTTATCTCCATGGTTGTGCTCATTGTGCAGCACACTGTGCAATGGTTACTTGTTCCCAGATATCTACTGACTTCTAAATTTATGATCCTCTCTCCATTTGAGAGTACCAAGTCTAATATTGCTCCCTCCCAAGTGGGTTCCAACACAAGCTGTCTAAGGTCTGCCCCCTGCAGGGAATCGAGAATGACCCTGCTCTTGGATGTGGCTGCAGTACCTGTTATCCAGTTAACATCTGGCATATTCAGGTCCCCCATCAACAGTATCTCCCCTTTTTCAGCCATTTTGAGAATGTCCTCTATCATTTTGTTGTCCATTTCCTCACCTTGAGATGGGGGTCTGTATACAACCCCTGCGCGGATTGTGATGCCATTCCCTGTCTCCAAGGTGACCCAGAGTGCCTCTTGTCCTCCTTCTTTACTTTTTAGTTCTGTAGCTTTGATCTCTTCCCTTAAGTATAGAGCTACTCCACCTCCTCTTTTACCTTCACTGTCTCTTCTGTAGATTGTGTACCCTGGTATGTTGACATCCCAGTCATGGTTCTCAGTGTACCATGTTTCTGTGACTGCCACAATATCCAACTGTTCATCTTCCATCAGGGCTACTAGCTCAGGAAGCTTGTTTCCCAGACTATGGGCATTGGTACTCATTGCCCTCCATTTAATGTTGGCTTTATCCTTTTTTCCCCCATCCCTGCTCTTACTGTCCTTGTCTATTTTTCCATTTACCACTGTCCTGCCCTGTGTTGAGCTCTGTACCTCAATGTTTACCTTCCTAACTACCATGTTTTGTGGGGGGAGGCTTGAAATGTCCTGCCTTTTATCAGCGTCTCCCCCCTTGGCTAGTTTAAAAGCTTGCCAAGGAAGCATTTAAACCTATCACCTAGGAGCTTGGTTCCCATCTGGACAGATGCAGACCATCATGCCAGAATAGACCTTTATCTCTCCAGATGGTCCCCCAGTCCCCAATCAAGCTAAAGCCCTGTGCTCTGCACCAGTTTTGCAACCATTCATTAAACTGCATGGTGTGCAGTACCCTAGCCTCACTCCTGCCATGGACTGGTAGCACCTCTGAGAAGGTTTCCATGCTTGCTACCCATCTGAGACCCCTCCCCAACTCCACAAATTCATTCTGCACTGCACTGATCCCATGTCTAGCTAGGTCATTTGTCCCGAGGTGGACTATGATATCTAGTTCCCTCTCCTGTGATGCTGCTTCTGCAATTCTGAGGATTCGCTTCCTGTCCCTCCAAGACATGGCACCAGGCAGACACCTTACTTCCTTCTCCTCTCCCTTTCCCAGGTTTACCCCCCTAACAATAAAGTCCCCTATCTGAAGCTGTTTCCTTCCTCTGTGGTGTCCCTTGCCTCCTTTTCGTGGGTCTCCCTTGTGGATGTCCTCAGCTTTCTTCTGGGTCTCAACTGAGGATGCCATCATAGAGGAACCTTGCTCTGCCAGAATGGCATATGATTTGTGTAGAGGTACAACTAGGCGGCTTTGCCTCTGGTCCACCACCCGCACCCTCCCAGAACCCACTATGGTCCAACTGCCCTTCATACTTGGCAACCTCTGAGGCAGTGGTTGTGGCAGTGGTGCTCTTTGGAAGGGGGAGGCCTCCTTAGTCCTTGCTAGTTCAGCCTGTAGGTGGGCAACCTCCTCCTTCAGAGCTGACAGTTGCCTGCAAATAGGACAGCAATGCAGTTTCCAGAATGTCTCCCGGAAAACTGCTGCCCCACAGCCACATTTGTATGTAAAGTCCTATTGCATCCTTCCCTCTGTCTGCTATTAGAAATTTTTACTGAATTAGCCTGCTGCCTTTATGATAGCTTTATAAGCCCTGTGGATCTTCTTCATGTAAAATCGGTTTATTGCCTTCATTGCTCTGACATTGCACCCTGTGTCATGTGACAGTGATGTAGTATAGCCCATAGATTTACCATATGCACAACAGCAGAGCTGTGTTAACTGTTTTTATACACTGACACCAAGTGGCAACTGTTAGTTTATCATGCACCTCAGAGCTGAGACCTAGGTGAGTGGGGTTTCTGTACGAAAACTGCTAGTCAGTTTCATAGCTCTGCTGTTGTGATTGTGAGCTGTGCATTTCGTAAATCGATGGACTATGGTACATCACTGTATGTCACATGACACAGGGTGCTTTGTCGGAGTGATAAAGACAATAAAGCAATTTAACATGACACAGTTTACTAAGTTAGTAAAAACTCCTAATAGCAGACAGAGGGAAGGACACACTAGGGTAAGGACTTTACATGCACATCAAAGCGCTCTACATAACATATGCTGTTTCAAATTTGGGTTGGACTACTCCTTTAAGTTGAAATAATGATGGCAGGGACACACCATTTTAACTTAAAACAAGGAAAACCAAAACAGTGCATGCACACTTAACAGAAGAAAGGAAGAGGCAGGATACAAAGTGTCACGCATATAGAAGACAACAACAAAATGGCATAATTCCATACAGGGGTTGCTGGGGGAATACATTTTATAAGACAGCAGGGATGGTGGGGGGCACATGGTGGGAAGAAAAAAAACTAGTGTGGGATCCCCTGGTGGTCCAGCAGCAGTTGGAGCATGGACACAGTCTCTAATTGGTGTCCCTCTATCTGGTCCAACCACTGCTGGACAGCACTCACCCTCTCATTTGTCTCATCAATAGCACTCCACAGAACTGCGATGTCGGCCTGACTTACAGGCAGTTCTCTGTGGTCCACAGGTGCTACAGCTGCAGGTGGTGGTGGTGGTGGTGGTGCTGGTGCTGGTGGAGCTGCAGAGGTTGCTGTGGTCCTCCTCCTCTTAGGGCCACACATAGTCACACCTCTGCTATGGAAGGGCCAGCTAGTGCAGGCCTGGCCCATTCTGTGGCAGCCTGCCACTCCACCTGGTGGTGGTTTATAATGTGGGTGTGCTGGCCCCCAGTCCCCAGGTGAGTACCCCACTGGCCACGGTGCCCCTCAACCCTACAAATCCATCACCTGACCAGGCTGCTGTCTCCCCCAACACATTAAACAACTCCCAAACCAGGGAGGTGTGGGGAGGACCAGACACAGACGGGGGGGCCAGATGCACTGGCAGCCTGGTCTTGGTGCTCAGGCTCCACACTTGGCGCCGGGGGCACAGGCACATCCTGCTCCAGATGAGCTGGAGCTGGAGCTGGTGCTGGAGGTGGTGGCAGTGGTACAACTGCCTGAGAAGGTACTGGTCCTGCTTCTGTGGGGGGACCCAAGATTTTTGTACGGTCCAACATGAACCTGCCATGCACCCCACACAAGTGCACCCTTTCCTTCCCACGCCTATGATGCGGTTCCAGAAGTGTCCCTTCCCCAGACATTCCCTGATCCTGGTCCATCTCTGCTCCACCCACTCGACTCAGTTGACTGCCTTCCCTCCGTCTGGGCAATGACACAAAACACTCACACACAACACAGGCACACACACAGTCAGACCAACATGGACAAATAACAACTTATAAAAAAGTAAGAAAAAAATTCACTGCAAGAACACATTAAGTACAAAAAGAGTCTACACAAAACACAAAAAATGTAGCTTTTAAAAAAGCTGTTGGGTCTCAGTCTCAAGATCTCAAGATCTCCTCCTAACTACTCTAGTCTCACACACTCTCACTGTCTCCTCTCTCTCTCTCTCTCCCTCTCTGCACAGGAGAAGGTGAAACTATCTTCTTACATAAGGCACTTCCTGCCTGGCTAAAGCATGTGATTTACAGTACTGTAAGTCATGTCATGTGTGTGTGTGGGGGCTGCCAAATCCAGAAGGTGAGTGGATCACTTCACATCATAATGAGGACAGTCGGTAAAATAACATGACTTCATGTTACCTGCTGCCCCACAAGGCGAAGTGCATTGAGATCAATGTACTTCACATCACTTCACCTTCTTATTAAGCTCCAAGATGATTTTGCAGTGGTTCGTGGGATTGCAGGTCACATAGGCTCTAGATTATTCTGCACAGACTCAGTTCTGGCCTGGGGTAGTGTGTGTAGGTAGCTGTAGGAGACAGTTTGTTCTCAGAGCTCTCTGTGATTCAAACACTCTAAAAGCTGTTAAAAAAGCATTTTTGAGTCTTTTATTTTTGGCTCAAAATGTAGTGCGTCGATTGTAGGAAACCCTCCTATGCTCATATCATTGAGTGTTTATTGTTTGTGTGTGGATTTTGAATGTTAATTTAGAACATTCAGTCTATGCACTGAAGTGTGCTCTGGAGGAAGGGTGTATCTGTGGTGTAGTTAGATTAACTGGGACTGCTGAGGCAAAGCAGTGGTCTTTTCTATTTTTAATTTGCCAGAGTGAACTAACTAACTTCACTTTATTTTATGATTCTTGTGTATATATATATATATATATATATATATATATATATATATATATATATATATATCTTCTTCATTTTATGATGAAAAACTAAAATGATAAATGCCTTTGCCATTTTTTATGCACTGAATCCTGAGTCTGTCTAGTTATGTTATCATGAAATCCCACACCAGTCCTCAGTGTCCACCACCCTCTATGTGAAGAAAAATGTCCTCACATTCCCTCTTGACCTACCACCATTCAATTTCATGTCTTGCCTCCTCATTTTTGTACTTCTGTGTTGGAAAATGTCTCCACCCTGCATCTTATTTATGCCCTAGAGGTACTTGAATGTTTCTATCACATCCCGTCTTTCCCTCCTCTCCTCCAGTGAGTACATATTGAGGTCCCTTAATCTCTCCTAGTACATTCTGTGGTGCAAGCACTGTACCGTCTTAGTCACCCTTCTCTAGACATTCTCCAGCCTGGTAATGTCCTTTCGAAGGTGCGGCCTCCAGAACTGGTCACAGTACTCCATGACAGGCTTGACCAGGGTTTTATATAATGGCATCATTACCTCCCGTCTTCTGCTAGTGATACCCCTGCCTATGCACCCCAGCATGCCACTGGCCTTCCCTGCTGCCCTTGTACTCTGCTTTGCCATTTTTAGGTCATCTGAAGTAATAACCCAGAGGTCCTTTTCTTCCTTTGTGATGGTCAGCACCCCCCATCCATTAGCTCCCTCCAGGGTTTTCATGCCCCAGGTGCATACTTTTGCACTTCTTTTAATTAAACCTCAGTTGTCACTCCTCAGACCATTTCTCAAGCTTCCCCAGGCCCTTCTTCATTGTCTCCATCCCTTCTGGAGTATTCACCCTGTTACAGATCTTGGTGTCATCTGCAAACAGGAAGACCTTGCATTCTGGCCCCTCTGCAATGTCACTGATAAAAACTTTGAACAGGACTGGCCCAAGGACTGATCTCTGAGGTACCCCCACTGGTCACCCCCTCTCCTCAGATTGTAACCCATTTACCACCACCCTCTACCCCTGTCTGTTAGCCAGTTCTTAGCCCAGTTTACCACCTTGTCTCCCATGCCCGGACTACCCATCTTGTTAACCAGTCTCTTATGTGAAAAGGTGACAAAGACTTTGCTGAAGTCAAGGTAGGCAACATCCTCTGCCATCCCCCATTTAATTCCTGCATCACCCAGTCAAAGAAATCTATCAGATTCATCTGATGTGACTTACCCACTGTGAAACTATGCTGCCCAGGGTCCTGGGCATTGATATCTTTCAGATGTCCGACTATCCTTTCCTTAACCAGTGCCTCCATGATTGTCCCCACTACTGAGGTGAGGCTGACCAGTCTATCATTCCCCGCCTCCTCTCTACTGCCGGATTTCTGTAGATGGATCACATGTGTCCTCCTTCAATCTTCTGGTACCACTCCTGTGTTGAGTGACTCTGTGAATGAGGCTGACAGAGGTTCTGTTAGCTCTTTTTGCAGCTCCCCTGACATCCTCGGGTGTATGTCATCTGGCCCCATTGCTTTGTCTACCTTCAATTTAATGAGCTCTTCTTCTTCTTCTTCTTCAGTCTTTATTTTGCCAGGAGAATATACGTCATTGAGAACACTCATTTACAAGTTGGTCCTGGGTTCATAGGTACAAGGGCAATATCAAAATACATGACAGAAAAAGAAAAAAAACAAGGTTCAAGGAAAAGGAATAACAATACAGTTCAAGGTATCAGTTCTAAACATCAGCTGTGTACAGGTGTACTGCAAAGCCAATTGGCGATGCCCACTGATCCTAGATGGTGGTACATATTTATAAAAGACAATAGAAGAATACATGGTAGTTGTAATGCAAGGACAAGACATATTGTTTCAAATCAAATACAACAAGGATAAGCAACAGTTAGGTATGGCTGAAATATAAGGCAGACAATGACTTCCACAGAGCAAGTAGTAGTGACACCCAGTGGAGGCTGGGTTTGCCACATGCATGGATGCCCACTCAAATCGGGGCGGGGTGGGTGCTGGTCGTCATTGCACGTCCCCGCCCCTGCCTACAGGGGGAAAACAAAAAACACTGTGTCCCCTACCTTCTACCTGAAGGCCTTCCGCCGGCCCTCGATTAGCCTCTGCTGCCAGCTCCCCAACCAGTTACTAGCATTGTGGCATTGGAAGGGCCACAGTGCCATGATCCCACCCTCTGGGGGGAAGCCAGGGGTGACTGGGGAGTGCAGGCAATAGGCAGAGGTGGAGGCGAGGGGGTCCATGACCAGGACTGACACTGAAGGCTGGAGGGGCACACAAAAAGCATAGTAAATAAAAAAAATGCCATCTGAGAGATTATGTTCCTTCAGCAAAGGCAAAGAGGTACATTTAGGGAGCTTATTAGTGAGGGCTCTAAACATCCGTAGGGTGGCATTTTTTTAGTCTTCTAACTTTGAGAGACTATTAACCAATCTGGGTATATAGGTTGCAGTGGTGCATATTGTATGGAGTGCCAGTGACAAACCAGATGGCCCTCCAATAAAGGGTGTCCAATTTTATGAGGGATGCAAGAGGGCTGTGCCCATATGGGAAGTCTGCATAGTCTAGCAGAGGTAAAAAGGTAGCCTGGATAAGTCTTATTTTGGCATCTTGTACGAGGAGATGTTTAATCCTGAAAAAGATGCCTTGTCATTGCTTTGAGTTTTTTGTTAGTTCAGAGAGGTGAATCGAGGAGAATAACTTGCAGTCCAACCAGTAACCCAGATATTTGAATATTTCCACTGTTTCAAGTGGCTCCCCCAATAGGGTTCAGATTTGGTAAATGTGGGTTACAGAGGGGAAATTTGTGAAGCGGGAGTGGGGAAATAGGAACATTGTCTTAGTTTTTTCGCATTGAGAAGTAATTTCAGGTGCAAGAGGTTCCCTCTGAGGAGGTCGAAATCGTGTTGAAGATCCTTACATGTGGGATTGAGTGAGGGTCTGATAACATAGAATACAGTATCATCTGTAAATAAGTGGACACTGGCCAGATTCAGTTTAGAGTTAAGTTCATTGATGTATAAGGTGAATAATAGAGGCCCCAGTATTGAGTCTTGTGGGACCCATCTCAACAGGGATTTTGGAGGGAGGTGGAGCCTTGAGCATTTACATGCTGTTGCCTGCCAATAAGATAACTGCTGAACCATTTTAGTGATATATCATCAAGTCCAGTGTTGTGTATTGTGGATTGTAGAATATCGAGGTCGACCTTGTCGAATGCCTTACTCAGGTCCAGGAATAGGGCCCTGACGTGTTGTTAGCTATCCAGAGTGACTTACCAGTCAATTATTACTTTAGCCAGAGCAGAAACATTGCTATGATGTGGCCTAAAGCCAGACTGGAGTGGATTTAGAATGTCATGAGATTTGAGGGAATGTCTTAGTTGGGAGTTTACTGCCTTTTCAAGGAGTTTAGAGAGGATTGGGAGCAGGGAGATGGGCCAGTAGTTTTAAGATCACTCAGATCACCAGATTTAAAAAGAGGAATTACATGTGTGATTTTCCATTGATGTGGAAGGATTCCTTTGGAGAGGGTCAGATTGAAAAGATGTGTGATGGGTGTGGTCAAGTGGTGGTACTCCAGTTTTAGAAAGTATAGTTCTATTTGGTCTGCACACACATTTGTTTTGGTGTCCAGTGCCAGCAATAAATCCTTGACCTGCTTAAAGGAGACTGGAGTAAAAGCAAACTTATTGGCAGGGCACTTGCCATTAGGGGTTGGTGTAGGAAAGGTATATTGGGTGAGCAGTTTGCTCGCAGGAAAAGTATCGAACACAAACCCTGCGATTGTGAAATGGTTATTTAGTTGGGTTAGGATGTCATGTTCGTTGGTGAAGGTGGTGTTGTTATGTGTAACTTTGGGAGAGAAGGAAGAAGCACAGCTGGAGCCTTCAATATCCTGCAAGGTTTGCTAGAATTTGGCATGGTTGTGCTTGGAAGAATCTAAGGCGTTTGGAAATAGCAGGCTTTTGCAGCCTTTATAGAAACATAAAAACATAGACTTTGATGGCAGATAAGGACCACTTGGCCCATCTAGTCTGCCCATTTCCCTACCTACAGGATAGGCCGCAGATCCTAGTTAACCAACAGCCTATTTCTTCCTACCCCCCACAATAATTGCCTTATGTCTGTCCCATGCATTCTTGAATTCTTCCACTGTTTTAGACCCCACAAACTCCTCAGGAAGGCTGTTCCATGCATCCACTACTCTCTCTGTGAAAAAATACTTCCTCACATTGCCCCTGAACTGCCCCCCCATCTTTAATTTGTGTCCCCTTGTTCTTGCACATCTCTTTTTCTGAAAGATGCTACCCTCTTGGGCCAGCATCTTTCAGAAAAAGAGCTTTGCAAGAACAAGGGGCTTTATAAGCTTATAAGCTTTATAAGCTTAGTACAGTGATTTCTAGATGCCCTGAAGGATGCCCAATCAGTTGATCACTTGGATTTACAGGCCTTTTTCCATAGTTTGTCTCTGGACCGGATTGCCGATATAAGTGATGGGGAGAACCAAGGGCAGGCTCTTTTACTTGACCTAAGTTTAACCCTAGGAACGTGTTTATTGATCATCATAGAGATGAGGTTCTGGAATATTGAACAGGCTTCGGACACCGAAGGAGTAATATAAAGTTCCTGCCATTGTAGCATGGCCAAGGCTGTTAATAAGGCTGCCGGGCTGAACTTCCAAAAACTCCTTTTAATTACAAATTTTGGTGGATGGGTGGTTTTTGGGTAGTCCTTATGCAAGCTGTGTCATGATCACTTATGTCATTGTGAAAGACTCCTGGGTATGCACATTTTTGGGGCCTGTTAACTAAGATAATGTCAAAGAGGGAACTGTTAGATGCTTTTTTTTTATATTCGGCCTGATGGGCTCAAGAACTAATTGAGTGAGGCCATATGTGTCACAAATGACCTTGAGGGGTTGGGAGCAAGAAGATAGCCAATCATAATTAAGGTCATCTATAATGACCTCCTCAAAGCTTGCCGCATCCAGCAGATTGCATAGGTGGGATAGGATTTGGGGGCACCCTGAGGGTGGTCTGTAACAACCATTGATGAGGATAGTTTCATCAGAAGGCATGGTGAGTTTAAGCAACAGACTTTCAAAACCCTTAGGGACTGCAGTAACTTCGACACTCAAGACAGACAGTTTGTCCAGCACATAGATTTTTTTTTTAGTCTTTGGTAACCGAGTAAGGCCCACTAGGCACAAGTGCCTGTTTTCAGGGGCGACCTGGGAGCACTGGGTGGTTAAGTGACTTGTTCAGAGTCACACAGTATGCAAGTGAAGGTTGTCAGAATCAGACTCAGGTCTGGTCTGCTGGATCTATCAAGCTCGTTCACACCTCATTCCTCTAACCTCTAGGCTATACTACCAGCCCAGATTGCGACTCTCCCACTTCTAGATCCTCTATCTGCTTGGAAGGTATTATACAAGGGTAAAGAAATGGCACTGTCAGGAATAGAACTTCATAGCCATGTTTCTGTGATAACTAGAATATTGGGTTTGGTGTGGAAAACCCAGGCCTGACTAATGTCAAGTTTTTTAAAATGCTGCAGGCATAAATGTGGAGGAAGCTGAGCCCTTTCAAACATGGGAGATTGGAGGGTGCAGTGATAGGCAAGGGTGGACCAGTATTTAATTTGATGTTGCCAGAACAGAATAGAATAAGCAAAAGGAGTTTCTTGAGTGCACTAAGAATAATTTTGTGGGTGATTTGCCATCCCTTTTTGTTTAATACTGGATCTGGGGGCCCTGGCTGGAGTGGAGGCAGTGTATGGCAGAGGTCACACACAAGGCTAACCTGGCCAGAATAACTAGGATGGGAGCATCTGGCCAGTGGTTGTACTCAGTGTGGCTATTGTGCCCAAGGAATAATGAGATGCCAGTGAGGGTAAGGTACTTGGAGGAAAGGGTATGTTGGCATTCTCTGTGCAGTGGGTAACCGTGAGAGGAAAGGTACAAAGCATGATGATCTAGCAGGATAGGTGGTATAGAATATTACTGGCCATTTTGTCATGAAGTATCATTTGCAGGCAGAAACACTGGGAATAGCCAGGATGAGGAGAAAGTGAGTACTACAAGAATTAGGTCATATCTAGGGTAACAAGTGACAGGTAATGATGGTGAGGTAGTGGAGAGAGTTGACAGGTCTCAGAGGGTGAGTAATGATAAGCTGTTAGGTGCTAGATCCTCTCTGAAAGGTAGGCCAGCAAGCAGAGAGGTAGCATGATGGGGCGGTTTAGGTGAGCACCTGAGTTGTTGATTTTCTGGAAGGGGAGAGGGAGGGGAATGGGACTGCATTGGTAGAGTTACCACTGCTGTGTTAATATAGGGAGAGTCCCTTGCAGGACACTCTTTCCTGTGAATGAACTGTTGCCCACCTGTCCCCGGTTCTGTTGCATGACATTGGTCCCTGTCCTTCCTCCTCTTCCATGAATACTGAATAGAAGTATTTATCTAGTATTTTTGCCTTATCTATGTCTCCCTCCTTACCCCCCCTTCCTCCCCTTTGAGCCTAACAAGTCCCCTCCTGGTTTTCCATCTTTCGCTGATGTACCTGTAGAAAGTATTGTCTCCTTTTTTTACTGTCTGTGGTAATCCTTCCTCAGTCCACATCTTTGCTGTCTTTACTGCTCTTCCTGCTTCCCTTAGACACTCTAGGTACACTTCCCTGCCCTCCTCTTCATGGGTCTCCTTATATTTCCTGAACCCTGTCTTTTTAGCCCTTACTTTGTCTGCCACCTCTTTCGAGAACCATAGTGGCCTTCTCATTCTCAGAGTGATCTGTAATAGGTATACTTTTCATATGCTGATATGGGGTCCCGTTTTGGGTTGTATTTTGGTATATTGTTTGCTTGATAAGTCTAATGTTTTTGGAGTTTTCTACAATCCTTGATTTGATAATGTCTTTCATTGTATTCTCTGTATTTGTGGCCATCTGCATCTGTGTGTAATTTGATATCACCCTTTTAAGATTACATATTTGTTCAACGGTTCTTAGTGCTAAATGAGGTCCAATGTTGAAGAATGGCATGAGCGGTAATGTTGTGTGGTTATGGAGTCCAAAGGTATTATTGCTATGGAGAAGGTACAGCAACCATCTTGATACAAAACTGAGCAAAGCCAGAGACTGCGGGAAAGAACAAGGTAAATGTGACCCAAGATGCTGAAGAGACTGCTTCAACACCACCATAACTATGTACATTACATTTCTTTTTCTCCTCTCTGGGAGCTCTATTGTTTCTTCTTGCATACAAATGCTGCTATGGTATCACCCTTATCTGCCTGCTGTTGTGCTCTAGTCTGCATCATTAGCATTGTGTGAACTTGAATGATATGCCATCCAAATAACTTACTTCTGTGACGGCAACTATCTTGATGGCACTTTACCTGCAGTTTAAACATACCATGAATCAGTTTTGCATATTTTTTGTCCTTATGGCTCATACTGACAAAACCAGATAACAGATTATAAACTCTGGATAAGCAATTGCCTTGTTAATTTGAGCCAGAGGGGATATGCTGCCCCAAAATGCATGTTCTGTTTTGCCATTCTGTGGTACAGCAATGTTGTTTACTGCCCCTGCAGCAGCCCTTTAGTACAAAACATTATCCAAATACTAAAATCAGAGTTTTGTAAAGTAAGTTTCCTCCCAGGGGTCTGTCCTAGGAGAACACCTATGTTGGTTATCCATGTACACTAATCAAGATGAAGTGCGTTTGTTGCATTTTTGCATCAATAGAAACAAGCTGATTCAAATTACATCATCGTTAGATGTCTCAGGGTAAGACAAGCTGTTGATTAAAAGATGCAACAGAGATGCAGCAACTTAAATACTATGTCAATGTCCTTTATATACTGGAAATGGAGGAAAATGACTCAGTAATCAACACATTTAGAATGTAATTATTTAAAAGACAGATGCAAATGAAAGTGTTATGCACTATACTATTTGAAGCCATTTGGAAAAGGACAGCTATCCTGCAAAACTTTGTTCGCATTATTGTGTATAATATCACTTGAGATAGTTAAAATAACACCCATTTCTCATAGTCAGAAGTGAAAATTGTGATATGCTCCACTTTTCAAACAGTCCTCATCAGCAGGGCATACAGCAGAACATGAACATGTTATAGTTTCATAACCCAGTAAGTTAACAGTGGCCAGATATAACAAAATTATAATCACACTTGATACTTTAAAAAATAGGGATGTAGCACATTTAAGTTGCTCAGGTATCAGTCACTATATTATTAGAAACAGCATGCAGCAAAGAAACTGTTTTCCAGTTGTTTGAAACAATGTGGGAGTGGATTTTTCCTAGGGTCATTACTCAGAGATCAGTTATAGTGAGGACTGGCTTGTACTGCATCTCCGGGTCATTAGAAGAGACAGAACCACAACATAATGCTGACTATGTACATCTAATAAATTGTAAAATAAATCATGAGACCAGGAAAACATGCTTGATAAAGTCCTCCGACAATTGAATGATAAATCTGTAGGCTTTGCCTCACTATTCACCAGTTGCCTGGAGGTTAGTGCTGTGTACTTTAGCCCATCACTGCAATTCATCACTTCATACACCCTTGCAATCATGTCAGCGAAGTGCTTCTCTAGCTCAGAAGACAATCATGAGATGATGACTTGATAATCTTTCACTGCACGAGTTGAAAGATATTCAGCAGAAATACAGAGAGTTTGCATTTCTTGAGATGATAATTGCAAAATGGCATTAAAGATTCTTTACAGGATAATTCAGTGAGTTATCTGATATGTCATGGGTGTGCAGACCATGGTAGTGAGAAAAAAACTGCTTCCACTGCAACTCACCATTATTGGTGAGTTATTTCATTTATCAATTACATACTTTATCCTTAGGAAAAACTTGAATTCCCTTGATAGGAAAATAAAAAATAAAAATAAGATACTCACAAATTGTAGACATCAAATGTTTCAGCTCTTTAAATACCTGAGTTCTCTGTAGCTGACTGCAGTGAGGTATGGAACAAAAAAAGTTTGCAGAAACAAAAAACAGAAGCTAAAATATATAATATGTCTGTCATCCGTATGTTTCCTTATTAATTGTAATACTTGTCATTTGTCCTTGTGTCACTGTAATGTACCTGTTCTCTATATTTCTGTACAGTTTAAAAATGGTGCTATTTTGCCCTGCCTTTCTCCATTTTGCAGTCTCCTGGGTCACATCTGAAAATAGACATGCATTTATCTGGTGTGCTTACCAGGTCAGTACAACTAAATAAATAATAAAAAACAGTCTGTTTTGTAAAGTTAGTTTGGGCCTATGCCTACATTATACTGTGTAACTGTTTTGACTATCTTAAGCAACTATTTTATTTGTGAGTAGCGATGACAGAGACAGTATACAGTATAAACTGAATTACTCAGAGATAGTGATCGCCTCTAGTTTTCTTCTGATTAGTTAGAATGACAGTGTCTTTCCAAAAGGTATATGTGCTTAGCTTTTGCTGTTGTCTGGTTATATTGGGATAATATGGAAAGGGAAGGATTAATTGTGTAATAGAAAACATGTATTTTGTGACCTGGATGGTTCAGTGAATTGGTTGTAGGAAAAGGAGCTTTTCACCTCTAGGTTACAAGTTTAAATCTAGCCCAGGTCAATAGTGGCCAAAAGCCATTGTCATCTGAGGGCTGGCAAGCATGAAATTAGTTATGGTGGTTCTCTATCCAGTTCATAGAGGACTGGTGTCCATATCACAAAACCAACACTGCAAATGCCCCCTAGTTGGAAGTCTAACATGACAGGTCAAGAACCGAATGGTGTGGAGTCTGAACTACCCTTTCGCCTATATGGTGGTCCCTACATGACACGGTAGAGGCAAATTGGTTGGGCTGCATTGTGAAGTTTGCACTGTGATCATCCATGCTGTACCTTTTGTGAACAGATAGAGGACTTCAGTTTCCAGTTCTGTTGATCATGCACCTTTCATGAGCACTAGATTCACTTTCATTTTTAAAAAGTATAAAAAAGTAACAAAGAAAAATGTATTAATTTTAAAATAACTTTATTTTAATGTATTTAAATATATAAAAACTATACTGTATAGAAGCATATAAACTATTTTATTATCTCTGCATGCCGCAGTTTTTCTTGACATTTGTTTTGTTTATTGCTTTGTTGATGAGGTAAGGCCCAGCGGGCATATGCCTATTTACAAGGGTGACTCAGGAGAACCACTTACCAAAGAACTTGCTGCCAATCACATTATCTTAAAACTGGCCACTTGGTCAGGTGAGTTATTTCAGGTGGTTGACCATCACTCTGCCCAAGCTACCATTTGCAAATAACCTCACAGAAAATGCAGACTTGAAACAATCAATACTACTTTTACTTTTCATCCAAGCTATCAACCACATGCTGGATGAGTCATGGGGACTCTGTGCATTTTATTCAGCGGCACATCAAAGTATACAATGGATACTGGTGAACCTGGTCTGTACTCCACTTCAGCAACACTGCTGTGCACTTTGACATATGCATGTTTTTTATCTGCTTCAAAAAGAATAGATACATACCGTAGAAACAGAAATCTGATGGCAGAAAAGTACCCCGTTGGCCCATCCAGTCTGCCCTTATCCCCATAGTTAGCTCTGGACCTACTGTACCACTTTACATCCACCCCTGTGCCCCCCCTGAGAGAGACTCCAGTCTTATTCTTTCTACCAGGATTTATTCTCTTCCCTCTCTTGTTTGATCTCATGTAGGTATCCCATGACTTTTTATTTATTTGCTTTTGGTAACCAGGTAAGTGCATTAGACAAAACTGCCTATTTTCAGGCACGACCTGGGAAAGTACAAATCAAGGAACAGGTAAAAACAAATACATGTACAGTGTTGTACAATAGGAGATTCCAAACAGTTATACAGAGGTGCAAGTTACATAGTACATAGAGGAGGTAAATATCACGCATTATAATAGGAAGAAAACAGACAAAAAGCACAATTTATGGTTAATAATATACAAAACATGACAGTGCTGTTGGTAAGTCAGCAAGGAGAGAATTCCCAGGTAGAGACAGGGAACAAAGGGCACAGCTGCAGCTGAGGAAGAGTGGGATGGTTGGAATCAAGAGGCCACAGGGAAATTTAAGTGCAGGACAATGGTAGATTTGCATGACACGTGAAGCTAGGGGCATTTACAAATGTCAAAGGAGGTGAGGTAATTGGAGAGGTCTTTCTTGAAAGTGGGGAGGGATTCGGAGTGCCTAAGATCAAGTGGTAGAGAGTTTCAAAATTTGGGGGCATAGAAGGAGAAGGCAAGTTCAGCCATCCTGGTAGAGCATTTTGGGACAGATAACAGAGTAAAGACATGGAACAGAGGGAACAAGGGTAGTCATTGGCGGTGATCACAGCAGAGAGTGTGGCGGGGATAGAAGAATGAATAATGTTGTCAGTCAGACAACCTAATGCATAAGCCCGATGCAAGGAAGGAGACAACCAGTGGAGGTCAGCGTAGAGTGTACAGTGGTGCTTAAGACGAGGAGTAGATAGCGTAAGTCTACAAATATTGTTGTAGGCAGTATCCCACATTTGCAAGATGTTTACCTGTACCATAGCAAAGACAAGCAGAGGATAGTAGAGTCCAGAGAGGAGAAGGCCTTGGGTGACAGAGATCCTGGCTGCAGGGGTCAGAAACTGATGGACTCGGTAAGGCAGTCCAGTTTTAGCATTGACTGATTTGCAGACAGCTTTGACATGCACAGAGAAGTTAAGAGATGGATTCAGCATGACCCCTAGGTATTTGAAGGACTGAGTTACTTCCACAAGGGAGCCATCAAGACAAGAAACCTGGACAGACAGAGTTGAAGTGACAGATTTTCTTTGTGACCCAGATAGCATAGCCTGGATCTTGGCAGCATTTAGCACCAAGCAGTGGGATGTAAGCCAAGTTTGGATACGATGAAGATCAGAGGCGAGGTGGGAGTTAAGTTCATGAATACTGCTGGAGGAGACATAGAAAACCATGTCATCAGCATAGAGTAAGGAGAGACTGCGGGACTGCACAGAAGGTAGATTATTGATGAACAAAGAAAAGAGCAGGGGCCCAAGTATGGAACCTTGTGGGACACTCGAACGAAGCAGGGCAGGGGCAGAGAGGATTATATGACAGGAGACAGACTGGGTGCGGCTCCACAGATAGCTGGAGAACCAGGCAAGTGTGGACTGGGAGGCGCCAGTAAAGCCTAGTTGATGCAGGAGCAGGTTGTGGTTAACTGAGTCAAACACCTTTGACATGTCAATAAAGACAGACCCAGTAAGCTGGCCTTGGTCCATAGCAGATTTGATGTCACTGGTGAATTGCCCTAGAGCTGTCGTGGTGTTGTGGTTTGGCCAAAAGCCATGCTGAGCAGGAGCTTGCAGGGTTTTAAACTCTCCTACCATTTTTTCTGCCACAGCCTCTTCCAGTAGCCCATTCCAGGGGCTCTCCACCCTCTCTGTGAAGTAGTGCCCTCTCATGTTACCTTTGAACGTTCCTCCCTACAGCCTTAAACTGTGCCCTCTAGTTTTCAGATTTTCCTTCATCCTAAAGATGCTCCCTTCCCTCGCCTTATTTATCCCCTTCAAATATTTAAACATTTCAAACATCCCCCCCCTTCTCTTATCATTTCCAGTGGATACAGATCTAGTTCTCCCATCCTCTCTTCATAGATCTTCTGATGCATGCCATGCACCATTTCAGTCACCCTCCTCTGGACTCTCTTGACCTTATCAATATCTTTTTGTACGAGTCGTCTTCAGATTTGCACCCCAAACTCCAGGTGGTGTTGAACCATGGAGTTGTATAGGGGCATTATCACTTCTTGCCTTCTGCTTATTATACCCTCCTGATGCAAGCAAGCATTCCTGTTGCCTTTCCAATTACTTTGCTGCACTGGTTTGACTCCTTTAGATTGGCTGAAATGATAATCCTCAGATCCCTCTCCTGCTCCATTACCAAAACTCCCTCTACATTCAGTGTGTATGATACATGTGGGTTCTTGTACCCTATGTGCATTGTTCAGCACTTCTTTGCATTAAATCCCAATTGTCATGTCTCCAACCACCCCTCCAAGTTTATCAGGTCCTCCCTTATTTTTTCCACACACCCCCAGTGTGTTCACCCTATTGCAGATCTTGGTATTGTCCGCAAATAGGCACACCTTCCCCTTCAGCTCTTGTGCAATATCCCCAATGTAGATGTTAAAGAGGATCAGCCCCAATACTGACCCCTGTGGTACCACACTTGTAACCCTTTCTGCCCTGGAGTGAACCCCATTTACCACCACCCTCTGGCATCTGTCACTACTAAGTCATCCACCCAATGTGTTATTTTCTTCCCCACCACTAAACTGTCCATGTTGTTCACCAGCCTCCTGTGAGGAACAGTGTCAAAAGCCTTACTGAAGTCCAGGTAGCCACGTCCACCACCCCTCCCTGATCACTCAATCTCATCACCCAGTCAAAAAATGTGATCAGATTCATCTGGCTCAACACTTCTTCCATGAACCCATGCTGTCTGTCATCCTGGATACCACTGTCTTCAAGTATGGCATGAATCATTCCTGTCTAGAAACACAGAAACATAGAATTTAATGGCAGATAAGGACCACTTGGCCCACCCAGTCTGCACATTTTTTCCCCTGCCTAAACAGTCAATGCAGACCCTACTTGAGCTCTGGCTTCCTCCCCCTACCCTGTTTTTCATTAAGATTCTCTTATTGCTATCCCATGCTTTCTTGAATCCCACCACTTTTTCACCCCCACCACTTCCACCAAAAAGCTGCTTCAGGCATCAGTATTCTTTCAGCAGAGAAGTACTCTGTCACATCTCTCCTGAGTGTCCCCCTTCCAGCTTTATTGTATATCCACTTTTTCACGTACATCTTTTCCCCTTAAAAATACTATCTTCCTGTACACTATTTGCCCCATTTGGTATTTAGAAGTCTTAATCATACCCCCCCTTCACTCACTCATGTTCCATTTCAAAAAAAGCAGTTGCAAAGAGGAGGCAGGAAATTACAGGCTTGTCAGCCTGACATCTATAATAGGAGACTGATGGAAACACTATTAATGGAAAGAATCGTGGAACACCTGGAATCCAATGCACTGCAGGACCTGAGGCATCATGACTTTATGGAGGGGCGGTCATGCCAAACAAATCTGATAGATTTTTTGACTGGGCAACCAGGGTGTTGGATCGGGTGGAGGGGGTCAGTGGAAGTGGCCTACTTGGACTTCAGCAAGGTCTTTGACACCGTTCCACAAAGGAGACTGATAAACAATCTGGGTAGCATGGGGAGGTCAATAAGGTGGTAACCTAGGTAAGAAACTGGCTAGGGGATAGGAGGCAGAGGGTAGTGGTAAATGGAGTTCACTTTGAGGAGGGGATTCTGATCAGTGGGGTACTGCAGGGGTTACTACTGGGGCCAGTCCTCTTTAATGTCTTCATTAGTGAAATAGCCGAGGAACTGGAAGGGAAGGTCTGCCTCTTTGTGGATGACACCAAGACCTGCAACAGGATGGACACTCTGGTGGGGGTGAAAAGGATGGAAAGAGAACTTGAAATGAGTGGAAGAGTTGTCAAAAGTTTGGCAGCTAAGGCTTAATGCAAAAAAAGTGCAAAATAATGCACTTAGGTCACAGAAACCCAGTGGTACAGTACAAAATTGGGGAGAGATACTAGCAGCAACCTAGCAGAAAAATGACCAGGGGATAATCATATTAGATGACATGAATGTGGCCAGACAATGCTATAAAGTGATTGGAAGAGTTAGTGGGATGCTGGGATGTATAAGTAGAGGTATTACCAACAGGAAGAGAGAAGTGGTGATGCCATTAAATAGGTCTTTAGTAAGATCCCATCTGGAGAACTGTGTCCAGTTTTGGATGCCACATCTCAGGAAGGACACATAGAAACATAGAAACATAAACTTTGATGGCAGATAAGGACCACTTGGCCCACCCAGTCTGCCAGTTTCCCTACCTATTGGATAAGCTGCAGATTCTAGTTAACCAACAGCCTACTTCTTGCAACCCCCACTATAATTGCCTTATGTCTGTCCCATGCATGCTTGAATTCCTCCACTGTTTTAGTTCCCCACAACCTCTCCAGGAAGGCGGTTTCATGCGTCCACCACTCTCTCCATGAAAAAGAATTTCCTCACATTACCCCTGAGCCGTCTCCCCCCTCTAACTTTAAATTGTGCCCTCTTGTTCTTACACATCTTTTTTTCTGAAAGATTCTACCCTCCTGGACTTTGTCGATTCCCTTGAGGTACTTAAAAGTTTCTATCATGTCCACCCTGTCCCTCCTTTCATCAAGGGTATACATATTAAGCTCTCTCGGTCTCTCTTCATATTGTTTCTGATGTAGACCCTACACCATTTTAGGTGCCTTCCTCTGGACTGCTTCCATCCTGTCTACGTCCTTGCATAGATGAGGTCTCCAAAACTGCACGCAGTACTCCAGATGGGGTTTCACCAACTGTCTGTACAGAGGGATAACCACTTCCCTTTTTATGTTTGCTTGCACGCATGTGCAAGAAACATAGTGCCATCATCCGAGTTTTCGGAGGTGTGTCACCCCCTCTTCCAATTCAGTCAGTGTGTTGGCAGGCGCGGCCTCTGTAAGCCAATGCATGATGGAGCTGTGTATGACAAGCTCCAAAATGCAGTGGCATACAGTTGAAAGGGGATCTACGCTTCAGTGAGCAGTGATAAGATATTTCCTGCTCATGTGCAGCTCCCTACACACACACATATACACACGCGACGCATACTGCATGCTGCCCCCACGCACACATTTATAGCCGACGGGTGCCTAATTCCCCATCGGTGGTGCCGCGCCCCCAAAACCTTTCAGAATGCCACGCTGGTGCTCACCCCAGCGTGGTGTGTTATCGAGACAGCCGACGGGGTGCCCAATCCCCCGCCGGCCCACTGTCCCCCCTGAAAGTACTGGTGCCATGTTGGGAGCCCACCCCAGCGTGGTAACTGATGCTATGGCTGACAAGGGTGCCCAATACCCTGTCGGCTTCACGCCCCCTAAGCCATCCTTGTGCCATGCTGGGAGACCACCCCAGTGTGGCAAATGTCCCGCGTCGTCTTTTTAAAAAAAAAAAAAACATGAAAAGCAAAAACTGTCCAGCCCAGTCTCCCTGCCCCCCCCACAACCTGCACCCACCCATCAGCACCCTGCCTCCCCACACACCCCACACCATTCTTACCTCCGGAGCTCGGCGCGGTGATCTTCGGTGGACCGGGAACACGCTTGCCCTCTTCAAAGCCGACCGCAAACTGAGGAAATGCCGGTAAGCTGTATAATGGGCTAGATGGGGTTTTTTCAACTTTGTTGCATATCTCAGGCATTTTTTGGAATTTTTGCACCAAATTTTCAACATGGGGTTTTTGGGACCCCTCCTCATGAATTCTTGCACTGTCATGGTGTTACTCGGGCCCGAAGCATGATTTCGCAGCCACTGCGTGAAATCACCTTTCTGGAATGATTAACAAAACGACACTGCCAGTGTTCATAAGGTGGGATCTCAAAAAGACTTTTGAAGATTTGGTGGAAAAATTCCTTAAAATGACTGTTTTACAAGCGTGCGTTGCGCAGTTCCTATGCACGCTCGTAAGTTCGCGAATTTTCAATATTTTCACTCCAGATTTTCAACATTGCCATTTTACCACATTTCTTCTATGAACAGTACAGCTGTCATTTTTCATATCTCACGAAATGTGTTTCTACCCATGTAGCGCATAATGGCGCAGTTGGTGTGCTGTCAATGTATGGGACACATTAAGAAAATCACAGTGACACTGTTTATGAGCAGAGGTCTTAAAATGACTATGTTGAAAATTTGGTGAAAAATTCCTAAAAATGACTGTTTCTGGCGTACATTGTGCAGTTCCTATACGCGCTACGTAAGTTCTTGAAATTTCAATATTTTCACTCCAGATTTTCAACATTGCCATTTTACCACACCTTCTTATGAGCAGTACAGCTGTCATTTTTCACATCTCACCCAAAACGTGTTTCCGCCCATGTAGCGCACAATGGCGCAGTCAGAGTGCGAAATCAATGTATGGGACACATGAAGAAAATCACAGTGACACTGTTCATGATCGGAGGCACCAAATGCCTGAGTTGACAATCTGCTGTAAAGATTCTACGTACGCTCATCACTTCACCATTTTTTTAAATATTTTTACTGCAGATTTGCAACATTGCCATTTTTTACACCTCCCCATGAAGAGTACAGCTGTCATTTTTTACATCCTGCTTGGAATGTTTTTGCACCCGTGGTGCTAAATGCCGTAGTCGCTGTGCATAAGCAGCTTTTGGCTAACAAACATATTCCTACTGTTCATGAGGTGGGGTCACAAAAAAAACATGTTGAAAATTTGGAGTGAAAATACCAACGAATGCCTGAGGTATTAGGGTTTCCAACCATAACGCCCAACCCTGTAGAGAATGACAGGCATCAGGGGTGTGACTTGGGATTCTTGCCTGTAATGCTTATACCATTCCACACCCTGCAGCCAGTGAGAGGCATCAAGGTATGCCTTGGACTCTTTGGCCTCAAAGTTCACCCCATTCTCCTATATCGCACCCATCTCACCATATTTTCTAATGGAATGGGGTGCGCATAAGGGGCAAAGACCCCAAGGAACACCGTGACACTTGTCAGTGTCTGCAGGGTGGGGTGTGGTGAAATGGCGTGGCCGTTATGCCTGACAACCCAAAGGCACACCCCAATGCCTGTCACTCTCTGCAGGGTGGTGGTGGGGTTGGCTTCAGTTCAGTACTTCACTACCATTCCTATTACGCAGCTCTGTAACTTCTACACTACCACTGCCAATGCCAGCAAGCAAACATTCGGCATTGACAAATGCGTGTTCTACTTGTGATGCAACTCCCTATGCATCCCAGTATTCCCCTGGCTCTCCTTACAGGCAAGATGGATCCATCCAAAGTAGGGCTACCAAGATGGTACAGGGTCTACATCAAATGTCTTATGAGGAGAGGCTAAAGGAGTTAAACATGTACACCCTGGCAGAGAGGGGGGATATGACCAAGATCTTTAAATACCTCATGTGGGTGAATAAGGCAAAAGTGTGAGGTATTTTTCAGAGAAAAAGGTGATCCAGAACATGAGGCCACAATATGAACCTGGAGGGGGGTAGATTTAGGAGAGATGTGAGGAAATACTTCTTCACAGAAGGGGTGGTGGGTGCCAGGAATGGTCTTCCAGATGAGGTTGTGAGGAAGAAAACAGTGGTGGTATTCCCAGAAATCTGGGTTAAACACAAGGGAATCTTAACAGATGGGTAAGGGGTGGCAGAGAAAGTGCCATAGTCCTGGAGGTGTCTACAGTTTATGTGATGCAACAAAAAAGGACAGACAGGATGGGCCATGCAGCGCTTATCTGCCATCTGCATCTGTGTTTCTATATTTCTTTGTTGATTCTCTTCCAGGGTGCACATACTGAGGTCCCTCAGTTTCTCCTTGTACAGCTTCTGATGCAGATTCTGCATAATTTTATTTGCCTTCCTTTGGACAGCCTCCACTCTGTCTGTGTCCTTCCTGATATATTGTCTCCAAAACTGGACAAAGTACTTCTGGTGGAGTTTCATCAGCAATCTACACAGTGGCCACATAATCTCCCTCCTTCTGCTGCTGATACCCCTCTCTATGCACTCCAACATCTCAGTGGCCCTACTAACTGCCTCGACACATTACCTTGTCACCTTGAGGACATCAGATATGATTACTGCCAGTTCCCTCTTCTATTTGGTGACCATCAATTTTTTTTCTCCCATTTTGCACTCTAGCTATGGGTTTCTGTGCTCTAAGTGCATGATTTTACATTATTTTGCATTGAGACCCAGCTGCCATGCCCTTGACCACTCTTTGAGTTTCCCCAGGTCTCTGCACATTATCTGCACTCTCTCCGGAGTGTCCAACCTATTGCAGATTTTGGTGTCATCCACAACAAGGCATATCTTGACATCCAGCTGATCTGCAGTGTCACTTATAAAGACATTAAAGAGGACTGGCCTCAGTAATGAGCCCAGAGGCACCGAGCTGCTCACCCACGCTTCCCCAGAGTGAACTCTGTTCACCACCACTTTGTTTCCTACCCCTTGACTAATTTCTTACCCTGTTTACCACCTTAGAACCCACCCCTAAGCTACTCATTTTTCTGTATCAGTCTCCTATGTAGAATGCAGTTGGAAGCTTTAATGAAATCTAAGTAGGCCATGTCCACAGCCCCCTATCTGTTATCCTGGTCAACCCAGCCAAAGAAATCTATCAGGTTTGGCTTACATAACCTCTCCACCATAAATCTGTGCTGTCTTGGGTCTTGTAACCTGCTGGATTCAAGATGCTCCACAGTCCTTTCTTTAGCAGTGACTATCAACTTCCCACTACCAATGTCTGGCTGACTGGCCTATAGCTGCCAGCCTTCTCCCTGTTACTGCTTTTGTGAAGCTGGATAACACCTGCCTATCTGCAGTCTTCTGAACAACTCCTGTTTCCAGTGAGTTGTTAAAAAGGACTGTCAGAGGTGCAGCTAGTAACTTCCTGATCTCCCTCAATGCCCTTGGGTGTACCCCTTCTGGCCCCAAAGTTTTGTTCACTTTCAGATTTTCAAGTCCCTTCAGAACTCTTTCCTGAAAAATGATTTGTGTCTACCTCCCTGCCTTTGTGGTCCTGTTGCTTTTATGTAGCGCATCCCCTTCCCCTTCCTCTGTGAAGACTGAGCAAAAGTATTTTTTTTAGAATATTTGCTTTTTCCTCATCCTCGTCTGCACTGTTCCCATGACCTTCTTAAGGCAAGGCAGGGCAAGGCAAAACACGACAATTTTATTTATATGGCACCCATTCTCAAGGGCTTTGAGTACCTCACAGTAAAACAAATCAATCAAATAAAATCACTTATAAATATTTTGCAATTAAAATAATACAACACTTCAAATTATACAGCAGTGCCAAATGCAAAACTCAGCAAACATATATGGGTCTTTAGGTGAGATTTAAATATGGGCAGGGATTGAGAATCTCTCACTTAATGGGGAAGGGTAATCCAGCAAATCAAGGCACCCATGCCGAACACCCTGTTACCCAAGGACTTCAAGCAGGATCTGGAAATTTGTAGGAGTTCTGTATCTGCCAACCAGAGGGGATGACCAGGAGTATAAGGAGTCAGAAGATAATTCAGGTAGCCTAGACCAAGACTATGCAGGACCATGTAAATCAACAAGCACACCTTGAATTAGATGCACCATCACACCAACAACCAGTGCAGAATACAGAGAACCGGTGTGATATGCTCGAACTAAGAGGTCCCACCATATAGCTGGGCTGCCATATTCTGGACCAGCCGCCAGCAATGCAACAATCTCATGGATAATCTAACATAAAGAGCATTACAGTAGTACAGTGAAGACCTAATCAGGGTGGGCACCTGCGATGCCAGCCCAGAAGATTCCAGAAAGGAAATGATCCGGGAGTTGTTCCAGAGATGGTAAAAGTCATTGTGGGCAACAGCTGACACCTGATATTTTAAAGGCTGCTTGGAGTCCATAATAACCCCCAGATTCTGGACCCTATCAATGGTTCCAAGCATTTTGCCATCCAAAGAGGGAAGGGTGGTGCAACCACTCATCTTACCCTCACAGTCCCTCCTCATGTCTTCTTCTTTTCACTCATGTACTTATGTCTTATCCCTTTTATTACATTCTGGGCTATTATTTCCTAAGTTTGTACCTTTGCATTCCTCACTACTTTCCCTGCCTCCCTCTGCTTCTCCTGATACATCTTCCTGTTCTCTTCCCTCTGCATCTCTTTATACCTCCTGAATGCTACTCTTTTATCCTTTACCTTTTCAGCCACTTCATGTGAGACTCATAGCAATCTCTTTTTCTGCTTGCTTTTGCTCACTTTCTTTGCATAGAGGTCTGTTGCTTTCACTATGCATTCCCTTAGCTTAGCCCACTGTTCCTTCACCACCGCAGGAGGTCATCCCCACCAGGACATCTCTGAGACATTGATCCCTTATTTTTCAATCTTCCCTTCCGAAGTCCATGAAAGTTGACCTTGTGTGGTTGGCTTCCATCATCATCCATATGCTGAACCACACTGTACAATGATCACTGGTTCCCAAGCAGTCTTCCATCTTGACATCTGCAACATTGTCACTGTTAGTGAGTACCAGGTCCAGTATTGCCCATCACAAGTGGGATCCCTGAGAAATGCAACCTGCAGAGAGTCCAGGATATCATTTTTGAAGCTGAAGCTGCATCTGGAAGGATCTAATCTATATCTGACAGATTGAAATCCCCCACCAGCAGCGCCTCCCACTTTTCTGTCATTGTGCCAATGCCTTCTATAATGCCTTATCTGATTCATCCCCTGTGCTGGAGGTCAGTAGATCATACAGATGTGAAAAGTAGCTCTGTTTCCCATCTCCTGGGTGACCCACAGTACCTCAAATCTCTCCATTCCTCCTGGATTCCCTGTTTCTCCATTTCTTGGATGCCTTCTCTTACATACAGCACAACCCTCCTCCCTCCCTTTCCACCCTATCTTTCCTAAATTGAGTATAGCCTGGTCATGGTTTCCTGTGCACCATGACTCAGTAATGGCCATGATGTCCAGGTCTGCCTCAGCCATGATGGCCTCTTAGTCCAGAAGTTTATTTCCTAGACTTCTTGGGTTTGCACAAATAGCCTTCCACATTTTGTTACCCCTCTGCCTACTACCCTCCTTTTTTTCCTTTTTGCCCCATCTTTTTACAGCTTGTGTTCCTATCCCCTTTCATTTCTTTCACTCTGCTTTTTTTATTTGTTTTGTATCCAGAGGATATATCTTCACTCAAGTACTCCCTTCTCTCTGCATCAGTCTTGGGGGGGGGGTAGTTTATGCCTCCTTGATTTCTTCAACCACCCACTTGACTAGTTTAAATGTTCCTCAAAGAAACATTTAAACCATCTACTGAAGATGGTGATTCCCCTCCCAGATGGATGCAACCCATCAACCTTATATAGGTCCTTATCCCTCCAGGTTGGTCCCTATTCCCCAATGTATTCATATCCCTCCTCTCTACCCCATTTTATCAACCATAAGTTGAAGTTTCTGGTGCAGAGATCCCTATCCTCCCCCCTTCATAGACAGGCAGCACCTTAGTGAACACCAGTGAGTGCTCTACCTGCCTAAGAACCCTCCTCAGCTCTCTAAAATCTCCCTGCAGCATCCCAGCCCTGTCCCTACCCAGGTCATTTGTCCCCAGATCAACAGTGACATCCAGTTCCCCCTCCTGCCCCACTACCCTAGCGATCCTTAGGATCCATTTTCCATCCCTCTGAGTCAAGGCACCAGGTATGCACCGCACCTCCTGTCTTCCCTCCTTTTCTGTTCCCAAATTTACCTCCCTAATGATTGAGTTCCCCACCAGAAGTTATTTCCTCTGCTGCTGGGGTCGTCTACATCCACTCTTGGTGTTTCCTCTAGGGGGGACCCCCACATACTCACTGCTACTACCACAGGTGCCACCTCCTTGAACAAGAGGCCTATCTGTTTAGTTTAGGCCATTATTTTAACTATGAAAGTGCCCCTTGAGACACGGTTGATGCCTTTTGAAGTCTACCAATTGGATATTGCTCACAAATTCCATTCTTGATGTCCAGATTTTCTTTTTTTTTTTTTTTCTTCATAATCTCAGATTAAACCTTTGAGAACTGGCTCATTAAATAGGTTCCACATCAACGATGGACAGCAAACAATACATAACATCAGTTTACAGTATTTTGTAATTAGCAAGTAGATTACAGGGCAATATAGACATTTAAATAATTAACAATACTAAATATTGGACAACACAGAGGAAAGGGGAATGGGAAAGTGACAAAGGATGAGGACAGCATATGTGGGGGAGAGAGGATGATTACAATGGAGGTGGATTGTGCAAGAAAAAAATCAGCACAGTTTGTAGGCCACATCAGAGAGGGATGCCTAGCATGACAGGAGTCCATGAGTTAGAGGTAAAGTCAAGCCCAGCAGTACGAAGCACGTACTGATATCCTGAGTGCCAGGCATTGGGCAGGAGCAAGAACCATAGTCAGGTACTGGAGCAAAGAGTTTGCAAGAGAGACCATGGTGAGAGGGAGGACAGGATGGGGGGATCATTAGGACAGTGTGGGGGGATGTTGAAGGAGTAGGGAGGCAGCAGTGGATGGCTCGAGGTAGGATTACAGTTGGTCTGGGCTGGAGTCCATATAGGAAACAGCCACAGTGAGCAGAAGCAATCAGATGAGTTCTAAGATCACGCTTAAAGGGGACTAATGTCAGTTTAGCAGTGATGTATTCAGGCAGGTTATTAATCCACTTGGGTGCCAGAAAGGCAAAAGCTCATTAACCAAAAGAGGTGCGACAGCTTGGGATCTTGAAGACTGTTCTCCCGGTGCTTCTTGTGGGGCTATAACTTTCATAGGGGGTGAGGAGCTGCTGGAACCCAGCGGGTAACATACCAAGACTAGCCTTTTTGGCCAGAAGGCAGGTCTGAAACTTGAGCCTGTCCTCGAACTGAAGCCAGTTGGCACGGGTGTATAGAAAACAGGTGAGTGTGTATCGCTGTGAGGCAATGGATTGATGGCATGCCTTGTTTAAAGTCATTTTGATGTGACTGAGGGCTGCGTCCATTGCAAACCCATAAATTATCACTCCTTACTCTACCAGGGAGACAACAGAGCTATGGATTGCCAGGTTGAGGGCTTCAGTGGTCAGGCTGTGCTTATGCCTATACAGAAGGCTGATATGTATGTTCAGGGCATTTACTATACTTTCAGTGCCATTGATGTAAGACAAGGAGCTGAAGACTGTAACACCAAGGTATTTAAATTGCTGTACCTGGTCTAGAGATACCCCATTAACATTCATAATTGTTTAAACTTGTTTAAATAACTGCACTGACAATATAAGCATATACATTATATAATATATATATATTTCTATTTAACAAACCAATCACATACACACACACACACAAAACAAAACAAAACAAAAAAAAAACAAGAAGGTAGACAGACATGTGGGGAGTAGTGCAATGTAATCACTGTGGGGCAGCAGTCTTCCGGGAGACTTTCTGGAGGCTGAGATGCTGCCCTGTTTGCAGACAACTCTCTGCCCTGAGTGAGAAAGTTGCTCGTCTTCAGGCAACACTGGACAGTAGTAAGGGAACCTTCCCCCAGGCCGCACTGGACAGTAGTAAGGGAACCTCCCCCATCCAGGGAGCACCAGAGCCACCACCACTACCTCAGAGGTTGCGAAGAAAGCACAGCAGTTGAACCACAGTGGGCTCAGGGAGGGTAAGGGTGGTGGAACAGAGGCACACCCAGTCAGTTGTTCCACTTCACAATCCATACACCATTCTGGGGGAGCATAGTTCCCCTATAGATGCACCCACAGAAGAGACTAAGGAGGTTGCAGACAACTGTCACAAGGGAAGCCCTCAGGAAGGAGGCAGAGGACACCACAGGGAAAGGAAGCAGCTCCTGGTGGGGGACTCAATTATTAGGGGGATAGAACTGGGGAGAGCAGGGAAAACTGAAGTAAGGTGCCTGCCTGGTGCCATGGCTTGGAGGGACAGGAAGCGCATCCTTAGGATCATGAGAACAGTTTTACGGGAGTCTGAGCTGGATGTCATTGTCCACCTAGGGACAAATGACTTGGCTCATCATGAGATTAGAGCAGTGCAGAAGGACTTTGTAGAGTTGGGGAGGGGCCTAAGACAAGTAGCACACACGGTATCCTTCTCAGAGGTGCTGCCTGTCAATGGCATGGGTGAGGCGAGGGTACTTTGCACCATGCAGTTTAACAAATGGTTGAAAAAATGGTGTGGAGCACAGAGGTTTGGCTTCATTGGGGATTGGGGTTCCACCTGGAG
Source organism: Neoceratodus forsteri (assembly GCA_016271365.2). Lineage (NCBI taxonomy): Eukaryota > Metazoa > Chordata > Ceratodontiformes > Ceratodontidae > Neoceratodus > Neoceratodus forsteri. The sequence goes on along the minus strand of CM057451.1, from coordinate 1,062,161,969 downwards.
GGACACTAGCCTATACTGGCAGGATGGTCTGCATCTGTCCAGGAAGGGAACAAGTCTTTTGGGCAATTAGTTTAAATGCTTCATTGGAAAGCTTTCAAACTAGTCAAGGGGAGAGGCACTGATAAGCAGCAGGAAAATCCCAGCCTCCCCCTACAAAACAGGGTACTAAATGAGAAAAAGACCAAGGTAGAAAGGTCAGTGGGGGATGCTGCTACAGAAGGTAAAGCCATCAAAAAATGGAGAACAATGAGTACCAGTGCCCATAGTCTGGGTAACAAGCTTCCTGAATTAGTGGCCTTGATGGAGGAGGAATATCTGGATATTGTGGCAGTCACAGAAACATGGTACACACAGAACCATGACTGGGATGTAAACATACTAGGATACACTATCTACAGGAGGTACAGGGAGGGTAAAAGAGGAGGAGGAGTAGCTCTCTACAAAAGGGAAGGAATCAAAGCAACAAAACAAAAGGGTAAACAGGGAGGAGAAGAAGAACTGTGGGTCAATTTGGAGACAGGCAATGGCACCACAATCCACACAGAGGTTGTATACAGACCCTCCTCTCAGGGAGAGGAAATGGACAAAAAAATGATAGAAAGTATACTTAGAATGGCAGAAAAAGGGGAGATATTGCTGATGGGTGATCTGAATATGCCAGATGTTAACTGGAGTGCAGTTGCAGCAGCCACCTCTAAGAGTGGTGTTATTCTAGATGCCCTACAGTGGGCATGCCTTAAACAACTAGTATTGGAACCCACTCGAGAGGGAGCAATCTTAGACTTGGTTCTCTCAAATGAAGATGGAGAGAGGATCACAGATGTAGAAGTGGGTAGCCATCCGGGAACAAGTGACCATCGAACAGTATGGTTCATAATAAACACAGCAATAGAGTCAAGCCATACAAAAGCAAAAGTAATGGACTTCACGATGGCTGACTTTGCCAAAATGGGTGAGTGCCTAAGGAATGCACTAGCAAATAAGCAGGAAGGAGGGGTGGAAGAACAATGGGGAATAATAAAAACTGCTATCACAGAGGTAACAAGTTTTGTGTGAAGCAAATAAACAAAACAAAACAATGTAAGAAACCACTATGGTTCTCAAAGTAGGTGGCAGTGAAGGTTCAAGAGAAAAAGAAAGCATTCAGAAAGTACAAGGAATCACAGAAGGAGCAGGACAGAGAACTGTACCAGTTAAAGCAAAAGAAAGCTGGGAAGGCAGTCAGAACAGCAAAGGCTCGAACCAAGGAAAGATAGCCAACTCAGTTAAGAAGGGGGATAAAACCTTTTTTAGGTACATCAGGGAGCGAAGGAAGACTAAGGGAGGGATAGTGAGGCTTAAAAAAGGGAAGGGGGTGGGCAGAGGGTGATGGTGAAAAGGCAGAGACACTAAACAAGTATTTTTGCTCAGTATTTACAAATGAAGAGGGGTAGGTACCTAAAACAAACAATAGAAACACTCTGGACACGGAAGTTGATACCAGCCCATTTACATAAGAAAGGGTTCTGAAAGAACTCTTAAAACTGAAGGTGGACAAAGCAATGGGGCCTGATGGGATTCATCCCAGAATTCTAAAAGAACTAAGGGTAGAACTAGTGACACCACTGACTATCCTCTTTAACAAATCATGGGAGGATGGGGTGGTACCTGAGGACTGGAGGAAGGCAGATGTGACTCCCCTTCACAAAAGTAGGAGCAGGGCAGAAGCAGGAAACTACAAACCTGTTAGTTTAACCTCAGTGATAGGGAAAATGATGGAATCACTTCTGAAGGAAAGAATTGTCAGTACCTAGAGGCCAGAGGGCACAGGACCCAAGGCAGCATAGATTCACAGTGGGAAGGTCATGCCAGACGAATCTAATAGATTTCTTTGACTGGCTGACCAAAGTAGTAGATCAGGGAGGGGCTGTGGACATGGCCTACCTAGATTTTAGCAAGGCATTTGACACAGTCCCACACAAAGGTTAATATACAAGTTAGCCAGCCTGGGAGTGGGTCCCAAGATGATAGCCTGGGTAAAGAATTGGCTGGAGAATAGGACACAGAGGGTAATAGTAAATGGAGTCCACTCTGAAGAAAGAGGGGTTAATATGGGTACCGCAGGGTTCAGTATTAGGACCGGTCCTCTTCTATGTCTTTATAAGCGACATTGCAAAGGGACTGAAAGGAAAAGTATGTCTCTTTGCAGATGACACAAAGATCTGCAACAGAGTTGATGTACAAGGTGGGGTGGAAAGGATGAGAAGGGACTTGGCAAGGTTAGAGGAATTGTCAAACTTATGGCAGCTTAGGTTCAATGCTAAGAAGTGCAAGATAATGCACCTCGGAAACAAAACCCCAGGGGAAGAGTACACAATGGGGGTGAGATACTAACAACAACAACAAGCATTTGTCAATGCCAAATGTTTGCTTGCTGGTATTGGCAGTGGTAGTGTAGAAGTTACAGAGCTGCGTAATAGGAATGGCAGTGAAGTATTGAACTGAAGCCAACCCCATCACCATCCTGCAGAGAGTGACAGGCATTGGGGTGTGCGTTTGGGTCATCAGGCATAACGGCCACGCCATTTCACCACACCCCACTCTGCAGAGACTGACAAGTGGCACGTGTTCCTTGGGGTCTTTGGCCCTTATGCACACCCCATTTCATTAGGAAATACGGTGAGATGGGTGCGATATAGGAGAATGGGGTGAAGTTTGGGGCCGAAGAGCCCAAGGCATACCTCGATGACTCTCAGTGACTGCAGGGTGTGGAATGGTATGAGCATCACAGGCAAGAATCCCAAGTCACACCCCTGATTCCTGTCATTCTCTAGAGGGTTGGGCGATTTAGTTGAAAAGCCTAATACCTCAGGCATTCGTTGGTATTTTCACCCAAATTTTCAACATGTTTGTTTTGTGACCCCACCTCATGAACAGGGGAATATCAGTTTGGTAGCCAAAGCTGCTTATGCACAGTGACTACGCATTTAGCACCACAGGTGCAAAATATTCGAACAGGATGTAAAAATGACAGCTGTACTCTTTCATGGGGAGGTGTAAAATGGCTATGTTGCAAATGTGTAGTAAAATATTTAAAAAATGGTGAAGTCACGCGGCGTACATAGAAACTGTGCAATGCACCACTGTAATATAATTAGGTTGGGGATTTTTATAGCAGATTGTCAACTCAGGCATTTTGGTGCCTCCGATCATGAACAGTGTCACTGTGATTTTCTTTATCTGTGCCGAATAATGATTTCCCACAGTGACCACGCATCTCTGCACTGAAAGTGTGAAAACACACTTCGACCATGTTGTGAAAAATGGCAGCTGTACTGTTCATAAGGAAGTGTGGAAAAATGCCACTAGTGAAAATCTAGACTGAAAATATTACAAAGTCATGAACTAACGAGGATGCGTGGAAACTGCACAATGCTCACTCATAACAGTCATTTTATGGACTTTTGTCACCAAATTTTCAACATTGCCATTTTAAGCCCTCTGCTCATGAACGGTGTAACTGTGATTTTCTTAATCTGTCCTAAACATTGCTTTGCACACCAACAGCAATTGTCAGCGCTACATGTGCTTATAACACATTTTGGGTGACATATGAAAATTGCAGCTGTACTGTTCATAAGGAAGTTTAATAAAAGGACATGTTGAAAATCTAGAGTGAAAATATTAAATTTGCAAACTTACGAAGCATGCATAGAACTGTGCAACGACACCGTAAAAGTCATTTTAGGAATTTTTCACCAAATTTTCAACATAGCCATTTTAAGGCCTCTGCTCATGAACAGTGTCACTGTGGTTTTGTTAATTGTCCCATACATTGAGTTTGCACACCGACTGCGCCATTGTGCGCTACATGGGCAGAAACATGTTTTGGGTGAGATGTGAAAAATGACAGCTGTACTACTCATAAGAAGGTGTGGAAAAATGGCAATGTTGAAAATCTGGAGTGGAAATATTTAAAATTCACAAACCTATGAGCGTGCGTAGGAACTGCGCAACGCACGCTCGTAAAACAGTCATTTTTAGGAATTTTTTCACCAAATTTTCAACATAACCATTTCAAGACCTCTGCTCATGAACAGTGTCACTGTGATTTTCTTAATTTGTCCTACATTGATTTCAAGACACTGACTGCTCCATTCTGTGCTATATGGGCGGAAACACATTTGGGTGAGATGTGAAAAATGACAGCTGTACTACTCATAAGAAGGTGTGGTGAAATGGCAATATTGAAAATCTGGAGTGAAAAAAATATTAAATTTTTCGAACTTACTAGCCTGTATTATGAACTGCGCCAGCATGCTAGTTAAACAGTCATTTTTGGAATTTTGGCACCAAATTTTCAACATTGTTTGGGCCACTTCTCATGAATGATGTCACTGTCATGTGGTATTCAGGCCTGAAGGGTGATTTCGCAGTCACTGCACAGTCACTGTCGAAATCACTTCAGGCCCGAATAATGCCATGACAGTGACATCATTCATGAGAAGGGATCCCAAAAACCCCATGTTGAAAATTTGGTGCAAAAATTCCCAAAAATGGCTGAGATATGCAATAAACTTGAAACCCCCCTATCTAGCCCATTATACAGCTTACTGGCATTTCCTCAGTTCACGGTCGGCTTTGAAGAGTGCAGACGTGTTCCCGGTCCACCGAAGATCGTCCGGAGTCCATAGGTAAGTATGGGGGGAGGGGTGTGGGGAGGCTGGGTGCGCAGTGGTGGGTGCGGTTGTGGGGGTCGGAGACGTCATGACAGCTTTTTGTCTACAGGTAAAACAAATTAAAAGACGTCTATGGAGGCGCTTGCCATGCTGGGGTGGGCTCCCAGCCTGGCACAAGGACTTTGGGAGGCGTTCAGCTGACGAAGATTAGGCACCCCCCATCGGCAAAAGGGAAAAAAAAAAACGAAAAAACTTCGTGGGACGTTTGCCACTCTGGGGTGGCCTCCCCAGCGTGGCACAAGGACTTTGGGGGCCTTCAGCCCGACGGAGTTGGGCACCCCCAGCCGGTAATCACTGATTGCCATGCTGGGGTGGGCTCAGCGTGGCACCAAAGGCTGGGGGGGAATGGAGCGATGCGCACAAGCCGATGGGGATTGGGCACCCGTATTTATACACTGACATCTTGGAGCAGCGCGCCTGTGGCTGGGAGCTGCGAGCAGCTTCTTATCGCTGCTCACCAAGGTAGCTCCCTTCAATCAGAGGCCACTGCATTTTGGAGGTCATAGACAGCTCCAAAATGCATTGTCTTACAGGGGCTGCACCTGCCAGCACACTGCCTGAATTGGAGGAGGAGGTGACACACCTCCGAAATCTCCGATGATGGCACTATGTTTCTTGCACATGCGTGCAAGCAAACATAAAAATAGAAAGGGACCTGGGGTAGTCATATCAGATGACTTAAAGGTGGGCAAGCAATGTGAGAGGGCAATAAGGAGGGCTGGGGGGATACTAGGATGCATAGGGAGAGGCATCACAAGTAGAAAACAGGAAGTTGTTATCCCTCTGTACAGACAGCAGGTGAGACCCCATCTGGAGTACTGTGTGCAGTTCTGGAGACCCAATCTCCGCAAAGACGTAGACAGGATGGAAGCTGTCCAGAGGAGGGCAACTAAAATGCTGCAGGGTCTGCACTGGAAGACATATGAAAAGAGACTAAAGGAGCTTAATATGTATAGCCTCGAGGAAAGGAGGGAGAGGGACATGATAGAAACTTTCAAGTACCTCAAGGGAATCAACAAAGTCCAAGTGGGTAGCATCTTTCAAAAAAAAGAGGTGTACAAGAACAAGGGGGCACAATTTGAAGATGGGGGCTGGCTCACAGGTAATGTAAGGAAGTATGTTTTCACAGAGAGGGTTGTGGATGCATGGAACGGCCTTCCTGAGGAGGTTGTAGAGTCAAAAACAGTGGTTGAATTCAAGCATGCATGGGACAGTCATAAGGCAATTCTAGGGGGTTGGGGTAGAAAGGAGTTGGCTGCTGGATCACTAGGATCTGCAGCTTATCCATTAGGTAGGGAAATGAGCAGACTGGGTGGGTCAAGCGGTCCTTATCTGCCATCAAATTCTATGTTTCTATGTTTCTTAATGGTGAGAGGGTGCGTTCGATGTCTATTATGCTGACTGGAGAACATCATAGTTTTAGTTTTTTTCCCCATTAATTTCTTTATCTCCTTTCTACAGGATGGGCCCCCATCCTCTGGCCCCCCAGCCCCGACACCCCAGCATCCACTGGTACTCATCTCTGGCTTCAGGGGTCAGCTGGCCAGGTGTGACACCTGTGGAGGACCAGGATCATCCTGCCAGTCCACAGTGTTTTTTTCTGCCTCCTCTTTCTCTTGACCCCCAAGTTCAGGACTTAGTGTGCAATGACGCCAATGGCCGTGCCTCACACACTTACGCAAGCGGCACACCAGGTGTCTGCTTCATCTCTGCCCCCTTCTTGTGGAGTCAGTGTGCTAGCCTCCAGCTGCCACTAGGGGCCAGGCAAGCACTGGTCTCCAGTCCCACCCCTTCCCGGGAGAGGATAGCTGTCCTCCAGATGCTCAATCCTCTCCCTCCCCAGCTCCCCAGCTGTCCCCCGGTGAACCACTCGCACCATGAACATGGGTTGCTGGCATAGCAGGAGGTAAGACATGATGCCTCAGCCCTCCATGCCATTGGGCCAGCCCATGGTTTTAGTTTTTTTATAGTTCATGACCAGTTTATGGTCCCTGAACCATCTTTCAACTGAAGTGAAGTTATCCTGTAAGGTGTGCTCCAGGGAGATGTCAGAGTCACTAGAAAATAGAACTACATTGTCTGCATAGAGTAGAATTTTGCAGTGGCAGGCACATGGCAGCTGATTTAGGAATATGCAGAACAGCAGGGGCCCCAGTATAGAGCCCTGTAGAACACCAGAGCGAACTGGTCTACTGTCAGATATGACATTGTCGATCCTAACTTGCTGGGTCCAGTTGGAGACATAGGACTTTAACCATCCACCTGTGTCATCGGAGAGACCAATATCCATCAGCTGCTGAGCTAGAAGGTCATAACTGACTGTGCTGAATAATTTTGACAGGTCAATGAAGGTTGCACCAGCCAGGTTGCCCTGCTTGAGGGAGTTTTGTATAAAGCCTGTGACCTCAAGCAGAGCAGTTATGGTGCTATGACCTTTGTGGAAGCCATGCTGTTCAGTGCATTGTATCCGACATTTATCCAGGTATTCCACCAGTTGACCCGCTACAGTCCTCTTGAGTGCCTTAGATAGGGGCTGAAGAATCAAAATCAGTCTGTAGTTACCAAGCCAAGATCGATCAGCACTCTTGAAAACTGGGGTCACTAAAGCCACTTTCCAAGGATGGGGGAACTGTGATAGTCTCAGTGAGGTATTGATTATGAAGGTAAGGGGCACCAGGATATCTTCCCAGGCAAGGGCAACAAATTTTAGATCCAGGAAGTCTCCACTGTAATGTGAATTTTCCAAGACCTTTAGGAGGTATTTCTTGGCTTCCTCTATAGAGATGGTTCTGAAGTGAAACGGAGGGTTTGATAGTGTCTGGACCTTGGTTTGCACAGGGACAGCAGGGCATGTAAGGAGGAAGAAGTCCAGGGGCAGCACTGCTGAGAGGTCAGTGAACGCTTTATTGAATGCATTTGCAATTGTTTCCTGTTTAGTTGTGGGTGTGCCTTCAACACTGAACATTGTGGGTGCTGATTTACTTTCACTACCCATGACTTTCTTGAGGTTAGCTCCAAATTTTCTATCATCACTCCAGGACTGGAAGAGTGCATCCTGGTAGAATTTATTTTTTTTGCTGTTGTATAGCCCTAGTGCAGTCATTTCAAGCCTTTTTGTAAGTTTGGATATTGGCCTGTTTGCCAGTCTCTCAGGCTCTATACCAAAGTTTATCTCTAGCTTTTAGGTGCTCGAGAAGCATGGCAGAGAACCAAGGGTTGCTTCTTCCTTTTACTATATTCTTCTTTAATGGGATGTGTTTATCACAGACCACATTGAAAAGTCGGATGAAACACTGAAGTGCTGCATTCACAGTTTTGGAGGAGTATATTTGCGACCAGTCCTGTTGGTGCAGATCTGTTCTGAGGTGGTCCAGGCAACCTTGTTTAAGGACTCTGTTTGTGACAGTCCTAACAGGGGGTTTGAGGTAGGAGCAGAACCAGCAACAAAGAACAGGCGAGTGATCACTGTAGGCATCAGGGAGGTCAATGGCCTTGGAGATATGTTCTGGCCGAATTGTTAGGTCCCAGTCAGGTAGAGTGGAAGTACCCGGTCTTATCGTTTGCTCTAGTGGGTGACGTGACAAGTTGGGAGAGGTGCACTGAGGACACTGCATCTCTGTAGGGAGTTGCTGCTTGGGAGAACCACTTAGCATTAAAGTCATCCAGCAGCAGGGTTTCTGTGTTGAGATGAAGGATGCTGAGACACTGCATTAATGAGTCAAGTCCCATGGTATTCAGTACTGGTGGTATATATACAAAGATGACAGTAAGGGTTCTATTGTGATTCCCAAATTATATTTTTATTGCAAGGGCTTGGATGCTGGACCCTGTGTCTGGCAATGGTAGGATGTGGGCCTGTAGGTAATCCCTGAGGTAGAGTATGCATCCACCACCACATTTGGCAACTCAGTCTGCCCTGAAAGTGGTATATCCCGGGATTGATATAGAGGAATCTGCAATATTGGGAGACAGCCAAGTCTCTACTACTGATAGGATGTCTGGGTTATGTTGCTGAGTCCAGGTGTATAAGTTGTTCATTTTTGGTAGGAGACTGCATATATTGAGTGAACCTATTGTGAGATGACCAGTATTGCCTTGTATCCCCACCAGAGTAGTTTGTGGTCCTAGGTTGGGGTGAATGTTTCCAGAAATTAGCAAGAGCAGAAGGGCTATGTGGTAGAGATATTCTTTCAGTAGACTGGAGCTTAGTTTCCACTGCCTGCACTGACTCTGGTGGCACTGGTGTCCATCCTTGGTATGGATGAACCTAAAATAGAGGGCCATAGGGTGCAGGCACCTAGGATAGAAGTCTTGTTCATCCAGTGCACTAATAGTATACAGCTCCAATGGTGGAGTGGTTAGTGTGATGTTATGGGACAGTGTCCCTGAGGAGTGCACATTTATGGATGCCATTTTTAAGGCTGGAGCCGAGTCCTGAGGAGGTATGCTGCTTAAGTGGCTGAGCAGACACAGTAGGGAGAGAATCAAGGCACCCCTCACTAATATTGCATTAAATGGTGTCCTGTTTAGGAGGAAAGCAGCAGGCAGCCACAGTGGAATATTCCTTTTTTTGAGGGAGGGGAGTTTGGGGGGGAAGTATGAAAGGGAGAGTCTGAGAAGGAGTATCCCTTTAAGGGGAGAGTGTGTAGGGTGGCTAAAAAGTGGACTGACCAATAGAAGGCAGAGGATGGAGATCATTAGAGCATTTAATACAGGTCAGGGCCGGGAAGGTGGGTGGGATGAAAATACTTCAAAAAAGTCAGACTAGGGCTTGCTGAAGCGAGTGGGAGCAAAGTTTTTGAAAGAAACATTTGAAAGCACAACAGCAGCCAATGGGCAGCCTGCTGCAGAGCTGGGACATCCAATCAGATTCTCAGCTTTCAAGCTGTGCAGTCTCCACTGAGATCTGGGGATCATACCTGGTGCATCCTGGGTCGGGAGGGTAGTCAGTGGCTGCCCAGGTATGGTGCAGCAGGAGTGGAAGAGCTGCACTCACAGGATGCAGTCTGCCTGCAGTGGTCTTCGGGCTGAAGATCCAGTGGATCAGGAGGAGAATTTTGGCCAGTTGGTTTTGAGGTCCGGAGCTGCTCTGATGGCCAGTGAGCCCAGCTTGGGCTGAAAGCTGGATGGGAAGGAAGGGAGGGGAGAGGGAGAGAGAGAGAGAGAGAGAGAAAGAGATTTAGTAGGCAGGAGGGGACAAAGAGCTGGAAAAAGAACAGAGCAGAGCTGAGTGACCAGTGGGGGATAATAAGACTTGGAAGAGGTGCTAATCAGGCTAGGAGGAGAAAAGCAGGGAGAGAGAGTAGGGGCTGCTAAACTTCTGGTGCCAATTAATAAAAAAAAGTAGCAGGACAAAGGGCCGGATAGATAGGGCATAGGAAGAACTATGTCAGAAGGCAAGCAAGGCCTGCGGTCGTGGATGGAGGAAACAGGAACGAGAGGTAGAAAGTAGGTTTTTTTTAGCAGGACAGAGAGTGGGGGGATAGAGGAAATTGGGTAACAGCAGGAGAGGGGAACAGAGAAAAGCTTACCGGGGGAGTATAGCGAAAGATAAAGGTTAAAGATTAGGTAGTGTTTAGAATACAGCTAAAATATTTTTTTTTTCCAAGACAGATTAAACAGCAGTGAATTTTTCTAATCTATGCAGTGGACTACTAATCAGTAAAAACAGTAGAGCTTTGCAATAATCAGTGTAGTCAATCTACTATGTTAGCAGAAGACTAGCGTTAGGCAGTAGAGATTTAAGAAAAACAAAATAGTGCAATCAATACAGTATCTCTGAGGCACACTAAGAATTAACACGGTGGTCACAGTTCAAACACTTATCAAGGCAAAATACTCAAAGAAAGTAAAATTAGGCCCTGCCGAAGCGAGTGGGCACCAAGATTTTGAAAGAAAAATTTGAAAGCGCAATAGCAGCCAATGGGCAGCCTGTTGCAGTGCTGGGACATCCAATCAGATTCTCGGCTTTTAAGTCATGCAGTCCCCACTGAGAGTCAAGGATCGTACATGGTGCACCCTGGGTCAGGAGGTGCAGTTAGAGGCTGCCGAGGTGTGGCTTAGTGGGAGTGGAGGAGCTGCACTCACAGGATGTGGTCTGCCTGCGGTGGTCTTCAGGCTGGAGGGCCGACAGATCAAGAGGAGGATTTTGGCTAGCTGGCTTTGAGGTCCAGAGCCACCCTGATGGCCGGTGAGCCCGCTTGGGCAGAGAGCTGGATGGGAAGGGGAGAGAGAAAAATTAGCAGGACAAAGGGCCAGGTAGACGGGGCATAGGAAGAAATGTGTCCGATGGCAAGCAAGGTCTTGGGGCGTGGGGGGGAAGAAACAGGAGCAAGAGGTAGAAAGTAATTTTTTTTAACAGTACAGAGTGGGGGGGTAGAGGAAATTGGGTGACAGCAGGAGAGGAGAACGGAAGAGAGAAAGGCTTATCAGGGGAGTACAGGGAATGATAAATGTTAAGGAAAAGTCAGTGTTTGGCAAACAGCTAAAATAATTTTTTATTGCAGAGACAGATTAAATAGCAGTGACTTTTGTTAAATTACTGTATGCAGTGGAATACTAATCAGTAAAAACAATAGAGCTTTACAATAATCAGTGGAGTCAATCCACTATGTTAGCAGAACACTAGCGTTAGGCACTAGAGATCTAGGAAAAAAAAATAGTGCAATCAATACAGTTTCTATGAGGCACACTAAGAATTAACATGGTGGTCACAGTTCAAACACTTATCCAGGCAAAATACTCAAAGAAAGTCAGCCTAGGGCCTGCCTAAGCTCATGGATGCCAAGTTTTTGAAAGAAAAATTTGAAAGTACAACAGCAGCCATTGGGTGGCCTGCTGCAGCGCTGGGACATGCAACTGGATTCTTGGCTTTCAAGCCTTGAAGTCCCCACTGAGAGACTGGGATTGTACCTGGTATGTCCTGGGTCAAAAGGGTGGTCAGCAGCTGCCGAGGTGTGGCGCAGTGGAAGCGGAGGAGCTGCGCTCACAGGATACGGTCTACCTGCGGTGGTCTTCATGCTGGAGGGATGGTGGATCAGGAGGAAGATTTTGGCCAGCTAGTTTTGATGTCCAAGGCCACTCTGACGGCTGGTGAGCCCACTCGGGCTGAAACCTGGTGGGTTCTGGGTTGGGAGGTTGGTCAGTGGCTGTTCAGCAAGTCTACTGTATGTTTAGTTCAACTTTCAGGAAAGCAAGACTATAAAAAATTATAAAGATTTTAGAGCATTTTCTGACCTATAAAATCTTAAAATAATGATATTGGTAACATGAAAGGCCACAGTAAAAATACGTGCTAGGGTGGAATGTAATTTGCATTGATGTATTTTTGGTAGGGTGTGGTGCTATACAAACAATTGATATGAGTAGAGTGCCATGCTGCAACTGCTGTTTACAAGATTATGTGCTAGGTATAGTGAGTGATGTACTTAGTTTGGCAGATATTCTGTACCTGTCTAAGAGTTTGATAAGGTATGGAGTCTTGAGTTATGCAGCACAGTATTACATTATACTGTTGCAGCCGCTGACATACCCAGATATTGCCTAAAATGCATGTGATATCTTGAGAAATTTCCTGTCTGACTGCAGTGCCATTGTAGGACTGCCAGAGAGGATACTTATAGAATAATTGCAAAACATCGGGAAATATCCAAACAACTTGATTGCTACAGCCATATTTTGTTTATAATTTATTCACTATAAGTGTTCACTTGAAATACTTTATATTATGAGACTGCAAATGCACACTCATAGTAAGGATTTGCCAGTAATATCTCCTATACTGTGTTTAAAACCCTGCAATTCCACACTTTTAATTCACATAGCTACCCAAGAATGGACCAGGCTGGAATCATATGGGTCTATAGACGTTGCCAGAATCTACAGAATTACCACTGAAACATAGAAACATAGCAATTGTCTGCAGACAGGGACCACTAGGCCCATCCAGTCTGCCCTTAAGCCCTACATTTGTATGCAGCCTCTGACCCTACCTGGTCAATGGTTTTTCACCATTCCTACCCATCTCTAAGGTTCCCTTTTGCCTGTCCCAGATTTGTTTAAATCCCTCCAGAAAATCTGATTTTTAGATTTTTTTTTGGGGTGTTCCATACAAATAATGGAAAACAATTTTTTGCACCATATTATTAGAGATGCAGCGAATTTAAATTTCACCGGCAAAGTGAACGCGAAGTGGGCACTTTACATTGTCACTCCTCTACGCAGAGTGGCCAGCATGAAATGCCCACTTCACCTTGTGATTATTACTTCGCATTGTCATTTGGCCTTAACGCAAAGTAAGGTGAAGTGACAACTATATTGGCAGCCCTCCACACACACAGTCAATGTGCATCCCCAAAATGCTACTGTCATCTTGTGTCCAGAAACTTCCCCAGTGCTGACGAAGTGAAATGAGAGTGTAACAAGAAATGCAAAGTCTCCCAGAATTATTGGCACACTCAGTCATGCAGGCAGTGGTCAGACAAAGTCACCAAAATTAATGTTCATCCCCAAAATGCTACTGTCTTGTGACCAGAAAATTCCCCAATGCTGACGAACTGAAATGAGTGAAACAAGAAATGCAGTCTCCCATCTTAAAGATGCAGCAAATTTAAATTCCGCCGGCGAAGTGCCCGAAAAGTGGGCACTTTGCATTGTCACTCCGCTACGCAGAGTGGCCAGCATGAAATGCCCCTTCACCTTGTTATTGTGACTGTGACTTCTCGTTGTCATTCCACCTTAACCCGAATTACAGTAAGGTGGAGTGACAACAACATTGGCAGCCCCCGGGCCTCCACACATCACATGGCTTACAGTACTGTAACTCACGTGCTGTACAGGAACACAAATATCTATGGCTGTAGTTCCCCGATGACGATGACTTGTATCACAAAAATCCCCAATTTGAAATCCCATATCAGTGAGTACAGTGGTGAAATCTGGAGAGATACTACAAAACAGGCTTACATGCAAGAAAGTAGTAAAAAAAATTGATTTTGTGATTTGTGATGTGATCATAAATCGTGACTGCATTTGTGACCATGAAACAGGAAATTATTTCTCTTGGAGTTGGAGTTGGTGAGCGTCTGTTGTGAGATAACCACTTATATGGAACTGTATTGGAATGCAAATGCCTATGACTGTACTTTCCTGATGACCTGTATCACAAAACTCCCCAATTTGAAAACTCATATCAATGAGTACAGTGGTGAAGGCTGGAGAGATACTACGAAACAGGCTTACATGGAAGTAACTAATAAAAAAAAAATGTTGTGATTCGTGACATGATTGTGAATCGTGACTGCCTTTGTGACCATGATGATGATGAACGTGATTTGTACTATGAGTGACTGAGTCATGATGATAGCCCTGACTTAAAAACACACATTAATGAGTAAAATTTTCATGCAGAGAGATATGCACTGCACCACACCAGTACTCTGAAGGGAAGCCAAAGAAACAACTGTGACTTAAGTTACAGATGGATATTGGGCCCTAAAGAGATGAAAATGCACAGACATATTAAGAGTGTGATGTGCACTGAAAAGATGCAGATGCAAAGGCACAACAATGCCACCTAACCAGTGCTCACCATCAGAAATCCAAATCTGAAAAAAAACACACCCTTTTGCCGGTTTTGGTGGGGGTGGGTAGTGCATGGCAGTAGCAGTCCACTTACAGTAAAGATACCACAAAACAGTACAAAAAATTCATGCAGGTGCAGTGGATAGCTGGTTCACACTGCTGCAATTACTCTGTGGCACAATGAAAGGTATCTGATTTAATGGCACGCATCGTCACACACACACACACACACACACACACACACACACACACACACACACACTACAAGTAATGTGTAGCAAATTGAAAACCTTTAGTAATATAACCAACTGTTTTAAACAAACTGAACTTATACACTGCACCTTAACAATCAGCAGAAAAATGTCAAGAATTACTGAAAATATTACTGTGTGTACATTAACACAGTTATACAAGAAAAATATAACCAAAACAGAAAGACTGCTTTTTTATCCCTGTTAGTCTACCAACACCACCGATACGCCCCTCCCCTAAAGCACACTTCACAGTACACATACTGGCTGTTCTAAATTAACATTCATAATTCACACACAAACAATAAACACTTGATGATATGAGCACAGGAGGGTTTCCTACAATCAATGTACTAAATTTTGAGCAAAAAAAAAAATTGTCTCAAAAGGGCTTTTTAAATAGCTTTTACAGGATTTGAATCTCAGAGCTCAGAAAGGAAACTGTCTCCATATTCCACTACACACACACTACACAGAACTGAGGCTGTGCAGAACAATTTAGAGCCAATGTGACCTGCAATCACATGAAGCCCTGCAAATTCGCCTTGGAACTGAATAACAAGGCAAAGTGATGCGAAGTAGATTGATTTCAGAGTTACTTCACCTTAAAATTGGTGGAGAAGTGGTTTGGGGAAGGTAGAATAACACAAAGTCATTGGTTTCAATGGACTTAGTGTTCCTCATCATGATGTGAAGTATTCCACTTTGCGTTGCAGAGCGCTTCACAGATTCTGTATTACTCCACGAATCACTTAGCGGAGCGAATTTTTACCACTTCTCCCACCACTACATATTATGCTTATTTAAAAATCTCAGAACAGTCTACAGCCAAAACTACCATACTCAGATGTGAGGCACACTGCAGACAGGTCCAGGTACACCACAGAGGAAATTAAAACTGATGTACTGTGCAAAGGAAAGTGCACTGCAGATAACTGATTTGTCTTAATTAAGACTTTTAATACAAATTCAATGTATAAATCTAAGGTAGACAAGCAATTAGAGCACTAGTAAATCCCAACACTTTGAGGTCCTACAAAACCACTTTCCTCAAGACAGCCAAAAGATACAAAAACATTAGATCCTAATGAGTTGAAGGGTGATTATGTAGTAGTTCTTTTACTGTAGGTGTTTTTGGCATTCCTATTTCAAACAAGCTGGTAGGTTTGGGGCTAGCAGTATAAACTAGAGGTTAGAGTCACAAACTGTGAGTGAGCTTGGCACATCCAGCAGACCAGGGTTTGAGTCCTGCAGTCTCCACTTATACACTGTTTGACCCTGAGTAAGTCACTTAACCTCCCAAGTGCTCCCAGGGCACCCTTGAAAACAGGCAGTGTGGCTAGTGGGCCTTACCTAGTTACCAACTAATAAAAAAAGGTATAGCTCTAAACAGGAGGTAGCACTGAGATGGGGTGCTTAGAGATATAAATGAAACATCCACAAACACAAAATCTAGCATTCAACGCCATTAGTGAAAAGATGTATCTTTCTTAAATAGTATCAAAGAGTGCCAACTTTATTGATGTGCAATGACTTAAAAAACATGCCTTGATGCATTTTGGATCAGCTCCTTTATCAAAAGACATGCTTAGCCACTGGCTAGCTCACCTTATATGCATACAGTTTCATTTCGTTAACAATTGTCTCAGAACTTGAGAACAATGACCAGGTGATCTAGCAGTGACGTAATACAAGGTGAACCACAAGTGAACTAAATGCACAATGTTAAATACATGAAGTACATAAACAACACTTTAAACCTCCTTCCCACATATAATACATAGAATATCAAGTTAAAAATTGACAGCAGTCTCTATTAAATGCATTATGCTTGTCATTACCACAAAATAATTTTCTGTTATCAGTGCCGACCCAAATCTGTAATGCAAACAAACAGACATAGTTAAGCAATATTATTCAGCATTGTTATCTCTATCTTTTGACAGGCAGCAGTACAGTGGCCAAAAGCTTACTGATATTATACTATTTTGTTAAATCCAGTTAAAATTCACCCAATTCCTATATATACTGGGTGATATCAAAATTGCCAGTGAGACCTCTTGTGTACATGCCCCAGGGATGCAGATCCAAAATCCCTCACATTGCAATAGTTAAAATCATCACCATTGGGCATTGCACACACCTTATCAATAGCTATAAATAGGAACCAATGTTCTCCATTATTTTTTCTGTGGCAAATATGAAGAACCCATTCTGAATGGCTTTACAGTGCTCTGCAACTCTTGTTTTAAACAGCCTTTTAGTTTTACCCATGAAAACACTCAACATTTGCATATAGCTGAATATATATCTCCGTAGCTCTCGCATGTAATGTATTGTCTAATACTGTATTATTTACCATTATGCGGACTTTTAAAAAGAGTCCCCTGTGTAGACACTTTGCAGCAGGCACACATTTTATATGTAAAATACTGTTACATTCCTAGTAAGTCAAGTGGAGTTCATGGGTTTAGCTTGTCTGATATGGACTAATCTATCTCTCAAACTCACTGCCCTCCTATATGCCATTCATGGTGGATTACTACTAATTTCCTTTAAACTTGGATCCCCTTTAAAAATGTGCCAGTTCTTTTTAATAATGGATTCAAAACTCGATGTATGAGAAGAATAGATAGTGAAAAAGTTAAACCTATTCTGCATAGATACGCTTTGTTCTTTTACTGCCAGCAATTCAGATCTATCTGTTTGTTTTTCTAGTTCATGTGCCTTATTTAAGATCTGACTGCTGTAAATTTAATAAATCTGCTAATGAGAGCCTCACTGTGCACTTGTAGCTAACCTCTGTGCTACAGTTATGCCTAATCCTCGGGTACTGCCCCTTAGGTGTATTATAACTGGTATACCTTGGATGACCACTCAAAGCCAGTAGCAGGGTATTTTGATCACTTGCCTTCCTAAAAATATCTGTATTTATGTTTCCTTCAGCATCCTTACTGATGCATAAGTCCAAAAATACACCTCTTCCTGACTGACATGATTCATAAATCTGTGGGTGGGGTTGGATCTATGTTGGTAACTAATAAATACTTCAAATTCTTCAAGACTACCTTTCCAAATTACCAATACGTCATCTATAAAACAATGCCATAATTCAATAGTGGTGAAATATAGATTTTTATCTGAATCCCTAATAGCCTCAGATTCCCATCACCCCACATATAGATTTGCATCACTAGGGGGCAAATGTTGCCCCCATCACTGTGCCCTTCATTTTTATACAGAACTGATCTAAAAATGTAAGGCATTGAATTTTAACACAAATTCAGATGATTTCAACAAAAATTCTGTTGGTGGTGTGATGTCATCCTTATGTATATTCAAAAAACAGGCTATTGAGTAAAGGGCCTCCTCCTGTGGAACATTGGTGTACAGGGATCTTATATCCATGGTAATCAAATAAGACTCCCTGCACACCTCAATATCCTCCAACATTCTAATGATGTCACCAGTATTTTTAATATAGGAACCCAGATCTTGTACGAAAGGGCATAGGTAGTAAGCAACATATTGCAACAGTGGCTCTGTAACAGCTAATGATGGGTCTGCCTGGGGGTAAGGTTAAAGATTTATGAACTTTTGATAATGTATACAAAGTGGCTATGACAGAAAGTTCAACAATAAGAAAAGGACTAAAATCTTCATCAATTATACCTTTGTTGAATGCTTCATTCACAAATCTTCTATACACCATTTAAACTCATCAGTAGAGTCCTTATTGAGTTTACAGTAGAACCTCGTATCATTCAATTATCATAGTACCGCCTTAATGTACTCTTGAGTGTTCTGTATTACAACACTATCCACTTTTTCCACGGGCTTGATTGTAATCGAGGTGTCTTTCCAGTGCAGACCTTTTTTCCCGGGTTAAAATATTGTAATGCAGCTCTGGTAAATTGTTAAGCTGTTCCAGTTCTCAGTCACAAACTTCTTTGAAGGTGCTAATGGCTGCACACTGTGGGGGTTAAAAATTAGATTTTCTTCTAAATTTCTTATGAGCATCCACATCAGGTTTGTGAGTTAAGTCCACTCTGTATTTTCCATTAAACTTTTCCCTGTATTGTAAGCACGTCCCATTTCCTTTCATTCACAAAATATTTTAGACTCAGGTTATGGCAAGCTAATTAAAGATCAATATAAGGGGGCATTAGAGAGCCGATCTCTGGCAGGAAGCATTTCTCGAATGCTCTATACATCAGCTGCTTTATATTCGTAAAAATAACATTCACAACTGATCAGACTCTAGAAATTTGGTTTGATTTGGCTTACTGAACCTATCAGCTCTTGATTGATACCTGACGTGATATGGTGAGGCAAAGAAATTTCACTCCTACAGCTGTTCAAACTATCGCCGAGATGGCAAGCAAGGCAGTCGATCCTCCATGCAGCGCAGCTACTACTACACTGGAAGCACTGTTGAGATCCCCATGGCAGCAACTGCTAGCCATTTTGCAGAGTATGGACACAAAACTGGAAAACTCTCTAGTGAGGCTGGAGCAACACATTGAAACAACTATGGCTCCAATGGCTGCAGTGTGCAATTGCAATGAGTGATCGACTACTGTTCAGATGATCACTACATGGTTGACTGAGGAAGGTGCGCAATCCCGAGGCTGTGGGGAGGCCTGTAGTATTGAGATCCATGCCGGACTGTTATTGCAGAAGGAGGACTTCTTGGAAAAGGCAGAGGGCTTGAATTTACTAGATTCACCATGGGATGGTATACAGAACTCGACAATTTTGGATGCACATCTTATCTGGGGCTTGTCTCTGTGGGCCTGAGGGCAAATCCTGAGATCAGGATATCAGAGGCTGAGGGACTGTATTAATAAACATTCGCCAATGGTGGAAGAAGTGGAGATCTCAGTGGTGTCTGTAAAAGAATGAGACTGTTCCTGGCAAGTTCATAATAATTTTCATACACTGGGCTTACAATTGGATTTGGTGGACATCTGAACTATTTTTGGGACACATTTTGACTGGGACTCATGGCTGATATGAATGATGGGGACACGTGTGTATTATTTTGGGAAAGGATCATAGTGTAGGTCATTGTGCGCCATATGGTGGGTCATTCCACCTTCTGAATATTTTTTCCCATCTTATTTAGACTATGTAGTTACCAATTACTCCCAAATTGCCCCTAATAAGCTCTGTATGCTAATTAGATTACCTCTTGGACTCACTGGTCAATTACCATATTAGTTCCATAAGCTGATGTGTTCATGTCAATAAAACTGATGTTTGAAAGCTGGTAATGTACCATTCTTTAGCTGCTTGTGTACTGTTCGAGAAAGTGCACATTCTTCCTATTTAGTACCTTTGCTATCTGGATAAATAGCATTTGTTCAGGACTGCGTTATAATGCCTATGTTAATTCTACCTTTCAAGGACACTCCATTGCTGCTGAGATGGCTGGCATTTTGGGGGCATTTTCTTTGATATAATAATGGGTATCCCCCCCCCCCATTGTAAGAGATTACAGGGGGCTGTGCTATGAATATCAGCTTTATGTATGAATATGTTTCCCTGCTCCACCTAATATCCTGTATGAGGAAATGTGTGCATGTTTTTACATTAAAATAATAAACACAAAGTACCAAAAAAAAGATCAATATAAGTTTTAAATTTATTAAGTGCAAAGGACTGTCCTTTATTTAAGAGTGCAATTTCAGCTTGTGTGAGTTTTTTATCATCTAGGTTAATTGCCTTCTGTGATGGTTCATTCGCTGGTTCTGTTGGCAGTTAATAAGCTGTCTCTGGTCTTGTAAGTGGGGGTTACTGTTGATGTTTCTGTATTCATTGATATACTTGACCTTCTTGACCTGCCACTCTTGCCCCTCCATGTCTTCCTCTTTAATTTCTTAATGCATTTTCTGTCTGAAACTCCTGATAGTGGTTTGGGCACATGCTCCTTCAGAGACCTGAAGGAGGTTCTGGTGGTATCTGATACTCTTTTAAAAAAATAATCCTTAGACTCTGCTGTCTCTGAGCTGCTGATGTCTGTGCTCAGGTTAAATGAAAGCCACCTCTCATGTTTCAGGATACCTCTATTTTGTTTTGATTTTTTCCAGCTGTATACTTTAATTCGTAGTCCTCTTGGTCCCTCTGAAACTTTTTTTACTTTGCTGCTTTTAATTCTTGATCTAATTTGGAGATGGTTTATTTTAGTTGCTCATTATATCTATCAAATTCAGAGTGGTCATGAAAGATCAGCAGCACAGCCCATTTGTTTTTCATTTCTTCAGTAGGTTGATCATTTACCTCCTTACCAAATTCAATAATCAATTTAATTAGCTTGTTGGAAGCTTCAGTCGGGATATCCCACCACTTTCTTACAAACTCTTCCATGTCCTGACCAGAGGAAAGGTTTTAAAGCAATCTTAGTCCATGAGGTATTCTTGACACTTGCAAATGCTCTTCTAGATTAACTTGATTCCAACATATTTTATGTGCTTTTATAACAGCTTTTTCTAGGGTTTTGAATGCATCATGCAATGAAGCAACCTCCTCTCTATATTGTGTCTCGGCGGCTGCTTCTGAAACAATTAAAAAGGGTTGTCTCTCCCCACTGCCATCAAAAGATTATTCACATACATAAATGAAGCATTAGATGATTGTGACAGATTTGGCATCCTTTCCAAAGACATGCTTATGCCCATATGCAAAATAATAACACTAAAAACAACTACTGATCACCTCTTCGGCTACTAAATTAAATATAAAAAAGATTTCAATAAAGCTGGGCTTAAAATAATATTCTTGGGAGGTGCAGCACAGAAAAGTCATAAAATGAGCTACTTTGCTACATGCACACAGCAGTTCCTGTAAGTATGCATATGTTTATATTCTCAGTGACAGATTCATTGAGAATGTGTCACTAGTAATACTATAACTGCACAAAGACCCATCTCCCCAAATAAAGTCTAGCATTGGGAGTCCATCTCTGGAACCAGGAAACATGACCTCCACTGAAATTGATACCAAGTACAGGGAGCTAGCAATATCCCTCAAATGGAATTCCAGTACTGGATGTCTGGAAATAACCCCAACCCAGTTGTTAGTCCAGCACAAAGAGCCAACCTCCAATGCTGGGACCCACCCAACTGAATATTCTGGAAATAGCAGATTATTGCCAGTGCCAACAAACAGCCTCAATCCAATCCCTTCCCCCTTTCCTCCATAACCCCAGTACCTCCCCATGCCCCCCACCAAACAATGACCTCCCAAAATAATTAATGAATAGCCTTCTCCATTCTGTCTATGTCCTCTTCCCTTCCTGATCTGCTTATGATTGAAAAATACCCTACAGCTTTCCTCTGTGAATTCCTCCCTGCTACCCTACCTGACTCAGATTTCTGAATAATTAAGCAGTTTCCTTTTTTCCTCTCTTGTTACATTCATCCCTATTTTCCATCTAACACCACGCAAGAGCAATAAAAATATAGTCTTCCCCATCCCTCTATGCCCCCATTCCTCTATGCTCCCTTAGTCCATAAAACATTCATGGGGCTGGATTTTTAAGCATGGTGCAGGGCTTGCATCTAGCCCTACATCACGGCACTTACTGTAGATTCTAGGGGATGTGCCAAACCCTTTGTCACAATTACACCCAATTCTACAATCTCTGGCACAGTTGCAACAGTTTTCATGGATTACAGAAGCTTGCACCAGATACCTGGGACAAGCTCCATAATAACGGCTCCCAGGATTGCCACAATGTAGACCAGAAAAAGTTAGTCTAACTTGTGGCAAATGCAGCATGAGATGGAAAATCCTGCTAGATTGCTGCAAGCCCCATGCACCATATCATCAGTGCACTGGGGCTTGTGGCGATCTAATACTTTTGAAAATCCTGCCTCTGGTGTCCAGTGGCACTGTCCCCATCCTGTCCAAGTCCTTCTGGTGTCTAGTAGCACCTCATCTCATTTCACCACTCCTCCAAAGATAGTGACTAGACTTGCTCTTCTTTTACTTCCGCAACTGGTCACCATTTGGACAACTTAGCACAATCTGAGATATAAATCAAGGGCTTGGTGTTGGTAACAATTCCTTCAATTTATATTGTGGTTTGTGTTAATTTATTCAGACAGTAGATGGCAGAAGAAGTAAGAGAGAGACTGTGATAGAACCAATCTCAAGAAGCTGGTGATGGGGGTACCACTGTTAAACAGAAAGTGTTTGATGTGGGATGGAGAGAGGAAGGCATGGTACTGGATACTGGAGAGTGTTTGGTATGAACAAGTGAGTGGGAGAGGTTGCAATTGTACACCCAAGTGTTTATGAAATAGGGCAGGGAAGGAGTGGCAGTAGACACTAGGGAATGCTTGCCAAGGAATATGGACAGGAAGGTGGTTACACAAAGCTGGCTAGAGGAGAGCTGGGACAATCTTTTTGAAGGGGTACATTTTGAAATAGTATGGGAAATTACTGCACAAAAAAAAAAAAACTAAATTAGAAAAATGTTAAGGTTCATGGACATAGCCAATAATAAGTTGGGAAATCCAATTAGGGTTCCAGGGTTAATAAGACTAATCGCACCTAGGTATTAGTTCCATAGTATTAGTTTCATAGTTAGTCAGGAAACCAGGAGGAGTTAGGAACCCTAACATTGGGCTTCCTAACCTTTGTGCGTCTTCTGTGAACCCTGATGATATCTTAGCAGAGGTTTATTTGCAATAAATGTATAGTATGTGTGGTTTGCATTTATTAGAACTTGAAGAATGCAGAATTCTGCCAGCTGAATTCATGTAGAATGGAAATTTTTCTTCTGAAAAGTTTTTAAAAATTTCAATGTGAACTCCAAAATAGCTTTCATGGATTACATAAAATACAGAAGAATTTTACCCATTTTAAACAAATTCTGGAAAAGGAATCCACAATTTATGTAGCCCCTGGATTACTAATTCATGAAAAACATTCTGCTTTTTGTAATTTTGGAATTCTGCTACTGACCAAATTCTGAATAATTCAGTGGAATTTCAGAAATTCCACAGAATTCTGTTTTGTCAGTATTTAAAAATTTCATTTGACACTAGCATTTATTTGTTATAGCACTATTACCAGGATTCCAACAGCACCTGCTGCTGGAGCAATCTGCAGGTCCAAACAGAGGAATATGTCGTAACGATAGGTACTGAACTGTGAAACCAATAATTTTTTTTTCTGTTCCAAATATACTCACTGTTTTCCTAAGCAAAGCTTGCATGTGAGCTGTAATAATCAATAACTTAGATGCTCATCTCATTTTATTGTGTGTATAGTTATGATTTAAAGAATTTTCTGAGTCTATATCAGAGGGTAGCCATTTGTTTTTGCTCAACTCATATATTAACTAGGCACCTATGCCTGCAGAGGCAAAACTGTGTCCTGTTTTGAAGCTTTGTTAGTCAACAAAACAAACTACTAACTCATATGTGTCTCTGCAAAATATTTAGAAGGGTACTAAATATGTTCATTTGGCATCAAATACACCACAGTGGTTCCCAGCATCAGGTTTCTTCATGCCTAGTAATATCAAACACATCACACATTGTCAAAAACATCACACATTGACTATGTAGTTAAAACAGCCAATACAAAGCTTGGTATACTCTGTCAACATAGACAAGCAATTACCCCTGATGCTTGTCACACAGAGCTCGATATTATCAACCGTCGACTATGGACTCATCATTTATAGCACCAGCACTGAAACAGCACTGAAAAGAATAGAAGTACTATTAAACAAGGCCTGCAGATTAATTCTTGGGGCTCATAATCTGACTCATTCCTGTAATCTATATACCAAACAGGCTGGCTCCCTTTGCATCTCCAGATCAAATACCAGGCCTGTCTCATAGGTAAAATGGCCCTGCTTGGTTTAACCCCTGACTCAACAGCAATCATTTTCCAGCATTTTACTGCTGCTCAGATGACAAAGAGATCCACAAATGGTGCCCTCAAGATCCCTTTAAATGCAGCTCCTTTGCTCAGCGATCACTTGCCTATCGAGGGCCCTGGTGGGTCAATGAACTCCCAGATCCTCTCATAGGCTGTGAGAAGATTGGACCCTTTAAAAGAGGTCTCTGCCTTCTTCTAGCTGGTGCTAACCACTGTGATTGCCCTTCCTAGGCACCTACCGTGTCCCCCACCCTCATCAGACTCCCTCCTTCCCTTATTTCCAACAGCCTCTCCCCTCCTAACTGTACTTTGTTTGTCTGGGCCTCCACTATCTCTGTCTACCACCTCTTCATCTGACTTACTCCTCCCACTCCCCCTTCCCCTAACAACATTTTATGCTACTTCACCCCTCCTCTACTCACCTCTTGGACAATGCCCGCATGGACAGCTATTACCCCCCCCACCACCACTCAACCAGCACAAAGTAACCTATGGCGTCCTAGCTTCTCTACAGTTGAACTACTACTTAAGCCACCCTTGCCATATGGTGGGTTGAAGCTTTTGCCTAATTTCTTACACTTGTTGGAATTTGCCTAATCACTATTTTATTTGTTAGTCATGTTTATTGTTACAGTCATAACCTACTGTTATGCCTGTTTGTTTTTGCCTGTTAATAGTTACCAACCCTTACCTTTTGTATCTGTATTGTGTGCTTTGACTTGGAACCTTTGTAAAGGAGCCTCCTGGCTCAAAGATTGCAATCCGAATCTGAAATACATAAATAAATATAAAAAAATAAACCATATCTTGAATGAAGACTCCTTTGAATAGTCAAGGCCCTTGACTCAATGGGGGATGGCTAGGGGGGAGGGAGGGCAGAGTGCCCAGAAATAACTCTTCTCTCTTAAGGTAGGGTGACACATCTCTTGCTGCATGATTGCCACCTGGCAGAGACCAGGTGGTAGCATAAACAAACACACAGTGCAGGGACCACCATCAGAAACCACATCTCATTGCACAATGATGCCCTGTGGAGAAAATCGGAGGAAAACTGCCCCGGTCTGCTCTGACACCCACTGCAGTCCCACACATAACTGACATGGCAGCCCACCCACCTCCCTTGTTTAAAGGATGATAAGAAGATGAAATGAATTATGTAAGCATAAAAAACAATAATTATAGGCATTTTGGGACACATTGGGCATTGTTGATTCATACTTATAGCCATTCACTAGGAGCACCTTAAAATATGATACAATTACTTCAGCTAGCCTGGGTTGAGTAGGGTACCTCTAGGATTTGTACATCATTTTCACAATTTCCTGACTTGTTGCAATTTTCCAGATGACAACTAGAGCTCACAGGCTAAAGGGCTTTTGGGAAAGTACTGCACCACCTGCTACAGCAACTCTGTTAATGGTCCTGCATATGAAGCTGTATATTTATATAATTTAAAACCAATCATTTTAACTAGTTGTTACTTAAGACATTGTGACAGTCATTACATGATATCTTCAGTCATGTTGGAACCCAATGCTGAACACCCCTGTATGTTGTAGTTTTCAGACCATCAGTCAGTTTCAGTCACAGACAACAACTTATACTGTAGTACCAGTCTTGACATAAGGTATGTTCAGTTCTGTTTTTTCACAGTATATCAGTTTTGGTCTTTGCTGCAGCAGCCCAGTAGTGAAAGCAGTAGCCAATAGGGGTGTGTGAATACCTTAATTTTAATATTTGGATGAATATTCATAATCAGGGCACCAGATATTCATTATTAGTTATTCAGTCCCCCACCCAGGTAAGTGTTTTTTTTTTTAAAAACATTGTAACATTGTTAAACTCCACCACTTCCTTCCCTTTTCAAGTACAGTAGGCAATTCTGCCATGAACAATCCCCAATAGCATTTCAGGCACCAAAAAAGGCAGCAAACTACTGCTCTAGTCAGTGGTCAGGTGACACATGGTTATCATAGATTGAGTAAAGGCCGCAGAAGAGGTGATGTCTTGTGTCTTGTCTAGGGCAACTAACACGGCACTGGCATAATTGCATTGTATGTCCACCCTGGAAGAGAGGAGAGCAAGATGTGCCATGATAGTGACCTATACAAGTACCTCACAGGGGTGAAGATGGGGCACATAAGGAGAGTCTCTTTCAAATGACAACAAGAACAAGTATAAGGGGCAATGAGGGCATGTGATGAAGCTGAAGGGGAAGTTCAAGATAGATGTGAAGAAATATTCAAAGAAAAAGGCATAGTAGATGACTGATATAGATTGCTGGCATAAGTGATGGTGTCAAAAACAGTGTGGGGCTTCAAGCGTACATGAGATAGGCATAGGGCCAGGGTATATTTGAAAAAAAGGCAGGGAGGCAGCAGGATTGCTTTAGGGTCTGCAGATGAGACCAATAAGGCACAGATGGACAATCTAGGCTGACTGTGTGGGTCAAGCAGTCCTTTTTCAACAGATACTTAGTAACCTAAAGTACACAATAATAAGGTCACTAAAATGTTATAACTGAGTGTTATGATTCATGATCATGATGACGCTAAAGATAAAAAAAAACAAGCATTTGTCAATGCTGAATGTTGGTTTGCTGGCATTGGCATTGGTAGTGCAGGAGTTAGAGGGATGCATAATAGGAATGGCAGTGAAGCATTGAACTGATGCCAACCCACCCTCATGCTGCAGAGACTGACAGGCATTGGGGTGTCCCTTTGGGTGTTGGCCATAGTGCTCATGCCATTTCACCTCTCCTTATCTTGCAGACACCGACAAGTGTCGCAGTGTGCATTGGGGTCTTCTGACATTACAAAGGTGCATGGGAAATATGCAATGCCACTTAGAACACTGCCATTTTATGGGCTTTCGGCACCAGATATTCAACATAGGCATTTTAGCACCTCTGCTCATGTACAGTGTCACTGTTATTTCTTCAAAGTGTCCCAAGAAGTGATTTCACACAGCAACCACGCTATTCTGCGCTGGAAGTGCGAAAACACATTTTGGGCAGGATATGTGAAATGACAGCTGTACTGTTCATCAAGAGGTGTGGAAAAATGGCAATGGTGAAAATACAGAGTGAAAATATCACAAATGCACAACAATCTGACGTGCGTGAATCTGCTGCTTATGCTGGGACTATCATTGAGTATCATCACCACATTTTCAACATAGGCATTTAGGACCTCTTCTCATGAACTGTGTCACTGTCATTTTCATAATCTGGCCCAAACACTGATTTCCCTCAGCGACTGCGCTATTGTGCACCGGAAGTGCATAAACACATTTTGGGCAGGATGTGGAAAATGACAACTGTACTGTTCACAAGGAAGCATACAAAAATGGGAATGCTGAAAATCTGGTGTTAAAATATTGCGAAGGCGTGAAGTTACGAGCCTGCATAACAACTGCGCAAAGCACGCTCGTAAAACAGGAATTTGTTGGATTTTTTCACCAAATTTGGAACATAGGCTTTTTGAGAGGCCACCTCATGAACACTGGCACTGTCATTTCGTTAATGGGTCCCGAAAGGTGATTTCGCGCTGTGACCACAAAAATCACCTTTTGAGGCTGATTAATGCCATGTCAGTGATAGAATTCATGAGGAGGGGCCCCAAAAACCCCATGGTGAAAATTTGGTGCCAAAATTCCAACAAATGCCCGAGATATGCAGCAAAGTTGAAAAAACCCTATTCATTTCATTATACAGCTTACTGGCAATTCCTCAGTTTGTGGTCAACTTTAAAGAGTGCAGACGTGTTCCTGGTCCAATGAAGATCGTCGTGCTGGACTCCAGAGGTAAGTATTGGGTGAGGGGTGAGGAGGGTGTGGGGAGGCAGGGTGAGCAGTGGGAGGGTGCTGGTGGGGGCAGGAGACTATGAGAGACTGTTTTTACAGGGTAGAAAAAACTAACATGCGAGGACAGTTTTCCTTTTCAGAACTTGGCACGCGAAGTGGGCCTCAGCATGCTACCTAACTGTTTTGGGGGTTGCTGCAGCCAATGGGGATTGGGCACCCTCATCGGCAGGCAATGGGGGGTTGCTGCAGGCGCGGGATTGGGCACCCTCGTCGGCAGACAATGGGGTAAACTTATGCCGACGGGGACTTGGCACCCCATCAGCACATGATGACAGTGGGGAGGAGGCAAGAGCTGAGGGTATTGGGCACCACCTCGGTATATAAGAAATGCTGGGGGGCAGATTTATGCCGATGGGAGTGGGTTCCCTGTCGGCACACAATGACGGGGAAGCAAGAACCGGGGGATTGGGCACTCCTCGGCATATCGGAAATGGGGGGCTGCTGTATGCCGGAGTGGGGGGTGGGCTCCCCATCAGCAATTCATGACCACAGAAAGCCGGCTGGGTGTTGGCACCCGAAGTCAGCCATTGGGCGGCCGCCCGGCATACTGCTAATGTGGCAGCATGCAGGAAGGGTCCGCTGTGTCTGATAAGCTTTGCTTGGATTACAGCAGACCTTTCCTTAGATGTGCTCACCACATTAGCATGCATGGTGTGGTGCTGGCATGCAGGCTGCTTGGGGAATGAGGGACACACCTACTGATGTGTGCCCTGCATTCGTCCTCCAATTCTGCACTCTCCCAAGATGTTGACTTGCTCGCAAGCGTTGCAAGCCAACATAAAAAGGTTGCATCAAGAAGAGTTGAAGTTGTATGATTCCTGAATCATGATGACTATGAACGTGATGTGTCGTAGCATGACTAAATGAGTATAATGTTTACTCTGAGATTGTATCTGACTGACTTAAATGAGTACAGTGTTCAAGCTGAAATTATATCTAAGCTCCTGGAGTAAGTACATCTCTTAACTGGCTGATTTAAATGAGTACAATGTTTGTTCTGAGATTTTATCTACTGGCTTAAGTACAGCTGGTTTGTGAGGACAAAGATTCAAGTCCTTCTGCTTAGTAGGGCATCCGGAACATGAACACTAACAGCATACTGGTAAAAGCGCTACACCTAGAGGCTGTTTTGCCAATCACTTTTTTTTTTCTGCCCTCAAGGTACATAGCATACTCTGCCTCATCTTCAAAGTCACTCACATGTGCCTCTGATGAAGAAGATTATGTGTTACTGGACAATTCATCATGTGGAGGAAAATACTCAGAACCAGATGTCTGGTGATTATACTACAAGCATCACTACCTAGCCCTAAACCATGGGGGGTGGGAGTGCAGTTAGCCAACTGCCCTACGAAACTGCTGGTGGCTACCAACTTTTGTGAAACCTAATCCCAGCCTCAGATTACACCACAAATATTTCTTACACTGAGATTTCTACAGAAGAACTACTGCAATTCAATACTGTTTTTATTTGTAAATGAACAAAAGTTCTGTTGTATTTCAGTACAGAAAATTGGTTGCAAGCAGCAGTGCTGCTTTATTTTCGACGAGATGTGTGTAGCTATAATGCTTTACTCCGTGGGTAATGGGGTGCTGTTCAGACAGTTTGTTGAATGGTTCCCCTTATAGGACTAAATCAGTGTTGATGTTCAAAAATGGGGGGGGAACAAAAATACTCCACTTGAGCTATTGTAAAATTTCTCAAAGTTCTTTATTTATTTCCGTTAATTGCCCTGACATTTCACACTCTTGTGCTTTTTCAAAGGGCTTTTCATATATTCTGTAAGAATAATAGATAAGTATTGCTTATGAATCTTACATTTTTGGATTCCATTTCTTTTCATTATTCTTCTAACATTGTCTATTGTACTTCATTACCACTGTGCTTCTTTCTCATGATACTTTTAGTACACACTCTGAACTCTATTCACTCTTCTTATAGTTAAAACTTTACAAAAATAATATACAGTAATAGAGAATATGTACCCTGCATTAGTGCTTTGTTTCCACACTGGCTAGACGCTTTTTACTTCTGCCTTTGCCTGTTCTACTGATTCTTCATGGCAAGGAATTGTGCCAAACATGTATCTTAACTATGATAATGTAAACAAAATGTGTAAAAGCCTTCAGCAACCTTATTTAGCAGGTTATTGTCAGTACATTAACCCAACAACTTTCCCTTATTACTACCTTTTCTGTTATAATGTACCATTTTAAAATATCTTAATTGGCTAAATTTTACCTTTTGCGGCCTTATCTTTCAGCTCAGCGTGCTCCATTTTCTTTGTTCTCTGTCTTCCTTCAATTTTAGGTTCTGCTTTTAATACATTTAAAGTTTTAATACAATCAAATCTCTTAGTAACTGTCTGAACACTTCTGCGATGTGTTTTTGCCTGTATAACTGGTTTTAATACTTATTACTCACTTTTGTGCTGAACATTGTTTCCAGCTCCTTATTTCTTTATTTTATTATCAATCCCTGGAAAACAAAAGTCAATTATTTCAGTACCCTTCAATATTTTATCTTTTCAGTCCTATTAGCCTTCAATTGTATGTTTCTATCTCATTTTTTTTTATCTGGCTGGTATGTGTGGATACTTTGGGCGTAGTGTTTGGAGTCGCATTCAATTC
The DNA here is from genome assembly GCA_016271365.2 of Neoceratodus forsteri. Lineage (NCBI taxonomy): Eukaryota > Metazoa > Chordata > Ceratodontiformes > Ceratodontidae > Neoceratodus > Neoceratodus forsteri. The sequence goes on along the minus strand of CM057451.1, from coordinate 1,062,131,023 downwards.
TGTCATAACTTTCTTTAGCTTTTTTATAAACCTGGTATCTGTATGTAAAGAAAAGAAGCTCATTTAATCACATTTTAAATTTATTTGACATGGCTACAGCTCCTAGATATCTAAATATTTGTCTTTTCTTATCATGTGCTGGCTCTGTTGTTATTCTTTGCGTTGTTTGGTGCAGCTACTGTGTGTATATGTGCGTGTGTGTGGCACAAACTCTCTTACTATATACCTTTCGGCCTGATCACCACATGCAGTTTCACCTGCAAGGAATGAGCTCCTATTAAGCTCAACTTATGGTCGCTGAACAACCTTCATTGTGATCAGGTCATTTTCTGGCCACAGTGTGTCTTTATTTATTTAATTACTCTTTTCAATGTTTAATTTATTGAGAAACTGACGATGTCTTGAGGTGTTGGGTTTTCTTAATAAGCTGTAATTCTTCTGTGTGTTTTAGTATGTGTTTAGTTACTATGTTTTATATAGGGGTGGATAGAGCTGGGGGGGGACCTCAGAATGTAAAGTGTTCTTCACTTTATAGTTTCTTACTTTGCCATGTTTTTGTTAAAATTTACTTATGTATCACTTCTTTTTCATGAACTTTTAACTGTTTGTAATGTTACTTTCTTGTTTCAGACATATATTTTTGGTGAAATGTTACTATCTTCTTCTGTTAGATTTCCGTATACCATTTGTATATTAAAGTGGACGACAATTTTCATTACTGCTTGCTAGCCATATTTTATCATGTTGCCGTTCAGTTTTTAAGGTTTATTATATTATAAAAAGAACCTATTTTATAAACTGTTCATTGTTTATGTTTGCTTGCATGCATGTGCAAGAAACATAGTGCCATCATCTGAGTTTTCGGAGGTGGGTCACCCCCTCTTCCAGTTCAGTCAGTGTGTTGGCAGGCACGGCCCCAGTCCACCAATGCATGCTGGAGCTGTCTATGACAGCTCCAAAATGCAGTGGCATACAGTTGAAAAGGGGAGCTACGCTTCAGTGAGCAGCGATAAGATACCGCCTGCTCATCGCAGCTCCCCTACGCTACACACACACACACACACACACAAACACGCATGCATGCTGCATGCCCCCCTAAGCATGGCACTGATTATAGCCCGATCGGCCAAGCACTATGCTCTCCCAAAACCTTCCAGATGCCACTGGGTGCCACTCCAGCGCGTGGCAGGATTATCGATATAGCCAACAGGGCTGCCCAATCCCCCATCGGCTCCACTGTCCTCCCCCCCGAGAGTAATGGGTGCCATGCTGGGAGCCCACCCAGCATGGCAACTGATGCTATGGCCGAAGGGGGTGCCCAATCCCCTGTCGGCTCCACACCCCCCAACCAGCTGTCCTTGTGACATGCTGGGAGCCCATCCCAGTGTGGCAAACGTCCCGCGTCGTCATTTTGGTGAAAAAAAACCTGCAAATTAAAAATTGTCCCTCGGCGCTTCTCCCTGCCCCCCTCTCACAACCCGCACCCAACCACTGTGCACCCTGCCTCCCCACACCCCCCTCACCCCATACTTATCTCCAGAGCTCGGCGCGACGATCTTCGGTGGACCGGGAACACGTCTGCACTCTTCAAAGCCGACCGCGAACTGAGGAAATGCCAGTAAGTTGTATAATGGGATAGTTAGGGTTTTTTCAACTTTGTTGCATATCTCAGGCAGTTTTCGGAATTTTTGTGCCAAATTTTCAACATGGGGTTTTTGGGACCCCTTCTCATGAGTGATCTCACTGTCATGGCGTTCTTCAGCCCGAAGGGTGATTTCATAGTCACTGCGTGAAATCACCTTTCGGGCCTGATTAATGAAATGACACTGCCAGCGTTCATAAGGTGGGCTCTCAAGAAGCCTATTTTGAAAATTTGTTGGAAAAATTCCAAAAAATGACTGTTTTATGAGCGTGCATTGCACAGTTCCTCCGCACGCTCGTAAGTTTGCGAATTTTCAATATTTTCAATCCAGATTTTCAACATTGCCATTTTACCACACCTCCTTATGAGCAGTACAGCTGTCATTTTTCACATCTTGCCCAAAATGTGTTTCCGCCCATGTAGCGCACAATGGCGCAGTGGGTGTGCGAAATCAATGTATGGGACACATTAAGAAAATCACAGTGACACTGTTCATGAGCAGACATATTAAAATTGCTATGTTAAAAATTTGGTGAAAAAATACCTAAATATGACTGTTTTACGAGCGTGTGTTGCGCAGTTCCTATGCACGCTCGTAAGTTTGCGAATTTTCAATATTTTCAATCCAGATTTTCAACATTACCATTTTATTACACTTCCTTATGAGCAGTACAGCTGTCATTTGTCACATCTTTCCCAAAACATGTTTCCGCCCATGTAGCACACAATGGCACATTCGGTGTGTGAAATCAATGTATAGGACACATGAAGAAAATCACAGTGACACTGTTCATGAGCAGACATCTTAAAATGGCTATGTTGAAAATTTGGTGAAAAAATCCTAAAAATGACTGTTTTACGAGCGTGCATTGCGCGGTTCCTACGCACGCTCGTGTTTGCAAATTTTTAATATTTTCACTCCAGATTTTCAACATTGCCATTTTATAACAATTCCTTATGAACAGTACAGCTGCCATTTTTCACATGTCACCCAAAATGTGTTTTCGCACATGTAGCGCACAATGGTGCAGTCAGTGTGCGAAAGCAATGTTTGGGACAGATTAAGAAAATCACAGTTACACTTTTCATGAGCAGAGGTCTTGTTGAAAATTTGGTGACAAAAGTCCATAAAATGACTGTGTTACGAGTGAGCATTGCGCAGTTTCCACGCACCCTCGTAAGTTCATGACTTTGTAATATTTTCAGTCCAGATTTTCACCAGTGGCATTTTTCCACACTTCCTTATGAACAGTACAGCTGTCATTTTTCACAACATGGTCGAAATGTGTTTTCGCACTTTCAGCGCACAGATGCGTGGTCACTGTGGGAAATCATTGTTCGGGACAGATAAAGTAAATCACAGTGACACTGTTCATGATCGGAGGTCCCAAAATGCCTCTGTTGACAATCTGCTGTAAAAAATCCCCAAACTAATTACATTATGGGTGTGCGTTGCATAGTTTCTATGCACGCTCGTGACTTCACCAGTTTCTTTAATATTTTTATTACAGATTTGCAACATTGCCATTTTTTACACCTCCCAATGAACAGTACAGCTCTCATTTTTTACATCCTGTACGGAATGTGTTTGCACCTGTGGTGCTAAATGCCGTAGTCGCTGTGCATAAGCAGCTTTCGGCTAACAAACTGATATTGCCACTGTTCATGAGATGGGGTCACAAAAAAAACATGCTGAAAATTTGGAGTGAAAATACCAACGAATGCCTGAGGTATTACGGTTTCCAACCATAACGCCCAACCCTGTAGAGAATGACAGGCATCAGGGATGTGACTTGGGATTCTTGCCTGCAATGCTCATACCATTCCGCACCCTGCAGCCAGTGAGAGCCATCGAGGTATGCCTTGGACTCTTTGGCCCCACAGTTCACCCCATTCTGCTATACCGCACCCATCTCACCGTATTTATTGTTTGCAATGGGGTACGCATAAGGGCCAAAGACCCCAAGGCACACCGTGACACTTGTCAGTGTCTGCAGGGTGGGGTGTGGAGAAATGGCATGGCCGTGATGCCTGATGACCCAAAGGCACACCCCAGTGCCTGTCACTCTCTGCAGGGTGGTGGTGGGGTTGGCTTCAGTTCAATACTTCATTGCCATTCCTATTACGCAGCTCTGTAACTTCTACACTACCACTGCCGATGCCAGCAAGCAAACATTCGGCATTAACAAATGCTTGTTAATGTATCTAACCTTTCTATTTGTATTTATTTGTTTTTTATTTTTGGTTTTTTGTATATGGAACCATACTCCATCTCTCTTACTTATCTTAACATTACCAACAAGCATTTCAGTTTGTGTCCTTATTCATCCCTATGTTTCTTTTTAGGGTTTGTAGCTGGAAAATCCATTTCATTTCTGCTTGGTCCAACTGTTTTTGATAGTGCCCTCCCCTTGCTGGTTTTTGAATCTGTTCAAGTCCCCAGAATGCAAGTGAGGCTCCCGTATGTCCTTGTTCAGCGAAGTGATTTGCTACCTTTGATTTTTCTTCCTGCCTTCTAATATCCCCTTTATGTTCTAGTATGCGTGTTTTTAAAGCCCTGGTCATTTGCCCCACATATAAATGGTCACATGGACACTGTACTACATATATTACCCCCTCTGTTGTACAGTCTATATGTTGTCTTATAGGGTACTCTTTACCCATGTGTGGGTGTTTAAACATTTCTTTTTTGCTGGTATGGTTACATACTGAGCATCATCCACATGGTACCATTCCAGATTTGAGTGGTTCTAGTAAAAGTTGCATTCCTTGCTGTACTGGGATTTTAAATTGGGATCTTACTAGTTTGTCTTTAATAGTTTTAACTTTTTTTTGCTGCAATAATGGGTCTTTCTTTAAAGTCCATAAGAACTTGTTCCCCTACTGATATTATGTACCAGTGTTTGTTTATAATTCTTTTAATTTCTGTAAATTGATCATTAAACTTAATTGTAAATACTACCCTTGGTTTATGTTGTTTTTGTTTGGTTTGTAGAGGGTCTTGTCTAGATACTGGCTCTATTCTTTGTTCAGCTTTTTTAAGTATGGACTTTTTGTATCCCCTTTGTTGAAATTGATATATCATGACTTGTTTTTCTTTCTGAAAATCTTGTTCTTTAGTACAGTTTCTTTTCACTCTGAATAGTTGTGAATAAGGAATGCTTTGTTTTAGTCTTGTTTCATGGAAACTTTTGCCATGTAGGAATGTGTAGGAGTGTGTTCCTGTCTGTCGTTTTTTTATATAAGCTTGTTTATAGTTTATTGCTTTTTAATATATGGATTCTTAAAATAGTAGTATTGAAAAGCATTCAAAAAAATTCCGATAATACTGTCACTCCTGGAGTGATAATACCACCTTTCCAGAGTGATAATACTATCGTTTAGGTGCCATAATACTATCGTTTGGGACCTAAACGATAGTATTATCACCAAAGCTGAACTGCGCAGGTGCAAGTCTGTCTTCCAATATCTTGCAAGCGTGCCTTCCAATTGGACACTTTACGTGTGTGGGTGGGCAGAACTACTCGCAAAACATGGTGGCTGCCGCTCTCGCTTAGCGAGAGAAATGGTCATTGTAGAAGCTGTATTTTTTCTGTACCTACTACTCTGTCCCATTTTCCAGTATGTATGTCTCAGTCTCCCATGCATCCTCTACAGTACCTATGGATCATGGAGATCACTGCCGAGGAACTACAGATAGCGAAGAAAAGGGGGACGGGGCCATGCTGCCACATTCTGATGCTCCTAGCAACCCTGTCAGCACACAGACCCCTGACTGGATCCATGAAATGGAGGTGAGTCAATCCTCCTCGGATCCATATATTAAAGAAAATAACAAATATCTTGGTGTGGATCACAAGGCAGTAATCCCCATCTCAAGGTTCTGGGGACATGGGAACCTCTCGAGCTTCGCTCTTGAGGTTCCCTATGTCCCCAGAACCTCTCGATGGGATTACTGCCTTGTAATCCACACTAAGCTATCTATTATTCTATTTATTTTTGCACAGAAAAATTATTGCAAGCAACACGCATGCAGAGCCGGCACAGGTGTGAGCACACTGCAAGCATCACTTCCTAGCCCTAAACCATGTGGGGGTTGTCGTGCAGTCAGCTGACTGCCCTCCAAGACTGCTGGTGGCTATCGACTTTTGTGAAACCCAAGTCCAACCTCAGATCACACCATAAATATTTCTTACACAGAGATTTCTATGGCAGAACTACTGCAATTAAATTATTTGTTTTTTTTGTAAATGCACTCAAGTTCTGCTGCATTTCAGTACAAAAAAAATGGTTGCGAGCAGCAATACTGCTTTAGTTGCACACAGAAAAATAATTGCAAGTAGCACGTATGCATGGCAGGCCAGGGTGTGTGCACACTTCAGGAGTTGTTACTTAGCCCTAAACCGTGGGTTGTGGGAGTGCAGTCAACTGACTGCCTTCCGAGATGTCTGGCTAGGCTACTACTGGGTTTTGTGAAACCTGAGCCCACCCTCCCAGAAATACTTTTTATTTACAGCACCAAATTAAAGACTTTTTTTAAATCAATACAGTACAGTAGTGAAGGCAGTCAAGATAGAAATTAGAACTACTGTAATTAAGGAGGTAAACTGCAACTTAAGTCTCTCTGCAGCTCCTCCTGGCAAAACAAATCAGTCAATTTCTCTGGGGAAAATATAAAAAGCCTTACACCAGTACATGGCAGGCAGGCACTAATACAAGAAACACTACTTCTTCACTTCCAGAGCACAGCTCAGAGGCTCCTGAAATGAAGGTATACTAGTTTCTATCTGCAGCTCCTAACAAAACAAAAAATCACTGCATCAGACAATTTATCTATGGAAAAAAACCTCCCAGTGCTCCCACTAGTACTAGGCACACATTACAGAACAAAAAAATAAAGGTTTTGTGATGAAAATATCATTTTTTTGCAACTCCAAATCTCTGCTGACTCATAGCTCTCTCCATTCTCCGCTATGATCTCTCCACTACCCAGCAATGTTGAAGTGTCATGTGATCTGGCTTTTGCAAATGCTCAGAGATTGACCAGCAAGTCCCCTGAGATATTCAAATCCCACGTGACCCCTGAATACTGAATAATGCCAAATAGCTGTGCTATTCAGTATTTGGCTTCCAAATACTGAATACCATATTATTCATGGTATTCAGGATTTAATATTCATTATTCACACACCCCTAAGAGCCAACAATAGTTTCTGTTGCTAGGACAATGTTTTCTTATGGTGACATGCTGAAATTCTCTGCAACCAGAAGTTCACTGGCAAGTGGCAGAATGTTGCAAGCTGCATTTTGGAGCTGCACATACAGTAGGTCTATGCTGGGCTCAACATCTTATTCTTATATCGGAAATGGTGAGATTGTTTAAAATATGAACTATTACATAAGTTTAGCTTAAGTTACTTTCTATTGGTTTCTAAATTTTATTTTCAGTTTTAATTTCATAACTTTTTGTTTTAGTGTATATTGTATCCTGTGACTTGAAATGTGTAATGTGTAATGTATATTTTTTTGAATGTTCTGTGACTTAATCTTGGACTTGCTATTATTTATTCTATGATGGTATGTCTTAAGATGTATTCTTGATTGCTTTTCAATGAATGTACAGCACCCTGAGCATACAGGAAAGAAGACTTCATAAATAAAGCTTGTCTTGCTTTGCCTAACTTTTACAGTAATATTTTTATTGTTTAAGGAAATGGGTCGATTATGTGTAATGTTCTGGATGACGATTTGTTTTAGAAATGTTTCTGATCATTTTCAAAAATGGTTACCTTATTAAGCTGCTATTGCAGTTAAATCATTTAAATGAGAAGAAGAAAGGATAAAGAAAAAGAAAAGTAAAAAGAAACTAAGATCACAATCACCCCATAAGTAAGGACATTGAAAGGGTGGTACAGACGAGGGTAACCAAAATGGTGAGGGGTTGCATGAGGAGCCATATGAGGAAAGGCTGAAGGAGCGTAACTTGTACTCCCTGGAAGAGAGAAGAGTAAGAGGGGACATAATTGAATCCTACAAATACGTTACAGGAGTGAACAAGGTGCAAGTGGAGGGTTTATTTCATAGAGAAGAAGGCACTGGAACAAGGGGGCATACAATGAAGCTAACGGGGAAATTTAAGAGAGAAGTGCACAAATATTTCTTCATGGAAAGGAAGGTGGATGACTGGAACAGCCTGCCAAAGGAGGTACAGTAGTGGGGTAAAGGTTGTGAGGAGTTTCAAGCATGCATGGAACACATGGGCAAATGGGCTTGTTAGGTAGAGGAATGGGGGGTGAGTGATACCTATGATCAACTAGTGTCAGTATTGCATAAAAGGCTCCCGACTATGTTCATTCTTACTTCTGCCAGCGTATTGAAATATTTTATGAATAAAAGACTTGTTCAACAACTGCAGCCTCAATCTTTTTGACGGTGACTGCGCTTTTCTTTACGTCAGGAATCTCAAGGTTCTTTTAAGTGTGGGAGGTGAGGGAGCTCAGCTACGCTTACTGTAGATTGTGAGGTCTCAGCACTCAGCAAAACTGCAGCATGTATTACTAAGGCTCCAAACACTTTCCTTTGATTACTCCTTGCCAGCATATTTAAATAGTTTTTGCCTATTAACATAAACTAAGCACTGTGGTTTACTTGTCAGTAATTGCCCCGTTCCCTGAAGACTTCAATAAAGCAATGTGCCGTCCTTTGAATGGTACCAGCATTTGTTTTCTTTCCCATGGACTTCATTATGCTGGGCATATTCAAAGTGGGATTGTAGCTGGGATGGTTCTTTTGTACTAAATTCACCTTCTTCACAAATATGTAATGCTTACTGTACAAGATACCCAATCTCATTCTTTCACCCCTAAATACAGAAAACAGTCATACCAAATTCTGCTTGCAGAAACTTGATTACGAGACATTCAGGGACTAAATTTATCATAGGAAAGAAAACAAATGCTGGCACAATTCAAAGGAGCGCAAGTTGAGAATAAACCACGGAACTGGATCTACCGGAATGCAACTATTCAATGAAGACCCGCAATCTTTATTAAAAGATGCAACAGCCTGTTTTAACAAGTTAAGTGTAAATACTTAATGTATTGCCCCCTGCACAGAATGCAGCTTTTTCTGCTGTACACAGAGGTGGGTGTGCTTTCTTAGACTGGCTCTTTCCTAAAGAGCCAAGGACAAACCAAGGAACTGGATCCACCGGAATGTAATTGTCCAAAGAAGTGCCACTATTTTTATTTAAAGATCTAACAGCCTGTTTTAACAAATTAATTGTAAATACCTAATTTATTGCCACACACACAGAATGCAGCTCTTTCTGCTGTGCACAGAAGTGGGTGTGCTTTCTTAGACTGGCTCTTGCCTTGATGCTCTGACTGATTACATCAGTAGAGCTGGAGATGTGTGTGGTGCAATCCCAGTTCAATAAAGATGAAAGTATTCCTCTGGGGAGAAGAGCAGCTGACTGCCCTGTGGAGGGGAGCTCTGTCTGCAGAGGGTAGGGGAGGAGGAGGAGACACTACACACCACCAGTGATGTGAGCAGTGTGGACAACACACCTCATCACTGTTGGAGAAGATGGGGACCATTTCAGGTCATGGTTCCCTCTTTCCTACAGTGATCCCAAAACTCCTGCAGGGCTCCACCCACGCAGCCTTGAAATGCATGCCCCAAAATCTCTCTCAGCCAATCAGAGAACTTTATTCTTCCTACCCATTTTATAAGAAGGCTTTAGCCATTCTAGGTGACTATCACATTCCACTAAAATCAATAGCTATCTGATGAGTGCCAGACCATATGGACATCAGTGATATTTCTAACAAACCCTTAACTGAAGACTGACAGCTGTCTTTCTGTACGTGTTTGTGTTTCTTGTTTGTCTGTATTTCTGCATTAAACTTTATTCCTTAAGATAACCATATAAGCTACTGTTGATCCATTGGTGCAGTGGCAGCACTACCCCTTGTGATGCTGGTGACCAGAGTTTTTGAATGGGCTTGGTTTATCAGAGGTCCGGCTGGGAGGAGGTGGCGCAAGTGTCTGTTGCACTGCTCATCTACTCCAGGGGGAGGAGGGAACCTCAGCTAGGCACATGACCGACCTCTAGTGGAAGCTGGAGGTTCAGCATACCCGAGCACTCAAACCTGGGGTGGAGCATAATGGACACCTGCATAAGACATGGTGTCATGCACATGTCCCTCTCCTGGGGCATAGAGGAAAAAGCTTGGCCATGGCACAACACTGGTGAGAGCACCAGACATATGGCTCTTGCTCACCGGCAACCCGATCCACAGAGGAGAACCCAGATGAAATCCAAAGGTATGGCATGGGGATGGGGTTGAGTCCAGAAGCCGTGCTCCTGCTTTGGCCCCACCTGACGATCAGAGCCAAGGCTCCATGGGGGGTCCTCCCGGGAGGTGGGGCACAGGAGGGTAAGCCGGATGACAGTGTCAGCATTTAAAGGGGCAAAAACCCAAATTACAATAAATAAATAAATTGCTGTCTTACATTGCCCTCACAATGTAATTTTGTGACTTATTATTACCTGGACTAGTTATTAATGTATCCTCTACCAACCCTTATGAAGTTCCTGAACCAATTTATTCAATAATATTTGGCCTCATAAACTGGGGGTTTGGTCTCATATCTGTTTTGCCTCCTCCACGTTTCTTTCTCTTCTTTCTCTCTTTCTTCTAAAACTTTGGCTACTTGCTGCTAGGGTACAAAGCAATCATAATGAAAATGCAAATGATTCAGTCAGTGGAATTTCTCTCTGTTGTTCTTGATCTCTCTGTTACTGTTTACGATTTGTGTGAGGGGCTACTTTGCTATAACTCATGCCAGATAACTATTATCAGCCATATATTATGGGGTGCCTTTATTTTGATCTTATCTTACACTCACATTCTTTTGTTTCAGTATTGACCACAACAACCTCTCAATTACCACAGGCAAAGAAAGTTGCAAGTGCCACCTTGACCACTAGTAGTGCTTTGTCAGTAACAGGGCCATGGGTCCTGAGTTGTGTGCCACTACTCCTGTAGCTTCTATGAATGTGGCACTTGCCCTTGACATCCCCCTCAAGCAGTGATTTCTCAGGAAGATTCAGCTGTTATGACTAATCAAAACTGTTCACTTCAAGGAAGTACTTTTGCAAGAAATAAAATCAATGAAGCTGAGCCTTTCCCTTCTGGTTTCTGAGTCAGAGACTTGACAAATGAGTGTGGGGGAAGGGGATAGATTCCTGTTGCTGCTCTACACTAGCACCCATCAGTGCCAGTTATGTAGTATAAAACACCTGCCACTGGTAAAATGTGAATCATTTTTCATACACTGGATAATGTATGTCTTATTATTTTCAATTAAAATCAGTATCTATAAGCCACCATATACTGTAGCTGTTTTAGCAGTAATGTTTTTTTTCTGGCAAAAACATCAATATACCCACTTTTCATTTTGTTTTTTTTTTTATTCGTGAATAAAGATACAGGACTATGAAGCTTATAACAAGTCCTGCTCCTGTCTCATCCCTGCCATAAATAATTTATATATATTGGTACCCTGCTATCAAAACATGTGGTCGCACCATCCTATTACATCCAAAATATGAACCTAGTTTGTGTGTTCACCAGGTAACCCCAACAGAAGAGATTTTTCAAAAATTGCAGTTTTCTTTAATCACTTGTGTCATTAATTACAAAACTGGCTGTAAATGCTGGTTTAAAAATATCTGAGAAAATTACAAACACACCAAGGATGCATCTAAGGATGTCAGAAATACATTTTTGCTAAAAAGTACATAATGAAAGTTATTGTTGACTACCAAATACTGCCATTTTTTTTTTTCAGTATGGTATTTCTTCCCCATCCTGGCCAGCACTCCTAGCACCATCAGCTGTCCAACCCCCGGTACTGTCCCCTAAGGATTAGGCATCCTTCCTTATGCTCCCACAACTAACCCATCATGGCAGTGTGGTGGGGAGCATCTCAACCCACCAGAAACAGATCCAGCCAGGGAGGTGCCTTCTCAGGGGTGGCGTCTGTGGGGGACAGTATAATGCTGCATCGCCAGGACCTTTTCTGTTTTCTTCCTGAGGAGAGACATGCAATGACGCCCACACAGAGAATGCACGCACCCGCATGCACTCCTCCAAGCATCTGCCCATTACCTCCCCTTACTGTAGTGTCAGTGCACTGCCCCCAGCTGCAGCTAGGGGCTAGTAGGATGCAGATCGCTGGCAATTCCCCTTCCCAGAGAAGCAGAGCAGTCCATCTGACACTCAATCCTTCTCCTCCCCTGCTGACCCCCGGTGCCCCATGTTCATTCCCAAACACGGTTCGCCGGCATACAGCGTAGTAAGGGTCTCAGCCCTCAGTACCCATGGGCTGGCACAAATACTGCCATTTTAAAGAACCTACAAAGTCTCAAGGAAAATGATAATAATAAAACTTGTAGAGACAATTTCAGCTTATATTTCATACACTGTAGGTTCTGCATTGAGTCTAATTGTTTTCATTTTAACCAGCTACATTGTCATAATGATGGGATGACTATCCATGAAATTTCATCTGCTACAGCTGGTTTGCTGTAACTGACTTCACCATCCCCTGTGTGTACAATCATTGCCTGGTTGTGAGAAGCATTGTGACATCCTAAATGGGGGATTATTACAGTATATCAGATGTAAGCAAAAGCAAGGATCCAAAGGCGAGGAATGCAAATGGTCCTCTACCAAAACATAGAAAATGACAGCAGATAAAGACTTAGAAGTGCATCAGGTCTGCCCAAGCCAATCTAATTTTTGCACTCTGTCCATGTTTTCATGTTAATGGACATAGTTATAAAGAAAAGGTAGAAACTGAATGAATGCAGAGTGTGCAAGCTGAAATACATCAAACAACCCTGGTTTTTCTGCTTCTCCTGTGACTCAAGAAATCTCTAAGCCAGGGCTGGCCTGGTGGCGCTGAGGGCTGAGGCATCCACCTTACCTCGATCCGCGCCGGCAACTCTCTGTTCAGGAATAACCCCGGGAAGCCAAAGGTCATTCGGGGAGGAGAGGACTGTGCATCCGACAGACTGCTCTCCTCTCCAGGGAAGGAGGGGTGGGTCTTTATCCTTCAATGCTAGTGGCACCCAGTGGAGACTGGGTGCACTGCAGTTGGGCACCATGCAAGTGGGCATTGTCAGGCAGCTGACCTGTGGATGTGGAGCAGGAGCACTCACGTCATGCACTGGATGGCATTGCACATCCAGCATTGAGGGGGGGAATGCACAAGGAAAAATCCCTAACACCAGGGAGGCAAAGGTAGACACCCAGTGGCTGAGCCCACATGTCCAGTACCGGCCTTGACTCCCGACTTGACCTTCCATGGTCTCCCTGCCTCCTTTCATATGGGGCTGATGGAAGAAGGGGGGACACAGCATACCCAATTCCTCAGTTGGGTTAGGGATTCAGGCGGATGGAGAGAGGCAAGGCCAAGTTGGTCCACTGGAGAGATGCCCCGGTGTCGGTGTCAGGAGGTAAAACTGAGTCCACAAACAAAAAAAGAAATCTTTAAGCCATCAAACTTTGTACAATAGTCAGCCAATAAAATTTGTATTTATATAGTGCAAATACTGCAAGCATCTCTACTCACTGCGCATAATTGCATAACATATTTAAAATAACAGAGTAATACAAATATAAATATATTACTTCAGTGCAGCTTAGTTAATTAATTAATTAATTTATTTCAAAAGTGTTTCCAGGAAAGACATACTGAGATGGTAAGAGATCGTTTCCAGACATGTCCTGAGGGGAGAGGGAGAGGAGATAGTGTACAGTCATTCTCCAATAATAATACAACTGTCAGTGGATGGGGCCTGACTTCCAACACATCAGTATGGCCTCCACCTAGGACACCGATGGCCTGGACTAGGAAACAGACCTAAGGAGTCAGAAGACTGACTGGGTGGAGGTGGATTGAGTGTCCTGTGGACTGCTCTCCTCCTCCGGGGGGGGTTAGTGATCAGCACTTGATTGATCACTGGTGTAGGCCAGAGGGAGCAGTGGCTAGAGCTGAGCTGTTGAGGAGGTATGCAGGACATCAGTGCTTTGGTGCCTTATGTCATTGCACACCATGCCTCCTGGGGACATAAGAATGAAAAATACTGACCCCACAGATGATGCCTTGCTTCCTGGTTCTGCTATGCCCACTGTATCACTTCGCTGGTGACTGAATTTAGTCCTTCATTGAGAATTTCCTGACCTTGTGGCCCCTCCCTGGTGGGGATAAGCCAGGTAGTAACACCAGCAGTTGAAGGGCCTGCCAGGAATCGATGCTAGTCTCTATCAGGGGAGCACCTACACAGTGGCTCTGCCCTGGGGGGCAAGAAAGGGAGGATTGCCAGCTTGAGGTAAGCAGAGACCATAGAAACTGGAGGCTGAAGTACTGGGGGCTATAGGCATGAAAAAAACAGCAGTAGATGGATATGTGAACAAGGGATCTACAAAACAACTCTTAGGATTAGCTACCATAAGCCTTCCTAAGCATAAATATTAGCAGTTGCTTTTGAAATATACATAGAGCAGGAGTGTTATGGACAAAAGAGGGCAGTGAGTTCCATTCTTAATCCTGAAGCAGTGGCAAACTGAAGGTTGCTGAAGCAGTTCGGCATATTTCATCAGTGGCCTTAGATACTAGGCCCTATTCTCACAGCAGACTGACTGTCTCTCTCTCAACTTAAAGAGGAACTTTCACTAGTATTAGCCACACACCAAAGAGTGAAACTGCACTCACTTTGCATATTAAGGCCAGGAGGGTTGTGAGCTGCAATGGGTGTGGGGCATTACTGTTTCTGGGAATCTGGTGGAAGGTTGAGGGTGTCCAGTGTGCAGGATGTTCAGATAGCTTACACTGGAGATAGAGAGCTTGAAATGGGAACTGAGGGGAAGGGACAGGTATGAGGGCATGAGGAGGATATGAGTAATGGGGCAGGGAGGGCTCCATTGCAGGATAGACCAGGCTGCCATGGGCCAGAAGAGGGTGCTCAGCTAGGGGGGACAGGCCCACAGGGTAAAGTTCAGTGTCATAATAGCGAATGTAAAATGGTGACTGCTATTATGGTGAGTGTATATCGCCGAAAAGCACATCAGCGATATACACTTACCAGCAAATTGACTCCCGGCAAACTAAGGTGTTTTTGTGGGGGAAGGATCTGCACCCCCCACACCCCCCTCACTGTGGGGGCTTTGCCCCTGCACCCCCGAATTATTAATCTTAACTGCAGAGGGGTGCACTTCAGGGAGGGGGCACAATTCGGCTGAAAAGAAAATTAAATCTGGGAGCTGCAGGCAGCGGCAGAATTCAAACCTTCCCATCCCCAACCCTGAATCCAGTATCTGCTATGCAGGAGCCAGCCTCTCTCACCACCATACCACATGGCTGGCTCAGTCATAGCAGGCACACTTCCTCTAGATAACTCTCTTCCCTATCCCTCCCCTTCCCTTCCCCATTCCTCCTTTCCAGTTGCCTTCCCCTACCCTCACGGTAGCAGTAGTCCTCACTACCCTTGCTGGTCGTCTATGACAACAGCTCCAAATATGAGTCACTGTTTTGACAGTCGCCCATATTCGGTCACTATTACTGTGGGATACCACAGGGTCCTGGGAGTTCCAAAAGCGGGTGTTGGCAGGTGGTAGAGAACACGGGTAGATAGAGAGAAAGTAGAAAAGAGGTTCAGGGTAAGCAGAGGCAGGAAGGGATTTCAGGGTAGGGCAAGGGTAGGAGGTTGGAGACAACAAACAGGTACACAGTACTGGTTGATGAAAGAGAACAGTAGGTTGTGAAGGCACCATAGAACAAGATTTAGGGGACCAGGATGGAGGGAGGAAATACAGGGTACAAGGAGAGAGGGAAGACTGTGGGTAAAAGTGGAGAGGAGCAGAAAAGTTGGTCAAGTTGGCACAAACACACTAAATAAATGGAGAGGAAGGCCAAAACATGTAGGGGGGCAGGCACAATGCAGGAGGCAGTAGGAGGATGTAAAAGTAGTGGAAGGGGAGTGGTTGTGGAATGAAGAGAGCACAAAAAGGATGAAGGAGGAGGAGAGCAGGTGGAGGTGCAATTGAAGGAGAAGGGAGGTGGAGAAGGGCAGGTTATGAAAGGAGAGGACACTGAGGGAAAGGGGCTCATAGGAGGGCATACCATGGGGGAAGTGCAAGGGATGGGGGAGTGAGTAGTTGTATTTGGGGATTCTATGCTCAGGGGGATGAGATGGGGAGGAAAGAGAGCAAGGAAGAGCTGCACCTGGGTGGAGCGTATGCCAGGTATGACAGTGAGGAGAGTAGGGCAGTGCATTCCGAAATGTGTGAAGGTGAGAGGGAAGCCTCATATCATTGTGCACCTAGGAACAAATTACCTAGATGCAGTACAGTGGAAGAAGTGCCGGAGAGGTTCAGGGAAGTGGGGGGGTATCTGCAATTGGGTAGGAACTCAGTGATGTTCTCCAGTACTGCCACCAGTACCTAGGGCAAGCATGGCAAGGAAGCTAAGAATGCAGGAGTTTAATGGGTGGTTGAAGGGGTGGTGTGCAGAAATGGGGTACGGGATAGTAGCGGAGTCAAGTGAGACATGGAACAATAAGGGACTTAATGCCAAGGATAGGTAGCATCTCAACCTCGAGGGTACAAGGGCATTGGGACAGTGGCTGAAGAAGCACACTACAAACAACATAAATTTAAACTGAGGACAAGGGGAGGGCTGAGTCGGATGGCAGGGATTAGGCACCTTCCGGGGAGACTGGAAGTACTCACACCCCAGAGAGTGAGAAGGAGAATGAGTGAAGTTACCAAGACAAAAGTGGAAGGGGGAGAGAAGGGAAGAGGAGGGATAGGACACAAGGTGTACTGTAGTATCCTTGAATGCAAGGAGCTTAGCAAACAAGGTGGCAGAGTTCCAGACAGTGATGGCAAAGGGAGAGATAGACATTGCCACCATCTCGGAGACTTGAGCCACCCAATACCATGACTGGGATCTCACAACCATGGGATACAAGTTGTTCCACAGGGACCAGGAGGGGGGAAGGTGGAGGAGTGGCTATTTATGTGAGGAAGGGGATACTGTGTACCAGGGAGAAGGGGGATGAGGGGAGGCCAGAAGCCATATGAGTATTGCTCCAAAGCTCTAAAGATAAGAAGCTCAGGATGAGGGTGATGTACAGGACACCCTCACAGAGCAAGAAGGTGGATAGTGACCTGGGGGAGCAAATCAGGAAGGTCAGTGGCAAAGGGAATACAGTTACAGTGGGAGACTTCAACCTATGAACCTATAACAGACAGTAGCTACAGCATACGCCACGGAACAGGTGCTGCTGGAGGCTATCCAAGACAGCTACCTAGTGCAATGGTTGATGGATCCTACTAGGGAGGGTAACATACTGGACTTGGTGCGAACAAATGAGGATCAAGTCCAGGTAGTACAGGACCCTCTAGCAGGAAGTGACCACCACTCAGTGTGGTTCCTTCTCAATACAGGAAGGGAGTCGGCTAGGACCAGGACAAGAGTGCTGGACTTCAGGAAGGCAGATTTTGCCAGAATGGACAGCATCCTAGGGGGGTATTTAGCTAAAGTTAACCCAGGGGTGGATCCTGAACTGAAGTGGGCAACCATTAGAAATGGGCTGAAAGTGGCTACTAACATGTGTGCCAAATCTCAGAGTAAGCAATCCAGGTCAAAAAAACCTAGTTGGCTCAGCAAGAAAGTGGAGGGGAAGATGAGGGAAAAAAGTTTGGCCTTCATTAAGTTCAAAAAATAGGGGCATGAGGAGGACAGAGAGGTTTCCACAAAGGCATCTAGGGAGATGACCAGATCAGTCAGGGCAGCCAAGGCAGCAGAGGAGCTGAAGTTGGCTCAGGGGGTCAGAGAGGAGAGGAAAAGTTTTTTTTTTAAAATACATAAGTTGTACATATTGTTCTGCTAATCTCCCCAAATCTCTCCAAACCCCACGCCTCTTACTGTCTTCTAAATGTTCACCTTTGTCTCCTTTCCCTATTTAACCTCGCTTCTCTTCTCTCCCCCAGCTGCTTCTCCTCTGACCAGGGCTGCTATAGCTTCCAGCGGTCGGCAGGCTCCTCTCCAGCCACCGATCGAGACCAGGACCCAAGACAAAATCAAGCTCAAGGTACGGTGAAAGCACACCCTGTCGGATTGCAGGCACCACCTGGCAGTCGCAACTGATTGGTTCCCCTATCTCTCTCTGCTGACAGGGCTCCGACTGTGAAATTACATTGCTTTTTACTTTTTAAACTGAAACATGCCTGTGTAAAGTAAGGAAATAAATATAAATCTGTGTTCAAAGTTAGAGTGCTAAGTGTTTGCAGCTTCTTTCTGAATCTGTGAAACCCACCTCCCCACACTGAGCCAGCCGACAGGGCATCGACTGTGAAATTACATTGATTTTTACTGTTTAAATTGAAACCTGCCTGTGTAAAGTAAGGAAAAAAATATAAATCTGTGTTCGAAGTTAGAGTGCTAAGTGTTTGCAGCTCCTTTCAGAATCTGTGAACCCCCCCCCACACTGAGCCAGCTCTCTTTTGTGCCCAATTTCTCCAGGGCTATTGTTCTGCTAAATCTCCCCAAACCCCACTCCTCTTACTGTCCTCTAAAGTTTTGGCCACTCCACTGATTAAATACTCTCTCTGCCTACCCTCATCCTTGACCCCAACCCCACCAGCCTCCTGCAGCCTTCCATTGGCTCCCCTCTACTCTAAAATTCCCACTCTCTGTTTCACCTCCTAGACCTATTGGCCATTTGACCTCCTAGGGGCCAACCAACACATTCGTCCCAGTCAATCTCAGGCTCCTTTCTCCTCATAATTACCTCCTTGTCTGAGAAGCTTCTATAAAATCCCAACATCATGTTCACCGTGGTTAGCATTTTACCTCTACTCAGTTGTCTGTTCTCCTGCCTCCCACCCCTTACCTTCTTACACAAATCAGTTCACGAGCACCCACCGGGGAATTATATGCTATGTGTGACCTTAACCTAAACTGTTTAGCCCTGGCCCTCAACAGAAACCGGACAGATGTCGCTGCCCTCAGTTTAACCCAACTCATCACTGAGCCCACACGTCTAAACCTTAAATCAGGTAACCACTCCCTTATCGACTGGGCTCTGACCTCCCATCCTCACAGAGTCTTCCAAACAGGCCTACTCCCTGACTCTATGAGTGATCACCATGGCATCTACCTTGTTCACAAAATCCACCTTCTCAAATCCCCCCCAAAGTTCTTAGTCCAACAATCATTCAAATCCCTAAACCTCACTCCCCTCCTAATGACCTTGTCCTAGCTAACTGGCTCCCCCCCCAACCTGATAGATGACACCCTACTTCACTTCAAAAACACGTTCCTTAAGATATGGGATTCCCATGCCCCACTTCGACGTACTAGGGTACGCAATACCCACCTGCCTTGGATCTCCCCAGAGCTGACAGCTTGTATGAATGCCCATGACTCAGCATGGTAAGCCTTCAAAGCCTCAGTCCTACCTCAGGACCTCTCCTACTACCGGAATCTGCACAACATGTGCACTAGAGCAACTCGACTAGTTAAATCAGACTACTTTAGAACCTTCCTCCAATCTAACCTTAATAGCCCCTCCAAATTCTGGAAGGTCACACACTCCATCTTCTCACCCCCAGAGGCCAAGCCCTCACCTCTCCTTAGTGTAAACAACTCCACACTCTCGGATTCTATCTCAGTTACTGCTGAGTTTAACTTATATTTCTCCACCTGCACTTCCTTGCTTCTTTCCTCCTTACCCCCCATGTCACCATCTCCACCACCTACAGGGCAAAAACTACCTCAAAATACAGGTATTTTCTCCTTCAGGGAAATCTCTCCAGATGAAGCTCTAGAAGCCCTGCTAAAATTAAGCCCCTCAAATGGGAATTCCCCAGATGGACTAGACCCCAAACTTCTGTTCCTCTCGACCTCTGCCATAGCCACCCCTATTGCCTACCTCATAAATCTATTCTTCACCACTGCATCTGTCCCTCTGTCCTGGAAGCACGCCATTGTCATCCCTCTCCACAAAGCGGGCGCCTCCTCCTCCACCTCAAGCTATCGGCCAATCTCCCTCCTCCCTCCTCTGGCAAAGCTGCAAGAACACTTAGTGCTTAGCCAGCTAACTTCCTGTCTCGCTGACTCAAATTTCTTCACACACTACCAGTCTGGATTCAGGTAAGATCACTCCACTGCCTCCTCTTTACTAAGGCTCACTGATACCATCCAATCTGGAATGGATAGAGGTCTCATCACCTCTGCTGTTTTCATCGATCTGGCCGAGGCCTTTGATACAGTCTCTCACACTCTGTTACTGTCTAGCCTCTATGACTCTGGCCTCTCCACATCTGCTACTGCCTGGTTCTGTACCTATCTTACAGACCGCACTCAATCTGTCAGGATTGCAGATGCCATATCCCCTCCCCTCCTCATGTCCACCAAGGATCGGTGCTTGGGCCTATCTTATTCTCTATTTTTCTAAACAACCTGCCCCAAACTTGTTCTGCCTCCTCGATCCACATGTATACTGATGATACTGTCCTATTTTCTTCTGGCTCTTCCCAGCCTCAGTTGCCTCTACCCTCCAGGAGGATTTTAACAAAGTCCAGCTCTGGTTCAACTCTCACCAGCTCTCTCTAAATGCTAAAAAAACTGTAGCTATGACTTTTGGTACATCCCAACTGTAACCATATAAGTGTACCTATGTCATCATCCACTAGCTCCAACTGCCTAACTGTTCATGTGTGCGCAGTGGGTCAGCTTGACCTAGGAGAAACAATGAGTTTCACTCACACCATAGCAACACACCACACCACAAGCCTACATGTCCTTATATGGATCTAGCAAAAACCAAACTGCAAAATGCAATCCAAGAATGCCCAAACATGTCTAGACAAGTTCTGCTAGATACTAATAACAGAATGATTTTATTGGTACATGGGTGATTTTATGCTGAAGGAGGGGGGAGATGATATGTGTATATATATATATATATATATATATATATATATATATATATAGATAGATAGATAGATAGATAGTGCTCGCTTGCTTGTCTTGGAAGAAGAAAACGTAACATCAACGGCTGTACAGCACCACGCTGAAGTAAACGTATCTTTTACTCTTCCGACTGTGTCTGTGTCATCTGTATTGTAATGTACAACTAGGTCCTGAGGTAATACGTAGCCTGGAGGACTCCCAGCTATAATTCCTCCGCTACAATTTGGTGCCGTGACTTGGATCACTTTTAAATGGGGGAACACCAACCCGGGACCTCGATGTAGTCTGTCCACACCGTAAGAAATTGCCCTGAGCGCATTTAATCCTTGGAAAGTTCGGTGCCACGGAAGAGACTGATCACCTCAACCAACCACAGGGCTCCACAAGGTAACGTATGCTTAGTGACCTAATAAGTAAGCAACTGTTAACCGTTAACTAGAGATTGCTGTTTGAACTCAAGAGGCAGAACTCTAGAGAACAAGATATAGGTTAGGGACCACTGTTACTTGCAAGACAGGGCTCTAGATGGGTCATAAGACTAGCCCATACAGGGTCACCACTGGTGCACAAGGGGGTGATACTTTGTCAGAGTTAGCAGACGGATAAGTATCAAGCTGTGGGGATAGCACCCCACAGAATTAATCTGTAAACACAACGAAATATAGTTAGCAATGGAGACAGAGATACAGCAGTATCTGGGAAAAAGATGCAAGTTAGGGGCATACAATGCCCCTCCAGAGGACAAGTCAGTCCGAGAGTATTTTAACACGCTAGTGCTGGATCATAATTCAGCAACCAAAAATGAAAAAGAGAAGCTAGCAAATGCTGTACAAGGTCTGTGGCAATACAGGCAGGAGGTAACTTGTCAACACATGAGAATTTTAAAGAAACTGCATGAGCAGCAAGAGATAGTAACCCAACTACAGTTAGTAATAGATGGTTTAAAAACACAAATAAATCAAGAGACAGAGCAGCAAGATGTAGTAACCAAACTACAGTCAGAAATAGATGGTTTAAAAATGCAAATAAATCAAGGGTCAGAATCACTGCAAGAGGAGAACCAGCAACTAAAGTCACAGTTAGTAAAGGTACAGGGTGACCTTTGTCTTTTAGATAGGGATAATTCTCTTCTAAAAATAAAGGTAGACCAGCAGCCACAGGAACATGCTGCTGAACAGCGTAGATTAAGTTTTGATAATAATAAGTTACAAGAGGAAGTAGAAGAGTTATCGGAATTGTTAGTAGAGGGTCAGAGTAAGTTAGAAGAGCAAGAGAGGGAGGAGCAAAGGAAAAAAGAAGGGACCGTTGTAAAGATGGCGCTGGTCACCACGTGGGGCACGGCCGCCACAGGCGGCACAATGTCTCATGTAACTAGACAAACACAGGAAGAGTTTTTACTTTTGTTAAAAGGAAAAAGGGACAGATGTGAATTAAGCCGTAAACATGCTGAAGAAGAGGAGTAGCGCAAGTGAGGTAGCCAGACTCACACAGTTAGAAGAACCTTAAAAAGAAAATAAAATGGATACAGGAACAGCTTGACGCTGATAAACAAGCAAGAGACAGCCTGCCAGGTGCAGATGTGCTGGGAGGAGATGATAAAAAGGTAATAAGTGGCAAAAGGGCTACCCTAGAGGGACAAGACAAAATGACAGAAGAGGCAGTGGAGTTAGAGGAAGATAAGGTGGGACACTTAAAACCCTCAGGAAAAAGTACCTGAACAAAAAGAATAGTAAATAGGCATATCATAGATAAACCAGACCTGGGACCCGAAATCAGGGATCAAACTATTAAAGAGTTAACACAATTAAGTAAGGAAATAGGACCCATCGATTATAAGACAGATTTGGTAGAGTTAGGAAAAAAATTAAAAAACATCCAAACTACGATGGGGCTGACTAGCAAAGATGTCTGCCGCATAGTAATGTTTAAACTCAGTCCGCATTTGGTGGAGGCAATGCCAGACGAGGTGCAAGACACGCACAAGGATGCGTCCAAAAACTCCAACTCATGGGCAGATTACAATGAAATAGTAGGTGCCATAAAACAGGCAAGGGATAAATCATCACGACAGGAAGGCAACTGGAATCAAATATTACAAACTAAGCCGACAACAGGGGAGGGGCCACGGGCATTTATCCCAAGGCTCTTCGAAGTTTACCAGTGACACGGGGGCAGGAGTGCCCCAACGAGGAGGATCCAACCTTTAGAGACCTGTGGATATGGGCGTATGACCTGGAACCCACCCTAAGGTCCGTGTTAAAGTTGTCAAAATCACACGATGAGAGGTTAGAATTAGTAGAGACATATCTCAATGAAAAACAAAAGCGCAGTAAAGTTGCCGCAGCCACCTGGGTAAATGAGGGTCCCAGCAAATACCCAGCTGTGGGCACATCAAACTTAACATGCTTTAATTGCAAGCGAACAGGGCATGTCAAAAGTGAGTGCTGGGCCCGAGGTGGAGGACAGGAAGGAAAGGGTCCAAGGCAAATGCAAGCTAGAGGGAAGGGTCCAGTGAGAGGTCCACCAACAGGCAGACAGAGTAATAAGGGAGACACTGTAGTGGATCTGATTGATTGCCTACAAGTGGTTTTAAAGGCATCCCAGAGAGAGAGGCCAGAGTCATCCCTGGATGATGATGACATCATGAGGAGGCTTAGTGCCATACGTGAAATAGACGAGCAATAGGAGGGCGGAGGCTCCAGTAACCCTGACGCTAAATGGGTATCCACTTTACGTGCTGATAGTCAGGGAAGGCCTACAGCTAAGGTTACCATCAATGGTCACACTGTAGAAGCACTCATAGACACCGGAGCAGCCGTATCAATTACAAATATCAGCATACCCTTAGACCCCAAAAGACAACCGATGTATATAGAGGGATGCACAGGACATACCACAGAAGGGTATTGGTCCCAGCCACAACACATAAGGCTGGGAGGTACACCCGTAGGCTGCCAAGCCTTCGAATGGGTGGAGGGGGGCTCACGAGGAGAGCAATATTATTGGTAGCGATTGCCTGACAAAACATCAACTTGTTGTAGATCTTAGTAATCAATGTCTGTGGAGAAGTAAATGTTAAAGTTTTAAACCAATCACTGTTGTGGAAAGTTATGCTAGCCTCTGTAAAATCAAATGCTGCAACAAGTGTTGAAAGTTTAGAGACATGAAAAAGCACCCTAATTTAAACAAGTTATACAGAATCATGAGATGGTTGGGCACAAGCTGACACGGATTGTGAACAGGTAGCGACATAAAATAGCTGTAGAAGGTCCATGTCCGGGGACACTAAACAGTACCCAATACCAAAGGAGGCAGTAGAGGAATCAAACCAGTCATCCAACAGCTATTGCAACAAGGAGTCATTAGGCCCGTGTGCTCAACAAGCTAACAGTCCCATCTGGCCAGTGTTAAAGCCAAATGGAAAATACCGCCTGACCATTGATTACCGTAATTTAAACAAAGTAACCCCTCAGGTTAGCCCTGTTACTAGTTCCAATATTGAGATTTTTAACAAATTACAGCCAGAGAGTGAATTCTTCTCTGTCCTAGATTTGGCTAATGGGTTCTGGTCCCTGCCCCTCAGGCAGAGGACCAGATATAAATCTCATTTATTTTTGAAATTAAATGTACACTTTCTCGATTGCCACAGGGCTTCCACTCGGCACCAACCTTGTTCCACAGATACATAAAATAAATTCAGGAGGAAGAAGGGTTGGGAGACTCGGTAGTTCAATACGTAGATGACCTCCTGCTGCAAAGTTCAACAAAGGAGGACCATCTAGTGCTGCTGGATAGTGTACTAGGCTTATTGGAAAGAAAAGGATTAAAGGTAAATCCAGACAAAGCACAAATCAGTGACCAAAAGGTTACCTTTTTAGGAACCATTATTTCTCCCCAGGGGAGGCGAATAGACCCTGCCAGAACAGCACTAATCCAGACCCTACCATTACTGGCTTAAGAAAATTATTGGGTATGACAAATTTCTGTAGGGATTATATCGAAGGATACTCAGAAATCACAAAGCCATTATATAATATGTTAAAAGATGACCCACAGGGCCAGTACAAGCTCATATGGGAAGGAGAAGAGTTATACTGTTTTAATAAGTTAAAAAAAGCACTACAGACAGCACCAGCCTTAATACAAGCTGACTACTCAAAATCATTTATTTTACAAGCCAATGCAATGGATGACACCATCATTGCGGTGCTGTTACAAAAACGAAATGGAAAGTCAGTACCAGTTACCTACCTAAACAGACAATTATCAGAGGTAGAGAGAGGCTTTAACATGTGTGAGAGAGCAGTCCTGGCCATTGCTTGGGCTGTACAAGCAAGTGAGGCAACCACTAGGTTTAACCCCATCATAATACAAACTACACATACCCCTTTAAGACTATTTTTAAAAAACAAAGTCAAGGGAGTTAGCTTAACTCGACAAGCAAGATGGCTGTTAGCCCTGCAAGATAAAAACATTACTGTTGAGAAATTAACAGTGCCACACATGTTACAGTACCTGGATTACCAGGGAGAGCCACATGATTGTGGGGAGGTCCAGCAAATAGCAGCCAGAGAGTCGCCTTTTGTGGATGGGCATGGTGCAAATGGCTATAATACAGCTTACGTGGACGGGTCAAGGTATTGGGAACAAGGGGTCCCATACGTATGTGCAGCAGTGTATCATGACACCGGGTGTTACCACCTAGAGGATAAAAGGCCCATACACAAACAGGGAATACTCATTAAGCTGTCACCAGGGGACTCCTCCCAGTTTGTTAAGTTGGTGGCAATTTACGAGGCCATCCTGGCAAACCCCAAAGGTAGGTTAGGCATACATACAGACTCACAGTTTGCAGTGGGATCACTTACTACCTGGCTACCCATATGGGCTAACAGAGGTATGAAAACAGCAACTGGGGAGCACGTCAAACAGAGTGACTATTTCAACCTATACTTTAGTTACCCGAGTAAATGTTACCGGTATCCTGGGAGGAGTTATCTCCCATAAAATTAACCCTCGAGAGACTAGTGCACAAGTGACACTAACTGTTAACCCTGCCACATGTCCTAACCTCACTGCAGGGCCAAACAGTGGGCTTACATCAACACCCACTGATCAAACTCTTGTAAATGATGTACAATACATTAGATTACCTGTTAGGTTTGATTTTTCTAGTTGGGACTTAAACAGTACAAGTGATTGTGCCAATACAAATGTATCAAAATTTTATGCCACCATGCTATTAGGTATGGTCAGTGCTTTCCATGCTCGAGAGGGGGGGTTTGTGACTATTAATCAGACCCATGAATCACTTAAAAGAAAAAAGAGAGGCCTGTCGGGTGACATAACTGGACTCTTTGGCTCTGGAAAGAGTATCTGGAATAGAGCCAATTTGGAAGCCATTAGAGAACACCAAAATACTGTAAACCTACGGGAGGAGAGAGAAGTTTTCCTACCATTAGCAATCAACCAGGCTGGACTGGCTGCCGAGGAACGACTGACCGCATATAATATGCATGAGATAGCTAAGCTTTTTAAACAAGTTGAAAATAAAATAAATGACATTATAGATAAGCATAATGAGGAAGTAGGGCACCGCACTATAGGAAAAGCTATAACCTGTTCTGCTTATGGATCTATGCTTACTAACCACTGTAAATAAGTTATTATGACAATTAAGCAACAATAAATTGCCTGATCAAATATCAGATGCCCAAATCAAATTATGGCATTGCCCCATGTGTGGGATGTCAGTGACTCCACTGTTTAAACCCTTGCGCTTCTAACAGGCGCCCCCCTATTGGTGGGTAGAAAAGTGGCTAAAGTATACAAGACCACAAGGGTTCAGGCCAAATACGCACGCTAGCTGACACAATGAAGGTGCTCCTCACTGTAAAATTACCCCAAGTACAGTATGCCGAGCAAAGGTATACTAGTGTTGTCGAGGTCCATTCTCTAGGTCAACTCCAGGGGGATTACTATGCATACCGTGTAAACACACCTAGTATACTAGTGCAGAATAAGAATGGGTCCTGGGTAGCGCCAAATTTACACTGTTGTGAGGAGATAAACAGCCAGTGGATCTGCCAATGCAATGTTATGTCACAAATTCATCCAGTTTGTGGAGAACTTTCCATAAAGGAAGAGAACAATAATACTGTCTGGTGTCCAGTTCAAATACAAAAATGGACCACTCAGCGTGTAATCTCCACTTATAACTCTACTAACCAATACTGTATTGTAACAAATGTTAAAACATCAATACATCAAGGCAAAACCTGTCCTATTACAAAACCTAACTTCTGCTTTGTACCTAATAGTGATGTACAAATTGGAGACTATACTTTCCATCCTATATCATGTCATAAGTCATCCCAAATTAACATTCGGACTCAAACTCCCCATCAGGCATATCAAATTAATAACTATGCACATGCATTTAATGCACCAATACCACCACTTACTCTAAATTTACAGAACCTGCTACCCCGTAAGGACACACATCTGATTAACATTGAGAATTCAGCACATAACATACAGCTTAAAGTTCAAGAATGACTTAGTGATGCTGATAATGAACACTTGATATACAGTACATTGGGCCGGCCATGGGGTGTGCTAACCTTCAAAGCCCTATTAGTACTACAGCTGGCATTGGTAGCCATTTTAATGTTTAGTGCATGCTGTCTAAGACGTACCATCAGAGGCATGAGGCGGGAACTGCAAACTCTGCGTGGAGCAGGACTGGTGAGAGCAGCCATGTCATAATTAATAGATAGTCACCAGACTGCATACTTATAGGAAAAGCCGCCCAGAGGGTCTCTAATAGAGCCCCCTATCGGAGGACTTCCACAACTGCACAGGAGACCTAAAATTTTCCAAAATTAAGTGGCTGTCTCCATAGGTACAAGGGGGGGATTGTAACCATATAAGTGTACCTATGTCATCATCCACTAGCTCCAACTGCCTAACTGTTCATGTGTGCACAGTGGGTCAACTTGACCTAGGAGAAACAATGAGTTTCACTCACAGCATAGCAACATACCACACCACAAGCCTACATGCCGTTATATGGATCTAGCAAAAACCAAACTGTAAAATGCAATACCCAAGAATGCCCAAACATGTCTAGACAAGTTCTGCCTAGATACTAATAACAGAATGATTTTATTGGTACATGGGTGATTTTATGCTGAAGGGAGGGGGGAGAGATGATGTGTGTATATATATATATTTATATATATATATATATATACTGTATATATATATATATATATATATATATATATATATATACTGTTTCTTGTTTGTCTTGGAAGAAGAGAAATATAACATCAATGGCTGTACAGCACCATGCTGAAGTAAACGTATCTTTACTCTTCCGACTAATACGTAGCCTGTAGGACCCCCAGCTATAATTCCTCCACTACACCAACGACTAGCCAGGCTCCCCTCCCCTCCCTCCCACTTTTTCACACCCTTAATGGGTCAGAGCTGGAGGACGTCACCTCCTTCCGGTATCTTGGAGTTTGGCTTGAACGCCACCTCACCTTCGCAGTCCATGCTGACTCTATACTAACAAAACTCCACTCCAAGCTCAGAGCTTTATATCGGTACTGTTCTAGCCTCCCCTAGCCGATCCGTCATAACCTTACCCAGAAGATGATACTTCCCTCCTTCGATTATTGTGATATTGTTTTCAGTGCCGACCACAAGTCAGTTTTATCCAAACTGGATACCCTTTTTAATGCTTTCTGCCGG
This sequence comes from Neoceratodus forsteri, assembly GCA_016271365.2. Lineage (NCBI taxonomy): Eukaryota > Metazoa > Chordata > Ceratodontiformes > Ceratodontidae > Neoceratodus > Neoceratodus forsteri. The sequence goes on along the minus strand of CM057451.1, from coordinate 1,062,102,564 downwards.
TTCCCTCTTGACGCTCCTCCTCGCACACACTGCTGCAAGCTATACTGCTCCTTTGCTCTCCCCTCCCTTGAGAACCACCGCCTAATACACTATGCCAAGTTTATCTTGAAGAACTGGTTTGGTACCCTCCCAGTGTATCTGACCTATTGCCCCCTCTGGCACCCACCTATGATCTGAGGTCCCTAGACTCCCAGCTCCTGTTAGTCCCCATATGTCTGACCCAAGCTCGCCAGGCCACCTTCTCTCACCGCTTTCTTCAACTCTGGAACTCTTTCCCCTTTGAAATTCGCCATTCTTTCTCTACCCGCTCACTATCCTATGCCCTTGCCAATCTCTGCTCAGTAAACTGCTCCTGCAGCTAACTCTCCAGTCTTTCTACCTCAGACACTCCTATATTTCTTCTCCCAGTAGGCCCAATGGTGCTACTTTGCTAACCACACCCAACTACTGCACTTGATCCCAACTTTTGCGCTAGCTAGCTTGCACTTACCCCTATCTCATAATATACCACAACTCAATACCTTAGCAGGATTTCACCCAGTCTGCCCATTTCCCTACCTACTGGATAAGCTGCAGATTCTAGTTAACCAACAGCCTATTTCCTGCAACCCCCCACTATAATTGCCTTATGTCTGTCCCATGCATGTTTGAATTCCTCCACTGTTTTAGACCCCACAACCTCTCCAGAAAGGCAGTTCCATGCGTCCACCACTCTCTCCATGAAAAATAATTTCCTCACATTGCCCTGAGCCGCCCCCTCTAACTTTAAATTGTGCCCCTTGTTCTTACACATCTTTTTTCTGAAAGATGCTACCCTCCTGGACTTTGTTGATTCCCTTGAGGTACTTAAAGTTTCTATCATGTCCCCCTGTACCTCCTTTCATCAAGGGTATACATATTAAGCTCTCTCAGTCTCTCTTATATGGTTTCTGATGTAGACCCTGCACCATTTTAGTTGCCCTCCTCTGGACTGCTTCCATCCTGTCTATGTCCTTGCATAGATGAGGTTCTCAAAACTGCACGCAGTACTCCAGATGGGGTCTCACCAACTGTCTGTATAGAGGATAACCACTTCCTTTTTCTACTTGTGATGCCCCTCCCATGCATCCCAGTATCCCCCTGGCTTTCCCTACTGACTTCTCATTGCATACCCACCTTTGGTCATCTGATATGACTACACCCAGATCCCTTTCCATTATTATGTTGTTAGACCTCCTGCTATTGTGTACTCTTCTCCTGGATTTTTATTTCCCAGGTGCATTACTTTGCATTTCTTTGCATTGAATCTAAGTTGTCATATGTCTGACCTTTCTTCCAACCTTGCCAAGTCCCTTCTCATCCTTTCTACCCCCTTGTGTATATGTATTAATCCACACTCACCTATTCCTGTCAAACATATGCAGCTGTATTATCTAATTATATGTTTTCTAGGTATAAAGCATGACTTCCCTATGTAATTACTACTATACTATAAGTAAGGGTAAATTGTCATCTACGCCCAACTATTTCTGAAAAATAACAGCTGTACTGTTCACGAGGAGGTGTAAAAAAATGTCAATGTTAAAAATCTGGAGTGAAAATATGAAAAATTGTTGAAATCATGAGCGTGCATAGAAACTGCACAACACATGCTGGCAATGCAATTATTTTGGGGATTTTTTTAACCAAATTTTCAACATAGGCATTTTGGGACCTCCGCTCATGAACAGTGTCACTATGATTTTGTTACTCTGACCCGAACATTGATTTCCCACAGTGACTGCACCATTGTGCGCCACTTGTGCGAAAACATACTTCAGGCAGGATGTGAAAAATGACAGCTGAACTGTTCATAAGGAGGTGTACAAAAATGGCAATGTCGAAATCTGGAGTGAAAATATGAAAAATTGTTGAAGTCACGAGTGTGCGTAGAAAATATGGAACGCACACCTGTAAAGCAATTGTTTTGGGGATTTTTTTAACCAAATTTTCAACATAGGCATTTTGGGACCTTCCCTCATGAACAGTGTCACTGTGATTCTGTTAAACTGTCCCAAACATTGATTTCCCACAGTGACTGTGCCATTGTGTGCCACATGTGCAAAAACACATTTTGGGCAGGATGTGAAAAATGGCAGCTATGCTGTTGATAAGAAGGAGTGGAAAATGCAATGATTAAAATCTAGAGTGAAAATATTAAAAATTCTCAAAGTTATGAGTGTGCATGGAAACTGCTCAACGCACGTTCATAACACGGTCAATTTTTTGGAATTTTTTCTAAAAATTTGCAACATAGGCTTTTTGGGACCCCACCTCATGAACAGTTTCACTGTCATTTCATGAATCATTCCTGAAAGGTGATTCCATGCAGTGACCACAAAATGACCTTTTGGGACTGAATAACGAGATGACAGTGCATGTGTTCATGAGGTGGGGTCCCAAGAATCACATGTTGAAAATATGGAGCTAATATTAAAAAACATGGCTGAGATAGCCACCTAAGTTGACCCCCCATTTATGCCATTATACAGCTTACCAGCATTTCTTCATTTTGCAGTTCGGTTTTGAAGAGTCCAGACGTGTTCCTGCTCCACCAAAGATCACAGCGCTGGACCTCCGGAGGGAGGTAAGTATGGGGTGAGGGGGTGTGGGAAGGTGGGCTGCGCAAAGGGTGGGTGCAGGTTGGGGGAGGTGGTGCTGTGGACAATGGACCATTTTCTTTTTTTCAGATACAAAAAAAAAAAGGACACTGCGCCGCGGGAAGGTTTTTCTTTTCTTTACAGGTGAAGTACAACAAATGTTGGCCACACTGGGGTGGGCTTCCAGTGTGCCACACAATGGGGGTGGGGCAGGGGGTGGAACATGCTGGCATGGTCAGCTTTCTGTGAGCGGACATACACTGGGGTGGGCTATCAGTATGCCACACAATGTGTGTGTGTGTGTGTGTGTGTGTGGGAGGTGGCAGACATACCAACATGGGCATTGCATCCTCGATGTCAGCCTTCTTTGGGAATTGTGTGGCAGTGGCAGGAGCTGCCGCCATGTTTATTTAAATGTTTCTCCAGGAAAGGCACTATGGGAGGCATGTCATCTGTGCCGCTGCATGACAAGCTTGCCTGCAATTGCAGTAGCACATTTCTTTCAACTTGGTGGCACTTTGCATAATACTCGTGTCAGTGCTAGCATGCTGGCTAATTGGGGAATGAGGGACGCACCTACTAAAGCATGCCCTGCATTCGCCACAACACTGACACACCTCTGAAAGTGCTACTACCCCAATATGTTGTTTGCGCATGCCTGCAAGCCAACATAAAAAGTACATCACATTGATAATCAGCCAATCATAGACAAGACAGATCATGTTCTCTTAGCTATAGTGTAAACATAATTTGTACATAGTCTGAGCTCAACGTTATTGTATTAGCACTCCCCTCCTAAACATATTCAGTACTAAAGCCATCCCTGACCCACATTACCACAGCACCCATCTGCCAGTTACCAACATTTACATGAAAGATGTCGAGCAAATGTCTAGTACCTGATAAACTGCATAATATTCAGCATAAGTACAGTACTTAGTACAGATACACAAGTGACAGAAATACTGGATGGAGATTCCCCCCCGGAGGAGGGGGCAGATCACTGAGACACCAATCCACCATCTATTGCTTCTGTATTCTGGCAAAGAGGGTTTCCTGCTCATGGGCCAGCAATTGTATCCTTTCAAGATGCACACATTGCCCTAAATTATTAAACCAATGGGCTATGCTTGGAGGGGTTTGGCTTACCCAATTCTGGGGCATTATTTTCCTGGCTGTAATTAGGGCAATTGCCCATAATGTGTGCTTCTTCCTATCGCTTAGAGTTTGCTCCATGTCCAACATAAATTCCAGCAGTGTATTTGGGAGCGTAGTCCCAAGTATTTTTTGCATCATAATATGTACCTCCACCCAAAAGGGGAGCTACCCTCCTACAAGTGAAGGCCATATGCAGAAAGTTCCCTTCTGCAACCTGACATGTAGGTCATGTACTCTCCCTTGAGGTGTTAAACATGTGCATTTTGCTGGCGGTAAGATAGGCTCTGTATAAATAATTAACCTGGACCCTTTGTAGTTTATTGGATACAGAGCAATGTTGTACATGTTTAATTGCTTCACACCAGGTATTATCATCTATGACTAGATCTTCCTCCTTGACAAATTTGGCTCTTTTACGAGGGGGTGGAGATGCATTCAGGAATAATTCATATAGTGTGGATAGAATTTTGATATTAGGCTGAGGCTTACATATAGTCTCCTCGATAGGCGGCATCGCCATACTCCATTGAGCTGCCATCTGCCTGATTCTTAGGTAAGCAAAAAAGTCATCTGCTTGGATCCCATATTCCTGTTTGATTTCAAGAAAAGTCTTTATTCTACCCCCCCCCTTAGAACAGCTCTCCCACTGTCTCCAACCCAGCTGCCCTCCACCGCAACGGAGCTTGATGAAAGAAAATGTTGTATCCCTTTAAATCCTTAAAACACATATGCAGCACCACAATGGCTGATATACCACAGGGGTGTTTAATATGCTCATGAACCCCTATCCACAAACTTACCATGGCACTAGTGAATTTTGTTTATTTTTTTTTTTATTTATTTCAATCTAGGATGGGTTTTTATGGTTCATGCAGGTGAAGCAGAGCAAGGCTGGAGACAACACCCCGTGTACCAGACCCCCCACATCACTTTCATCCTCCATCCCAAACCACGCCTGTTTGTGGGTGGAATCATGATTGTCCAGATACTACAACTGTGCTGCCCAGTAGTAATATTTAAAGTTGGGAAGGGCTGGACCTCCATTTTTAAGCAGCAGCTGCAATATTGTTCTCTTTATTCAGACCAGCTTGCCCAGCCTAAGGAATCTATGTAGTATACTATTCAACTTCTTAAAAAAACTCTCAGGAAGTCAGGCGGGCAAGTTTTGAAACAAATATAGACACCTCGGAAGAATGTTCATCTTAACTGTGCTGACTCTGTCAATTAAGCTTACTGGTAAGCTTTCTAATTTTTCACAATCCCCCTTTATGTTCTTTAGCAACTGATTATAGTTCTCTGAGAGCATATGAGTTAGGTTCTTACGGATCATAACTCCCAAATATTTCAACCCTCCAACAATATTCAACTTAAGGGGTGAGGCATGAACCAAGTTATCTTCACACTGACCCAAAAGCATCAGTTCACTTTTTGACCAGTTAATTTTATGACCAGCCAGCTCCTCATATTCAACCAGGATGTTATGCAGTGATTGCAAACTAGTTGTTGGGTCTTGTAGATACTGTACATCAATAGGTCATCAGCAAATAATGATAACTTATGTTGCATCCCACCAACGTTGATGCCCCTTATTTTGTCATCTCCTCTGGGCACAGCAGCTAAGGGTTCCAGGGCCAACACATATGATAAGGTAGATAGCTGGCACCCCTGCCAAGTACCATGGGTCAGCGGGGGGGGGTGTAAGAAACCAGTTTACTAGAATTTGAGCTGTTGGCTTTTTATACAATGCACCAATCCACCTCAGCAGATTTTCCCTAATCCAAATCTGCTTAAGGTTTCAAACAGGTATCCCCAGTCAACCCAGTCAAAATTCTTTTCACCATCTAAGGCCGGGATTCCGGGACTGCCTCGCCTACCCCTTTTGGTCCAACTTGGCCACACCATTCTTTGTTTATGACATTACAGTAATTTCCACATCACCAGACTGTGATGCCAGAAACAAATAGTGATGCTGCATATAGACAAACAACCATATCACATGACATCAAGAGACTCTGATCCTGGTTTTATGTAAATCTACCTAATTATAAAGAACTAGGTACAGAAACACATAAGCAATAAACTGAAATCAGAAAGTCAATATGTGCCCCAGCACAGCTCCTCATTGAAGGGTGCAGGCTTAAGCAAAGAACAAATTGTTACAGAAAAAAAGGCCTGGTATACCAGGGTAAGTGTCAAAATGAATAAATTTATTAATAGTGCACAAACTGCAAAAAGTACATACATACACCTTTGATGCTTCATGCATGTTCATCAGGAGGCCCTCTGATGAGGATGCATAGAGCATCAAATACACATGGGGAGTTGTTAACCTCAATGATGAGTCAATAGCCTTGTTCTCTATTGATGTACTTTTTGCAGTTTTTGTGCTATTAACAAATTTAAAAATGTTGACACATATCCTGTTGTGAAATGCTTTTTTTTCTGTAACAATAAACAGAAATCAGCCTAAATTGTCTGTTTTTTTTAAAGTGCCTCTTTAGATGCCTGAGGCTGTTTAAGATTAAGAAATATTCTATACGTTCTTGCCTTTCATACTGCATTATAATGAGCAGTGCTGCATTTTTTTCCTTCTATCTATTTTCTGTTCCTTCCTCAGGGGTGTCCCACCTTGTCGGACTGCCCCATCAGTAACCTTTGTGGCAGTGGGGTCTGTCTAAGGTGATGCTGAACCAGTCCAAAAGGGCTTTCCACATATCAGTGTCCTTCCAGTTGCTGCTCCATGTCATAGCAGCCTATCTTTTGCAGTCTCTATCACAGGCCAATTTAGATGGTCCCTGAAGAATGATGTTGTTAGCTCCTCTATGAGGGCATGCCTCGGACCTTGCTGTTTGCATGAGGGAGCCCCTAGCCTATCCTCAAGCACCTGAATAGCAATAATGAGCGACAGTTCTAAGCTTGCTGTGCCCAGCATCCTGCTTATATACCATTTACTGTCCTCACTTGCAATGCCTGTGAAGTAGAAAGGCTCAACAGTCCCCACATTTCTCCTGGCCAGTTGTACCTCCCACCAAGAACTTTTAGTAAACTTAAATTTGTTTTTTCTGCTCCTTGCCTCCATTTCCTTGAGCTACTAGTGAAAGCCAAGCAGCAGTGATTGTAGCCATCTCTTACTGAAGACCAAGTGTATCCTCTAGGTCAGCACTCATGTCTTCTGATGCCCTGACTTGGATCCATGCGTGGGTGGTTGTGAACTCAGATGTCCTGACCTGCTGGTGGGTGCTTTGCCACTAGGCAATTTGGGTTGCCCAAGTTCTTCATAGTTTATTGTTGAATGATTAGGAGGTGTGATTTTAGATTGGACCCAGTTTACTTATCAAGGTGAATTCTATTTGTATTTATTTTGCATGTGAGTCAAAAAGGTTACACACATTGGAATACTTCTCATTTCAGTATATACTGGGATGGATTGAGGAATACCTGCTGTTCCACTCATTTTACTGTCTAAAAATAGCACTGACTGCCTAATGTGGTATACTCGATGCTCTCCCTGAATGGTAGCATGCGGCAGAAGGCAGACAATGCAATGAAACAAAGTATAATCTTATTTTGAGTGTTCCAGTACTAGACTTGCTGCTGTTTGCCAAAGGACTTCCCCACAAAAGAACTAATGAATTTGTCATTTCTTTAAAAAAAATCTTTGTCATGATGTTATTTATAATGTTTTAAAAAAACTTAAAGATTAATGGCAACCCTTTTATATATTTTTAATAAAAGCTTGAATTCAGCTCCCTGCGTCATGATTAGTGTTTCCTAAAAATGTCATGCTATTTGGTTTTGTTGTTTTATTTGAATCAGCATTTGTTAACTTGCTCTGTAGCAACTGAAAATAGGCTGTTTCTGTCCCTCTGAGTGAGCCTTGCAGAGTGATGACATCATATTGGAGCAGATGGATGCTTCCAGCAGTCAGTACTCTTCCCCTCTCTCACCTTAATACTTTCCTCCTCTATGTCTCTCTCCCCTCCTCCTTATCCACCCATCTCTCCTCCCCTCACCCCTCTCTCTCCCCACCCTTCCCTCTCTCTTATCATTCTACCCTCATGTTGGCACTTACTGCACTTTGTTTTGTATACACCTTTGTTGCTAATGCCTGTTTCACTCACCATGTAACTCTAGTTGTTTATATTACCTAAATGTATCCTCCAGTTTTGCCTTCTTTGTAACACTCCCCTATATACTCCTAATGTGTATGGATCTTTGAGTTTATTGTTCCACCTGTTGTTACTGTCTGTATTCCTCACTGTGTTCCACCAAATCATGTGCTGCGTCACATGTCTGCTTCATTTTGTGTGCTCTAAACTGTCTTCTCCTGGGTCATGCCTGAAAATAGGCTTTGCTATGCCTAGTGCACTCACCCGGTTACCAAAAGCAAATAAATAAATAAATAAATGCCTGCTTGACTGAAAAGCTGCTTCACTTCCCAGTCAGAGCAGTCTATAGAGTTAATTATTTGTTGTCCAGGGCTGTGACTAACACAGTATCTGGTTTGTGTTTAGATTAGCTTAAAATCTATCACTCTGTTCTTTTAAAAAGTTAATCATTTCAGTTTTGTTGCTAAACTGAAATGGGATGAATGTTTCTCTGTAAGAAATCAGCTTATCCGCAAGAATATTTTTTTTTATGTTAAATTGGAAACAAGTGCTTGTCAGACTCTACTACTTCAGACACATGTACTGTATGAACTCACAAATTTCAGTTCTTTGAAGGTTTCTGTGTAAGCAATAATACCCTCCAGAGTGGGCGATATTGAGCTATACTGGATTACACAGGGTTGTAATGAGGCCTGACGCCAGAGGCAGAGGGCCTTATAGCCTCCAGAAGGTCTGGTAGAGCTCAATACTGCCCACCCTGGAGGGTGTTATTGCACTTAGAAAATGGGCTCTGCAGAGTATTTTTTAGAAACAAATTTAAATGTTTTAAAAGATAAAAAAAAAATTGCTGTAAATTATTTAAATCTGATTTTACTGTAATGTAGTCCCACTACTGGTAGAGAATAACCAATAAAGGGTGCTGATACTTTTGAGAGGTGTTTTATGGTTGCTGACCCTCCATCCTAGCTCCAACGACAAGTGAGTTTTGGGGGGGGGGGACAATAAATCTTCTAAAGCTGTTTTTCTGCAATCAGTATTCTTTTCATTTACTGTGCATAGCGTTTCGCATCTTTGGTGCTTTTTCAAAGGGCTTTCTTGTTCTGTAAATCATAAATATAGTATTCTTGCATTGTTGTTTGCATATATACCTTTATACGTATTTTATAATGTTTTTCATTTACCATCACATTCGTACACTTGGTTGCACTGTGCTTTGTTTTTCTTTAAACAGAGTACCGATATGTGATTATCTACAATAAAAGATTTAAGAAATTACTACCATCCTGGTGTTACTGTTCAAATTCTTTGATACAGTCTCTCTGTTTCTTATTATCTATTTGATATATTGATTACTTTTCTTGACCTCTAGCCTCACTTCTATATCATGCTGCATATCAAATGCCTGCTCCACTTACAGTATCTTCACTTGGCATATCGCTCTTCCATCCAAATGCCACTATTGTGCTTACATAGGTTTCATTTCATTACCTTCACTGGTACATCATAATTGCACTTCCCTCTGTTACCAACTTAAGTCTGCTACACAATTTCAAATCTCAAACACATTTGTCACACTATTGTTTTCACATTTCTTTACCATTATGTGCTTGCACCTATTTTATTTCACCACCATGTAATTTATCTATTTGTTCAGCATGATACTCGCTTTTTCATTGTGATAATCTTTATACTGCGTTTCTTTACCTGAAGCATTGTCTAACTCTTTCCCAGGAGTCGTTATTCAACTTCCTGGTTTTCTGTTTTTACTAACACCTCTGTTTCTGTAGCCTAATTGTAGATACAGCATATTTCATTTCCATGCCTGTATGCTTGCTCTTACTTTATATCCAGTTGTGAGTTTTTACAAGTTTTATAACTCACACACCTTAAATGCTTCCTGTTTTCTGTACTGTATATGTTTACCTTAATGTCCTGTAGTAAATTCTCAGCTACTCATCATTCCACTTCCTGTTATTTAAGGTTGAAGTGATGTCCGTTTTTAAAACCTGAATACAAATAAAGCTGTTTTGTTTCTTTTATATGCTGTTTATACTGGCTGTTTCTATATTTCATACACTTTTTTGTTATTTAATGTTTGATCTGTACCTGATAGCCTGTGTTTATGGTATGTGTTTTGGCTCATAGAGCCCTGAGGGTTTGGCTTTCAGCTACCACTCCTGTCCAGTATATGACTTTCCCCTGTAAGTAAAAAGCTTTGTGTTACTTCTTTTTGCTTTGTCAATATCTTTGAGATTGCTTTTACATTCTTGTGTCTAAATTTATCCATGTCCTCTTACTTTGCTCTATTGCAGCGCAGTACCTGGTTTGTATCTCACAGTCTTCTGACTATGGCACACTTGGTAAAAGGGCTGGATACCCTTTAACCACTTGGCCCGATCGTCTCGCAGGATGTTAGTTGAAACCAGCACTCTATGGCATTGGTTTGAATTGCTAAGCAACTGTTTGTGATGATCAGGCCTGCTATAGGGCCTAAAGGTGTCTGAGAATGCTTAACTCTTTCATAGCCATGTACTAGTATAATGAATCCAATCAGCATGTTAACATGGCCCGTTGGGGTTATTTCTTACCCTGCTGTTATTGTTTTGTGTTACCTTGTTGTTATTGATTTGGGTTTTAAACTCACTATTATCATTACTTTCTCGTTCTACTTTTTATGTTGATTGCGTGCATGCGCAAGAAACATATTGTGGCAGCTTGCTCCAGAAGCAGGTTGTGGAGGTGTGGCACTGTTGGAGCCAATGCCCCAACTGCCTTTTAAGGCTTGGCCCCTATTCTGCAATGCCATGGCACGCTGCTGCTGACACTAGTTCAGCCAGCGTGCCACAACCTTGAAACTTTTCAGCCGCTGCAACCAGGGGCAACCTTGTCATTGCAGTGTCATCCGCTGCAATGAGGGAGTGACCTGTCATTGCAGGGTGGTCCCTTGCATTCCCCCCATCCAGTTTGCTGACAGGGAGCCCAGTCCCCATAGGTTTCTGTTACTGTGTGCCGAGGGGGTGCCCAATCCCCTTCGGCATCATGTCCCCCTTTCTTTCTTTGCCAACGGGGGTGCCCAACCCCTGTTGGCATGATATCCCCCCATTTCTTGTGTGCCAAGGGAGGTGCCCAATACTCCTCAGCTCATGAGCCCCCCCCAAGTATGTGCTGACAGGGGTGCCCAATCCACATTGGCTCCAGTGTCCCCCACCCCAAAACACACAGGTGGCATGCTGGGAGCTCTCCCCAGTGTGCCAGAAGTACCTGTAAATAGAAAAAACATCTTGCAATGTCTATTTTTTTTTTACACCCTGAAAAGAAAAGCGGTCCTTGCTGTCTGCGCTCCTCGCTCAACCAGCACCCTCCTGCATCTGACCTCCCACACCCTCCTTGCCCCATACTTACCTCCGGAGCCTGGCGCAATAATCTTTGGTGGACCGGGAACATGTCTGCACTCTTTAAAGCTGACTGTGAACTGAGGAAATGCAGGTAAGCTGTATAATGGCAAAAATAGGGGGGTTTCAACTTTGGTGCATAACTCAGGCATTTTTTGGAATTTTGGCACCACATTTTCAACATCAGATTTTTGGGACCCCTACTCATGAATTGAGCTACTGTCATGGCGTTATTCAGCCCTGAAAGGTGATTTCGTGGTCACTGCGCGGAATCACCTTTTGGAACTGATTAATGAAACCACAGTGCCAGCATTCATGAGGTGGGCTCTCAAAAAGCCTATTTTGCAAATTTGGTGGAAAAAATCCCAAAAATGACTGTCTTAGGAGCGTGCATTGTGCATTTGCTACACACACTCATAACTTTGCGAACTTGCAATATTTTCACATCAGATTTTCAACACTGGCATTTTTTCACACCTCCTTATGAACAGTACAGCTGTCATTTTACACATCCTGACTGAAAAATGTTTTCGCACTTGAGGCACAGAATTGCACGGTCGCTGTAGGAAATCAGTGTTCGGGACAGATTAAGAAAATGACAGTGACACTGTTTATGAGCAGAGGTCCTAAAATCCTTATGCTGAAAATTTGGTGACAAAAGTCCATAAAATGACTGTGTTACAAGCTTGCATTGAGCTGTGTCCACGCACCCTTGTAACTTCACAAATTTTGAATATTTTCACACCACATTTTCAACACTGCCATTTTTTCACACCTCTTTATGAACAGTGCAGCTGTCATTTTTCATATCCTGCCCGAAATAAGTTTTTGCACTTCTGGTGCAGAATAGCATGGTCACTGTGGGAAATCAGTTTTTGGGACAGATTAAGACTGAATGAGTGAAAGGGGGGAGTGACTGAGCTCAACTGAGCTCTGTTGGGACTGCTGCGGATTTCTCTGTGGGAAGCAAAAGACTCCAATGCAGGCAGGAGCCCAGTAAAAAAGGGCAGCCTGCAGTGTGGGGTGAAACAGAATGAGAGAGTGAGTGAGGGAGGGGGAGAGAGCGAGCTCAACAGAGTTTTGTTGGGACTGCTGCAGATTTCTTTGTGGGCAGAAAAAGGTGTCAATCCAGGCAGGGGCCCAGTTCAAAATGGAAGCCTGCAGCGTTGAGAGAAACAGAACGAGTAAATGAGAGAGGGGGAGTGAGCAAGCTCAACGGAGCTCTATCAGGACTGCTGCAGATTTCTTTGTGGACAGAAAAAGGTGCCAGTGCAGGCAGGAACCCAGTACAAAAGGGCAGCCTGCAGCGTCGGGAGACCAGAACAAGCTAGTGAGAGGGTGGAGTGAGCGAGTTCAATGGATCTCTGCCGGGACTTTAGAGTTGTCCACCCTCCTGCCCAGAGTCCTCTGTTGTCCTATATTACAGCAGGGTCTCTGGAGTGGAGAAAAAGCAATGGTTGGATACTTCTAGGATTGCTGTAATAATACAGATTAAGTTGTTCTGTTTATTTCTCTAACTGAGCTAAGGACTGAGCTATAGTGTTATGATTGTTGTAATAAAACATATTTATTTGTTCTGTTTATTTCTCTAACTGATCTGAGTAGTAAATTTGGTAGAACATTTTTTAAAAATGTCTGTTTTATGAGTGTGTGTTGCGCAGTTGTTACGCACGCTCGTAACTGCGTGAATTTGCAACATTTTTACTACAGATTTTCAACATTGGCATTTTTCTACACCACCTTATGAACAGTACAGCTGTCATTTTTCACATCCTGGTCGAAATGCGTTTTCACACTTCAGGCACAGAATTGCGTGGTCGCTGTGGGAAATCAGTGTTCGGGACACATTAAGAAAACCACAGTGAAACTGTTCATGAGCAGAGGTCCTAAAATGCCTATGGTGCAAATTTTTTGATGAAAGTCCATAAAATGACTGTGTTACGAGTGTGAGTTGTGCAGTTTCCACGCACCCTTGTAACTTCGCAAATTAGTAATATTTTCACACCCAGATTTTCAGCACTAGCATTTCTTCACACCTCCTTATGAACAGTACAGCTGTCATTTTTCACATCCTGGCCAAAATGTGTTTTCATGCTTCAGGTGCAGAATAGCTCAATCACTTTGGGAAATCAGTGTTTGGGACAGATTAGGACTGAGTGAGTGAGATAGGGGGAGAGACCGAGCTCAACTGAGCTCTGTTGGGACTGCTTCGAATTTCTTTGTGGGCAGAAAAAAGCGCCAATGCAGGCAGGAGCCCAGTACAAAAGGCAGCCTGCAGCACTAGAAGAAGCAGAACAAGCGAGTGAGGGAGGGGGAGTGAACAAACTCAATGGAGCACTGTTGGGACTGCTGAGGATTTCTTTATGGGCAGAAAAGGGCATCAGTGCTGGCTGGGGCCCACAACAAAAGGGCAGCCTGCAGCAGCGGGAGAAACAGAATGAGAGAGTGAGAGAGGGAAAGTGAGCGAGCTCAATGGAGCTCTAGCAGAACTGCTGCAGATTTCTTTGTGGGCAGAAAAAGCCGCCACTGCAGGCAGGAGCCCAGTACAAAAAGGCAGCCTGCAGCACCGGGAGAAAAGGAACGAGTGAGTGAGAGAGGGGGAGTGAGTGAGCTCAACAAAGCTCTGTTGGAACTGCTGCAGATTTCTTTGTGGGCAGAAAAAGGCACCAATGAAGGCAGGAGCCCAGTAAAAAAGGGCAGCCTACAGCACCAGGAGAAACAGAATGAGAGAGTGAGTGAGGAGGAGTGAGCAACCTCAACGGAGCAGTGTCGGGACTGCTGGGGATTTCTTTGTGGGTAGAAAAAGGTGCCAATGCAAGCAGGAGCCCAGTACAAAAGGGCAGCCTGCAGCATCGGGAGAAACAGAATGAGCGAGTGAGTGATGGGGAGTGAGTGAGTTCAATGGAACTCTGCCGGAACTTTACAGTTGCCCACCCTTCGCCCAGGTCCTCTGTGGTCCTATATTACAGCAGGGTCTCTGGAGTCAAGACAAAGCAATAATTGGATACTTTAGGATTGCTGTAATAATACACATTTATTTCTTCTGTTTATTTCTCTAACTGAGCTGAGTGATACTTGGAGTGCAATGGGATTTCTAACTGGGCTAAGTGAAACTATATGAGAGCCGAGAACCAAAAGTATGGTAGCTGAGGGGTGAAGAACTGACAAGGAGGCTTTAGAATTGCTACACTAATACAGTATCTAATGGATGAGATTTGAGACTGAATTACCCTGGTCAGCAAGGGGTCAGTAGAAGGACTAGTGTGGGGGGGGCAGGAATTTGACTAAATAGGGGCCTAACAGTTGCCGTAGTGTACAGAACCTGGGAGTAAGAGCCCGTAACATAAGATGGGGGCCAAAATGGGGCAGGTGCCACATGTCAATAGGGCGGGTATCTTTGGAAGGGTGGAGGGGTGTACAGTGTGTGGGTGTGCCATGATCCTGCACTGGGCTTGGAGGATGGGGGGGATGTATGATCTGTAGATGACTGGCTAGTTTGAGGGAGGAACTATGGAGGTTAGGGAGGAGTGTAAGTGGCAGAGCAGATGAGTATGGTAGGCATCCTGAGGGGAGGAATACGGGATGGCAAAGGGGGACGGAGGAAGAATAACTAGGGACTGAAACTGACCCCAGTATCAGAGGTACTAGCAGAAAAGAGAGGAGGAGAAGGGAGGGGGTGCCTGAGGCAAGGGCCGGGGGCCTCCTGATGGGGAGGACAAGACGATGAGGAGTACCAGGGGAGAGAGCAGATGACTGTGGGTAGGGAGGGACAAGGGGTGGCACAGAGGGGAACACATAGGAGGGGGGAACCGATAGGGGAAAGAGATGTAAGACTGGTATCGACTACAAATAGATTTGAACCTCTGCTATGGTACAGAGAGGGGGATCAGGAACATACTGAAGGGGGGAGGACAAGCGGGACATGAGAGGGATGGCAACAGGTAGGAGAAGAGATAGCGAGGACAAAAGTGTAGAAGGGGGCTAGTAAGGAAGGAGGGGGTGATGACTGAAGGAGAGAAGGCTACAACAAGGGGGAAGGATGGAAGGGGCATCACTATTGGGGTAGAAGGGAATGCAGGCTCTAAATCGACAACAGCGGGGATAGAAAAGGGGTTGGAAATCAGCAGGGGAGGAGGGGAGGTCGACATGGGAAGCCCAGTAAGAAGTAATCAGGTTGGGAAGGGGTTCAAGGTGGATGGGAGGAATAAGGCAGAGAAAAGGGGTGAGGCAGAAGTAGGTGGTACAGATACAGAAGTCACAGAGGTGCAGCTGGCAGGGGTAAGGGACAGGGAAGAATGAATACTGGGGTGGTGGAAGGGGCATTAGAAGGAAAAGGGATAAGGAGCAGGGGGCTATTCGTACTGTGGGACTCTATACTAAAATGAGTGAGATGGGATGGAAAAGGGGAAAGTCACAGCCATATTTGGGTTGAAGCTGTCCCCAGGTTGACTGCAGGAGTGGCAGGGCAGGCACTGCTCAAGCGTGCAGCGAGGGGAAGGAAGAAACCTCATTTACTGTTGCATGTGAGTACAAACGTCTTGGCCGGGAACACTGTGGAAGTAGTGAGGGGGAGGTTTGAGTACTTGGGCAGGCAGTGTGAGGGGGTGGGGAAGTCGATGGCTTTCTTGGAGGTACTGCCGGTACAATGCTAGTTTTTTGTTTTTTTTTTAGTTTGTTGTTTAACCAGGAGTAGCACACTAAGCTGAAAGCTTTTTTACAGGAGCGACCTGGGAGCACAGGGAAGTTAAGTGACTTGCTCAGGATCACACAGTGTGCAAGTGGAAGCTGTGAGATTCAAACCCAGGTCTGGTCTGCTGGATGTCACCAGATTTGCAGCTCAGAGCCTTAAACCACTGCGTAATACTGCCTCCCAAGCATGTGCAAGCATGGAGATCAAGGGTAGGCTTGAGGAGTTCGAGTGGCTGAGGGATTGGTGCCACACGAAACATTATGGGTTAGTGACTAACTGGGGTAGGGTTGGGGGGGAATAGTGATTTGTACACTGGGCAGAGGGTACACTGGAGCAGGAAGAGACAGGGCTTATTAAAGGCAGCATAGCTGCTGGGCCACTGGCACTGAGGGTTGAGGCGCTGGATGCCACACCTCGTGCCATGCTAGCGACCCAGGTTCAGAAGCAAGCCTGGCCTGCCAGGGGTTGGCAAGGGAGGGATAGGATTGAGCATCTGCAGGAATGCTGTCCTATCCTGGGGTGGGATCTGGGGACCCACCGCTCTGTAGTGGCCCCTAGTGACGACCACGGGTGCTACTATAGCGGTGTAGTAAAAGGTGGTGGACTGTGGCGGGCATTGGCATACTGTGCCTAAGCATTATTTCTTGCCTGCACTCCAAAAAGGGAGAAAAGTGGAAAATGTGATACGGTCAGGCAGCATGAGCTTCCGACTCCCCCTGCCCACCCCGAATGGCGCCTTCTAAACTAGATCCTGCTCCGGTGGGTTGACCTGGGAAGCTCCTCACCATCCCACCATGGGGGTAATCTGTGAGCAGGTTGGCCTGATGTCGAGGCAGGGCTGGGGGTCGGGATGACCAAGCTCAGTGAGAAAATATATAAAAAAAAAAAAAGGCTGGATTAGAAGGGTGTATCTCTACTAAGATGGATTTAAACAAATGTCGGGAGGTGGGGTGGCCAAAAGACTGAAGTTGGCAGAAAGGTCTGGACAGGGCAGCCTGATGAGCTCACCGCTCTAGATATAGGTAAAGGCAGAGGTGTAGTAACCCTGGAAGGGGGTGGGCTGGGTGGTCTGAGTGTAATACAGAAGACACCTCCACCTGGTAAGAATAAAGAGGAGAAAGGGTGCAGACTATTGGGATCATGGACACAGGCCAAGGAGGAGAAGAGTGAGGAGAACAAGGGGTATGGGTGGAAGGTGGTCTGACTACATGGATAGAGAACTGGTTATAGGGGAGGCTGCAGAGGGTGGTGGTGGTGGGGTAGCTCTCAGCACCCACAGCGGTGACATGCGCGGTGCCATGGGGCTCAGTGCTTGGCCCAATGCTAGTTGGGCTCTTTATCTCTGATATAGCGCACAGAGTGGGGAGCAGGGTTAGTCTGTTCACACATTTTACCAAATCAAAAGCAAATAGTTATAGTAGCAGAGCCCCCCAACACACACACATATACACTCCCCGGAAAGCTGCTTAAAAGCCTGCAATTCATTCAAATCAGTTCCATTTTATTACTTACTTGGAGTTTAATGCCAACAAGTGTAAAATCATGTACCTAGGGCATAGGAACCCCGATGCTGGGTATAGGATGGGGGCAGGTACTGATACTCAGTAGACATGAAAAGGTCCTTGACGTTATTATATCAGAGGACCTCAAGATGGCAGTACAGTGTGACAAGGCTATGGGCAGGGCAAGTTGGATTCTGGGGTGCATAAGGAGTGGCATCTCCAGTAGGAGGAGGAGGGATGTTGTGCTACCATTGTATCACTCCCTGGTATACCCCCAGCTGGAGTACTGTGTCCACTTTTAGAGTCCACACTTCAGAAAGGACATAAGGTGGAGGTTTCCCAGAGAAGGGCAACTAAAATGGTTAAGAATTTTCACAGGAATCCCTACAAGGACAGGCTGAAGAATCTCAACATGTACACTCTGGAAGAGAGGAGGAAGAGAGGTGACATCATCAAGACCTACAAAGTACCTCACAAGGGTAAAGAGGGTACAGATGAGGAGTTTCCTTCAAATGAGGATGAGCACCCAAACCAAGGTACATACAATAAAGCTGGGGGGGGGCATTCAGGATAGATGTGAAGAAATATTTCTTTACTGAAAGGGTGGTAGATTCCTTGAACAGACTGCCAGGAGAAGTGGTGGAAGCAAAAATGGTAGGGGGCATGAAGCATGCATGGGATAAACATAGGGGTATATTAGAAAAAGGGAAAGGAGGGGGTCAATGGAGATCAATAGGGCTATGAAGTGGAGTAGGTACAAGTTCATTGCAGGGAAAATCCATTAAGCAAGCTCATTCACAGGGATGTCCTGATGGACACAGGCAGAATAAGACATGCGGTAACATATACAGGCAGGAGTTAGAAGTAGGTAGAGAACTCTTGGGAAGACTGGGTGGGCTAAGTGGTCCTTTTCTGCTGACAAATTATATGTTTCTATGGCATCATGTGTTAAATCAGGTGCAGTGTTTATTCAAAGTTGGGCCTACCATACATCCAGATGTAAGGTACAGTAAATTACCAAATTAGATGCAGCCCACTTACAGTACAATAAACACAACCCCAGTGCTTCGAGAAGCCTTCTTTACTCTTAATAAGACTGCTTAAAAAGCTGGGGTTCTATTTGCAATGTCCACACCAGTATGATGATCTTAAAATCAACGCCGCATCTGAATGAGTACTTAATTCTTCCTAACTCCATTTCTTCCCCACTTTGAAAACTGCTTGTTCGGAGTTAGTTTTGGGCTGGCAGCACCTCGCCTGTGTTGGAAGATGACCAATAAGCGGCACTGAAAGACGTCAGACTTCACAGACTGTGAAGGCAGCTGCTCACGGACAGACATAAGGCAATTCTACTGGGGGGTAGGAGGAAGTAAGCTGTTGATTAACTAGAATCTGCAGCTTATCCATCAGGTAGGGAAATGGGCACACTAGGTGGGCCAAGCGATCCTTATCTGCTTTCAAATTCTATGTTTCTGTATTTCTCACACATTATCTTGGCAAGAAGAAGGCTGCAGCTGTGGCCACTGATGACTGTTCGGGTGTGGGGATGGGAAGACCAAAGGGGACAGACCTAAGGAGATAAAATCATAATAAAAACTGTGAGACCTTCACCAGCTTTCCAAAATGCTTACCTGTAAAAGAACACTCTATGAAGTTTTTCAAATGCAACACAAGCTGGTGAGCCCTCTGTCTGCCATCTGACACCAGGCATCAGCCAGCATAACATTGCCTAAAAAAGGCAATGTGTTCATGTGGTTACTGAAATACTGAAGATTACAGATTTATAAGAACAAAAGAATATCACAGATGCTGGCACATATGCCTATAGCAGCTGTCTCCTGCTTCTCAGTACTTATATTTATACCCCTGAGGTACTTGAATGTTTCTATCATATCCCCTCTTTCCCTCCTCTCTTCCATTGAGTACATATTGAGGTCCCTTAATTTCTCCTCATAAGTTTTGAGTTGCAAGCTCTGTACCATCTCATTCACCCTTCTCTAGACCATCTCCAGCCTGTTAATATCCTTACGAAGGTGCGCCCTGCAGACCTGCACACAGTACTTCATGTGAAGCCTGACCATGGTTTTATATAACGGCATCACTACCTCCCTCCTTATGCTGGTGATACCCCGGCCTATGCACCCCAGCATGTCACTGGCCCTCCTAGCTGCCTTCCCACTTTGACATTTTCAGGTCATCTGAAATAAGAACTCCCCAGGTCCCTTTCCTTCTTTGTGACTGTCAGCAACTCCCTCCCCCCATCCTATACCTTTCCCCAGTGTTTCTGAGTCCCAGGTGCATAATTTTGCACTTTTTTGAATTAAACTTCAGTTGCCAGTCCTCAGACCATTTCTCAACCTCCCCAGGTCCCTCCTTATTTTCTCCACTCCCTCTGGGGTATCCAGTGTGTTACAGATCTTGGTGTAATCTGCAAACAGGCAGACCTTTCCCTTCAGCCCTTCTGCAATGTCACTAAAGAAGACATTGAACAGGACTGGCCCCATGACCAATCCCTTCGGCAACCCCACTGGTCACCCCCTCTCCCCAGACTGTGCACCATTTACCACCACTCTCTGCCTCCTGTCTGTTACCCAGTTTCTAACCTTTTTTACCACCCTACCACCCTTTCCCCCATGCCCAGCCTACTCAGCTACAGTACTTTATCAGCCTCCTATGTGGGACAGTGTCAAAGGCTTTGCTTACATCAAGGTAAGCATTGTCCACAGCCCCACCCTGATTTACTTCCTTTGTCACCCAGTCAAAGAGATCAACCAGATTTGTCTGACATGACCTCCCCACTGTGAATCCCTGTTGCCTATCATCCTTGCCACCGATGCCTTCTAGATGCCCCACTATCCTTTCTTTAACCAATGTCTCCATGATCTTCCCCACTACTGAAGTGAGACTGACTGGCCTATAGTTTCCCGCCTCCTTCCTACTGCTGGATTTCTATAAAGGGACCACATGCATAGGCGCTGGGTTGTATGGGCCCGTGGGGCACTGGCCCCATCAACATTTACAAACCTGAGCTGAGCCCCAGCAATATTTTCCACACCTGCCTGCCTTTTTTTTTTTTGGCTCAGTCACAGTACACACGTGCAGAGTGCTCTCTGCTGCTGCTGTTACCTGCGTGGGGCTGTGCTGGCTGTCAGCAGCCCCCCCCCATTTAATTTGGCTGGCGGGTGTGGAGCTCCTGATTTTTATTTAAAATTTGCGTGCCTTTGCTAGCTGTTTGGTTCCCCCCTCCCCAATCACTGAGTGCTGCTGGTTGTTTGGTAAAGTGGCATTTCTCGCAATTTGCCAGCATTGCCGCACTGTGATTGGCCAGGGGAGAGGGCTTATAGGCACCATACATGTACGTCTGTCTCTGCCGGGTGATTTGTGTGAGGTGGTGTGCGGTAACAAGGTGATTAGGAGAGGATAGGAGAGCGCGGAGTGAGGAGAGCTCAGCGAGAGCGAGACCTTTTGGCTTTTAAATTCAAGCGGCCCCTGGACTGACTCCAAATGGAGTAGTCAGGAGGGAGAGAGTCAAGACTAGAGCAGATGATGAGGAGAGATGCCATGCCAGTGTTGACTCTGTGGTGGTGTGTGGGTCGGCGGTTGGTCCAGGGAGCAAGGGCAAGTCAGCAGACGTGCGTGAGGCATCAGACCATTGGTGGTAGTCCTAGCTCAGCCCCAGTCTGAGAGAGTGAGGTGACTGAGCGAGCAGCACCCGCCAGCATCAAAGACCATGGCGCTGTGTAGAGTACGGCCAGGCCATACTGAGGAGGAGAGTCGGGGCCTGTCACCCACCCAGGATAAGAGAGAGAGAGAAAGAGAGGCTGGGTCAGGACTAGGGAGGGAGAAAATAGGCATCCTCGGGGTCTGAACGGGTGGGTGAGACAGTAGGAGAGGCCGAGTTAGGAGTCCTTTGGGTCTGGTCAGTGGTCACTACAGTGGACGGCATCGGGACGGGTGGATTTTGAGCAGAGATAGGTGCTGCCAGGCCACAGCAGGGGATGACTCGAACTGATTCCCAAACCAGCACAGCACCAGCAGCCAGCCTGAGCCCAAAACTTATTGAAAGGAGGACAGCAAGCCGAGGAGAGAAAGATCAGACTGTCACCATCACATACTGTACCAGATTGTAAGTACTGTGGATGGCCTCTATGGTTGTCTCATCTGCACTTAATCCAGTCACCAGTAAAAAGTGTCTGATGGCAGTCAAGCAGGAGGGCCCTTGAGAGGGTTGGGGACTCGGGAGCGGCGGGGGGAGATAATTCCCAGGCCAGTACCCAGCACCAAGAGGGGCCCAAGCCTCCCAGCAAAATTACTCTATTTATTTTATTTATTAGATTATTGGTTTATTTATTAGATAAACAGGACTGTGTGAACTGGTAGGGGCCCCCTGAGTCTGAACTTTCCCCACAGTCAAGAATTCCTCTGAGGCCTGCCAGGATCAAACTGTAGCTAAACCTAAAAGTACAACTGAGTTAGGGATGTATGCAATAATCTTTCATGAGTCTGTCTAGTCAGGTACTGCCCCAGTGGAGCTAGGAGCTTGGCATCCACCTGAATAAGGGAAAGGGAGACTCACTGGACTGTAATTCTGTCAGAATGTCTGCACTGGAACAAACACAAGGGCACCTTGCTGCAGTAAATAATGAACTAATCAAGAAATAAGCTCTCCTTGTGTGTGTTAGAGTGCAGACATTTTTTGGATGTACAACTAGAATCTGGCAGTTTTGTTTTCTAGCACCGAGTGTATTCCTGAGTGCACTTGAAGCTACTATTTGTGTAATTCTGACAGGCTTCTTTTCCATGTTACTGTTATTAGTAAAATGATTGCCCCTCTCATTGTGAATAGGTTCTACCTACTGGTGTTCCTGTAGAACCATTGTCACTTTGGATATTAGAATGGATTAAAAAGCATCTAGTGAAATGCCAGTTATGTTGATTTCTCAGAAGTTATGATCCATCTTGGGAAGCTTTCCCCTTCCTTATTTTCTCTTACACTTATCTAATTGAGCTGATGTGGCTGTACTGTCAAAATAGTATAGTTTGGTGTAAAACTGCTGGAATATGTAATGGAACTGGGCAGAGTCAGTAAATACATCTTCTCATAGCTTCCCTATGGTAGAGATTTTTATTATCCCCTACTGCAGCTTCATAGATTTCATTGAAGTGTGACGGCAGAAAAGGACTGACAGGCCCACCCAGTCTACACATTTGTCCAGCTATCTGATAGGACATGCACCCCCCCCATCCTCAACACTCCTCTGTGTCTGTCCCATGCCCTTTTGAATCCCTCCATTGTCTCCTCACCAGTCACTGCCTCCGGGATTCTATTCCACTTATCCACCACCCTCTGTGTGAAATAATACTTCCTAATATTACCCCTGAACTGCCCCCCTCCAACTGCAGGCCATGCCCCCTCTTCCTTTGATTACCTTTCAGCTGGAAGATACTGTCCACTGGCACCTGGTTTATAAACAAACAGAAGCAAAAACAGCTCCAACTGTAAAGGAGTGTGCCAGGTTGTATTAAGTGAAACAAGTAGAATGACAAAACCAGCACCACTCCAGACTTAAAGCTGCAAAAGGCTTTTATTCATAAACACTTCATGGAAGGCTCAATGCCTGCAACATATCATCTGTAGCTCAGCAGCAATCAGAGCCCCGACCGGTTTCACAATGAATGCGTCATCAGGGGGATAGTCCATTAATGCAATGTAACTAATATAAATAGTAGTCTCTTAAAGAGACAGTATGCATATAAAAAAGGCAAAGATTGCACAACAAAAAATGTTTGTGTGTGTGAACATACACATACACACACATATATATATATATATATATATATATTAGAGGCAAAAAACTCCTTTTGATGCATCAGTTAGGGTTGTACCACAGCAACAAAAGTGAGGAAATTCGATGTTAGGGTTGAAACCCCCTTTGCACCCCTCCAGCCCACCCCCCAACTGGAATCGGGATGTGCATTGGGGTCATTGGCCCTAAATGTCACCCCATCACATGTGGAAAGAAGCTGAGGAATAGGAGAATGGGGTGACAGTTAGGACCGATGATCCCAATGCACACCCCGATTCCAGTTGGGGAGGTGGGCTGGAGGGATGCAAAGGGGGTTTCAACCCTAACAACATCGAATTTCCTCACTTTTGTCGCTGTGGTACAACCCTAACTGATGCATTAAACAGAGTTTTTTGCCTCTAATTTCCCTTCTGTTTGAGAATGATAATGAGAAATAGTGAATGTAATACAGCGGCGGAAGCACGGGGCTGATGTCTTGTCGCATTGTAACATTGTGCCTGCAAATGCAAATTGTAATGTGTATGGTGACGCACAGCGAAACAGAAAGAGGAACAGTACAGTAGACAGAAATGTTAAAAACAATGGAAACGCAACCGCAAATGAAAATGCAAAGGGTAACGCACATGGTGGCGTAAACGTGAACGGGAAGTGAAACGGGTACGGAACCGCAAGCAGAAACGGTAATGGTAAGAGTAATGTAAGTGCATAGGCTGGTTTTCCCCAAAAGCTGTATAGAGAAAGACAGTGAGTAGAAAGAATGTATGCAAAATAATGACTCTCGGAACACAAAAATCAGTAGTTGTAATAGTAAATTGATTATATCTCAGTAACCGTACGACATAGAAAAAAAATTTAAAAGTCATATGTATTATCAGTTTCCCGGCTAGTTTTATACATGTAAATTTTCGACAAAAACTCCGTATCTTGCACCGTTTTTGAGATACGGGCCCTCAAAGGTGCGGCGAACGCCGTAATGTTATCCTATGGGAAAAAAACAGAAGTTCGGACTGCCATAACTTTTGAACAGTTTAATATTTTTTCACAAAATCTTCAAAAGGCACATTGGGACCCTGGCATACGTTCTCTGAAGATTTGGGCGGTCTGCAAACCGTGCACACCTGTACGCGACTATAGAATTCCAGAAAAAGCATAAACACATGCACAGATCATGCTTAATAACTCCGCAGCTGTGTATCCGACCAGTACAAAACTTGGCAGATCCCAAGGCGTATGGTCTTGATCATGTATTCCAAATTTCAGGCAAATCCGTCGAACAGTTGCAAAGTTATTAAGGTGCACAATTTGGGGTTTAACATGTAAATGGCTCCTCAACCCTAACTATGGTAGCACTACCATGCTACCATAATATATGTATATGTGTATATGTATATGTATGTATACTACTACCACCTATAAAATACTACCCTAGGGTGCTTATCAAGTAATTACAATAATAATTATTATTAGTAATGCTAATTACAAAACAAAAATACCAAACTACATAGAGGAACTTATCTCTCGGGTAATCACAGAGTATATTATATTATGCTAAAACATATATATATATATATATATATACTCATATATTTTTTAGTGAAAAGAGTGAACAAAAGATGATTCATAGCACGCAGTCAGAAAAGTACAAAGAGTACAAGTAAATCTGATAAAACATAAGTTAGCACCAATATGTTCCTAATATATGAAACAATGTTAAATTTTTATTTACTTTCAGGAGCATGAAGACTTAGCATGGATCATTAAGGACCTAGGAACAATCAGAAAAATATA